>OZ022521.1:20665083-21408961 GCA_963989415.1 Cerceris ruficornis | reverse complement strand
TAGCGGGCTTTTAACGGGAGAGTGTTGCGAGAATTGTTTCGAGTTGTTCTCGACGAAAACGTTGTCGGCTTTCGCGTTTAATTCAGAAAATTATGATTTTAATTTTGGAATTTCTTTTAACCAGACGATATTCGAGGAGATTAGTATAATCAAAGCAATGACGTTTCTTTTGCGACAATTTTAATGTAATTCTTGCTAAACGCCGATCCATTGGTTTAGAGAACGAAGCACGCCGATTACGAGCGAAAAGCTAATCGCACGTGTTAATGAGAAGACGTGTGTCTCAAAATTACGTAAAAGGCTGTCTAGAAAGTTAGTCGTAACCCTTCTGCCTGCAAACTTTTTGTCTTCGATCAACGTGCATCGTGCGATCAGTTCCGAGAAAGTTCTGAGAAGTAAGCGACTGTATCAACGGCATATTCAACGCTGATTGTTAATCGTTATTCCGCACCTCTAACCCGCGTCAGTCGTTTGCAGTCTTCATTGAAAAGAGGATCGTTATCATTAGTGCGTCTCAGCAAGGCAAAAAAGAGTGTTTCTTCGCAAAGAACAATCCCGATCGCCCAAAGTGCTTACCTTTCATCGCAGAGAAAGTCGTGCGAGTTAAAGAGGAGAAGATCGATGAAAATTGAGTTTTACCCTCGAACCAAATAAACTGAAAGATGCCAAACAGCGTCCAGTTAAAATGCGCTTTAAAGATGTAAACCAAATAGCAAACTGACAGATCGAACGTGCAAGAGGAAAGTCGATAGAGGTGAAAAGAGAGAAAAGAAGAAAAATGAGAGAGAAACATAGAAAGACTAAGAGGTAGAATTTACAGAAGACCGAGAGATACTTACCAAGGCACGCATCTTTGCCGAATCAACGAGGCACGCGATACGAAGCAACACGTTACCGTCGAGAAAGTCCGACGCCGTGAACGGTAGAAATAAGTTTGCGTCAGATAAAAAGGCAACGTCACATATAGAGCGTCGCTCTTCTCCCGATGGTTGCCGGCGTGAAGTTCGCGAGCAACTCTTGGACTGTTGGGGGCAGAGCCGACCTTTATACCGGCGAGTCTGCCAGCCTTTACATAACCCGGGAAAGTTTATTTCGGCATAGCCACGTCTCCCTTTAAGAGGACTCCTCCACGCCGGATACGATACGCACCCCCAATGAACGAGAAATCCCGAATGCTTTTCATCCAGCCCTCGCCTTCGATCGCGCTCTTTTTGCACGGTTTCGCGACACATCGGCAACTTCCTCGACGAAAGAGACGCACCGGCGATTTTTCTCGCTCGAGAAGCGCACCGTGACTTTTCGCCCTTACGTAATACCATGGTTGCGCAATTATCGCAGACGCATCGCTGTCGTCTTCGGCTTTTGCTTCGTTCATCTTCGCCTTTTCGGAGGGACCGGACAATGTACGATCCGATGCCTCTTCGTCCTGATTTCTTCGCCCGAAAAGGAGCGAGCGACGTGGCCACTTCGGAGAAATTCTACGGGTGGCTTCTCTCTTTCCTCGTGGATTCGGGGAACTCGAGTTTTGATGGAGGTGTTGCGAAGGGATGGGTCGAGATGTCCTAACGTAACGATCGGTAAGGATCGGTGACTGTCGAAAGGAACGATTTGCCAGGTAATTGGGCGATGACTTGGAGATTACTGGAGAACGGTAGTCAAAGGTATAATTAAATAAATTGGAACGATCAGAGACGAACTTTTTTCGATGCTTCTGATATTTTCTGGAAAGATGGAAATTAAGAGTTGTACGTTATGACGTTGAATTTATGCGAATTTTAAAATGATTTATGGTGGCAAAGATGACTCGGCGGCTCCCCTTTTTTGCAAGGATTGTGCAGCCTGAATTTTGTAATCGGAGAATCAGGGATTCGCGGGACTAGTAATGATTTAAGGAGACAATATCGTCTGGCATTCTTTCCTGGAATATAGAAATGGAATTTCGAATACTGTTTTGAAAGTAAAATCATCGGAAGCTCCGTCTGTAATCGTTTAAGTTAAGCCATTCGACTTTACTGCTGGAATGTTATTCGTTATCTTTTCCTCTCGCGATATTGAAATGTATATTCATTACGTCGTATTGCATTCAGTCGTATTGAACGAATCGATTCCGATTGAAATACTACGGCATTGGAATCGATCAATTAATGAAACGACGTTTCAAAATACACGTATTCGTGAGACTCTAGAAACGTCTGCGTGGGTTTTAATGTCAAATGCGAACGAACTTGGACGTTTTATCGTAAGAAGGACGTCAATACTTCCAATACTCTCTGTGTAAAACATCATTGATATCAGAATTTGTCATTCATAATCAATTATGATCGCAGATGTAATAGATAATCATTTTTTTCCCAGGCCAAATGTGACCTTGACCGAGGATATGCTTATTAACGTAGAATCATCGTCGTTCTGTCTCAACGGCTTAAAGCTACTTTCGCTAACACGTGTACCTAAGCAAACGATCCAGCCTTAAAACCAGATTTTTCATTCGAAAATCTGGGCTTAATATAGCTGAAAGTATTTTTAGCCAATCCCAAACGAATATAATTCCATAGAAGTATAAAATCGAAGGACGGTCGAAGCATTTTAAAAAAGAATGTTCATACTTCAACATCCTAACGCGAGACCGAAATCAAGGATCTCTGAACGTTAGAGAAGTATCGGGGATAGAAATTTCATTAACACTAAACCTACCGGCTTTATATCTGTTATATTGAAATATACGAAATAAGTACTTTCCAAAAAGAGATTTGCAGAGGTGAAAAAGATTATCAGTTAAGTAATTTTCGTTTTATACGATAGACCTAAAATACTTACCGAATGGCTGCCCAATCAATTTGGGGAATTTTTAGAAAAAATCAGAAGGCGGTCATTTGACCGCCATGGTAGGTTTAGTGTTAAATTACCTCTTTCAATATTCCTCTTACAGATATATCTTACAGATATATGTCTTTCTCGGTCAGAACAACGAAATAGTTGGTATTAGTGTATCTGTATCCAGAGCTAAAATTCTTGACAGAACAAAGCAGCTTTCTTGGAGGTCTGCTCGGTAATTAGCACGAATCCCCCAACTGCTGATCCTGCCACTCTACGATCGAGTAAGAAAGGTTAAGTTAAATCGTACCTGTTACTTATCAGAGGATAATGACACCGATGCTTTAAACGCCCGTTACCAGCGGCTCTTCCGTGGGAATTGAACCCAAGAGATCCGAGTCCTTGGCCCAGTGATCCTACCTGCGTGTTACGTGCGAGAGGCCGCATTCACACAAGCGCATTAACTGCAGCCTATTATATCGTTGTCAATATTTAACGTAGAAAAAGCAAAGGAGGCCCGGTGAAAGGCACGAAACTCTCGTAGGTGTTATAACAGAACAGAAATTTCGAATGACGATAGCCGTCTGGCAATTACGGAATGAATTTCGATGAATCAGATTCGAGAGAATTCTCGTCACTGTAACTCTCTTCACCGTGTCGAATCCGTACGGTTTTGAATTTTTGACAGCGTAGGAAGATTATAAATAATTCCGTGTTATTGGAATTAATTCTTTTTTTTTGGTTGGAATATTTCTGACATTGAGACGAATAGGATAAAATGATGGCGAGTGATATTTGGTTGGGACGTTCGGGCGGTAATTGATTAGTATTTTTGTAGTTCAGTATTCGAGTCAAGATGATGGGGATAATAAGGTGTTATTTATCGTGATACGATATCGAAAGTGATTCGTTTTATAGGCACTTACGTGACGTCAGAGGAAAGCATGCAAATGTGAATATAAATGGAACATAAATTACGAAGGATCGCGGAGTCCGTAGAAATATTTATAAGGTTTTGATTCCGGACAATGAGAATGACGTTACAAAAATTTTTGAAAATGGAAATGGGGGTCCGCCGAGCAAATGACAAATGAGGATTATTATAACGCTGTGTTGCTTTTTATTCAAAGCCCACGATTTATAGACGTATTAATCTTAGCGTTACCTTATCCGTGAATCATTAGTAATTAAATAAAAGTTGCAAATGCCATTTAAAATATCTCTATACCGCGACACCGAATAGAATTATTTATGACTGGGAAAAAATCAGACGGGGATCGTAAGTTATTCTTTTTCTTCAAAAATTGTGTCAATAATAATCCTACCACGCCACGTTTTCACTTTCTGAAAGCCAAAACTGATTATCATCTTTAAATATTTGTAGTTTATACTCTTATTTATACGAGTATTTATATGCTGATTTAAAATAACAATACTTTACTGAATTTCCATGTACACCTTTCGATTTATCTTGAATCAATCATCTCTTATTAAATACAATTTAAAAATGCATATGAAGTTTCCAGGCAGAATAACGATAGTCTTCAATGCCAAAAAATAAAAAAGAAGCAAAGAGAAAATGCATTTACAGTTAAATCAATGCAAATTTCTTATATGTCTCAAATTACATATAAAATTTGCAATATATTACCAGAGTTATTAGTAATTATTTCAGATCGGCCGCAATGGCAATTTTAAAACGTCCGTGTCTGACCGACATTCTGATTCTACTAGCCCGCTCAGCAGCACAGTAGAATGGGTCATCATTGTGCAGGCACTGACATTAATCCGCGCGTTATGAGCTACAATTCAAACAATACAAAAAAATGATTTCGCTCGAACAGTATTTTTCGCAATAAATTATTTTTTTATCATCGCACTAAATATTCTTTTTAATTTCCAGAACCTCGATATATTTTTACACGAGTTTCGCATAAAAAAAGTTCTACAATTATTTAATACGTACGATTCATACATAGTAAAGTCGGTCTCACAGTTAAATAATCATTAGACACCTACAAATAACATTATAAACTAACGGTACATCGAAAACCTTACGCAACGCGATTAACGGTGAAGTAAGCGCAAAAAAGAACTAATCCCGTAATAACTTATACCATTGCAAAGTTCCATAAATTCTTCAACCTCGACAATTCCGTTTGTATCTCTCTCACAATCGTATTCCCTGCACCTTGCAGATTAAAGATCCGAGGCTGCAACAACACCCCGAAACATCATCCATCGAAGGGAGCAAAGTTCAAGAAAAGATCAAAAGTTCTCCGTTACGCGTTTCAGCGCTCACGGCGAGCCGATACGGCTTCGAAGAGTTCTCCTTTCATTCTTCGCAATTAAACGTACCGCTGAACGTGGTAACCGATGAGAAATCGTACGGAAATCGAAAGACCCAAGAGAAGGGATATCGGCCTCACGAAGTAGCACGAAGTCTCCCGAGGTGAGCACGTCAGTCCCAACAATTCTCGTATCACTAGTACGTGTAATGCTCACAAGAAGGCTCTGTCATAACAAAACGCGATAGAGCCGTAAATGTGTACGTTTATTGTACAGTTGTGTACGCCAGTTTGTGCGTGTATGTTTGTCACAATCGCCGACGCAAGATCAGCGCACACACCGCCGTCGCGACGCGTCGTCGACGTATCGTAATCGTAAGTGTGCCGTCACAGGAGTTGTGAATAGTACGCCTCGTTTTCGTGCTCGCTTTTCAACGAGACGTTTATTTTGTGATAGTTTGCATCGAGAGAACTATCGAATCGGTGAAGGAGAGGCGAGAGTTCCACGTGTAAGGCTGTGTGTCTGTTATCAGGTCGTTGGTATACGCTCGTCGATGAGCCACGGTGTGCTCATTGGAATGCAATCAATCCGGTCGAGGCCCTCTACGATCTGACAGGTATTGGCTCCACAACACGTGATCGTCATCGCTCCGTTCGTGCGCGCATATCTTTGTCAAGTGGACGGGATCGTTAGCGGTAATTTGATAATCTCCTGAATTGGAGCCACTGTCCTGAGACATGGAACTAGAAAAATTTCCTTTTGTTCTGCATCTTTCATCGTGCATCGCGGAATTATGTTCGATTTGTCATCCGATCTGAAAGAAACGGTCCGGCTTGTGAGTTCGTTTGAAAGATCGGCAAGGATAGCACGGACGTCTCGTTTTGGAGGGAAACGGTAAAGAGCCGTTGTGTTTAGGATACTGTTACCGTTTGATAGATTGCGTCTCCGTTTCGTAATTGAAGGTAATGCAATCGTAATTATGCACACTTGTTGCAACGTTATCTTAGTTTTGTGAAGTAATACAAACGCAGGTAACGGATGTTCGTCATATCTGATAAGAGTAAATATATGGCTACGGGAATTTTATCAACTTTTGTCTGACAACCGTAAAGAGATGTAACGACTACACCTTGTAACGCGGCTGAGAGAACGTTCATTAAAATGGTACGTTAAAGCGTACCGTAAAATACGAATTCTACGAAGCTCCAATTGCACGCGAGACCATAAAATTCTATGGGTTTTTTAGACGCTCGATTGTTTCGAACATTCCTGCGATGCATGGAACAGCTACACCGGCTAGATTCGTGTAAACCCTCCATCTAAATATTCATGCGTCGAGAGAGCCTCGGTAAAAGGCAATCTCAAACACGCGCCTCCTCCATTTCGGCGCGCTTCGGCAACCGGAAGTCCACGTAAATATTCTCCATTCATTTCTCCTCATCTCCCCCACCCTGTGTCCGCAGATCGTCATGCCATTATGAATGCCACGGGCAGCAACAGTGGCGTCAGCGGTAACGACAGCAACAACACGATCGCAAGCAAGACGAAGCTACACGGCAACAGTGCTCGTCTTCGGAGCGTGATCGGCAAGCAGAGCAGTTGCGTGCGCAAGATGAGCACGATGCCAGAGGAGGAGGACGGTTCGGACGACATGGATCCTGACGTGATAAGGATAGGTCACCAGCGATATCAGAATCGGCAGCGTCAGGACGCCGACACGGACTCACCAACCGAGGAAAGGGGACGACTTCTGAATTCGATAGATACACCGCGAAAGATCGCTATCAACCCTGCCGATACGAACGTCCATTGCAACGGCGTTAAAAGAAGCAACCCTCGAAACGATACCGCGAACGATCAAGACAAAATATCCTCACGACTTCAACAGTCCAAGCAGACCGATCAGATAGGCCAACTCGAGTCGAGGTTACATCGAGACATCCTGCTAGGTGTGCCGAAGTTATCGCGTGGTTACGATCAGCACGTTGGACGACATCGCGGTAGCAGCGTAAGATCGGTCAGATCGAATCCGATGATGGAGGATCAACAGCAGCATCAGTATCTTACGAGCCCAACCGGCTGGGCATCCGTCGTTTTCGCCGATGGAAACGGCCACACACAGACACGGCCTTTCCCGGATACCGTCTCGATACGCTCTCTAGCATCGATCGGCCTGGGTTCTTCGGACGGCCGGAAGCTCACGATACGTAGAGTTCCCACTTCGCCGTCGGAGCTGCTTAACATGGTACATCCGCCGCCGTAAGTGAGCCGCATTACGTACGATCGCCTCGCCGCTAGAGACGTCGGAAGGAGCGAGCTATGAATCATGTTACGCGGTTCCTTCTCGCGGGAATGCCTGCATGCCGGTTTTGTTTGCGCCTTCACGCTTCTGCGCGCTCGATTACCTCGCGTCCCCGAAGGGAGGATTACTGGTACGCGATCGGAAACGGGATTCGTGGGGTGAATCCTGTCCCGATCGAGATCTATATCATAGTTTATCTCCTTTGCTGATTCGTACTTGTTGCGAGTATCGTTTGCTCGATAATTTTCAGTCTTAACCCCTTGCCCTACAATAACGCGTGGCACTCGTGGCGCAGTGAATGGAACAGGAAATTTTGAAATATTAGAAAAACTATTAAATTGAAAATATTAGTCGATCACGAGACGATCAAATTATTTCTATACTAGTAATATTGCATTACGTTACACGTTATATCATAAATCAGTGGTAATTTTTTATTTCAGCAATTAATTCTGAGTCTGTGCGCATTCAGTCAGAAAAGAAATCGTAAGGCAAGGGGTTAAAGGATCGTTTGTCGAAGATGATTGTTTGTAATTGACGATAGTCGATGGCGTCGTTTGGTTTCGTTGTTGGAGGAGATCGAGAGGGATGGTTTCGTGGGAAATGATTAACGTGGGAATATTCTTGATCGTTTGATTTCGTGGATCGATCGGTCATGAGATAATGACGATACCGATCGTAGTTCTGACGCGATTGTAAAAGTCGTCGATGTAAATTTATGGATTGTAGGAAAGTACGTTTGATTTGTGAGAATAGTGAGTTATCGTATTGAAAATCCTTAGCGGATGAAAGTTATCTATCGTGTGAATTGATATTTGCTGTCTTTGTAGCATTAAAGAATTCGTTTTAAATGTTAAATGGCTTCTCGGAAATGATTGTTTGTAATCGACGTCATCTGACACTGCTTTATTTTCATAGGAAGACTTTTATGATAATTGCTAAATACGGAAATTTTCTTTAATACTACAGTGAAATTCTTGGACTCAAATTTACGACTCGTATCGAAAGAGGAATATATTCCATGTCGGTGAAAAATGACGAGCAAGATTTTATATCGGTCGAAATTTACTTATCACTTAAATTCAATCTTCCATATTTTGTCGAGCAAACGATCGAAGATACATATAAAATCCCATTTGAGATATTAAATCAAACGACACGACTATCACGTTCGATAATCATAAAATATTCGCTCAGATCAAGAATCTCCGTCGTCTCTCGACGAAGGAAGAATACGATTGACATATTAGGATCGATACAGATTCCACGTTTGCCATATGCTTCCCGAGAAATCGCTAATGCTGAAAGCAAATATCGGAAACACGCGAAACGTTTCGTCTCGTCTCGTCGTCGCATAAAAGTAAAGTCCTCGATGATTCCCGTTCAGTTTCACCGTGAAATATAAATCAGACGCATCTCCACGTCGCGTATCTTCCGTTAAATTATCGTCCCGTAAAAGAAACGAAAAGAAAGAGGGAGTACTCTTCGAACGGTCGATAGAAACTCGCAGCTAAATTGCAGTTTAAATTATGTACTATCTATTTCAACGAACGATAACAATCGTCAGTCGGTAGAGAGAAAGAGAGAGAGAAAGAGAGGGAAAAGGGATATAGAGCCACTTGTGATTTAAATTGTTAAACGACGGCCCTCTGATTCTCCGTATGACAACTCGTACGGGAGATTTAACAAAAATCTGATCATTATCCTTATCTAAATCGTAATTTCGGTGAGACACGATGCAGTGTACGTCCAAACTACTTGCGAAGCGTGGTCTCGTCATCCAGGGACTGCAATTCCAACGTATTGTCCCAGAGCCGTAAGTGGATAATAGGTGTACAATGTAAGACCATACTTTTGTTGTAAGTAGGTGTTCGTGCGGTACATTGTTGTAGCTGCCCTGCTTCTTCCATTGAAATGAGAGTACACTGCTCGGAGGAGCGTAATCGGTGCCCCACATTTCAAGCTTTTACGTAGCGCGTAGTTTTCGAATGGTAAATTGATGGAACAATGTATCGTTGAAATAACCCATAAAATGCAAGATTGCTCTGTTTACATTTCACGAGGGAAGTGCATGGGAGATAAGTCAAGAATATCATTTCATACCTTAGAACTGCTATTAAAAAGAAACAGTATAATTTAATAGATACGTATCGTGTTTTTTTAGAGTAGAAATATTTCAATTCGAGTCTCAAGTAATTATCATAACGTAAAGCTTCCGGTCTCGTGAAAATATAATTGTTGTTCGTCTCGGACGCCAAGGCAATTAATGATTTTCGGTTTGTTTTTAACGATAGAAAGATACCACGATCTTGATTGACTCATGTCTGTCAATTACCATTCGTTTATCGTTTTCTACCGATAATCGCGTAATATTTCCACGGTAAACCAAACGTTTTACAAGTTAAAGGGGAACCGATTGGTGGGTATCTTTGTTAACATTTTCTCTCCGTGTTTTGCATCCTTTTCAGAATTTAATAACGGCGCGTCAATGGGTAATGACGCTTATTATTGTAGCTTCGATGCTCACGTGCCATTATGAATTGCTTTTCCGTTGTGAAATGTCGAGGAATGTACACAGGTGTGTCGCATTTATTACCCGACGTTGTCAATCGGTCTGCCATAACTCTCACCGTTATGGCTCGACACCATTATTGCATCTGCCCAGTTCGCTAACTATGAACACGATAAACTCATAAGAATTCTACACCATTCTTGCCGGTTATACAATACCGAGTGCCAAGGACGCAGTGCCATTTTATTTGCACCCCCCTTTTTTTCGCACGATCGTTAATCATAATGAGGATCCTTCGTGCCGGAAGCTTCTGCTGAATGATAATACCGATCGTGTGTAACGACAGGCAAAAAGGAAATTTTAAAAAATGGGACTACTTGTAGAGTTAATTTTGGAGCTTATAATGATTTGAGTTGCAATCGCGTTATATTAGATGCCGGTGTTTAATGAATGCAATTTTCATCTTTAGGGTAGATCTGCAAATCAGTGTTGGTAACTCATGTAACTCTTATACATAAAAATTAGGAAACTGTGAATTTTAATAATCAAGAATATCGTCGAAGCTTTTTTTAACGTGGTTCAAATTTTATTAATCGGTTTCTGTGGAGGTGCAGTATTTTTTGTTCGGATTAAAATGTAAATCCAGACGGCAAATCTTGAAATTCAAAGTCGTGCAGTTTTCGTTCCACACGGAAATGATAATAAACGTTAATTACCCGGGACTTTCAGGTTGTAAAGATTGTGATTCACGGTGCGATTCACGATCGACGTATCTTCGAGATAAAAATGCGTGTCGTTCTTAACATTGACAGACAAAACACGATAAATATGTAACGACTTGCATAATATCGAAAGATTCTCGGTCAACACGTGCACGCTTCTGGTGTATTATTCCTCCAAGTATCTTATTGCGTTTTGATAACTCTCGGAGACATCAGCATTATTAGTAGATTAATTACAGATAAGAAGATTAAGCTCTATCATCCTGGAGAACGTATAATCTTTCGCAGACGTTTCTTATTTCTCTTGCGATCTATCGTTAAGGCGATATAAATTTGTGAAATTATTCCTTCAATTTTTTCAAATTTATTCGCAATGCCATACTTAATTTACTTTGCTAATTTTTCATAATCAGATCCTTCGAAGATGATCTCTCGGCATGTACCAGCTTCGACGACGGAGACGCCGAAGATCCTGAAGATTATCGGCAGCCAAGAAGACCTCATTGGGCGAACAAAGTGCAATTTGTTCTCGCTTGCATCGGCTACTCCGTTGGACTCGGAAATGTCTGGAGGTTTCCTTATTTATGCTACAAAAGTGGCGGTGGTAAGTGGATAGCATTTCCTTCACTTTCTACCAAATTCCTTGTTATTTCTCAAATAAATTTAACTCCGTAACGTCGATAAGACGTAATAAAAAGTTACGCGATACTTCCTCGGTTTCATAAAATTTTTATTCCTCGTAATAAGCTCGCGAATGTTGGCTCGTACGGGTAAAAAGCTTGCCTGAGAATTTCAAAGTGCATGATAAACAATGTTGGCTTACGTTTATGAGTATTTATAACGTCACTATTTTTCAATGTATTGCTCGTTGAAAGGAGGGTTGGAAAGTATGATTTACGATATGCACTTCAGTATTCAGTGGGAAACTTCGTAACCCATTTTACGGAGGAGCGAAAGAAATCCGAAGAAGTATTGAAAATTAATATTTTTAAGCTACATGCTAAATGACTGCTTCAAATGAAGTTAAAAAAGTAAGGGAGAAAGTTTTAACACATCTTTGAAACGTTCAAAATTCATCAAACGTGAATAACCTTTCTTTATCGATACTAATCAAACAGCGACAACTGTAAAATTTACAACATATCGTTTTATTGCCGTATATAACGTTTCGCAAGAAAAATACTTCGATGTTGATATGATAACGGAATCTCAAAGCCCCTAGATTTCCATCTGAAAATCATTTTAGAATTCGGAACACAATGCGCGCAATGAAAACAAGAAACTCACCCCTAAGATGCGCCACATTGTTCGTAATTCCGGAAGAGATAATATGCTTATGAATATCTTTACGATAACACTGCAAACAGATGTAGGTCTAAAACAAATTTGTATGTACTAGACTGCTTATGCGACATACGTCTGCCACGATTAGTGTTACCGTGATAAGAGCGCATGTTTATCCTTCGCATCATCGACACGAACGCGTCACTGTTTCAGGGGCAAACTAAATTAGTAACTTAAAATAATTAGTAAAAGGTGTCCCATGAGTCTCCTTACGAATTTGCCCATAAAATTCGAGTATCTCTCCTCGTAGAATTTATACGACAACAAATTACCTGTCATTAATTTTTGATAAAAGAAAAGGATTTCATAAATCACAATTTATATTTCACTATAATTGGCAACTGGGAAAATATGGCACGAAACTTCGTTAAATTTATTTAATCCACCAAAACTAAAGTATGTAACTCAATTAGGAGAAGAATCGTACCATGTTAAATTACAATTCCGTTATAAAATTACTTTACAATTCTCGTATCGTACTCCATCATTCATAGTGAATGCATCTCGAAAGAACACGGACAATGTATATTGTAATTTCCAAAAAAACGAAATAGCTATACTCCTCGAGATCTTCTAAAATGTCTCCTCTGATAATTAGTTATATACCAAGAGATATATACTTGGAAGAACGGTAGAAAAGTTCCTCCGTTGAGCCAAGTTCAGCGAAGTGGACCGCGCCGTGGAGAAAAGAGAGACGAGTTCTCGGGTCGTGTGCTACGATTTCTTTTTCGACTATTCTTCCCTTTTTCTCCGGGGACATTTTTACCGCCATAATCCATGAGGAAAAGTATGTATATATCTAGCACGAGGACAGAGATTCTCCGTGTTCCTCGAGTCGTAACATTATCGCGTATCATGTTGCCGGTAATTTTCAAAGTCTGAAAGCATCTCCGCGAAGTCCGGACGTGGCGCAATTCGCTCGCGGAACTTGATACATGACCTTGCCGGAATGTAGTTACACCGGCGAGCACCGTAAATGATTTCAATGACACCGGTGGAAATAATCGGTCGAGTATCATTTCGACCAACCGTGGATTAAATTGGACAGCCGGAAAACCAATGCGGGTTAGATACGTTCCGATTTCGCGGCGATGCTGCGACACGACATTCCTCTCGATAATGCCCGGTCATTTTCCATGCGCAAATTATCCGGAATTTAATTAATTGCTGGGAAACAACGAGGACGAGGAGGCGGAGAAGGTGGAGGATGATGGTATTGATTATTGCTTTAATTATCGAAATTATATGGAGTATTATCGTTACGTCATATTGAAAGTTTCGTTACGGAAACTCGATGCCTTCCTGCTTTTGTCGGGTGCACTTGTTGTCGTTGGGAACAATCGACAAACGATTCATCATTGACTTCGTGTCGTACGTATGAAAAGCTTCGATTGGAAGTGACACGGGGGACGAGGTACGAATACAAATGTTTAAATACGTCGAGCATGCTGTCGCAGAAATAACTAAACGATCGCGTATTAATGTTCGGGGTAGAGATTCGCAGGTTAAGAGGAAATGGATTTGCGAGAGACGGGTTTCATTTTAAACGAACTTGTTAGCATCGGAAAACGTATCGTTGTGAGAACGATGAGACGATCGGTTTAATTTTAGATGCGAGAAGGAAGGACGATACGACTATTGAGTGAAGTTTCTGTTTTGTTTCAAATTCTCGTCTAATTTTCTATTATCTTGGTGTTGATTTGTCTTTTGTAATTTTGGAGACTGGAAATTGTACGTGTTTTATGGATTTTATACCGCGAATAACAGGTTGCGAAGTTAATGTTTAACTAAGGCGATGCTACTCGTTCGTTCCTTCGACTACTTGTTGATTAAACAGAATCTTAAAATACACCGTGCAAAGCAATCTAATTTGCGCAATGTGCGAGCGATGCATTTATATTACCGGCGTTAATTTACATTTTCGTGAGAAAATCAGCGCTACGATATACAGGAAGGAAGTAGATGAAAATCAACACCAGCAGATTCATTCTGAACAATGCCTCTTTTTGCCGCGTATTCGCCTGCTTTTACGTTTAATGAATCGCCTTTTCATTATTCTTTAACACGTTGAACGCCATGGGGGTCACAGGTGACCGGCACTATTGAATTCAATTCAACTACTTATGATTTTTAAGTTACGATATTCACGGATATGCTAACATATTCAATATTAAAATATTGCAGTTAGAACAGTGAAATATTACTGAGTACCTAACTATTCTTACTTTTAACATTTCTATTCTATAAAAATGTGATTTTAATAGAAACAGTTTCGGTTCGGGGAAAATGCTGACCCTAGCGAAATACGGGTTGCTTTCAACGTGTTAAACAGAGTTGACTGTATAGACTTGTACAGTAAAGAGAAATAATAACAATGGTAATTATTTATAACAACGAAATAACGAACAGATGAAGCGAATTAAGAATCAAAAGTCAAAATACATTTCACAGCTTCGTCAGTTCAGTCAGGCATCACGAAATCCAATCGGAAAACGCTGTCTGATTCGGCTAGCATAATACGATATTCGTAGAATTAATTTACATTTACGTGAGGCGCACCGATGCGGTGCGAATTATTTCACAATCATCGACATATCCGGACAAACAATTAATGCCGTCGCTATGGTATGTCAAAAGTTTCCCAAAATAACTGCAATCTTTAAGGTTTGATATTTTATAATTTCAACAAATCTCGGGCGTACGATGTCTATAATAACATCAACGTTGGAATTTAATAAACTCCATGCGTAAACAGAATCTCTTCATTTTTCTACGTTGCCAAGGAATTTGGAAATTGCAAAACCACGTGCGCGTGTCGTGCAGATGAGTCTTTTCGACTAATTACCGAGTCGAACAATTCAACGTGATACACCGTCGGAGGATAAAGGAAACGAATAAATTTGCATAACGAGATGATTTTTAAATGGCGAAGTATTAATTAACCGTGACAAACACCACGAATCGTTTCGGTTTAACCGTACAACTGAGAAAGTCCTTTGTAATTCGCTTAAATTCGCCACCTGCCTTCGCAATTCCAGTTGAATGTTCCTTCCCAAATTAAGTCATAATCCGCGGTACTGCTATCGTCGTTTATTGCGAATAAAGAGTTATATCCAGTGACCTTGCTACTACCCACAGAACGACGATTAACGTCGAGTACTATTACGTACGAGTCGTATTTAATGAAACCTTTAACAAATCCATAGTACGAGCGCATTTACCAGCGACGTTGATCCGACGAATAAATTGAATCGTGTTTGAATTAATGAGACCATTTGTCTGGAGAATTATTGGGGAATAAAATTATTAGCAGGCGTTAGATGTTCAAGTAACAGGAATATAAATTATGAAACGTGGAGCTCAAGGCTTTTCGCGACTTTAAATGAGTTTTCTACGTTTTTGAGATCTTCGACTGTAACTCTTTTGCTGAGGACTTTTTAGGAGGATTCGGAATTTGTAATATAAACAAAATTTCACATATAAATATATGACGTAGGCACGATTTGTCAGGAATAACGAGATTATTTCTACTCTACTCTTGCTATTTGGCAGTCCTAATTCTTATTCTCGTTACCGGCTAAAACAATCTTAATTAACCTTTTGATATGGTTGTTAAGTGACTTCTCTTCTCTCAATTTTCTATTGCTTGGAGTTGAATGTTTCATATTTTTCGTTTTTATTGTATTTTATCGTGAATGCGTACTTGATATTTCAAATTAATATATTTTAATTTATTCTTTAGTTATCCGGCGGTTGTTAAAAATGCCTCGATTTTTGTTGGAAGATGTAGCGATATAAATTTTGCCCGAAAGGTGAAATAAATAATTTGAAGCCTGTATATTTTATTTCAGGTGTGTTCTTGATACCTTACTTCATAATACTCATAGTATGCGGGGTACCATTACTTTATATGGAACTCAGTATCGGACAATTTACTCGTCGCGGACCGATCGGTGCTCTCGGTCAAATTTGCCCGTTGTTCAAAGGTACAGAAATTATTGTTTAAGTACTCATGCTAATGCTTAACTAATAATACTGCAAGAGTTGCTCATCTCTTCGCAATTACATTAACATTTATTTTTCTTTCTCTCTTTCATTTAATCGACTTCTCTTCATTCATCTCCGTTGAGCAAAGTACTTTTAACTTTTCGATAATCTAACGACTATAAAAACGTAAAATCACCATTGTTAAATTAGCAATACCATTTCTATATTTTATCAAAAATTTATGTTCATGTTATTTATGTTAGTTTATCATTTACTTTGTGTTTCACCAACGTACCTTAAAATATAATAGAACTTTACAGAAATGACACAAAATTCTAAAATTTAACGAAATTAAGAGCAGAACTCTCCCGAAACTAAAATCTGAATATCTCAAAGCAAAGAATAAATTACATAGACCATTATCATAATTACAGGCACACACGTTGCACTCTACTTCCCTATCGTTTCTTCTCAAAACAATGTTCTCTCATAATAGAATTGTAACTTAGATAAAATGTCACTCAACGAAGATGCATTGAACGTCTTCTAACATTCACTCGAGATTAATACCGCACACTTTGCATCACTTCGATAGTTATCGTTCACTGACTCTGTTTTTGTTTCTCGTCGTGCAGGGGCTGGCTTGTCGTCGGTAGTAATATCGTTCTTGATGTCGACCTACCATAATGTGATAATAGCCTACGCGATATATTATTTCTTTGCGGCATTCAGAGCGAAGCAACCGTGGTCCGACTGCGACAACTCGTGGAACACACCGGCATGCTGGATACCCTCCATCGGATCCATCAACAATCGCACTCGACCAAACACCTCGAGAACACCGTCGGAAGAATTTTTCGAGTAATTTTTTCATTCTTCGTCCTGTTACAATTTTAGATTCTTCTTATACCAATGATAAATGGACGGTGCCATTACGAGCAATAAATTAAATTAGAAAACGATATTGTAACTGTGAAATCGGTGGACGCCTACCTTTGGAAATCTTGTTCTTTCAAAAGAAGGATAGAAACTCTGAGATTTGATATGGTGAATATTTTCGAAGTAGAAAATAGACATATTTTAAATTAAAAATTAATGAAATATCCTCGGAAGAAGAGATATCTGTGACAATAATAACATTACAATTCTATGAAACTTACCAACTTATTCAGACCAGCGGGGTACAGATTGCTCTACTGAATTTTTTCTTGCATCCCATGGACAAAGTATACCGTGAATAATATGCAAAATATTACAGAAAAAATTGTTGTCAGATGTGCAGAAATAATAATGAAATATTTTGTTGTGATCCAGCAACAAAGTATTACAGATCAGCAGAGGCCTAGAAGAATCGGGAGCGCTGAGATGGGAACTGGTCGCCTGTTTGATTACTGCCTGGATCATGGTGTACTTCTCCATTTGGAAGTCTATAAAGTCATCGGCGCAAGTGAGATATCTCACTGCGACCCTGCCGTTTCTCTTAATTGTCGTCTTTCTCACGCGGTCCCTCACCCTCGAAGGTGCTGACAAGGGTCTGCAATTTTTCTTCCGTCCAAACTGGGAACTGCTTCGCGACGCCAAGGTATCGTAAGAGCTATTTTCCACGGACTTTCGGTCTCTCCGATACAGTCGCGCGTTTTTAACCCTTCAAGACTCTACGTTGATCTCGACGCAAGCTCGTATTTCATCGTGGTGTGTCTTGCTCACCTTCAGACACCGTGGCCATTTTGAGAGTTTTATCGTAATACTACTTTTTGCAGGAAAATTCTCGAGCTTCTTGTTACAATTGTAAAAATATTTTCGAAAATAATCGAGTTTTAATTAATTACTATATCTCTCGTTTGCAAGGGTTGTTTCAACGATCTTTAATTGCGAGTTATCTGTACGAGGCGGGGAGAAATTTGATTTTTGTTTAGTAAAATTGCGGTACATTTGGAATAAGTAATTTCTTACTTTACCGAGTAATGTTTTAAATTATTGTTAAATCTTATTTTTACACTGCTCTCCATTGGATGCTGCCGTAGCAAAATGATTAAATAAAGGTGTAGAAATTTGGCTGCGGTACTTTAAAAGTGTATGTACATTTTTTTTAATTTAGTGATTTGTGAGTACTATTTCCAAGTGTATTGTCTGAAAACTATGAATTTAACTTTGACAGCAAATTCACTGTTGTATAATATCAGGTTTGGATCAATGCAGCAGCTCAGATCTTCAATTCTGTCGGCATAGCTTTCGGATCGATGATATGTTTCGCCAGTTACAACAAGTTTCACAACACTATCCTAGTAGACAGCATCGCGGTTTCGCTTATAAATGCATTCAGCAGTCTACTCGTTGGGATATTCTCGTTTGCAACCATTGGCAACATAGCCCTGGAACAAAATATGACCGTCCAAGCTGTTCTGACAGATGGTACGTAAAATTTATACATTTCTGAATTTATGTTTTTGCACTTTAACGTGAAACTTACATTACGCAGTTCTCACATCTTTATCCGATGACAATTCACGTGAAAAAGTGGCGCGCTAAAGTTTCTGTAATAAATGGTCGATAAAATATAACTTTTTCTAAGAATTATCTGCTATTAAAATAATATCTAATAAGTATTGGGACATTCTCTTTAACGAAAAACGGCACGCAAAAGATTCTCACTAAATAGTTTGCATTTTCTTTCCAATAAATCCTAGGTAAAATTGCATTTGCTCTCTAAGAATTATCTTTTATTGAAATAATCTCTGGTAAATATTGGGATATTTTCTGTAACGAAAAACGGCTCACAAACGATTCTCTACTAAATAGTTTGTATTTTGATCCAATAAATGCTAGATAAAATATAATTTTTTCTAAGAATTATCTGCTATTAAAATAATATCTAATAAGTATTGGGATATTCTCTTTAACGAAAAACGGCACGCAAAAGATTCTCACTAAATAGTTTGAATTTTGATCCAATAAATGCTAGACAAACTTTCATGTTCTCTCCAAGAATTGTCTTTAAGTGAAATAATCTGTAATACATATTGGGACATTCTCCATGACGAAGGTCGATGAACTTTGATTTATTTCTCGTGGAATTTATTTCTCCTACGTTTCTCGTATTTACCAGTCATTGTCAGATTAACTTCTCCTGGCATTTTATAGACAAATCGTAATTTCCGTTCAAGGACCTGGCCTCGTATTCGTGGTCTATCCGCAAGCGTTAGCCAAGATGCCGGTGTCGCAGCTATGGGCTGTATTATTTTTCTTCATGCTAGTCTGCCTTTCCCTAAACAGTCAGGTATGTACGATCTATTGATATATTAGCCATTAAAAAAGAGATTAAATGAACATGGAATAAAATTCTACACGTTCGCCTTCGAAAAGAAGTATGACGACGTATCACTGCATCGTTTTATCTTCAATTACAGTTTGCAATAGTCGAAGTCGTCGTAACGTCGATACAAGATGGCTTTCCAAAATGGGTAAAACGTCATCTTGTCTGCCATGAGATGTTGGTCCTTTTGATATGCGTCGTATCGTTCCTCTTCGGTTTACCGAATATCACGCAGGTACAAAGTGGACATTAAACAACAATTTATATAAATCACCGGTACAGAATAATTCAATAAACATATATTTTTAGGGTGGCATCTACTTCTTCCAACTGATAGATCACTATGCCGCATCGATATCAATAATGTTTCTAGCATTCTTCGAAGTGATCGCTATATCCTGGTGTTACGGTGTACGACGACTCTCCAACAACGTCAAAGAAATGACCGGTCGCGTGCCCTCGGCTTACTTCCGGTTTTGCTGGCTAATTGCCGCTCCTCTCCTCATCATGGTACAATCAATAAAGAATCATTATCACCCTCTCGATATACGAGATATCTCTCTAAATTCAAATCCCACGAAAATCATTAAAATCCATCATCCCGACCATTGGCAATTGCGAAAAAGAGAGTTGCGCAACACCCAACGTTAATTACTTTCACGACACGCGTAATAGTCTGTTAATTCGCGGCGATTAAAGCGAGAACGATGCAAACCCGGCAGTCTTATAAATCACTCGTCGTTTCAGGCTGTCTGGGTATTCAGCTTAATTGATTATGAGCCACCGACCTACCACAATGGCGAGTACGAATATCCATGGTGGGCAGAAGCAATTGGCTGGGGAATAGCTTCTCTTTCGCTCATTTGCATTCCAGCTTTTGCTATCTACGAGTTCATCAGGGCCAATGGCGACACGTGCATGGAGGTACGTGCACGAAGCTCCTGTTTTAACGGTTCAACGATTAAAATTCCATTTACGACGGTCGACTCTACGATCGCGAAACCATTGCCTTCTTTTCCAGAAACTACGGAACGCCATGAAGCCCCATTTCGAGGCTTGCAAGATTTGCGGGCAGGAATATTGCACGGAACCGATGCACAATTTGGAGGAGGACTTATTGAGAGGAGCACAGCAAGTAGCGAACAATCCGATGCAACTCAATACAGACAGTTTGCTGCCGAAATCCCAGACGTGATGTGCAATTACCGTCAATTGTCACGAGTGCGTCGAGTGTCGGAATACACGTCGAATCGCGAGAAGTTACGTTTAAGTTACATGACACCGATGAAGGAAGCCGACTATCGAGTTCCCTCTGCCTGAAAAGCATAAACGAAGTTGGTGATCGATCGACGAATTTTAAAGTTAGCACTGTAGGTTCCACAATGGAGAACGTTTAAAATAAAACAAAAATAATTAAGTAACTCGGAAATTTCTGAATATGAAATATCCATTGAAGTGACGTGTCATTTCGTGAGATCAATGAGAATTCACGTTTCATCGTTTTTGTAGTTTTTATTATCCGACGTAATAGCGTTTGTAGGAAATATGTGAACCAACGTCGGGTAATAATACTAACGCACCGATCGAGGGCAGAGAATGTCGTTCGATTCGACCGCAAAGTGGTGTACCATACGATTTGTAGCCCATGAACATGCAAACGAGTACAAAACACTGATACCGTAGCATCATAGTAGGCGTTATTAATACACAACGAAGACAATACGACTGTAAATCAATTAACTGTAACTGCAACGCGTTCGTTATGAATTCAAACTAAATGCCATAAACCCTATCGTAATAATCCGTTTTTCAAGTTACTGAGAAACGTACCGTACAAATAATACTGTCGACTACTTTAAGCAACTAGAAAGCCTGTAACCATAGATAATTATAATAAATTATTTCCCGATGTCATAGAAATTCCTTTTCAATTTTCTTTTCCTTTTTTTTTTTCTCGATGGAAGAATTCATCGAATACCTTGTTCGTTGTGGATGCACATTTTGCAGGATTTACGAAGAAAATAAATTCCTATAGATTAGAAATATCATGGATTTCTGTTATATAATAACATAATGAATTCCCGATACATCTTATATGCCAGTTTTGCTTATGTAAGTTGAAAACCTCTCTTACGCGACGATTTCTATCTGATCGCAGCGAATCCCTCTATATACGGTTAAATTGGATTTCGCTAATTGCATTATGCGCCTCTACGCTAAGATTCTGTGGTACCATCGGCACATTTCGCGATCGTGCAAGCTCAAGTTCACGTCAAAGTGCGTCCGAAGCTGCTAGTCAGCCTGTTTCGGTGAGAAATGACGAAGAAGTTCGAGTTCAATTGGCAAATCGAAGTGCCGGAACTCTTAAGAAATGGCGCGGTCTTCGATCGATGGTTCGAAGACAAAGAAACCAGCGAATACGAGCCGACGTGTACGTTTAAAGTTGACGAATATGGGTTTTTTATTTATTGGAAGAGCGAAGGAAAGGTAGTTATCGTAGAACCGATATCCACTTTGATCTCAAATGCTTTTCTTGACCTTTCGATTCTGTAAACGTAACATTTAGATAATAATTCGTAAAAACATATTTATTCGATGGAAATTTATATATTACAAAGTTCAAAGTGAATTTCCTAGAGATGGAAATTAGATATTGAAACGAAACTTTTGATCTAGGACGGTGACGTGATAGAATTGGCTCAAGTATCGGATATTCGTTATGGTGGAACGCCAAAGGTAAATGTTAAGATTATATTAAAAACTTTAGATACCTTTTTCCGGATATTTATTTTCATTTGAATTCCATAGGATCCAAAATTGTGTAATAAATTAAGTAAAGTCGGAACCATGGAGCAGATAGACGAAAGAAGTTTAACTATATGCTCGGGTGTCGATTATACGAATATTCAGTATCAACACGTTATCTGTCCGGATGCACAAACGGCAAAGGTACAACAAAGTCTTTCAACAGAAGTCGTAAACACATAGATCATCGCGAAACTTTCTCGATGCTTCGAGTTTAGACAATTTTTAAAGCAAAGGACAATTGCATGGCAATTTGTTACTTGCGCTGTAATACCAGAAGGAATGATTTCGCAAGTAATATTATTTTATTGTTATCATTAGAATACCTGAAATCAAATTCAAAAGATGAAGAAATAATTCTGTGATTTATTGCAGTATAGTTCTTTTTTTTAATTCGGCAAAGTTAATATCATCGTTTAGTATTTAAAACAGGGAAATCTGTTGAAGAAAATTACTATTATGAAGTAGTAATTGCTGCAACTTGGAATTTTTTTTAAATATATCTGCTTTAAAGTACAGTGCAACGTCGGCATTTTATTCCCAGAAAATCTATACCGCCATAAACACGCTTGAATAAATTTGACCGACGGTTTTAATGAAACTATTCAATTAATTAGGACTGGCAAGCCGGTCTCCGATTAATTACGCATAACACGAAAGCCTCCAACGTTTGTCCCACGACACAGCTAATGAAACAGTACGTATCGATTTCAGTAATTTCGATGACATCGTTTTAACGTTGCTATGAAATACATAATAACGTTTTCAGTTGGATGAGACTGAGCTTTCAAGTGGACCCTAAAGGAAAAGTGCCGGTGAAAGTGATAGCGAAGACCTTCGCTTCCGGAAAAACTGAAAAACTCGTTTATCAGGGTCTCGCGGAATTAGGATTGCCAAGTGGAAAAGTACGAAATTAATATAATCAAAAATCTTCACATCATAAGAAAATACATCTTGTAATGTATTCTTATATACCATTATTCCAAAATCTATCGATCTTGTAGCTTACATAACTAATTGAACAAATGACAACTTTATCTTTTTAACGCCCACATATAAACATTGAATGTGTTACAAAATTCGTAAATATTGCAATTTAAAAGTTACGTGAAACATTGAATCAGATAGCGCCGGTCACCGGTGACCCCCATGGCACGTACTCCCAACCTAACACCAAACCCAGACATTCCTCGGTGCAATATAATGACTGAACATGAATGATGAAATTTCAGAGCGATAAAATCGAACCGGTAGATTTTACATTCGATAAATTCAAGACCATGTACTTCAAAATCTGTCCCCGTAACGATATCGAGGAGCTTTTTCAATCGATGTAAGTCCAGCGCGAGAAAGTTCCATACGGAAGCATGAAACTTCTTGGCAGGAGAAGTAATTGATCGTAAAACGATCATTTCTTTTTAGAACTAAAGGAAAGTGCGATACGATTAGCCTTACGCAGCTTGTGACGTTTATGAACGAGAAACAAAGAGATCCTAGGCTCAATGAAATCTTGTATCCTCTGTACGATGAGAAGAGATGCACGGAAATCATCAACGATTACGAACAAGACGAGAAAGCGAGAACAGGGAGTAAGTATCGCGGAAGAATAAAATGACGAAAGGAACATCTTCTAAAAATTCATATTCCATAAGCGATTGCTCATTTGCATGTTAATCGATTGTGGTACGATTTAATTTATAGTTGTTGCGCGGTGTAAAATTTGCATTTTCACTTTCATCCTTCAAGGATGCGTATTTTGAATAGAGTTACGTTGAGCATTCTTTCATTACCGTTGAACAGAAAGTAATTAACACTAAAACTACCAAGGCGTTCAAAGTCTCCGGGTTCCAAATTTTCTAAAAATTTTTCAAATTGATAGGAGATCCTTGAAGTAAATATTCCACTTCTATCTGATAAAACCTAAATTACTTAATTAATTATTATTTTCATCTCTTTTTCTAAAGTACGTATTCAGTATATTTAAATATAATGTATATATAATGCCGGGAGTTCTAGTATTAAATATTTCTGAAATTGCAAGTTCTTGCTGACTATTCAATTTATTTTGCAACCTGAAATATACGAGATGTAGGTAAGCTTAAAGGATTGGAAATTATTGAAGATGCCATTTTATTATTTTTTGCACGCAGAGAGCTTGACCAAGGAGGGCTTCATTCGTTATTTAATGTCAGACGAAAATGCGCCCGTGTTTCTGGACAAATTGGAAGAATGGATGGACATGGACCAGCCATTGTCTCATTACTATATTAATTCGAGTCACAATACTTATCTGAGCGGCAGACAAATCGGTGGAAAGAGCACCGTGGAAATGTACAGACAAGTCTTACTCGCCGGTTGCAGGTCATTAATTTATTCATCGCTCATTTATATTCGCTGTTGTTTAGCGAAACAGGGGTACGAGCAATTAAATCATCAGCCGTCGGTCAATTAAACGATACAACTGTTTTAATTAATATTATATTTATTTGAATTTAATTTAATTAAACGCAGTTGGTTGCTATAGCGAAGAATTTCTTTTCTATTATTAGCTGTCAAAATGTATTATATACTGCACTGTGAGTTTTCCTAATAATTATCATTTTATAAATAATTAATCTGGAAATCTGAGTGTACAGATTTTAATGTCAGTTGAAACTTTGAAATTTTTACCAGGAGCCAAGATATTATTTTTTTCCTCGTTTAATATTGATGTTATCTGTTGGCTTACATATCTTATTTCAATTTTATTAGTAACTTTGACAAAAAGAGAAATTATTTAATAACTTCGGCGAAGGCGAAGGCTGCAACGAAGCCGTTAAATCCCTTGTAAGCGCCCAGTAAAAAAAATTAAATTTCTTTTTCGATGCTCGTCGAAATATTTATTTAGCAGTGTATATTTTTACAAGGAACATTCAAGAAATGTAAAAAAAACTTTCAAACCTCGCAGATGCGTCGAACTCGATTGCTGGGACGGCAAAGGCGAAGACGAAGAACCCATAATAACCCACGGTAAAGCCATGTGCACAGACATCCTTTTCAAAGATGTCATTTACGCCTTAAGAGACACCGCATTCGTCACCTCGGACTACCCCATAATTTTGAGCTTCGAAAATCATTGTTGCCTAAAACAACAATACAAATTGGCCAAATACTGCGACGAAATATTGGGCGACTTACTAATGAAGGAGCCACTACCAGATTATCCGGTAAATAAGACATCTCCGCATCTTTTTCTCTCTCTATTTTCTTCTCTTTTTTCCTCTTCTCTCCAAATTTTGCGGCTGTATTAATCTCGCATGACGTGTATTACATAAATGAAACAAAATGGTAAAAAGCAAATGCACCGCGCGTCGTTAAATTTTCACGCAAGCTAATGCACCAGAAAAGAGCAAAAAGACGGGAGTATCATGTTTGTTGCAAGAATGTACATACGTGGAAATGTTTATTTCGCAAAAATAACGCAGCTCGAACCTGGCCATCCACTTCCGCCGCCGAGTGCACTGAAGCGTAAGATATTAATCAAGAACAAGAGACTGAAGCCGGAAGTAGAAAAGGTCGAGCTCGAGTTATTCCGCTCGGGGCAATTCGAGGCGAAGGACGAGGTGGTGGAGGATCCAAATGCACCCGCGGCACCACCCCCAGAACCACCGAAGGTGAATTATACCGTCGTTCCTTCTCTTACCATTGCACCGCTGAAAATCGTGACCTTCTGTTAATTTCAAATATAATTCTCAAAGTATAATTCTTGAAGTAAACCAAAAGCACAGTATTTTGATATATTAAATTTTTTTCATACGCGCAGTGACAAAAGTTTCTATATTTCTACGCGTACTTTAAATTTAATCGTTAATTCGATCAATTTTAATTTGAAGTATGAATTAAACGAGAATTCATTTTATAATAATTTACTAATGAAAGGAACTATGGAATTATTGTTGAATGTAGAATGGAGCAAAGGTTGAGAGGTTTTCAGAGTTTATGCTGGTTTTTTCGTGTTCTTTTGTGGATGAAAGAATGTTTCCCTGAATTTTCTGACGATTCGTGACGTCTTAGGAGGAAGCGCCTCCTGAAGGAGCTCCACCAGGTGAAGGAGGCGCAGAAGGTGAAGCACCTCCGATTCAGTACACCGGTAGTACTATGGCATGTCATCCCTGGCTATCCTCGATGATTAATTATGCGCAACCGATAAAGTTCCAGAGCTTCGAAACGGCAGAGAGTATGTAAAACGCTTCTCTCGTTTCTTTAATGCTTTGCTTCGTAACGCTCAAAAAGTGTAATAATTGTAACTTGCAGATATGTCTGACATAATGTTACAACTTTGGAAAAATCGTGTTCTTTATCTTCGTGTGAGACATGTTCCTTCTCAAAACGTATACTTTTTTTTGTTATTACCATTTTGAAATTTCCTTTCAACCTAACGAAAACTCGTTTAAATTATCCGGCGATTTTTTAAATGCTTTCGCTCTATCGATCCAAATAGCGCGGCAGATATTTGATAATATTTAATTTCGGAAATTTAATTATCAGGCTGCGTAAAGAATTTTTTTATATCTGAT
Organism: Cerceris ruficornis; assembly: GCA_963989415.1. NCBI lineage: Eukaryota > Metazoa > Arthropoda > Insecta > Hymenoptera > Crabronidae > Cerceris > Cerceris ruficornis. Next base: position 21,382,317 of record OZ022521.1, on the reverse strand, counting down.
TTCTCTATGAAATATTTGTACAAACAGTAACACTATTGTCACATTAAATAAGCAGATATAATTAATAGATACTTTAATACAAATTACTGCCTGTAATTACCATATTCCATTTTACAGAGCAATAAATTAAATTGTTCTCAATAATATCATTATAGAAAAGAATATACATCACAACATGTCCTCATTCTCCGAAACTGCTGCACTTAACTACCTGAAAACTCATTCCGTGGAATTCGTGAATTACAATAAACGACAAATGAGTCGGATCTATCCAAAGGGCACCAGAGCTGATTCGTCGAATTACATGCCACAAGTGGGTTTATTCCTCTTGCTCTAAAACATAGGAAAAAATCACATATCTATTACCTTTTAATAAATAAAATGTATTCATTTCAGGTCTTCTGGAACGCGGGCTGTCAGATGGTTGCTTTGAATTTTCAAACACCCGACTTACCGATGCAGCTGAATCAGGGAAAATTTGAGTACAACGCAACCACCGGATATTTGTTGAAGCCTGACTTCATGAGAAGACCAGATCGAAGTTTCGATCCATTTTCCGAGGATGTGGACGGTGTAATCACTGCTCAGTGTTCCGTGCAAGTAAATCCGTTCCATATAACTTATTTTGAGACATGAAATGTGTTCTACATTTGTTTCGCAATACCTTACAAGGGAAGTTCGGGAACTGATACTCTCAGATTTTTATGAAACTTTGTATAAATAATTATTAGACTCATCTAAGAAGATAGCTGTAATTCCTTTGTGCCCGTTTTCAACTTTAAGGCAGATATTAATCTCTTTGTTCGAACCACCCTTCCTATGTACGCGCTTATAAATCGTAAACATCAAAAGATATAAAAAAACGGTTGAAATAAAAGTTATACCGTTTCTTGAGATCTACAAAGCTGTATCTAAATTTTTTGAAACCGAACTTCTCTTATTAGTATATCTTTTAAGGATGAATTTAAATTCCAGTGGAATTAATTATGTAATTTATGAAAATTATATTGAATTTGTCGGGATTTTTTAATTGTGTGGAATTGAATTATTATATTTTTCCGAAAGGTAATAGCCGGACAGTTCTTGTCCGATAAGAAAGTGGGCACTTACGTCGAAGTAGATATGTACGGTCTACCGGCAGACACCATCAAGAAAGAATTCCGAACGCGAATGGTTCCTGCGAATGGTTTGAATCCAGTTTACAACGAGGAACCGTTCCTTTTCCGGAAAGTCGTGTTACCGGACTTGGCAGTACTTAGATTTGGTAATTAACAACACATTTGTGTATTTAAACATAGCCTTTGAAGACACATCGATGAGTTAGTCTGTTAAAACCTTCGAGCCTTGCAAATTGAATGCATGTACTAAAACTTTTGAATATTTCCCTAAGATTCTTAAGTTTTTCTTCTTTTATAAATATCAATCACAATTTAAACAAACGTTAAAGACATGTCTCAAAGACTTCCACTTACATTCTTCAAAAACTATTTCGAGTCAGTAACATCGAGTCAGACCGGTCTAGGTAAAAATGAAACCAACAAACATGAAATTCCAGAAACCACCAAATTCAATAGTTCAATACGACAAAACACTATCGAACCATTTTGACTCTTCTAATTAAAGTTTAGAATATAGCTGTCGACTTGGTAAACTTTTTCCTGGATAATTTACTGCTTATCTATAGACACGTAAAACAAAAAGAAATCGTAGCTCAGGGGATTCATTTCTATGAAGTCTATACATCGGAGAAGCTAAAATTACAATACAATTAAAAATGAAAAAATATGACAAAAATAAAGGAAATTAATAGAAACTTCTTATTGATACTCCCTTTCGTTTGTTTATGTCTTAGGCGTGTACGAAGAAAGCGGGAAATTATTAGGCCAACGTATCTTACCGTTAGACGGTCTTCAAGCCGGATATAGACATATTTCTTTGAAGACAGAAGCGAATTTTCCCATGGCATTGCCAATGTTATTCTGTAACATCGAACTCAAGATTTATGTCCCCGATGGATTCGAAGGTACTGTCTCGAGCAGGTTCGCTGTGCAAAAATAGAAGTGTATCTCGATGACTCTGATTCTGCACTCGTCGGTTTGCAGACTTCATGGCTGCTCTCTCCGATCCGGGTGCATTCAGCAAAGGAGCGGAGAAACAGGCGGAAACGATGAAGGGTCTTGGCATCGAACAAACAGACGCGAAGGCTGAGGCTAAGAAAAAGAAGGAGGAAGAAGCTAAAAAGGGTACATTCCTAAAACTATTATATATGTTTTTTTTCAGCTTGTTTCCTCTGGTTTTCAGTGATTTCAATTTTACTCTATGCATATTTAACAATTAAAACTACCAGGGCGGTGAAAATGGCCGGCTGTCAATTTTTTCAAATAATTCTCCAAATTGATAGTGAATATTCCACTTCTGTCTCATAAAACCTAAATGACTTAATTGATCATCTTTTTCTCCTCTTCATTTCTCTTTTTCCAAAGTACTTAATCGGTTTATTTAAATATAACAAGTACAACGACGGTAGTTTTAGTGTTGAAAGGAAAATTTTTCTTTAATTAATTCTGAGTTTAGTTTTAATATATATATATTTCGAAGTAAAATTCTTTATAGACGTGTATCTCTTTTTGTTTGAATTTTAAGAGGAATTTAAGCTCGAACCGATAACGTTGGATTCTTTGAGGAAAGAGAAGGGTTTCAAAATGGGAAAGAAGCAGCAAAAAGAATTGGACACGATGAGAAAGAAGCACTTGAAGGAGAGGCAAACCATGCAGAAGAATCATTGTGCGGCGATTGATAAATTAGTGAAGGGAAAGGAGTACGTAAAGGAAGTTGGACTTCTCTCTATATAAAAATTGAAGTTTATTCGAAAATTTCTAAATTTCTGCTTTCAGCAAAAGCGCCTTGGTCCAAGATGCTAATGTGAAGAAAGTAATAAGCGAACAAACCACACAATGGTCGGCTATGATGGAAAAACAGAGGAAAGAAGAATGGGAATTGCTGAAGAATCAAACGCAAGCTGCGCGTGACGATTTGAAGAAATTAATCGAAGTCGTTCAAGCCACGCAGGTCAAGCAGTTGCAAGTGAAACAGGATAAGTCCGTGTTTTATTTAACATATCTGTATTAATTTTGCAAGTATAAATTATTGAATTTCTTCTAACACCTCCTCGTTTCTTGGTTTCAGGGATATCAAGGAGATGAACGCGAATCAGGCGAAAATATCCGTTGAAACGGCGAAGGAAGTTATGAACGATAAGGCATTGAAAACAAAGGGTGATAAGGATCGTCGTCTTCGCGAGAAGAAGCAGCAAAACACGAAGAAGTTCTTGGAAGAGAGGAAAAACGTACAAATTAAGCAGGGTCGTGAGAAAGAGAAGCTTAAAGTCACTCATGAGAAACAGGTCGGCGAGTTGGACAAAGACATCGAAGGGGTAAATATTTTCAATTTCTCTTTAAAAAATAATTCTCTCTTATCGAGCGCACGCAACCAAGGACTGGTAAGGATTCTGATTTTATTGTAATATCTTTGTTGCAATTATATTATTAATTAATGGTCAACTCACGTTTCTGTTTCAGGCTATTGAAATGTACAAGAACGAAGCGATTGAATATGACTTGTCGTCTAAAACTGAATTCTTTGTTTAAATTTTTAATTATTACTTCTACGTGAATTTATACTCGAATCGGTCATCGAGTTTTGCTCTCGAAGTGTTGTACATTTTGTTATTCCTTTTTGTATATCGTTTGTCTTGTAGCTGACGTAGAATTCTTTGATACGCCATATTTTTCGAGAGTTTACACTTTACCTGTTTGATACTTCTTTACAATTCTTAAGAAGCATCTTTAGACTTTCGAATAACTGTCTTTCGCATGGCTTGTATGTGTGTATATAATTGCGTGTATGATGGTAATGTGTTATTTATATTGCATCCTGTTTTTCACTATGTTGGATGAAATTTTTAAGGACAATTTTCCGAATAATATTAATTGAAGCCAATTAATTGAATTTAATCCGACATTATTGTGAAGTGTCTTCTACATTTATCGTGATACTCGTTCGAATTGTTAAACAGTTATACAGTAATTTATCAACGTTATTAAAAACATGTTCAAATAAACATTTTAAGAAGACAATAAATGTACTTTGTCACTTTAACGTTTTCCTAATATTTCAATCGTTCAAATTCTCATCAAGGTTTAACATTCTCTTCACGCGTTAATATTCTGTTAATGTGTTAATATTCTTCACAGAAATCTTAGTCTAACTATCGAGAAATAACAGCACTAAAACCTCTTAATGTTAGAATTTCCTTTTTTATTCATTACAGATATATGTTCATTTGTACATATAATACACTATATACATTATCGATTATCGATAGGCATCAGTTTGAACTCTGCATCTTGTACTATCATTGTTATCCCCTCCCCAAATGTACGCAGTCGATACAAGAAGAGAAACATTAATCATTTCAACGTGATAACGTTCGAATTGTGCGCATACCTGCTGTCTACGGCAATTTCACAGGTGAATCGTGTTAAATTTACACTCCATACTCTGCACAACGTTACACGGGAAGCAAACGTGCTACTCGTAAAATAAATAACGCACGAAGGAAGAAGGAAGTGACAAAAGAAGAGAAATCCAACGAAAACGCAAAACCGTGAAACATCCGGTACACTTTTGTGCTCTCTTCGGCTCATTGCATTTTCTCTTTCTGCCGTTCTATGTAGTTTTGTATAAACGGCAATTTGTAAACGCGCAAAGAAGCAATGGAGCCGGCACATGCACCGACCCAATAAACTATTACATGCTCCATAAACGAAGTTCCCAAACATCCGTATTTCAAGGAAGTTGCTAAGGCAGGGTTGAAGTAACCGCCGGAATAATCGAAAGCTGAAAACACCAGTAAGTGATGTGTTAACTTGCTGCAACAATGTCGACTTATTATAGGTGTAACTTAAAAAAATAACATATAGCAGCAAGTGTAATCATTCAAATCGAATTGCTGATGAATGATTAAGCAATGAGTGCTCTATTCTTAGAAGGAAGTTTATAAAGCTGTAGAATAATGTAACGGAAGAATAAAATGGATCAAACCTGCAACGACTAAAGACGTTCCAACGAATGAATCGATAATGTTACTAAACTTGGGATTCAAGTCACCCAAACCGCGAGAAACGACTCTGCAAATGCAGGTTGCGATGCACTCCACGAACGCTCCGAATATTACGGGTACCTTACAAGGCAGAATATTAACTTAATATTATTTAATTAACTTAGCAGTATACTTCATTGATCTCTAATTGTATCTGAATTTTTTTTAAATTTTTACTGCAAGAAAAAATTGAGTTTCTTCTCTACAACTTGGGATGACCTTGCTTACCTGTAAATCTGTCGTGCAATCTTCGAATGCTTTATTCTTGTGCGTCGAAACGATTTCCAGTGCCCAGAGCACCTGAATGTATCTGAAAATGATTAAACCACCGACAAGTTCGGCCCATATCGTCAGAAAAGCAACGCGAACCGATTTCTTCCCTTCGACGACGTCCTCGATGTGGGTGTAGGGGCAAGCAGATGCGTCCTCCCAGTTCAGGGACCACCATACCGTCAAAAAGAATAAATATACGGCGTACATGGATACTCCCCAATTTTCAGCAACTATAATGCAATTTTATATTTATTAAAAAATTTTTGCAGCGAAGAAATGCTTTAAAGAAATTAAGACTTCTCAAGATCCACCCAGAAAGGTACGACAACCCCCTGTTTTACCTATGTCTTTTTAACATCCTGCATAGTTAATAGCCAAAAATGTATTTATAATTAATAATAAAAAAAGAGGATAGGAATTGTAGGTTCCTTTTAAGTGATTCAAGTATTTCAATGACGATATGTCAGAACAAGAAATATCTGTTGTCAGTCCACGTGGTCCGTCTGTTACACAACATAGAGAAGAACGAAGGGTATTGTTTGTTGTGCGGCAATGAACTTACTTATTATGAGTTCGAAACATGCCCCGCAAAGTTCGGCGGTAGCAATGCCTTCTAAAAATAGGGACTTCACCAGCGGTTCTCGTATGTAGAATTTAACATATCTTCTTCCCCAATATGCTATGAGGCTCGTAAGTATAATATACAACGTCGAAACCGCCAGGGCAATCATTGTCGCAGCCATGGCGTTAATGAAGTATACGACGAACAAATAGTAATGCTAAAAAAATCATATAAATGCTACAAAGGTAATAGACAATTATTACACCGTTAAATTACAATAACAGTCGACGTAAACGCTCAAATTGATTATTTTTCAATTGCGATAACTTACAAAGAGAATGGGTCCGTGAAATTTTTCATGGTGTAAAAAAATAGTAGAATAGTTTGTTTTTAAAAAAGTCCTTTGCTTCTTTAAAGATAATTGCACTATTTGCAACAGACCGATACGGTGATAACGTTGCAACGTGAAGGTAAATGGGACTTAAAACAAGCCTGAGACGGTTGACGTATTAATGAATTTATAAGTCATCGGATGTTAACGCGGCGATGTAAATACAATAAAATAGAAGCAGAGGAATGCTGAAACTAGGACATTATGCAACGACATACGATCGTTCGGCAAAGTATGGTTTCATATGTCTTAAGGATCGTAGGAAATAACGAGAACTTACGTTCTTATCATCGACTTCTGTTCATCCTCGGAATTCGAACAGTAACGGGACACTTAAATCATTTTTTTTTCGTCGATTTTCCTTAGACACTGCGAGATTTCACTTAGCTGTTATTTAAAACTACTCGGTGTTGAATATGTCTATGTACATATGTTGTGCATCTTTAAATAGATTGTCCCCCAAATTAGCTGGTCAGACGGTCAGCAGAGTGTTATACATTGATTGTCGCTATATGGCAAATGTGAATTTTTCATAAAATTCTTCATTTTTAAATTCTTATAAAATTCAACGTTGAATTTCAACACGTATATATTTATTATTTCACACAACTCGTATAAAACGTTACTTCGTTTATATACATATCGTCACTTTCTTCTTCGACATTGACGCGTTTTTGAAATAATTCAAATTCGATACGTATCCCGGTTATTATATGATCGCGATATGTTTTGAAATCAATTCGGCTGTTATCGATAATCAGATAAGTATTTCGTATCTATTAGGAGTTTAACTGTACCGCTCGTTATTGCTAGCATGGTATCAGATCACGTTGTGTATCAATATACTCAATGTAACGTACCGGTGACGGTATCCTTGACAGAGTTAGTCGACTCGCATTATAATGAGATAATATCGTTTCATACAACGAACCGTGAGCTGTAGGTGTAATTGAACAATCAAAAGAATCACTTTAGTTTATCATGGTTGTAGTATCAGTTCAAACGATCGGATATACTTGAAAATAACGATGCATAAAATTGAATAACGATCACAGCTATGCAGGAAGATACAATAAATACGAAAATCGGGAAGTACACAGTTACGATTGGATGTTTTATTCACCTTGTGAAGTATTAACTACATACTTTATTACATAGGTAAATGATTTCATGTTTATGAATGTGGGCTAACTTTATCATTATAAAAAAGAAAGTAACATTTATTTACAAGAATCAAATGACTGCCCCTTGTACTTTTTTGGGGCCTGAGAGTCGTCCTGATTCTCCGTTCTTAACATTAACCTGGGAATCCGTTTCGATTTTAGGTAAGACATTGTTTCGCTCGACGACCTGAAATAAACATGTCACAATAGAACATTTCAATGGAATACGTTATTGTAGATGAACTGAAAGTGTATTTGTCTAATTCGTTTCTCGTGTTATCTGTCCTTCTTGGTTAGATATAGATCGTCAGCGTGTCACAGGTAAAAACAGAATGAAAATATTTACCTTGCATGGGGAGTTTTATTTTCAGACAACATATCCGTCGAATTACTATCAGTCGAATTGGAACTTGTACATGGAGAACAAGGAATGATCTGGTAGGCAGTCCTATTAAGTATTTCATTAGTTGGTTCTGTATTTTCTGTGGAGGTTGGCATACTGTTGCTAACACGATTCTCTCCATCTAACGTAGACTTATTTTTATTTTCTAATTCCGATTTAGTAGACTTCATGTCAACATGATTCTCTGCCTTGATTTTCAATTTACCGTCTTGCGTAGGAAAATTGACGGTTGGTAAATTAACGCTCTTATTCCTTTTTGATATATTCATTAAGTTAATTAATAGTTTGGATAATTCTTCTCTCTTTCTGGTGACAACTATCTCCTCGAACCAGGTTTTCAATGTTTTTATCGGTAAAGTATAATCTTTAATAGGATTCTAAAATGAAATTTATTGTTGCTTAATTCAACGATGTATTTAGAAGTTAATATGACGTTTCATATTTAACGTTGTTATCCCGCGGAAATGATAATTTTGTACTTACTTTAAAGAAGCTTTCCACGTATTGTAATACATATAATCCGCAATCAGTGAAGTTTGATTGCTGAGGAACTTTTAATGACGCCCCTTTAATGGTATCTTTCGAAAATACTTTTTCACTTCTCATCTTAGCGACATGTTCGCAACTTAAATAATCCCTTAACGTAGCTACCACACGCGACCTGCTTGCTCCCGCAAGAGAATCAAATATGAGTATGCACGGTCTAAAAAGATTAAGACAACATTAATATTAAGCATATTAAGTACTGTTATAGAACTGCCAAGAATAAAATAATCATTTAACAATTTAGTGGATATGCACTTACATTTTCGTCGTATCCTTTTCTTGTGCTACATTTTCTTCTACTTTTGGCTGCTGAATTTTAGCTTCTTCCGACGCTTCATTCTCCTCCTGAATCAAGATTTACCGGTAATATGATTGATGTTAAAAAAGAAAAGATCTGTAGGAAACTTACTTCATCATCGCTCTCCATTTCCATCTCCTCGTCGTCGCTTTCAGCTTCGTCTCTTTCCGAACCATCATCAGCTTGGTCTATAGTTATTGCAGACGTTACCGGAGTAATACTTGTACTTCCAATTGTAACAGTTTGAAGTTTGACTTCCTTTAATTTTAGACTTTTTTGTACTTTTTTACGAACATCGTCTTCTTTTGTCCGTACGGTATTCACAGAAACTTTACCGACTAATCCGGGAAAACAAATAATAGCCAAGAACCAGTGAGCACTGTAAAGGATTTATACGAATGTAAAATTAAAGGAAATAGTCGAAATTTCGTATAAAAAAAATCGTAATCAACGGTACAAGATGAAAGTATATTACGAATAACTTACTGTTCGTTGATAGGAATTATAATAAAATCCTTTTCAAATATATTGACATTTTTAGTCCACTTTCGTACTCTGGCATGTCTCTTGGCAGCAGGGGAAAGAGTACTTTCTACCGTTTGAGCATGTGGACTTGTTAGTCGCTTATAAAAGTACGAACTAAACACATGAGTTCTTTGTTGATCAGTTTCCGATAATACCTCTAGTGTTAAATATTTCAGATAAAAGTCTATGATCACATCGTTTAAAAACTGATCTTCTCCCAAGCATAAATAATCTTCAGTATTGATAGCTATTCCTCCTTTCGAAGGTGGCGGTGGATATACAGTTATCCTGTATAGGGGAAAATAGATTTATTAATTTTCAAAGTAACTCAGATCGATAAAGAATTTTAGAAACCGATTCCTTACGTTTGTATTCTACCATTGATATTATTACCCGATTGACTGTCTCTTCTAGACAGACTTTGTAACTGCATAGTCTGAAAAAATATTAAGATATTAAATACAACACGAAATATGTTAGCTAATCGATGTAATAGAAATTTCAACGAAATTACATACATCTTTCGGCGAAGCTCGTACAAGAATGTCGTTTGCCTCTTTTGAGCTCAATTCTTCTAATAAGCGTCTTGGTGAAAACAAATTTTTCAGCACATGCTTTGAATCTTCCGTTAGTTTTTCTGGCAATAAAGTTATACGTTTATGCGTGTGATCTGGAAATAAAAGATATTAGTAATACGGTTGTTTTATTAGTAAAAGAAAAACCATTGAGCGTATAATATTCTATTATAAGTAATATATTACCTTTCCCAGCAGGATCGTAATATGGCCCTTTTGGATCCTGCATTCCTAATAATTCACGAATCATAGCTCCTGTATTCGCAGATGTATAAAAGAAAAGTACTGGCATTGATTTGCCAAAGTGGATTAGTACTTTTACTATATCTTGAAACTTAACATCTAATGTCACGAAGTTCTTATCTGCAATAATATTTCATATAATTTATTGTATTACTTTAATAGTAATTTCGTAATTATTAGAATACGACGTTTACCATCTTCCAATAAAGGTACGCCAAATCTTACTCCATTTTGTGATATTAATACCTTTTCTCGGGGAACGTATTTATAAGATCCTATCCTTACTGTCCGACATAAAAGAGAAGTATGTGAACATTGTGTATGATCTGAAAGAAATGTTTATTTTTCACTTTCCGTCTCTTTATCTACGATTAAATGGTACTTTCGTCGATAATACAAGATAATACATGTTTCGAGTTTCCGCGAACGAGCAAAAACAAAAGTATGTTATCTAAATGGTACCTTTAACAGTTTCATCATTTTCCACTGCATAATCAGTACTTGTGCTGGAAACAGAATTGTTTGTAATTACTGGCTCCTTCTCCAAAATGGTCTCCATTTCTTCGTTAAACAAATAATTTATATTGTTTAATAGTTTACTGTTATTAGCACCCTCAGTTTTTCTACATTTGCTTTCATCCTCCTCGTCTGATGATATTGTCAAACATTCTGAACAAAGAACATCGAGATATTGAAATATCTTTTTGCTTTTATCACGTAATTGTACAAATTGGAATACTGTAATCTTCATTACCAGGTTCTTTATGAATAGGCCTTGATCTTGAAGCACCCCTTCCTCTTCCTCTGCCACGCTTATAAACGGATCCATCCCGCTCTAATTTCTCCAATTTCACGGACGAATTTCGCTCGTTGTTTTTTTTGTAAAATGTCTGAAAAGAACATCACACAGTAATACATACAATTTTATGTACTAGCCGTGGCTTTATCAAATAAAACGAAGTGAAAACGAATATATAAATATGTTAAGGTGATCGTTGGAATCTGCTTTCCAATATGACCTGAAATAACATGGCAGTAATATAGAATAAATTCTTTTTAATGCATTCATCTCGTGAAAAAAGCTGTTCTTTTTTTCTCTATGTTTGAGTTTTTGTCAAACGTCTGATATAATGGCATTTCTTCAAAACTATGCTGAAACCAAAAACTCTGTGAACTTGGTTTATTTCGAAATTGCTATATGAATATGTAGAACTTAAATACTCCAGATTCGTTTATCATTCATGGCTCAGTCAATAGGTCACTGTATCATCGGGCAAGTATGTGCTAACAAATATATTGCACTATAGTGGCCATCTGTCATCTCATAATTCTTACATCGACGGACAGCACGGTTTCCTTCTTCTCTTGTATACCCATTGACATGGTTATAGACTTCACATCCTTTGGAAATCTCCTTTTACATCGTTCACACCGGTTGAAGTCAAGGGAACTGATGCCACAGTGACAGCAGACAGCAAGCATTCCCTCGATGTATTTAGGCTCCTAGTTCCATACAAAACGTGTTGTAGGTTGTGTTACAACTACTTAACAGTATTGCTATTTTCACCGTAATTATAAAAAATGTTGTACAGAAATGTAGAGTAAATGTACATAGCCTGTGAAAAAGTATTGTTCTCATGTATTCTTCTGTCCAACTGATCGCAATTATTTCTGAAGCCGTTAATTATTGATTGATATTAAAAGCTAAACATTACGCTACGTTATATAATAACAAGCAATTACGAACTACATAATCCAAGAGATAGCAGCAAGAACTTCCTACCTTGTAGAACGCATTAAAAAAAATTATTTGTATATCTATATAGTACTAGGTATAAAAATTTAAATATTTAAATACTTGTATATGTACATATATATGCATATATATATACACACACATAAGTATATACATATACTCGTAGGTAGACATAGAAGTATCACAACATGAAGCACAATCCTTTCTCGTTCGAAAATGCCGATAAATCGTTGATCCATCTTCCGGTTTTGTGAAACGTTATGGGAACAAATCCTCTTTTTTCCAACATAACTGCTTCTTTGTCTTTCGGTTCATACGTTTTTCTCTTTTTTTCCTGTGGTGTCCCGGTTTCCTTCTTACTTTCAAACTACTTCCAAATCGTTATTCTTTCAGCTTTTGATGCTTCGAGATTTATAGAAATGTCCGTAAAAGTGTTAATTTTACCATTACTGAAGCATCATACGTATCACTAACACTTTCACTAATATTAAATTACTTCACAATCACAATTTTTAAATTTAAAATAAAACACTGACTTACACATAAAAGAGATCGAATCTAAATAGAAGTATAACATACATATATCCACATGATTTCTTTCACAATTAATCACATGTAACTTATATTAAAGGATTACTAATATTAATTGATTAAGTAAAATTACAAACATTGCGATTTTCGTGATAATGCTAAAATAGTTCAATTATCATTTCGCTGCTATCTCTGGAAGAAATTCTTACATAAAAAGGTTAATTTTCCAATTGTAAAAGTAGATACACATATACTGCAATAATGCAACATGTTTGTAAAAAAAATACATAGATTAGCATGCTTTCTAAAAGCAAAGAAATTCTATGTAATTCTTTAATGTTTACATTATTTTTGCATTTTTTACAGTAACAGTTTAAATACAATATATTACATAGAGTAAATGTTACTCTAATACAAAACAATGTAAAACATTGGTTACGGAAATAGGGGTGAGAGAGAAATATTTGCTTACCTCATTTTGTTGAGTAGGATTGCTGTTCTCATCTGGTGAACTGAAACATCCCAGTAGAAACTTTAGTACTATTTCGTTTTTAAACATAAAATTGATTTATGTATAACGAATGAAGTGATAGTTCACCTAATGATACGAGAATTGTCAAAACTGGAATTTACAAGATCTTGAGATGAATTGCCATCAGTGGATTCTGCTATGTCATGAGACGTCATTATTGTGCCAGGTCCAGCTTCTACAATATAGTTTATGCCTAGTGTAGGATCAGAAACCAAAGACACACTTGTTGTTCCACAGATAGTAATATTGGCCTAAAAGTATAAGCGTTTTTACATAGAGTTAATAAAATGTATGAAGCTTTTTTTTCATCGGAGATAAATTTGAAAATGGAAAAAGCACCTGTTCTAATAAATCTTGAACAGTACAATCTTCGTTTGGTATGTCAAACGTAATTAATCTCTGTTCACCATTTGACAACATGACTAACATTTTCGCAGTATTTCCTTGTATCTGATGTTGAACTATAGTATTTGTTGGGTTATCAATGATTTTTTGTAGATATGCAACACTTTCAGTTTGATTATTCTCTGAATCGGACTGTAATGAAAAACATTGCTGATTTGTCAGTCCTTTATCGGCTGCTGGGGGAGATTCTGGAGATTCAGTATCCATAGAAGTATGCATATTTTCTGATGACTGTGATACAGAGGACTGCTGTTCGTAATGAGGTTTTGGATTTACTGGTAATTGTTTTGGTAACTGTGATGTAGATGGAGATGTTTGCTGCCTCTGTAGAATGGTATTTGGGGTTCCTTGCTGCCGCTGTGTAGGTTTACTCACGGGAGTTTGTGCAGACTGTAGAGAAACATTAGATGATCGTTGCACACTAGTAGCCGGTGAATGTTGATCATTCTGTATCTGCTTTTGATTTTGCATTTGTTTCAATCTTGCCTGTTTAATTGATTCACTCAAATATTCCATCTCAGGCTGCTGCAGTCTCAGGGGGATTTTTGACATTTGTGAAGGCGTTATAACTCGAGTTTGAGTTGTGTTTAACGGAGTATGTACTTGTTGAGTAGGAATTTGTGTCACATTCTGTCCAACAGAACTAACTGCTTTGTTATGGAATGAAAATGTAGGTGCTTTGACATTAGATGCATTAGAATTTTGTATTCGAGTATCTACAGTAGTTATATTGACACCATCAATATTAGCGGAAGAAGATCCGCTTTGTACGTTATTTGCTATAAGTCGATTTCTATTTTGAAATACTCTCAGTGGTTTCCTCTTTAAGTTCGGTGATTGTAGTTCACAATGTCCTTGTAAAAATGTCTGTACACAAATATTGCAATTATTACAATTATTACAATTTGTAATATTCAGTAGTGTATTTCAGTATGCCTACAGAAGCACTTACTTGTGGGGAAGTGGTATTCTGTAACTGATTTTTATTTAAATTGGCAGTTTGAGTTTTTTCCGATATTAATACTCCTGGTTTTGAAACTGTATTCACATTGATACTATTTTCTTGCATCTTTATCCATTGTATTTGTTGCCCATCATTGTGACAGCCTATCAATGCCTTAGAACCTAAAAGTATATTTTGTTTACTATTAACTTCATCAGTGATTTTCTATAACAAAAACAACAAAATTAGTTCCATTATCATTTTTATTCCAATACATTTACCTTTATTATCAACAATGTTTGCAATGTTTTCACCTACTCTGTTAGCAGTCACTGTTGTAGTTTTCAGTATATCTTGGGGTGTAGTTATCTGATTTGTTTTGATTATAAAAACGTTTTGTCTAAAAAGAGAAAGTATCATAATTACACATCTTAACAATAGAATATTATAATTTTTCGTACAATAGATGTTACTATAAATACATATCTTTTACATATCAATTGCATACAATAATAATAACATTGATTTTACATCATGGCTTAATTTGTCAGATGTTAATCGTTTTAATTTCACATTTATATATTGTTTTAATATGAATTAGGAAGGATGTACAAATTTAATAAAGTTGAACAAAAACTACTTATAGATTGTATTATAACAGTACACAGAATTGCAACTGATGAGAAAGAAAGGGTGCATTGGTATATTTGAGATTCTCTATTTTGTACAAAATTCTAATTAATACTTCCAATGTTTAGAAGTATGTGTAAATGTTAATATCAATTTTAAACATACACATAAACAAGAAATTGTAACTGACAAAATATGATATCAACATAAATAGTTTTGTGTATGAATTTTCAAAATCGGTCAAGTATTAATACTTATATGTATGCATAATAAGAGAATTAATAAAAATGTTCAGATACTTAAAATCTAACAATCTGTTATAAGTTGATGTTATGATTCTGTGAAATATGTGCATGAATGTTCTGTGAACATATGGATATCATATACGATGTATGGATATTTTGTTTGGGATAAAGAATGATAAAATTATTGTATTGCATTGTTTATTAAAAAAGTATGAATGTCTTATAATAGCTGTCAATGTTACCACGAATATCTGAAATTATCAATTAAATCAACTATCGAATCAATATTTCAGAAGCAACAAATGCTAAATTCTTCAGAGATCTCTCTGTACATACGTATTTAATTAATGTATCTGTGCTATTTAAACTCTACATTAAATTACATTTATAATTCACATTCAAAACATTTGTACCAATATGCATTTATTACAAGAAATGAAAATGATTAATGAAATTAATTTTCTTTGAGGCACACACGTACAATAGATTGTGTAATAATAGTCTATATTATGAGAAACTAAATAATATACTTATTGCTCTAATTTGAAAATGTAATTGAAAATATGTATGTCAAAACAGTGATTTCACCATAGTGCACACTACTAGTAATGTATATTAAATAAAGCTAATATTTTGCTAACAAACATGTATCGATTACACTACTTCAAAACACTTATCACAGTATTACAGTGTCTTTTGTCTTTTTACATATGACTTCGTAACAGAAGACTACTTTAAGAAGTATTCAATGTATTAAAAAACACTGATCATGTATATTAAGTGGTGTTTATTTTCAATCTTGTATCAATATTACATTGCTAATTTGTTGCATAGAAAATTACCTATAAAGTAGTAAATGTGGTTAAGTAAAGTAATAGTTGATATTATATACTAAAATGCATTATGTATAATATATGTATACTTGTATCACATATATCCTTAGAAAAGAAGTTGCTTCACTCTGTAATATGCTACCTAATTGAAAATTTATAGTTTTCACACGATCTTTTATAACTATGGCCACATACCAATACCCCCTTCTTTTTCCTCGAATAACATAGGAAATTTATAAAATGTATTAATATATAAAACTCAAAGCAAGAAAATGTCACAGTATTTGCATATTTGAAATGTTTAAATGCATGCGCATAAATTACCCTTCTTCCAATTGTGTTGTCGAGATCTGACTCCCTAAGTTAATCGTTGGCTGCGAAAATATCGCTTGGCCACTGTTTTCTGGTGCAGCAGTATATGTCAAAAATTGTTGAGAACCATTACCACCATTATTTACATCTTCAACAACTAACTGAACACTTTGCCCATCTACAGAGCAAATTCTCTGCATGTCTTCCAGTGTTAAAGTACCACTGGCATTGGTCACAAAATTATAATACTGTGCCATATTACTTGAGACTTAACTGCCTGCAAATATGATCTTTTCTCACTTAATACAGATCAATTTCAAATTTCCTCTACTATACCAGATTACCGCAGCCCATCTGCACATTAAAGCCTATTAAAAATAATTCAGAATTACTCCAAATTTTTGATAATCTTTCATATAATTCAGGCTACATTCGATAAGAAATGTATTTGTAGAGACAGGATAGACTGGCAACAATAGAAATAAACGAATGAACAAATGAAACCAAATAACAATTTATTGAAAAATAGTGATTAAATATTAATCTCAATTTAATGTAGTATTGCCTCTCTGGAAAGAGATATTTTATTTTAAATCACTATTCTTGAACATAATATTTATAATTTTATATTACTAAAAGTTAGAAGAGTTTCAAATTTTTTATACAAATGTATCATAATGTAATATCAAATATAGAAAGTCACATATTTGCAGAAAATTGATTTATTTATATATTAAGCCCATTGAAACATTTGAATTAAAATAAACAACATTTAATATACATTTGACAAAAAAATGCTTATACACTCAAATTGTCATAAATACAACATTCAAAAGAATCTTGTACTTTACAAAATATAATATAATGTTTGGAAATTATAAAATACAGTTAAGTTTATACAACAACAAAGAACTTTTTACAGACCGTTTATCAATTAAAAAAAAAAAAAAAATAGAGTTATAGTGATTTAAACCAAAATTCGAACTTCTTAAGTAGTCTCCTACATATAATTTCACAAACTACACATACATATTCCATATGATCTCATAATTAAACTATATTAATTCTAAACATACATTTCCACTGCATGTATTTGTTTGTCTCAAAGATAAATAAAATATATTGTTTCATATTTCATGTACATCATGTGCTTCAAAGATAGAACTTTGGAACAATTTCCCAATGAAGGGTTATAGTTTTACCTATTGTGAAATGAACCATTTTTAATTGATTCACTCCAACAAATGAAATTAATAATTAAATCTTACTGCATGATACAATTTTTCTTTCAAATAAAATACCAAGTGCTGTAGCACTTACAAGGTATGAAATATCAGGTGGTAGAACAGAATGAATGGACATGAATTTCTACTCACTTTACTGCTTGTAATTTACTTTGTATATATATTCTAATAGAGCAACAGTTACTCGAGCCATGAGTTACGTTCCAACGCTACACCTGTAATACGCACTCTGGCATAAATGCAGAAAAAATTACTTTTGGAAATCGTCAGAAGGATTGAATTAGAACAGCTAACAAATTTTAATCATAAAAGACCAATCTCATATTAATTCCAAAATGCTTTAAACTCTAAATTTCATCTCAATTCTTAATTAATACTATTCAATAATAAAAATATTTGGTAGATAATGAAAGAGATTCACCAGAAATGAGAAATTCATATAAATTTTACTATTTCTCAATATCATAAGGAATTCTATTAAATAAATCATACAGTCATTTTATAAATCTACAAGGATATAACTTGCATATGATGAGGGACCTATGTGATGTATTTCTATGAATTTCTGTTTAAACCATGTTTTAAACTACTAATTGTTAGTTCTTAAATATTAATTCATGTTAGTGTCTGGTAGAAAATGAAAACAAAATCAGTGTAGAAAATGAAAACTAAAATAATTAAAAATTATACATGTATGAAAAGTATTAATGCTATTGTTTAATGTTTCCAGAAATTTATTCATTCAACAAAAATAAATAATCAATAATCATATGTATAATTATTTGAAGTTGCATCAACAAATTATTTAATTACACTACTTATTAATCGTAAATGTAGGTATTTAGTTTGATATATATGAGATTCTCTTGTTACAGCTGATCAAAGATGATGAAAACATCTTCCAACGTTTTCGTAGAATTTACAAAAAAAACTACTTTCCAAATAGTTCGACATAACTGAAAACATATTAACTGTAGCATATTTATAACATTGTTATTTTATCATGCGATCAAAGTATTCGTACTGGCAAAGTAAAAGTCCGAAACGAGATTAAAGTGTAAGAAGTATTTCAATTTTTCGAAATCATAACCTAAAAATTGCTGAGGAACGTAATCGATTTCTCCCTTTCGCCTGTATTACAGTATAAAAGATGATAACGGACTGGACAAACATGTGTTATAAGACGAAGAAAATATGTTAAAATATAAAATATATTTCGATTTAAACAAAGGAAATATACACGTTAAATGACGATGAGGCTGCATGAGAATTTTAATATAACCTTGTATCAAAATGATAAATATATTGAAAGAAAGTCAATAGTGAAATATCGTTTAATAATTCTCTATTGTACTATAATGTAGAGTGGTTTTCTTGATAATTCCATACGAAAAACATGTATAACTGCGGACTTGATTCCGCACCGACGTCTAGCGCACGCATTAAAAATTTTTTAATAAACTGACAACTGTGATACTTACAGTCGTCTATCCAAAGCGAAGTTAAAATACAATCCTGGGCGCGGTAATAATAAATATTTTTTGACTGATATTCAAGTTATTTCAGTATATATCGCGTAAGTAAATAACAACTCCACTTCGCCATTTTACGTTACCGTTTGTGTGAGAGAATCGCAAAGCAACCGATAGACCGCAAAAGATTACGCCACTGCGTCACTGAACTACAGCTTCCGGCTCCGGTGTAGTACAAGCCATTATAGGCGCGAAATTCAGTGTATAATAGTAACCGGTAAACCAGAAGATAATTAACAACATTTTACACGCAGTAGTGTTACCATTCATGCCACACTAAGTTTATCAGGTAACGAACTTCTTGTGCTATTGAAATATTCATCACTACACGGTTCTATATGCATCAATGGCCAAGAGAGCGTAACTACTGCTGCAGACGTCTCAAAATATTTTCCAAAGCAAACAAGTTTATTTGAATCACAGACTAAATCCAGGCACAAAGCACTATATTTTAATAGAGGAGATAATTTCTTAATGGTTTGAGAAAATCTTGAAGTATGATAGCTTTACTGTACAAATTGAGACATTATATATTAGGTCTACCGGTAGGTTTAGTCTATTTTTGAATCAAAGGAAGTAAATTTACACTAATATATAAATATTAATAAATACATTGAGAATGTACTATTTTCTTTTCATTCAAAAACAGACAGAACTTTCCGATAGACATAATATGTATATGTACACGCAACATGTGTGTTGCCATACCTGCGTAGTCAAAGAACATTTCACATGTGATCAAACGAATAGGTTAGAATAATTTGAATATGTTTTATTGGGTCCAAACCCATATGACCTGTCGATAAAGTTAATGAATCTAAAAATTGGGAAAATTTATGATTAATCGCTGTATAAGACGCAAATGAAACGAAAAAATACAATTGCCCTGATGAAAGGAGAAAATATGGGATAAATCAAATGCCATATCGCGCAAGATAATATATAAAGTATCGACACATTTATTCAACTTAATTATACATTAAAAAAGAACGCTGTAAGATACGACAAAATATAAATCGAGAGAAACTCGAATAAAACGACGGCATTTCGTCGGATGTACGATCTAGTGAATTTCTGGTGAGTTGTCGGAATGTAACGTTGAGGTTAATTCAAATTCAACTTCCGTCATCTTTTGAGTTTTACGGTTCCAAGCGGTTCAAGCTTAAATAAAAACAAGGAGGTCAAAGTTTCAAAAAACGTTTCAAATTGGCCTTGATAGAAGGCGATGGTGTCACCGAATTTGCTGACCTCTATACAATTATTCGAAAATCCCGTATAATTACGCTTCAGCTTGATACTAATCGTATTATTCACCATTCAATCTGTAATATAAAGCTGTAGTAAGAGTATTAATTTTGTATATGTGAAAAGTAATGCAAAAATGTTGTGAGAGTTCCTGGGTGCTCTTAATTACACGGTTATTTCGCAATGGCTACTAAATTTGTAAATAACATGGCAAAATTAATAGATATCAAATAATAGAAGTATAGTAATTAGTAGATAAAAAAGAGTACTATTATTCCACAATCCGTAAAAGAGAAAATTACATAAAATTACATTAACCGTGGATATGATAGAGAGCCTTCATGGCGGCTCGGCTGTCGCTTGGTGGGAGGAACGGCGGGCCAATTGGAACGCGGCTACGATCTACGCTTCCCCCACCACGCGGCAGCCGAGGCGCTGCGGAGGCCCCCCCACTCCTTTCGCCAGATGGAGCACCTACGTCATTCTATTTCCTCGCTTGGTACAGTCAACACGTGTCTGTAGTGCGTGCCGTTTTTACAATTTCCTCGTTTATCGATCGCTAAAAAATAGCAGTCTCGTTTACCTACTACGTACGCATTACTTCTGATGTTCCATACTTATTATTTTTTACAATATTAATTACGAATTTAGCAACAATCGCGAAATAACTACGCAATTGAAAACGTCCACGAATCCACGCGACCGTTATGCTTCACTTTTCTCGTTTGCAACATTGATACTCGTACTATAGCTTTACATTTCGATTTTAGTTATGAAAATCGCGATTTACATTTTTCTGAAATGTGATCATACAGGATTTTGGAACTTTTACGCAGTTATTCAACAGTACTCTTGTGTGTTTACGAAATTCGGAGTTACCCTTTGGAGGACCTTGCAACTGAACGGGTACGGACAGGCTCAAGGTGGAACAACACGTAGTACGGTATTACGACGCAATATGTGAGTAACATTTTCGTTTTCTTCGGATCTTCACGATATTTTGTTACAATCTATTCAACATTCATATTAATTGATGTTGAGTGGAACAACTGATAAGCTGAATCTACATTTTTACGAACTAACACGGTTTTACGGAAACATGCAACAGTTTAAATCTTTCGTTATTACTTTGAAACCTTTCACAATATACGAGTATTAATTCAACATTTGCAATATAGACGTAATTAACCTTCATACGCTCCTTAAAAGAATCACATGGTCTTTTCTGACCCATAGCCTATTTTCTATTTAAAGAAACAAGATTTTGTGTTACTTTATCTTTATAATAAATTTATTGAAAATAATAGTTATTCACTATGCACAGTTTGGCTCGATTTGGGTGACAATAAATCTTGATTTCGGTTAAAAAAGACTCTAAGGGCGGAAGACGGTTAAGAATCGTATTTGCTGATGCAGGACATTAAGATCCTATGTTAACTTCGTCCGTAATATCTATAAAGATTTTCGTGAATTTATCGGAGGGGTCCACAGAATTCACATCTAAATATTACATTAGGCATAGTATGAATAAGACGTAATTTGAAAGCAGCATTTCTTCAAGCAAGCACGTGATTTGATATGAAAAAGAAAGAGAAAAACATGGTGTTTCTTTGATTTCCTTGTGTCTCCTTCATCCTTTTATTTTCAGCATTTGTGACAAACTTGTAATTGTACTATACTAATTATTACTTTAAGATTATTATTATTACTGGAACCGCCCATCTCCTTTTTGCGTAAAATACAGAATAATCAGCTAATTAGCTGTGAATCCCCAAAAATCAGGAAATTTCCAGATATCCTTCTATCTATCCCCCATCTGTAAGATTATATTACAAATTATGTATCACAATCGTTTGATTGGATTTAATATCAGGCAGGTAGAATCGAAATATAACTAGCCGAGGCTATTTTACAATTATTTAAATTTCCCTCCGCTGCTCGGCGCAGGTTGGTGGCGCTTTGCCGAAGTATTGGCGCCTCAGTCGTCTTCGAAAATTTCCTTTACTGGGTGCGAAAACGTGTGCTCTTGAATTTTATCCGTTTTTTGTGAAAAACTTTTTAAAAACTGTGCTCAAATTCTACTCGCGGTTAATCATTAGTATCTTGTGCATTTGGGCATAACATTGGGTCGCAGATTTCTTCTTCTACGACGAGAAGAGGAAATATGTCGGTCCAGCTCTTCCTTTCTTGTCGACCAGGCCGCTGCTGTCATTCCCATTCAAATATTTTGCAATACGTGAGTTTTATTTCATCTATTGGAGCGTAGTGCGAGCAACCTTTAACATTACGTTCCACAATTTTTTGATCAAGTCTAAGGATACTCAGACAGAATTAATGTAGAATTGTAAAATTGTTTTACAACTGTTCAAATTTGCCTTTGCTAGTTCTTGGTACCCATTTCACTCACTGCCACTATGGCGTATGCGCAGTATACGCGATGCGCACGATCTTTTACGTTACAGCGAAGCATTCTTCACATTCGTCTATTACAATACCGACATTTTCACAGTCACTATTATAATGGCCGTTGTAACAATTTCCCTCTTTATTTCTGATGATTAATGACAGTATTGACACAAAGTTGACAGTTAATAGGCGCTTCATATTTCAAATTTTGTATAGTAGGGACTACATTCTGTGACAGTATCGCCTCCTACAAATATTAACATGAAACATTTCTTGAAACTTTACTCCCCCGGTTTTATTAAAGGAATGCGACGAGTATAGGAAAGGGTTTCTTAAATTTGACCACAGATTAAGCAAAAAGGATAGAATTTATTTGTTCAATAAATATAATACATTCGAGTAAAAAAGGTACAAATGGTAAATTATGGCTGTTTTTATTCGAAAATATTATAAAGTCGACAGTACATTGAAATGTACTAATAAATTTTATATTCAATTTAAATTACTGAGTTATGCATTAGTCAGTCATATATTCATTATCTTCTTTATGTTTAGCTGTTGACCTACTTTTGTTACTTATAGCATTTTCCCGAAGCAAAGAATGTAATCTTTGCCTGCTATGTGGTAGCGTATATGAACTAAATGGGAAGAAATTTTCAACCGTAGGCGTTATCGTACATTTACTATTAAAGATAGGTAGTTGACTTCGCGTATTATTTTCGATTATATTATAACAATATGCCAACTGATACATTCGCATGACATCGGCAAAATTATGTACAATGTCAGGTTGACAGGCCTTTAGTGGATTTAATTTACACGTTATAATCTTTGCTAAATCCAATTCCTGTAGATATAACATATCTGAAACAGAGTTAAAATGCTTATTGATCAAAGTTCTTAAATTTATAATATATATGTAAAGGGAAGGTATATACTCACAACTTTTCGAATCATTATAATCTGTATGCTTATTAATAACTATAAAAAATAATGCCTGGCACATAGAATAAAATACGCCATGTTCTTTCATTTCCACATCTATATAACTCGAGTGACTCTGCATAGCAATATAATTATGTATCCAATTAGACATTCTAGATTGCACTATTTTAACTAAACTGTAAGGAAAAATATTCGAATTAATTTTCACATAAGTTTTCATTGCAAAATATATGAAATTAAACGGTACAATTTTTCAAGCACTTACATTGGAGTAATAAATGTTGCTGTAGCTAACAAACTCGCGATATAAGCCACAGATGATTGACGTATAATAGAAGGTACATTTGGGTCCGAAACCTTGCGCCATAACCGATCTATAAAAGCTTCCGCGACAGCTGTTTTAAAGCTACAAATGTAGAACATAATATACTGAACGTATTGGCTTGCATGAGTAGGCAATATTACTGTTTCAAATGTTTGCAAAATATCGAAATAAAGACTTTTTAAAGATTCTATTTGTAAAACTCCTTCAACAAAGCAAAAGTTATGCATATATTTCAGAATTAGTTCCATGCATATGTCCAATTTGTGAGCTATTGGATGTAGTGTATTCGTTTCTTCTACATTATCATCATCCGGTGTACTATTTTCATTGTCAAGTATGCCTTCACATTCGCTACTATCATCCATTAAATCTTCATCCCCAGTGTCTGCTTCCAAACGCGGTATATTTACATCCAATATCATTAACCTGCAATGGTAAAAATAACATTTTACTATCACACTTTAAAATCTTGTAATGCAGATGTATTACCTGCTAATAATTAATGATAAAATTTCCGAGCGCAATTGGGGTGCATAATCCAATATTTGAAGTAATGCATAAACATATACTTCATGGGTATGAGTTCCATGAACAAGATACGGAAATCTTGCTCTCAGAGACTGTAATAACAATTTGCTTGACCTAGATAATATAAAACAGAAAAAAACAATTTAATTTGATAGAACATGAAATTATTCACAAAGATATAATGTTATTTTAAATGGCTTTAAAATATTTTCTTAAATCCTTACATTGGCACAACTTTGAGAATTTTTTTCAGAACATCATGTATGCAATTTAATCTTTGCAGGTCTTCTTCCTTGCACTTCCCACCCTCCCATTCCGTATTTTCATTTTCATCTATGCAAGAAAAATGTAGTTTCCATTCAAGTTAAAGCTACAAAGTTTTTACATCAATAGTTTTCCACGTTGTGTCTTAATATTTCATACCTGGCTTAAATTGCTCGATTAAATTATCAATGACATATTTAGCATGATGTATTTGCATACAAATTAAATCCTCCAAGAATGCTTGATAGGCAGAAGCCGCTTCTGTAGATCGATTCGTCCATTTTATTTGCAAAAGTGTTTCTATAAATAACTTATGTATCGGACCAAGCAACGATATACATTGCCTTACTTCCGACAAGAATTCTATCAAGTCTGTGTCCTACAAACATAAATAATATAAGTTAAATCATTATTGTATTTTTAACAATCACATTTTCATATACCTTAATATTCGAATCACGGAGGATACATAGTAAATCCTCGTAATCCTTAGTTCCATTACCGGTTTCAAAATTATAGATAATACTTTTAAGATTTTTTGGGAGCTTGAAACATACTCTATTAGATTGTCTAATGAGCTGCGATCTAACTCCCGGCGACTTTAAAATTGATGACACGCTGCTAACCCTCGACGATATAACAGACATCTGTTTGACATATATGAGTAAATATGTGAATTTGTCACGAAATAATTGTTAAGAAGTTATCGAACAATCTTTTCCCGTTTTAAAACTGATCGGCCATAAAGTTATTAACGTCAATTGACATTGCACAATTTCTTGAAAGTGTCAGGTGTATGGATTAGAAAAAATAAAAAGGTTATAACAGAAAATAACGATAAATTAACTACTACTTGCTTTTAAAGTCGTATTAATAGCGTTTCATAAAATTCCCACTTTTTGATAATTCTTTTCCCAC
Organism: Cerceris ruficornis; assembly: GCA_963989415.1. NCBI lineage: Eukaryota > Metazoa > Arthropoda > Insecta > Hymenoptera > Crabronidae > Cerceris > Cerceris ruficornis. The sequence goes on along the minus strand of OZ022521.1, from coordinate 21,356,583 downwards.
ACATAACATTACATCTTGAAAGCGTACTACTGAACGAATAACTGTATCAACTGAAATACCTCGCCGTGCACTTGCTGGCCACATGTCTTTCAGAGAGACATCCGATGCCGATCGTCAGTATTATCGATTTTCGTTATCGAGAACTCTATTCGACCATTCTAGCTATCGAACACTATTCGAGCTATCGATTGTTCAAACATTCGATTACTAACGTCCATTTTCGAAGCTGCTTGCATTCCGTGCTTTAGAATCTTATTTAACAGTTAAATTTAGAAACGGTGCGAGAAAAAAGAGTGTTGGGCAGAATTCTAAATATATTAAACTTTGTGCATTGTGTCAGGAATTAATATTCTACTTGCGAGATTCGTGGTTCAACGGAAAATGTAAGTTTTTCATTTTGTTATTAGGTTCTTTAGTCTGTAGTACAGAAATCGTTGCCTGTTTGCAAATCTGAATAATTATGGCTTCTCACAAAAGCAGTTATCAATGAAATTTAAACTAATTATGTTACTTTTGTATTATTAACCATTGCATAATGCATAAAGGCTCATTAAGAAAGTACAGGTTATTCGAATCTAAACGAAATTTTATTTTTTTATAATTATCTATATAAATAATTATACAGTCACATAAATAAATTGGTCCACCAGGTTCTTTAAGTAGAGCTCTTAGAAAAAATACCTCCGAAGTTAACTTCGTAGTGAAATTTTATAATTACATTTAAATGTTTTTGATGGTGCTCATAAAAAAATAATTTGGCAGTAATATAGGAGACTTTATTTGCTCTATATTCGAAATCATGAAAATGTGTTTTTTACAAGAATTGTAACTTTTCTCCAATATCAAATTTTACAATCGTTTCTTTGGAAATGTATCAAGGATCAAAGTAATAGGGCAAGTCATTTTGTTGCTTTATTAAAGTCGAAAGAGCTTTCTCTACGTTTTCTGGTAAATGATCCAATAACATACGTGGCATTACAGAAAGTTCTGTAAATTCTTCGGGCTGTGCCCATCGCATCTCGTATTTTCTTTCCTTCTCACTTGGTTTTTTCCTGAAAGAAATCGTGCAAAATTTAGTTGAACAATTTTAAAGAGAAATTCTTGTATGCGTTGCGATTTTCCAACCAGGGACAAAGCTAGCATTGCACGTGCCCCGGCCGTGTACTATTTAGAATACAAGAGGTAAATTTGAAGCCCACATTTTCCATCATTAAAGATATTGTAACTCTATAGAAACTAGAAGTTAGGCGTATTTAAAAAAATCATAAGAAATTAAATTAACGAAATAATCTTTTTGTATTTTCGAATTTTCTTCTTTAACGATCCTCCTGTATTCCTTTCAAGTACTACGACCTCAGTTACATAGATGGCATTGGCGATTACGATTCTTGCGCCACTCGTGGGAAAATATGTAAATAGGTGAAAACGCGGAAACCTTTTTCCCTCGGACTCTTCCACCTTGCATCTCGTTATATGAAGTATCTTTCCAGCTGTGTAGAGTTTTACTTTCGAGTACCTCCTTTTTGCAATGTCCGGCTCCAATATTCTATTTTGCTGCTATAAAGGTATAGTTCGTATTAATTGACACGCATAATTTAAGTCAGTTCTTACAATGTCTTATGCATGATTTCAGTTTCATATTTCAAATGCGCAATGATACTTTTCTGTTAGTCGATTTCGTATTTTTGGTAACGCAATTTCTAATTATAATTTGATTTTCATTCGTAACTTACCGTTGGTTGAGCTGTTTGTCGTTCGTTAAGCAGAGGTGATTCTCCCGACATCTGCGGGGTGATATTACAATTTGCCCAAGTTTTGTTCAGATCTCTTTCAGGAATACCAAAAAGCATATATCCCAAACCATTAAGAACGACTCTGTACTGAAAACGTCAAAGTATTGGTTGCTTAATCTTCATCTCGTCTATTTATTATCTTACGCTTTTACGTAAGAGAGTAAATTAAAGAAAAATAAAATATGACATTATGTAATATAAAATCAATTCCTATACCTTAGGTAATCTACAAGCGCGTAGTGTCATTAGCAAAGACGTTCTTAGATTTTCCGTACTGTGTACTCCTAATCTCATTACAAAATCGTCTCCAACGCCCATCGTTAGAACGAAATCTTCCGTTATCCTAGCAGCTTCCCGACAGAGCAGGCCCGCTAATTATGAAATTTTAACGATTAAATATCTGTCGTGATTAACTTACTTCACTTTTAGATTATAACAAAGTATCCTTCGCAAAATAATAATAATAAAAATAATAAGTAATTATAATATTTACCCGGCGTTGAAAATGCAAAAACTTTTAAGTTTGGATATTCAGGTCGCAATAATAATCCCAAAAGGACGGCTAAACCAGCACCTAAACTGTGACCTGTGTGAAATTGATTATCAAATATAAACAATTGAAATATCTTCATATGTATTCTTTATCGTAATTTTGTTCTTCGCCAACTTTACCTGTTATCGTTAAGTCATTATAGGGAAAGGTGTGATATGCCTTCTCCAATACTTTATATTTCTTCAGTTGCTTCAGAATTACTTTCGCGCCTATTATCATGCCTCTGTGTGCCTACGCGTATAAATATTAATTAACGTTCTTTTCGAGCCATTCCATGCAAAATAGAAAAGAAAATATTGGTATGAAGGAAGACTTTTCTTTTATTATAGCTGTGGTTTGAAGCCTTTGAAATGAATGCTTTTTAGGAGCTATGTTGGGTAGGGAGGTAAAGGCTCCTCAGTTCAAATCCTCCTCCGTTACCTCTGAGAAATTTTTCCTAAATTATTAATTAATATATCATAGTCTCGATGGTTCGCTACCCATCTAAAACGGTAGGTCCTAGGCGAAATTACTATAGCAGTTAAAGCAGAAAAATATAAGAAAAAGAGAAAGATTGATACTTTTTCAAATCTCTTAATTCGACTACCATAGAATTTGCTGTATTTCCATTTTTTAAATCTAAAGAATTTACTAGACATTTAATTAACTACATCTTGATGTTATAAAAAAAAGATAGTTTATTCTCTCTGTTTCTGACTCTGAAAAAATTGAGATCTCAAATTATAACCGCGTCCTACATTCTCAAACTTTGGAATATTTTGCTATATATACATGGGAGAATACTTTAAGTTAGAATTTATTAATATTCAATATAAATTACCGTAGTTCCTGGCGGAAGTCCTTCACATTCGAAAAGTTCGGAATCGGCAGCGATGTCGGTCAGTACATCACGTAACGATAACGAGCCACGTATAACGATCGCGATGCTGCTGTTTTTGTGATCGGCAATCACGCAAAATGGTATCTGTTTACGTTTCGTGTGTTATTAAATCGTTATGAGAATGTGACCGACCAGTCGAAGGATCACATAATATGTACTCACCTCGCACAAATGATTTTTAAAGGAAGCAAAAAGGATGTCATCTTCCGATATGTCTGATAGATATTTCACGCCAGCGAGATAACAATAACAACAATTATCGCCGATGATTAGATTACGTTTTCTCCTATAAAATTCAATTCATTACTATACGCATTCTATACGAACTCTTTTCTCTCGAATGGTGTTACAACACCGTAGAAAGTTTTTCTTAGCGGTATATACTGCGTCATATAAGCATACGATGGTAAACGTGCAATTTTCATTTAATGTTGTAATAATCCAAGTAACGTTATAAAAAGCCGCCTTTCGAATTTAATAAGAAAATTTTCTTGCAATTATTATGTCAGCCTTTCAGTTCGAAGATTTACGGAATTCTATTTTTACTGTAAATGCATATTCAGACTGGTTTTTGTCTATTTTTACAAGTCTATTCTGAGGAAATAAATATTTAATTTGCTATATGGAAACTGAATCGAACGAATTTTACTACAACGTAAACTTTTGCAATTAATACTGTAATTATTAAAGTTTCATTGCACACACGCCCGTTGAATTTTGTAAGAAACATTTTAAGTAATGTTTTATCGTATATAGATGTTCAGATTAGCTTGTTAATTTTGCAGTTCTACTTTTATCAAATACATATTCACGTTGTGGTACTTTAACTAAATCCAACGAATTTTAATGCAAACAGTAATTCTGCAGTCCGTAACATAATTATTAAAGAATTACACACAGGCGCTTGCCGAATATTACAAGATATTTCTAGGAATATTTAATCGAACGTAGATATTAAAATTAGCTATTTTTGCAACTCCATTTTTACTCAATAGATGTTCACGTCGTAGTATTTGAATTAAATCCCACGAATCTTCGAACGAGGTGTACGTTTTTTTATTTAATAATATCTATAATTGACTATAGTTTCTCTGTACTCTTACCGGAAGCAAGTGCAACAGGTTAGATTTCGTATTATGTGATAGTATCCGGTGCACATGTGCGTGTAAACTACAAAAAACCATCCGTAGCAAGCGATCGAAAGTCGTAGGTAATGGTAAGCGTTTTCCAAAGACATCCAGCTCGGTTTCCCGGAGAAAATAACGGTGGCATCTGTGAAAGAATATTTCATAAATATCTTGAAAATTCTACACGCATATTCATTGCTCTTTTCACTGTATAATACAGCGTCTCGGCCGTCATGTGTCGACTGGCACGTTTTAATATTAATTGCAAACACTGACGTATCACATGGTGTAATTCTGGAAATACAGAATTTAATGTAATATATACAGCACCTCCGAGTTTTAGTCTCCGAGGATTGCTTCGATACGCAACGTTATTTCATATAGTTTGAAATCTTTCCATTATAGAGTACAATTTATTTAGCACAGTCGTAAAATCATATTGTCGGAGATTTTACGTGTGAATGAATTTTTCAAAATAATTTTTACACGATGTAAGTATTATGGCAAAATATCGAATACCAGAGATCACAGTCGATGAAAGAATTTTAACCACAATTTTGGAAATTTTCAACATTTACCAAAAATAGTTACGAAACAAGATAATATGCATATATTTTGAATACAATTTACATAACGTTTATTTCCGTCGAATTGCTCTACTTTGGAATATTCAGTGTTTGGTAAGTAATCGTACATTTACGCGTGCAAATCCATGGAATTGGAGTGAAAAACTATCAATTTCTTTTACACTTGAAATGAGGTGTCATCAAATAACTATAATATGAAATTAGTATTAGCGCAAATCGTACGAAGCATTCTTCGTAATTAAAAAATTCTACAAGCACGTATGAAAGGGCAGTACCCACCAGACGTGTACTCAGGCCGAGCAAGTAGATTCAGACGTCGCAACTCGTGGATCTCACGTTTCTGTCGTATTCGCAGTAGTATACACCCTGCCACAATATCAGAAGGCACCAAGTCCGTTCCGCGGAACAAGGCGGTGAATAAACCTAAAAGGAATGTTTGAAATCCATCATTACCCGAGGACGTCTACACTCGCTTCTACGTACAGTAGCACGATTAAATTAAAAATAGCACGTGTGTTTGACGATTGCAAAATCGGAGTTATTAGTCTCGCGTTATATGGTAAGAGGAGATTTCTCTTTGTGCGTTCGTGCTCGGATAAACGAAAAAAAAAAACATATATATTCTGCCAAAGGCAAGGTTAGACCAGAGAGATCGGTTTTGAAATCTTTCGAGTCTTCAACCCTCCCCACTCATTAGCAGCTTAGGGTCTAGCGTGCGAATACTTCATCCGGATGTCACGAAAGGTGATTAACTAAACGAATATCATTAAAGGAGAAGCATGGGCCATCGCCTTCCCTCGAATACGTTTAACGTTACAAAAGAAGTCCTGCCTACGGCAAAATCGGAACAGGGACAGTGGTCTTTTTTTTTTGTTAAACTCGCGCACATTTCGAGCCTTTTTCTGATGGATCAGTTCACGAGGCAACATTCACGTTCCAATTTCTGATGTGGCAGGACTCTTTCTAGGCCAGCCATACCTATGTCTCACCAGCGACATGTTGAAAAGTCTCGTTAGCGCTCTCGTCTTTCCTCATCCACCAGAGAAAACGGATTCTACGAACCCAGATCTTTCCGTGCTCGATCGTGCTGTCTAATTGCTTGTCACTGAGAGAACCGAGGGGGTCGAAAATTAGGGCCAGACCGAAAATAGTGAGACCTATGAGGATCCAGTCGAAAAATACTAGAGCCTGTACCACGGTAATGGTATAGTGCTCGTAAGTACACTCGACGCTTGGTCCAAATATCCAAACACTTCCAAGAACGTTCCATGCTATCTCTGGAAGTACCAGCAGTATCCTGTAAATTGTAGAAAATTTCCATTAGCCTTTGTAATCGGAGTAATGGAAATTTGTTTATTTCTTTGTCAATTTTGGAAAGATTGAGGAACGCAAAGTTGGAATGATCGTGTGAAGGATGGAATGTTTTACTGTAAGGTTCAAGATGATTGCGAGGTCAATGAATAATATAATGTAGAGTATCGGAGTCGAATTTTTATACGTGGACAAGAAATTATTATAAAGTGAAAATAGGTTGGAGGAAATGACGACAGTGAACGTTGCAAAATCGATGAATATTATATCAGCGTTACTTAATCGTAATTGCTGATACTCGTGACAATAAATTATTATATGCTATAAATAAGCCTTCGATGGAGAATAACGTTGGTGATTGTTGCAAAATCGAATGTTGACTGTGGTTAGATTTTGAATGGAACGTCTACATTGAAATTAATATTGCAATAGAAAAAATTATCGGTTTAATCGGACCTTCTACAGAGTCATTGAGGCGGTTAAAGAAACGTCGAATGAAGTAGAAACGGAAATTGGTGGTTCGATTTAAAAGTCATTTAAAATTGCAAATCCTAGGCGAGTTGATTGCAGTAGTTAGAAATTCAGAAAGGAAATTTCAAAATATTATACACTACTACCTAATTGCTATTATATAATTATAAATACAATTCATATCGTCATTGACGAAAAATTAAAATTTCATCCGAGAAGAAATTTTAGATGAATAGAATCATCTCGTAACAATGGCACGAACTATTGTACAATTCACAGACTCTTACTCACTTAACTGTAAGAAGCGGCTGAACATATTTACGAGCATGCGTTTCCATAATGGTTCCTTTTGAACTGTGTCTCACTATGATAAGCATGAAAAACAATGCTATGCCGAGAATGATCACCTCTCCTAGAAGATACACCCGCACCAATTCCCCACCTAATGGACAATTCCATGTGTCCTCGTAATATCTTACACAGGCAACTGCGATTAGAATCAACCTGTGAATAAAGACAATTAAAAAAGAGCATTATTCATATGTAACATTCTGATATACTATTCGATAAAAAATCAATCGACGAATTATTATATCACTCTTAGTGTGCATAGAATTTAGAAAAAGCAGTTTAGATATACATAAATACAGAAAATATTACAGCATTGATAACTTATATATTCATAGATTAACATATTCATTCTCTGCATTGTACAGTATCGCGGAATAATTAATCTCACCTCGTGTATGACAATATTTATTACCCACGCGGTGCAAGCAGAAAGTTCAAATAGACACTTTATTATAGATTAACATGTCTATCTTCTATACTGTACAATATCGCGGAATAATATTCTCATTTCGCACATGACAAAGGTTATTACTTACCACACGGTGCGAATAAAAATTTCAAATAGGCCCGGATAAACGAGATCATCGGTTGCGGCTAGCCATTTTCTTCCAAAAAGTTTTATCGCCGGCATCTCTTCGTGAAATCAGGCCTTACTCGCAGACAAATGGAATGTTTCCTCTTTTACACCACTGACCGTCCCCTGCTATCAGACAAAACGCGTTCCGAAACGAGATACGTATGCAAAGTTGAAAATTGTCCCGGAATAATTATTTCCGTCCCGTCACATCGCGAGGGAACACGAGGAATTTACTTCGAAGAACCGGGCCCCCCGATTATCGTTACACAATGTCGCAGAATTCTGAAAGCTTTATGCTACACTGTTGGTGACTTTCATGACCATAAATTTCCACGCGGGATTTGTATAACCCGGCTATGTACTGCGCCGTGCACGTATCTCCTTGATCGCGAATTACGGACCAGAGAAAGCGCTGAGAGAAAGTCTTTGTCTATCCTACATCCAAGTATATTGACACAGCATTTTGGACGCTCACCGATGGACCCTGACCCTGTCTCCGAGGAGATTTTACTTCTAATTGGTGAATGGTTAGAATTGTAAGTGTAAATGTCCCTGGTTGAATGGTTTTATTTGTTTTGAAGCATTCAAAAAATTCCGCGGACTTTACGTTCGATGTGTTTCGATTTCATTGATCAAATCGAGCGGATAAACAGGTTGAGACTGCGGAAGGAAATGCCTCGAGTTCGCTTGGAAATTTTGTTCGATACAGTTCAGTGATTTCAATGCGTAACTCTAAACAGTGCTTGAAATCGTGATGAAAGTTAACATTACACTTTGCACTTTTCTATACGAATTGCATAGAATTTTAACATTCCGTGAATTGCCAATGGATTTTATCCGTGAAAGAGATCGGTATTGGATGATCACTACGATCGTCAATCTTCCGTGTAAGAGACAGATGATAATTGAGCACAATTTTTAGAAAAATTCGAAGGACACTTTATAAAGATCACGGCAACTCAACATCACATATCTGACATCATCCGATGATGCAGCGAATTACGTGGAATACATATCGTTAGCTCGAGATTCGAAAGACACATGTTTGATACATGTATTCTTCTCCTCCGTCGAAGAGTTAGATTTCAAATAGAAGCAGTGTCAATCGTCCATCACTTCTCAAATTGCTCATCGACGTTTCGATAAACCGGGCAACGCTCCATTCCCGTTAAAAGAAGAACTTCTATCTTTCCGTCCGGTATGAATTATTAACCAGCCTGACCAACAGGTATTATCCTTACCCGGTAAACTATCACAACGTTCTCGCGAAAGTTCAAGACATTCGCAAAAGCAGCGTTCCCGGGACACGCGGTAATCCTTCTATCGTCCACTCTTCCATCATATCTCCTCGTCGTTTAACTTCTCTTTCCGTCCTCTCAGCCGAGGATCATAGAATTCATGAAATCCTACGCGCACAACCGGCACCATGCGATTGACGTACGATTCACACAGAACACGTTTCTCGATGACAAGCCGAATGTATAGTTTCGAGCTACGATTGCAAAAAGAATTCGTTGCTCTCATCAGTTTCGCCGGCGTCGACGCGATCGTAGCCCGTTGAATCGGCGGAATCGCGGCCGAGCGACTGACTCCGAGGAAAATTGCATTGACTGGCGACGCAGTACCGGCGAACTGCACACAATGCACTCGCGTAAAACCCGTTCACCTTGTTTCGTAGAACCCCGCGCCGAAACTTACGATCTGGTTGGCCGCGACTCTCCGACACCGGCAGAAACTTTCCCCGCGTTCTTCTGACCGGCGTGTTCCTCCACTTACGAAAAAACGAATGACTCCTCGCGGGGATAAACCCGAGTGGTAGGGGAGAACGGACAGGTGCCCCTTTGGTGTCCCCGATTGCGAGAATTCCTGGGGTTTGCGTTTTATTTGGGGATTATGAAATATCCACGATTTGCAATTGCAAATTGGATAGGAACTGATTTTTCGCGGGTCTCAGCGAATTCGAGGGTGGATGAGGATTGAAATGGCGGTTGATGATAGGCGATGGAATTTTGGAGATTGGAATTCTGGCTATGGAGTGAATGGTATTTTGGTAATTTGCTGATGATTGTAAAGGTGATCTGGGAGAAATCTGAGTAGTTTATAGATTGTATTGTATTAATATATGGCAATGTGGTAGAACTACTTTGTGTAGGTTATGCAAAATTGAACTGTTTAATGCAGTTGATAGTTGTTTTGTTACACACAACTGAATGCGCTCTTCAAGATAAGAATGTATACACATCGAAAGAAAGAATAAGTGACTTAACCCTTAAATGCATGATTTTTGTTTCATTTCTGAATGAATATTTTTGGGTTCATAGATACTCCTAGGAACAAAGACGAATAAATAATAAAAAGAATCTAAGTCAACAAAATTCCCTTTTTTCAATATTTTTCATAGTTGCAAAAATACAATTATGAACCTTTATGTATTATTCTTGAGGTTGAGCATTTGAAATGGGAAAAAATTAACATGTTTGTAGTACTGTGCATTTAAGGGTGAAGCCACTGCCATAGTTATCGACATAGATAACTTTGTTTCAGAGAAAACGACATAATATTTTTACGACTTTTTTGTTTACTACAACATTATCCTTGCGATACATATTTTCGAAAACATAATATATTTTCGAAAAGCTCTGTGACCTTGGCCTGTTATTCTTTGATATACGATGCCAATTGTTTCATTGACGTAACTTTCTTAAAATTTGACAGAAAACTCTGACAACCTGCGTATCACTCTCTCGTTAAATCGTGCTTATCGTAATCTTAGGTATTTCAATTGTATCAAGAGAGAAGAAAATTCCACTGGTTGTTTTATTTTCCCCATCAAACCGCAGACTTTTATTCTTTTAATTCTTTTCTGTTTTCGAAACGCGAGACAGGACACGCAGAATTTTATCCACGTTCGATTGGAATGATCAATGATAGATTTTTCGTGATATAGCTACAGCAATTGTACGGCAATTTTGTACTCGCGGTTGTGCCAGACGATGAGTTATTTAAAAATGCAAGACATTAAAAGAAACGACTACACAAACATTCACGTGTCTCGCGATAACAATGTTCAACGCGTTACCGTACACGTAAATAGCACAAAAACGTTTTTTCCGCGAATTAAATTGTGATGAAGTAGCATCGTCTGGGATTTTTTGATACTCAATCGTCTGCTCGATGACGAAGGAGAAGAATTTGGAAAGGAATCGGCATTTCCTCAACGTTGAACTTTTCGATTTGAGAACTGGTCCTCTCTGGTGATTCCGATCGGAAATCACATTGCATATTAATAAAGCTATTTTAGCATGAATTACGGGTTAATGATATTTAAAATGAAGCACCGCGGAGTAATGTTTATTGAAAGAAAATTACCTGACGTGCTAATTCTGTCAACATGCCATCGCCTTGTTAGACTTGTGCCGTACAATGTAATACTGACGTTTGCAATGTCAAAAATGATTAACTAACTGAATTTCAATGTGTATTCAACGAAGTCAGAAATTGTACGCATTGCGATAAACAATGTGGTGATCGTACACGCGCGATTACTTGTACGAATTTCTTGATAAATATTCTCCAAGGCTATCGGAAAATGACTTCCGTCTTTTTCTCATCGATGGATATCTCATCGACGAATGTATATCAAACAACTAATATTAATGGTCCTTTGATTTTCTTTTTAATGGATTTTTATACACGTTGTAATTAGCATACGTACTGCAAGTAAGAACTGCAATTATTTTAGTGCAAAGCGTAACAAGTGAATTTTTATTTTGGCAAAAAAAGAGAATATTTATCGACGATTTGAAATTGTGATCTAATAGGTGTAAAAACACTTAATGAATAAACGTTTTTCTACGAAAATATCGTACGTTAGTATTCAGTTTCTGGAGAATACCACGTTCGGATGTGATTTTTCAATTCATTTCTTTTATAATGTCTGACTAGCGGACCAGTATAATCGACAAATATTTTGCAGACGATTGTACGATTCTTGGCTGTCTTGTTTTGAAAGAGACGAAACGAACCGAGGTATAGGATAATCGTTTAAGTGTGTCGCCTAAGTGTGCTCTGTTATACGTCAAAGAGTTACATATTTCATGAATTATTAATTACGTATTAGAAGTATGAATTGGCAATTATAATGCCCTCTATTCGCAAAGAAGCGTTAAATGACTCGTTTCTTATTTAAATCTAATACTTTATGGCTCTTTAGAGGATATATTTTTTCGCTGATTTCTTAATGTTTCTTTTTTATTTTCTGTTCACTTTGGTAGTGGAAATTAATGTACTCTGTCAGGTAAAATTTTATTATCCTTGTGTCTTTTTAATAGATAGAAAAACAAAACTGACAATAAAAAGACAAGCATCGGACGATATTTGAATAGGGAAAAAGTTCTCTTATATTTCATGTAAATTTTGTGTACAACGGCGTGCAAATTGCCGTACGATTATTTCTTTACAGAACACTTACAAACGAAGAAAGAGTGTAACGCGTGAGTCGAGTAGAATTACGTTGCTTGTTTGATGCATGTTTTGTTATAATGTCAATCAACTTTTATATAAGGGATATCTATATCTTAGTTTCATTGTTTTGATATAAAAACCATATATAACTGCAAATTCTGTGCTAGTTGATTGCAGTAGTTAAATCTAAAAATTAAAAAGACACGAAGAATATTTCTATCTTATTCTTGTCCACTGTTTAAACTAATATTTTAAATAAGAAAATGGAATTTGTAGTTCCAATAATTTTACCTGCATTTCGCACACGAAGACTGCGAAAGGGGTGAAACATAAAAAAAGACAGATAGGTTTAATCTGATACAAATCAGCTGATATAGCTGATACAAATCAGCTACAAGATTTTTATAAATTATGATTCGCTTGTTGTTCAGTCCGAGATACACAACAAACAATATCGAACATAATACTTATTAGAGATATCATTTTTTGTATTGCACTGAATGCAGAAAATTACAATACCGTCCTTGTCACTTGACTTTACATAACAGAATTCCATGTTTTTCAAACTAAACTGAAATAACACAGTCTGCGATTTTAATCCGACGGTTAACGAAGATCGTGTAATGTTAACAGCTACGTAGAAGTGCTGAAGCACCTGCGATACAGTTACTTTAATTAGTAGAAACGGTAAGATCTTTCATGAAAGTGAACCACAAAACGAGCGTCCTCGTAAACACGTTTAACACGTTCGAATTAATCCCACAATTTTCACTCTGAGAATAAGCAATGAATTTTAAGACACGTCATAAAGGCACGTGTATTATTTCAGTCGATGTACACCGTCACATCGATGTCTTTTTATGCCGATAATAATAATGAGATGAAAAAATAAGGAAGTCAGTGTCTCGTGTAAAAGCGATACGTCATACTACCTCGATAAAATCCAATTATAGGATCAGGCTAATCTTAATTACCCGAGTCGCCATCATTATTTTAATAGAAGCCTCTTTTGTCGAATGAAAGTCCAGAATGTTTGTCTTAAAGGACCGTCTCGTTTCGAGTCACTTCAAAACCGTACGATTTACCTCAATGTCCCATTGACAACGGAAGTTTCATTAGAATTATAAAAATTCCAAAAGATATATCGAACAATAATCCGATCGAATGAATAAACATTTCATGGTGGATTCGTCATAGCACAGAAGCGAACATCCTACGAGTGGTACTATTTTCCATAAAGATTCTGAGAGTAAAGAACACCAAGTATCCTATCAATATTCCTCTTACTCCATTCAAATCAACATCGATATTTTACCTTCGAGTAGCATTTTTATTCTCAGCACAAGCTCAAAATTAGTCAAACCCGTTCGACGATACGGAAAAAACAAATTGTATGCATTCAATCGAGCTATAAAAATCCTTTCGTTTGCATTCGATCGCAAACGAAAAATCTCGAGTGTCCTGTAAAGGACGCGGTAACGAGCGTGCAGGATGACCGTTGCCGAGGAATATGGCAAAAGTGGTACCAGCTCGTGAAAATATTTCGTTGCTGCATGATATTTATTTGAGAAGTGGGATTGCGTACTTTCACTTACATACGCCGAAGTCCCGGCAAATCTCCTCGACGCGACCCTATTGCGTATATACATACGTACGTACGTAAAAGTGCGCGATGTTAAAATGGTATGCGAACGAACAGAAATCCTGGGTCCGCGTAATTGTCGTCGATAGTGATTGCACGAGAGAACGTAACGAGAGGATAAATAATTAATCTGACGATCGGATTAAAGCGATTCGACGTTGATTGAAGTGAAACAGGGGGAAATTTTTGCACGGGGAATATACCTCGCGAAATCTTACCTGTTAGCGCCGATGTCCTTGTAGGAATAACGAAGGTCAACTCGAAGAAGATTGTACGAGAGTTCGACCAAGGACGAACTCACTTTTAATATATTTTTTTACATATTTCATTTGGTACCTGGCCAGAAATGGCAGTGACGCGTTCGCGATTATTTGATCCTTTTAAAGTATCGTAGGAGAATGCGCGCATAACGTTGTTCTCCAGAATCGTTCTTCAAGCGGCCGTTGAACGCCGCGCAATTTTAGTAGAGAGAAACGAATCCGATACGATCGACGAACGTGTAAGAAAATAACTGTCGCATAATCGTATCTTCTCTATCATATTTAAATGTCAATCATTTAATTCAGTTTTCCTGCCTTTCGAGTTTTTCTTCGCTTCGTTTGCCAGACGTATGTCATTAATGTGATTTCTGCGTGGAAGTTTTTTTTAGAGAAAACTCCTTTTTACGATGATTGCAATCGTGCATCGAATAGAAACATTCCGTTGAACGAATACGAGTTTGTTATTATCCGTGCTCATTAATATGCACGGGTTTCAAAGAAAATCAGTTTCTATCGATTCACGTGGCGTGTTCATTCGGATAATTCATCAACAAACGTAAATGTGTGATGTTCTCCATGTAGTGTTCACAATAAGAGCGACATTTTACTGAATCGCATTGGAAATGTTTTTTCAACGATGTATCAGATGATAGAACGACTTTAATAAAAGTTAATACGATGCATGTTGCATTAATTAGGTTTTGATAGAGTATTTTTATTCGGTGGAATGTGTATTGAAATAGAATTATTATTCTAATCAAACACTTAAAAAAAGAAAAAGGAATTAGCGTTTTAAATTATCGGATATTCAATGAATAAGTAATTTAAAATAGACGTGACTTATAAAAGGGACAATTCGTGGAAGCATAGAGGGTTGAAATTGTATTACGTGATTGCGATGGATTTAATGTGTTTCAGGTATAGAAAATCTTACGACAGAAAATTTGACGAATATATAATTACGGTCAGGGGTTATTTATAAAGGTTTGTACGTAATTTCACTTGGGATCGCATAAATTTTCACGGCACGGGTAGCAGTTAATTAGTTGCGGAAGATATTGTTGAGGCACTGACTAATTATATCTTGTTACTGCGTTTTAAGCTTCACGTCGTAATACATCATATTATGTAAATCGTGTTATTGAGCTACGTTACTATCAGTCGATAATTCATGAAATACAGAATGACTTTCGTTACATGCCTCCTTTTATAATTGTTCTTTTAAATATTATCTGATGTTTTTAAGAATATTTAAATTCTGCTGGTATTTATGTATTTGTTCATTTTGTATTTATATGATAATTTTCAGCTACTAATTATCAGTATTTAATGTAATTGTCCTGTTTTACGAAAAAAAAAAAAATTTCGCTTACTTATATAATCACCGATAAGTGAATATAATTATATTGAGAGTAATATGGAAACGAGGAACAGTTTTCTAAGAATTAATTTTTACTACACGTAGAATTTCATTTTACAAAGTGTGGGTAATTTGTTAATACCTTCCAGTTAATGTGGCATTCCACAATTTATATTTCCCTAATTGCAACTTCATTATTTGATTTTATCCCCACATTTTCGGTTACAGTGTAAGTATCTCCTTTTTAACGAAATAATATGAAAATGTTAATTGTACTGTTTCTTTAAAGGAATTGCAAGTTTTCTGATTGAAATGGTATAATCTACTTGCATATTACATGAAGAAATCGTGAAAAAATGGGAGATTAAGAGTTTGGGAAAATTTATTTCTTGACATTAAAGAGTTACGAAAATAGAAGATTCACTTATCTTTTTTTGATTTTTTTTTCAAACGTTTATTCGAATATAGATATATAAAAAGTAATTTAGCATGGAGTGGCAGGATATACGTCGAGTGTTGCGATTTTTATGTTTTAAATATCTGTTAATCCGAACTGTTTTCACTGAATGAATATCTGAGAGATGGCGCCACACGGTTAAAGAATGCAAATGATTAATGCAGATAGCAATGCAAGAAACGTTTTAATAATACACGTAAAAATTACGAACCTAATATAGATACAATTAATGTAAATATAAAAAAAAAAGCTTCCAGCAAATAAACAAAACAAATCTTTCCACCTTTGCCCCGAAACAAAACAATAAAAAATGGTAATGGCAATAATTCTAAATAATTACAGGCAAAAAGAACATTAAAAAACGTATTGATTTGCTCATACAGATTCAATTTACAATTATTCATCCCTCTTCTTCATCCAGTGCTTCCGTAACGACGTATCATTAAATTACTAAATTCATTAAACACATCTAATTTCCCGTGTACAAACTAACGAAACTTAATATAACTTGATAATTTAAATCAAAGTTTATTACACATTTAAAGTACATATGAATCGTCAACGCGGTATGCGGTGCCTCGTTGAAAATATACCGCAAGTTAAACACATTTCTTAATTGTTAATCAAAATTTTGATTACATTTAATTCGACAAACAAACACTCCTCCAGCACGTAAACATGTACTGTCAACCGACATATGATACACGAGTTGAAATATAGAGCGAAATAATCTCACGGTCTGATCAGGTACAGGCTCAAACTACTTGGCCGCTACTCGCGCGTGGCCTAACGACTTTGGGATACACGCACCATAGTCGGCAATCGTTACGACGATTTTCCTTACCGATTACAACGTTCAAAAATCCCCGAGACAATATAAAACGTTAATTCCAATGAAACTAGACATTCCAAGACGAAAAAGAAATCAAAATCGTGCAACGATTCTCATCGAATACGTTATATCAACCGTATCCTTTGTACACGTTTCATCCATCATTCTCGCAGCGTTAAAGAACGCTTTTCTAATTTCTCTCCACATCTGACGAGTCTCACTCTTCCAAGGAGACGCTTCATCCTCGCGATATCACGTTTCAAGGTATGACTGATTAAAATTAATCGACTATCGATCAACACGGACATATCGGAAAGTTCGATACACATCGGCCACGCGTGTGTAAAACGTTGAGGAAGATTTAAAAATTCACGCGCCTGCGCGAACACACGTGGAAATGAAAGAGCACACGCAAGGATACGGAAAAACAAGAAACACAGTGCAGAGGATAGAGAAAGACAGACACGGAAACAGAGGAGAGGGAAAGAGTGAACAGAAAGGGATGGCGGGAGAGAGCGCGAGAATTGCGTGTCGTTAAGGAAGGAGGGGATAGGGAAGGACCGGTCTGCAAGAAGATTCTTCCAGCTGGGGGTAGTAAAGGTTCGTGCAAGGGTAGGTGGGTGGTTGGGTCGGCGAAGGAGAGCCACAGGAGGACTATGGATGGAGGTGAAGAAGGAGGAAGAGGTGGAGGCTGGTGGAGTAGGTGGACGAGGTGGCCGAGGGGGAGGCGGGGGTGGTTTAGACGGTGGTGGGAGTGGGCCGAGCTAAGACGCGTAATGACGCCCTGAATCAATATGTGAGGCACTGAGATATGCATACGAACTAAGACAACCGCACACCAACCAGCCACGGCTCCTCTGCCCGGCGTCGCGGCGTCCGCGCCGTGGCGCAAAAGGAGGGGAGAAATTAAAGACGAAGCAGGCACAAAAATAACGACCCACCGGCCGTGCGGCCCTCTCCCTCTTTCTTTTCGCCTTTTCGCTCCCTCTCCTTCCCACTGTCTTCGTTTCCCCTCGTTCTTCGTTCCATGCCTCACTCCCGGCCACTATCATCCGTCTATCCCCGTCTCCGTTTCTCTTTCTTTCTGTCTTTTAAGCTTTCGCCTCTCTTTCCGCGCCTCGGCTCAGATTCTCTCTCCGTCTTCCTTCGTCATTCTCCCCCGAAGACGTGACTGCACGGCTGAGATGAGACCGTAGGCAGAGGGATACGGTGGTGCTTGTTGGTGTCTAAAGGGGAGGGAAAGAAAGAGAGCGAGAGATGGTGAAAAAGAGAGAGAGAGAGAGAGACAAGGAGAGCAAACAGAGATACGAGAGAAAGAGAAAAGCACGAGAGAGGGTTGAAGGCAAGCGAAGGAGACGCGATCGGTTAGTAGATCGTTTCGATCGGGACAATGGTCCTGGCTCTCGAGTGGATCCTTGAAACGATCTTATCCGTACAGTCTTAATCCACGTCCCCGCTATTATTCGCTTTGCCCAGGACAAAGAAATACAAATGCCGTCCTCGTAATAGCCTGCGAATATATGTATATGCAAACCGGAGGCTCTTGCCGAAGGGGATGCCACGGTGGTGCGATTAGACGAGAATGCAGCCGGGAATGACGCCGGCGTGTAGATCGTAACGCGATAAACGATTTGTTTGTACGTTCTCTCGTCGACTTACATGACTTTCTAACATTTTCCCAAATTCCTCGAATTCATGGTGAATTTTTGACATTTTTTCTTATATTTTACACGTAGCCCATTTTTTTTTTAAATTTAAATATATTTTGTATTTCAAATTCGTAAATAGTGAGAATAGACTTGGTAGTTGGACGCTCTTTCCTGGTATTCGTGGGATGGTAATTTGAATTCGCGTGGGATCAAAGTTACGAAAACTATCCTCCTACCGTTTCTCTTATGACATCGATTATATGTGTGTCATGAAAATCCTTCCGCGAGATTGCACCGATACCGAGACGAGGAAAAACGTTAGTTATTTATTAGTATGCTATACAATGAACCGTTAGAGTGCTGATCAATTGCCAGCGGAGAAAACAGTCGTAAATACGTCTCAGATATATTATACCGTGCTAGTAGGTGGACAGAGAAAGATATTTCTCGTGACTTCTGCATCCATAGATCGGTGTCAGTGGCTAAGAAATTAATATCCTCTTCTGCAAATACATCAGTGACTGTGTAAATATTTAACTCATTATTAATCAATAATTAATAACGTATAAGAAAAGTAAAGTAACATTCAAATAATCAATGCAAACGAGATTAAATAAATCTACATCTGTTATTCTATTCTGAATAACTCGAAACCTCAAATCCGTTATTTTCTAAAACCGAAGATAATACCGCTTCTCGTATATACATAGATGTTTAATAATTCAGCTCGTTGCTCGTCGCACTCGTAGAAACCTACCCTCCCGTTGAATTTGAAAATCCGTTTAATCACCATTATTATTTGAACGGTTATTTGATTAATGTCAAACGCGATTTGCATCGGTCGCATTCCACGTTAATTTCGGCTGAGTGTGACCCATGGTAAAGTTCAAAAAGAATCATAGCCGGGGGAAAAAGATTTATGACTTTCATTTACATGTGACCTAATTCGTACGAATGTAATCAATGGCCAGGACATACAAATCAGATTGAAACTCTGATTTGGTTAACTACACACGAAACGGTAATAACCCCTCCTAGACCAAATTTAATGTACAAGGGACCGTATTGATCACGGAACTCGAAAGTCAACGATCGCGTTTCTTTTAAATATGCGTCACCCTGCAGTGCTCAACAATGAGGTCGCGATTGACAATCTCGTCATTTAACGCGACTCCAGAATTTCATTCTTTCCCGCAGAATCGCTCTCTACGTTTACGATTTGCAAAAAATGCTCGAAATTGTACGAATTACGATCTATATGCGATATACGTAAAGGGATTTAAAAACGAAGTTTAGTTTTTCAGTAGAATAGGAAATGCGTTGAAAGTACGAGCAACGGACAAAAGGTACAATTAGCGAATAAAGTAGAGCTTAATTAGAGGCCTGGTAAGCCATCCGTCAACACGGATATTATAATCTGTAATTTACGCAACGCTCGACATCTTGCGCACTGCGCTATCCTTACGTACGATGAAAACAAATTTGTTTTCATCTCTCCACGCAAACAACTACAGGTCTCGGCTCATTTTTACCGTCCTCTAATTCGAACTCCGAGCAAACTTACCACGTTCCGGCAGAATCGAGACGAAAGGTCTTAATTATTAAAAGAAATTTTATGTCCCGCTTGAAAAATCAAGAGCGGTCTTACGAATCACGCAAAAAACGTTCCTTTGAAAATACTAAACGGTTTACGAGCAATGAATAAAACAAACTATTTAAATTCCTTAATTACCCAAGTTTTTTTTTTTTTTCGAAGCGATTGATAATCAAACCACCGTACATAACGACCAATCGATCTTCGTTCCCTGAATCATTGTGAAACGAACGACGTTGAACTTACCATCCTCGATGATCTATTCCAATAGCCATTGGAAGATCGATATCCCCTTTCGGCAGAGTCGGTCACGCGCTTACAGACTTGCAAGATCAAACGTAAGGGATGATGATTGTTGCCAAGGCGAAGCGTTCATCTCCGGCGTGTAATCAATATTAAAAGTCTAAAATGTCTCGCGTGTGTGGCGGACTAGCCGCGTGTAGGGGTCGTAGCTCGACGTCGGGAGTTGGGTGAACCCCACGTTACTGGTTGAAACGAGAGGGTGGTGGAGAACGGGCAGGCAACGAGAGGTAAGAGGGGCCAAGAGTAGTGAGCGCCGGTGGTGGAGGCGGCGGCGGCGGTGGTGGTGGCGGCGATGGTGGTGCTGGTGGTGGTGGTACGAAGAGGTGGAGGTTCTCATTAAGCAGCCCGGGCACCGCGCGCTGGGGGTTGAAATAAGAAGAAGAAGCGTTGCTGGAAGAAGAAGGGAGAAAAGGAGAAGAAACCAGTAAGACTAAGGCACCAGGGGTGAGCAGGCGGGCGAACGTGCGAGAGAAAGGGAGAAAGAGAGATCGAGGAAGAGTGAGAGAGAGAGAGAAATGAAAGGAGAAGGAGAAAACGCGAGAGTAAGAAGAAAAAGCCGGGAAAGGGAGATAGAAAGCAAGGGGGGTTGAGGAATTATCAGGGCTCGCGCTCCTCGCGAAGGGTTGGGGGCACCAGGAGGCAATATGGCCGCTACTGATGAGTGATGCTCGTAACCCTTACTGCCATCCATCCCTGACAGATACGTCAGTCAGTCGGATCTCTTAACGCACTTCGGAATTATGCCCGCCACGACCCTTCTTTATCTTCATTGCTGCCATTGTCCTCGTCGAAGGCCCTCTGTATTCGGCCAACGTTGCCACCGTCCGCGTATCGGTTACATTAATTAGAGGGAACTCCCTCGCGGTTGACTTTCGATACTTCTTATTCTCATCTTAAATGTATTTCGTACGGTTCCGGGTAGCGGTTCGTGAAATATTGTTTCGGGTGGACGTTGTACACTCTTACCGTGGATAATACGAATCTTTTTGCCGAATGTGTTTATTCGCGTATCATGATCGTTGGTCAACTCTTACGGGTATCAATGTTGCGTGTAACGGCGCGGTTTGTTGGTAAAATTGCAAATGAAAGGTGACTCATATGTCTAGGATGTAAGATACAATCGGGTGCGAAATTTATTCAATCAAATGACTCAGAGATTATAACAGGTGTCCTTGCTGTAACGTAAATTACTAACTTCTAATTTATGCAAACATAAATCTCAACTTCCAACCAAGAACCGTACCGTCAAATCGGTATAGAATCTGGAACGACCTACGGCGGAACTTTTACTATCAACCGCAATACCCATGTATTCGATACGGACATCAGCAGGAACAATACAATCTACTATCACCGTATGAATACAATTTTAATCACCATCCCGTCTAAATAATTTGCATTGCCCAATTATACTGTTTCGAAACGTCCTCCATATTCGATACAATAATTGATACAATCTCGATCCCCGCGAATCGATGAAAGGAACGTCCCGCGGACGAACGATCCGCCGTTAAAAATCGCATCGGAATACATGAAGAATATCCGCGGTGCTTGCAGAAGACGCAGGTCTTCTCGGCACCTTTAACGACCAAGATCCAAAGCGTATAGGTATACAAGAGCGCCCGACGAAAGGTATTAAGAAGGTACAGGCAGCCCTAACCTAACTGCAGCAGCCCTGGACCGATCCTCATCCTCCTCGTCCCACACCCCGTGGCCGTCTTACTCCCTGGGCCGAAGTTAAGGGTGGTCTCTTTGTCTCTCCCCCCTCAGCCTGCTGCTTGGCCCTCGTATGCGTGGTACACGGACGAAAGACACGCGTGTGCGTGAAACCTCGCAAGACGGACAACGGGGTTGTTGGGTGGATGGCTCGAGGAGAAGGCGGTAGTGGCTGGAAAGGGGGATGGCGCGAAGGAAGAGAGAGAGAGAGAGCATGTAAGAGAGCACGAGAGAAAGCGAAGGAGAAGGAGAAAGATGGAGCGAGAGGAAGGAGCGGGTGAGGAGTGCCAACGGAGGGGAATGCAAATTAGAAACGCTTGGGCAGAAAGCGGGAGGAAGAGGGCCAGGGTAGCGTGGGAGGATAGAGAGGGTGGCGGTGGCTGGAAGAAGGGGGGTATATAAGAGGTGGTGACTGAGGGTGGTGGCCAAGGAACTTCACTTATGTAAACCGTGTGACGGTGTGCGCGCACGGCTGCGTGTGTTCACACCGGCGGCATCGATGTGTGTGTATGCGTGTCCCCTATGCGTGTGTGTATATATCGATTGCCGGCCAAACCACCCCGCGGGGTACCCTCCTTACTACCTATAGTAATTATTGTGCTTCTCACATGTGTGTATTTGTCGTGAGATTTCGCGCAAGATGGTATGCGTGGGGGAGCGCACACACGACCCGAAAGAGCCTGTACGTGTATATCCGAGTTCCTTACATGCCTTGTCCGATAGTCTCTATACACCATAGCGAGCAACGGCATTTAACGGGTGTCATCCTGTAAAGTGAACTTTCATTCGTTTCAAACGCGTCGGAGTGCTGCTCGCTTGCAACGACGCCGTTCTCCGAGCGGTTCTCCATTGTAAAGTCGCTACGGAGGAGGCAGCGCGAGAAGAAACGTTTTCTTGCCTTGCGGCAAGTGGGGAATAGAGATTCTTATTTCTCAATCGCCGTCACGATAAAACCTGTCGATGATCGGTGATCGACGCACAATGATGAATTATGCTTTTACAGCTTCTGTGCATGAGATACGTGGCGCTAATAGGACACGAGGTAGGGTAGAAGAAAAATGGTCGAGAAGCGGGGGATATAAAGTAACTTGATTGTATATATGAGTATATACGATTATCGAATTATAATTTCAAAGACGTACCAACTTCTTCCGAATATTTGCAAGCTCGTAAACTTCGACATTTTCATCGTGCAACGAACTCCCTTTAAAATCCACAGTTACCCCCGACAGATCGTGGAGCAACTCGTGACCTCTCCCTGGGCGCTTGATACATAGAAATCGCCGAAAGCAGTGAGACCGTCTTAAATACTCCATAAGTCCGTGAAAGACGTACGTTAGCTTGCAACTCTACCGAATTGCATTCAAGCAGTCGCGCCACCTGATAGATCAACCCTCGCTAACGTTCTTGTTCGAAATAAATGATAGGGTCGGTGTAGTGGTAGGTAACTCCTTGGCCGGCGTTTGGTCCTTCACGCACACGCAGATTCCACACTGACGTCGCGCCGTACGTGTGGCCACGTGCGCACGTGCACATGTGCACACGTATGCTCACTCACACAATGCGCGTGTGGGTTCACACACAATTTCACTAACACGGGATTGCACACAACTAACGGTCCGAAGTGCAAGAACATCCCGCTGGTCTCTGCAAGCCACCCTCGACCACCTCGTCCATCCTCTCCTCCGGCAGTCTTGGAACGGACCTTAAAGGAAGAGGATAGCGGAGAAGTGGTTAGGAGCGGACGGTACGACGAGAAACGAACGGACCGACGGACGTAGGACAGGTCTCGTGGTATATAGCAACCCTATCTTGCGACACACAACCACAAGTCATCCCCCCGCTCACGTACTTCGGCCGCATTCTCAGCCCCACGGTTCACCCTTGACTCACCCCTTTGCCGGTTCCTTTCTCGCTCGCACTCCTTTACACCTTGCTCACTCTCCCTCCGTCTCTCTTTCTTGATCCGTATCTTTGTCTCCGTCTCTCTTAGCCTACTCTCGCTTCTTCCTTCGTACTCTCTTCGTCTTCTATTCCTGCCGCTTCATCGTGAAACCTCGGAGGCAATCAATCCTCCGTCTTACAACGTACTGACCACCTTCCAAGAAACTTCCACAGGCACTCGCGGCCAGATGGATTTGAGGAAAAAGTCGTGAATGGTTAATCGTCGGTTCTCCGGGGCGATGTATATGTATGTGCATTTATGTAGGTATGCGTGTATGGATATACGCTGTATTCGCTTTATTTCTGATCTTCCTTGGACACCGTTGCGAAGGGGATGTTTTGGGGATGAAAGTAATCGTTGCAGTTTTACGGAGCGCAATGGGTTGTTGATATTTTCGGTGGAGTCATCTTTGCGACTATTCCGCTTCTTCTTGTTGCTCTTTGCCAGGGTGATCTTTCATCGTGAAATCTCCGGACATTTTTCATCTTGGTCTATGTCGATTATTCTTCGAGGAAATTCGTGGAGGTTGAAAGGACTTAACCTAAATAAATTTGAAGCGGGAAAGTCTAATGGTAGATTTTAGATTTACCTTGGATACTATTTTGCATCTTTCGCGGCAAAAGAGAAGAAGAATACGATGCGTGCGATTTTTCACGATACTTCGGCCCTATTGTTTTTTTCTTTGCTTTTTTATTCCGTAACATTTTCCGATTCGTCGCGATCTCGCATTCCCTTTCGCCTTTATTCCATCCCCGTTTCTCCCCACGGGAAAACTTCCAAGGCAATCAGTCTTCGGTTTTACATCGTACTGACCACATTTCAGAGAACTTTCACCTCCTTACGCCGTAGAGACCATCTTCCATGAAACTTCCGGTAGTAAGCTGGTAACTGTTAGACTCGAATAAAAAGATTGCGAATTATTAAATACAGCTACTCGAACGAGTATACTTTATCTTCGACTTTTGTTTCTTGCATGAACAACAACCAAATAATTTATAAAAATAATTTGTTTCTCGAGAACGAAGTGTATTTTATTTAACTGTATTTTATTGAAATCTATTAATTTTTAAAATCAAAAATTCCGTCGAGTAGGTAACGAAGGGACAATAGAGGAAAAACTCGAAGACGTTGTATCGCGGGGAGACGTCCATCTTGACAGAAGTACGGAAAAAGAGCGAAGGGATGGATATCGAAAATCCTTTCCTTACCTTTCACTGTGAGACCACTCTTTAATCACGACTCGAGGCAAATCATGGACAGTTAATTCGCTTGGCTTCTTTCCCCTTTTACGGTTATTCTATGCGGTCATTTCCATCTCTCCGCTCTCTGTAGCCAAAGGCGTTCCGCAGTCAAATCGAGAACCAATCAATACCGATAATTAATTAGAAAAATCAGAAAGAAAGAACTTGCGAAACTCAAGAGTCCGACCGAAGCTGGTAGAAAAACTGCCGGAGGCTTTCGTTTGACTTCAGAGTCCCTTCACCCCCTTCATCGACTGCTCCCACCCCCTCGGGCCACCCTTTTCGCTCCTTTCGACCCTCCCGAAAGCCCTCGCTCGGTCGACCTTCCTCCCGACTTCTCTCTCTCTCTCTTCTTTCTCTCTCTCTCTCTTTCTCTTCCTCCTTCTCTCTGTTCTTCCTTGCTCTCGAGCTCATCTCTTAGGGCGCAGTACTCTCATGTCTTCATGCCCCTTTGCCATTGAATAAATTAACGTTTTTAGTTTGCCGATATTCTGTCCGACGCGACCGAGCCGGGTCTATATCTTTCGTCTATTGGAATGAATGAACTTCTTTTTCTTTCAGACGTTGCCTTCGGTGCAGAGAGAGCTCCTCCGCCGGGCTGCGGCCACCGGTCTATTCAACCGCGAAAATTCTCCTGGAATTTTAATAACTTGGATTCGTACTGATTAAAACGGAAATCGCATCCTTCGTTTCTCCGGCGGGCTGACTCTCCCGTGCGACTGGTAAGTCCAATATTTTGTCCATTGCGTATTTATCTCCCTTTAATCTGCCTGTTATATATATTTTTTTTTTGCATCGTGAGAGAATTTTTTCTTCTTCTCTCTATCGAACGTCAGCCCCGAGTTTGTCTCGATTACGGCTTGAAATATCGACGTGTAAGAGCCCTGCGGAGAAGCATTAAAGAAGCATCGTAATTACCTTGATATTTGTGAATTTCACGGTTTATCGAATTAATTAACGGAGCCGCTTTAAGTATCTCTTTAGTCGGGCGAGTATAAAGTGTAAATAATATCATCCTTTCGAGCTACACTTTTTGAAGGATACACGTTGTTGAAGAATATATACGATATAATAAATTGCGTAATCAGTAAAGGGCTGAAGTTACAAAGCGGCTGTCCTCTCTTCGGTAAGAAGTAAAGGAAAATGCCACTCGCGTAACTTCACAAGTATCGCCGGGGATGTAATTTCACTCCTAATGACATCGACGGTGTAATACGATTTTTTCCCCTTTTTTCTTTGAAAAAAAAAAAAAGGAAAAACAGACGAACGCAACAAGTCATCTACGTATTATCCCGATGCTCGATTTTCAAAGTCGCACTAACGATACGGCGAGAGAAACTTCGATGTCTTATCTTCGCTCACTGCATAGGAATTTTTGCATATAGCTATGCATAGGAATGTATATGCGAAAAATGTAACACTTTTAGTTTTTCTTATTACGATTACATTTATTCGAAAGCGCGTTACATCGAGTAAGACGAACAGGGTCAGGAATTTAGGGCTGCCAGGATTTATCAGAGACTTTCCCTCTCCAAACGCGCTCACCCTCTTTCCCTTGGACTATAAACTTCAACTTCCGTCGCTCCGACGCGTAACGCATCTTGCGACATAATTTTACGACTTTTCTTGGCCGATTAATCTTCGTCTTCCAAGAAACGTTGTAACTATACGTTAAATCTTCGCTGGTGTTTCTCTTGATCTATCGATCAGGAAGGCATCCCGGTTAATGTAAACTTACAGGATCGTTGAAACTTTTCTTGCTTATACGAAAGAAACAAGGAAGTTTGAATTTTATTTTATGAATTTTAAATGACAGTCAGAAGGAAGAAGTTGAAGACTTATCTTAATCGCGTTGCGATGCTTTCGCTTTAATAAGAGGAGTTTGAAAAAAAAATCAGTATAGGTGGGTGTAATAGTTTCGATCAAAGTAGGTATTTGTGAATCGGGTAGAATTTACCGAAAACCATTCCAATGTCTGGCTATTAACGAGGGGTAGTAAGGAGTATGGACTTAAAAACTTGGACTCTCAATTAGTGGGTATGAGTTTAAGTTTAGGTGACCTCTGTGAGATATTTCCTATGCGATACATGTAACACAGCCAATATATTTCAGAACCTACTTAAAACTAGGGAGCACTTTGACGATACCACTATGGCAGTTAAGAGCGAAAAATACAAAAGAAAAATCTACAACAGATCAAAAATGATCACATACGAAATGTATTTAAATTGACACTGAATCTTGCAATTGCCAATAATTTCACCTGAAATCTCAAATAACAAATTCGTACAAACCCTCTCGAAAAGTTACACCGATACAAACAGGTAATTACAGAAACCCGATCCCATCGAATCCGATACTTTCTGTCAAACATCCAACCGCTCGAGCGAAGCGATAACCTACGTGACTGTACGACCACGGTGATCATTTAATTCCAGTTCAGAAAGAGTATCAACAGTCGGGGGCAGTTGATCGGGGTGAGGGTGTCATTCGGTCTGCTGGTCTGTCGGTTTGTCGGCCTGGGGGAGGGCGCGTGGCGCACGTCCACTATCAATTTATCACCCACCCTCGCAACTTTCCCTCTCGGACCTCGTTCTCGTTTTCCCTCTTTTCTCGGGTCGTCTACTGCCCCTCCTCCTCTGCCACCCTCTTTGGTTATCCTCTCTCTTTCTCTCAGCCGCCACCACCTCGTCCGACCTGCTATCTGCTCCGTAAAAGGGGGGAACCGGGGGGTTAGAACCGGCGAGAGTGAGATAGAGGGAAGCGGAGAGAAAGGGCGCCGTAAAATAAGAGAAAAAGGGTACGGTGGCAAGCTGGAAGGAAAGAGAAAGAGAGAAGGAAAGAAAAAGGGGGAGTGAGGAGTCGAAACAACCATGACCAGCGCAATCTAGCGGTGGTCAGTTCGGCCTGTAGGACCAGAGTTTGTAAGTACTGTTCGTTGCGACCAGTTTCGTTTACTCTTCCGGTCGTTGCATGCCGAAAGAATACAGGGGGCATTCTACATGCACGTACGAGACAAACTAATTGTGAGAAGGGAATGTCGATATGACTTTAATCGGCCGAGGGGTGGTTGTGAAGGTTGCAAATTAGTATTCTTCGCTTTCGTTACATTTTTTTAATAGAATGGGAATTATATTATTAATCCTTTGGCACGTAATATGGAGTTATTCTTGTGACCGAGAAGATAGGATAAGAAGGTTGAAATTTTTTAAGAAGACTCAAGTTAAAGAAATTCAGGATGATGGCAGATCATTACTTCGACACCTTTCGGCGTCAGAACCGACATTTTTGAGGCGCCAATTTGATTTTTAAGTATGCACGATGCAACATTAGTTTCTTAATACATTTTTATTTCAGCAAATTTATGTTAAACAGTAGCGCATCGCAGAAGAAACAAGGCAAAAATTTAAATAGCTATAACAGTGCGATGCACAAAGGAAAAAGGTACTTTTTGTTAGTCGGAAAGAAAGTATAACCTGTTTTTATTAATAAACGTTACACTTTATCCTAATTATTGCTGTTCCACTCGTGAAAAAAAGACGTTATATAAACATCATTAACCCTTTGCGATCCGAATTATTTTACTAACTTTTCGTTAGATAAGTAAATATAGTCACGGAAAATGGTCTGCCGTTGATTATTCATTTTACTTAATACTGGGAACTATTGTAGGCGGGATATTTATGTTAAGATGCAAAATTATTGTTGTTTTCGAAAAGTGGATAATTAGTAGATAAAACTTTAAGTGCCAGAGTAAACTGTGTCGAGCGGAGCTCGACATAGGAGTGCAAAGGATCAAAAATATATACGTTTGTCAGTAACGAAGAAATATTTCGTTATCTCCGTCCTTGACCTTCGGTACAAACAACACCATCCTTTGGTCACTTCCATGCAGGAAGGTCAGTCGACCTCGGATACACATACACAGTCGTAGACGCAAGCACACGTACACGACAGGATATAACCGGATACAAAAAGGAAACTTTTTCACTGGCGGTGAAGTCCGGACAGTGAACGAAAGGGAAAGGAAGAAAAAGAAAACGAGGGATTCAGTCTCGGAAGGAAAGCACGGCGACGACGGGGTCTAGAGCGGATAAGGGAAGAGGGAGGGCAATAAAATCAAGCGGCGGGGTTCCAACCCTTCCGCCGGAGTTGAGTCGTAATCTTGCTCGCTGCCGGAGGGTCGAGGCCTACGAGATCTCATTTTCTTTTCCGCTGGGATAATTAATTAGCATTACGTAGCTAAATCACTCGGCGTACGTGTCGCACGTCAAAATTTCGAGTGTCGGACGTTGTAGGAGACATTTCGAAGAAGAAGCGAAGGGCGTCGTAGTTCGACGCACGAAGGGGGCACGCGATCGTCCATCTACTTAAAACAGGCAAGTGCCCTTTGTTTTGCAGTAGAATCGTTAGTAGTCACGCTTGAACTTAAACCGATGTAAAATACTTGTAAGAATCATGATTCTCTGCGGTGCACGTGGTACACCTTGAAATTTCTCGTATCTAATTTTACAGTCTTATGCCACTCGAAGTTTTAAACGTATCTCGAAGCACGGGTTAGTAGAAGCGGACGACACTGAATGGGCATCTCTGCGCGATACGGTTCTCGTGGAATATCAAAGGTTATATCACTCCTCCGCGCAAATGAACTTTAATTTCCGTAATTCAATAAGAGTTTTGAGTACCACTCCTATCTATATCCTCAATAACTCCGACGGCTGAATGGGAGTTTAAGAACATCCCAAGATCGCCACTTATTTGTAAATAATTCAGATCTGCTTTCGTTACCCTTCTCCAGCGGGCTCGATGATTAAGACCGGGCAAAAAAAATGGAGAAAGAAAAAACAAGAAGGAAAAGGAATGAAAAGAGAGGAGAGTGCCTCTTGTCGTCGTTCCTGCATTTTTAATACCGCATTTTCCCCTTTAAAGTTTAAAAATACTTCCGCGGCGCGTAATTGCAGGACCCGCTCGAAATAAAATGCACGTGAATACAGGGAAATCCGTCTCGTTGGTCGATTCACCACCGATGGAAGAATTTCGCGGGGAGGGTGGCCGGGAGGGCGGGTGGTCGGGTGGGAAGAAGGGGGGTGAGAGGAGGAAGGGGATGCAGAAGCAGCGTGCCGGGGCTGGTTGCTCCAAGAAAATTAAGTACTGCCTGGTAATTTGAGGTATTGATTTTTATAGCCTCTCTCGGTAGGCATACATTAAAACTCCCTCTTTGTCTCCCCTCCCCGACTCGCCTTTCCACCCCTTCTTCTTAGTCACCCTTCCCTGCAGGGGCGACACGAACACGGCGGTGCCTGGCGATCGAGCATAAATCTATCTTCCCTCCCCTCGCTTCTTTCCTTCGTCTTTTTTTCTTGCCCAAATGAAACGCTGGCATACGTGTCTCTGGAACAAGCTTACTTCTCTTTGTTAAGCGATTACAGTTGTGCTCGCTCTCGCATACCGGACTTTTTTACATAATAGGATCGATACTGCGGTACAATTAAGCAGATTCTGTTTATTTGCTCTTTTTGGACGAGATGAAACCATTAGAACTTAGTAATTGAGAGAGGGTTTGAAAATTAATATCGTTTTTGTTTTTTTTTATATACAATTACGTGGGAAGTATAATTGTAAGGTGAGGTACAAAGTGTTTAGGTTAATTTAGTAGATTATTTTAGATAATGGATTTTTTTTAAATATTTGAATGGAAATTATTTAATCTTATATTTACATCTTCAAGATCATCGTGTTATGCTGATATTTTCGTAAGAAAATGGCATACCAATTACATCGTCTTTTTTTTCTCTCTCTCTTCCGCAGGGTGGGAATACATTTCCGCGTCAATTTATTTTGCACGTTAATTAATCATATCGGTATGAGCAAAAGCAATTTGTTTGCGTAACCCCAGAGGGGTGCCACGAGTACGGACGCGTGTAGCCATCAGATAAACTTTACCCCCTTGAATTTTTCACCTTCGAAAGCACGTGCGAGATATTTCCTGATCTTGTTACCCGACACTACACATACATACCTCGTAGACTTCTAATTAATGATAATTTATTATGCATTTACGATCACAAGTCTTCCGAACGACGATAACAGTTGTACAACCAGAAGAAGAATGTTTTCTTTACGAAATCTAAATATGAAAATTTCTTTTATCTAAATTAAATTCATTTTACATTTAGAAAATAACTGCATGATAGATATTTCTAAACAAATATAATCCAATTAAAAAGAAAGCTCAACAAGAACGTCAAAGCGCTCAAACGTTCGACAAACTAAAATACAAAAGGCGTATAGAAATTTAAATAACAAATATTTATATTAAAAATAAACAAATAATATATTTACGATCGTATAGGGGAAAAAATACTGAGGTAGAGCAGTAAGCGAACCAAGAGGTCGGGTTAAGCTATGCGAAAAGAGGTCGAAGGTGAGTCTCGGAGTTAAAAAGTAGTTGAAAGACACGTGGAAGAGAGCGAAAAGGCGAGGAAAAGGTCGCGGAAAGCCGGGAGAGCATGAGGCTCTGTGTGCATGGTCCGCTCGTTCCTCCTTCGTTTCGACGTTGAGATAAAGAAGCAAAAGAGAAGAAGAGAGAACTCTCCCGTTGCCAGTTCATATGTGAGCGTCGATTTCGCGGTCCGCTGCGCCGCGTGAGTGGTTTGCCTGCCGCTTAAAAGATTCGAGACACGGCCATAGCGATGGCTCGACGACATCGCGCAAACTCGTCCAAACAATTCGATCGGCCAGGTAATCATTGATCGCGTGATTATTCTTTGCGTTAATCTTGCGAGGGAGTTTTAGAACTTAAGTAAACGATTCTGCAGAATTTAGGTCGGAATATTTAAAAGCGATCGGTAGTAGTCTTATACACTGAGTTAGGTTTGAAAAATTGATATTTAATTCCTTTGGAAAGATTTTTTCAAAAATGAAGGGCCAATTTGTATGGAGATATTCGATCTAATAAATCTTAATCATAATAAAATTCAAATTAGTTCTTACAGTGCTATTTAAAATATTTCTTACAATTTCAAGTTGACATAGGTTATTTAAAATCTTCAGTTTCTGTATTTTCTAAGTATGAAGATAAAAGAATAATTAGTTTCTTCGATACTCCAAATGAAAATGATCTTTTAAATTGTTTTTAATTTTATTCTTCTTACTAAATGACTATAGAATGAGAGATGATATTTTCTAGCCAACCTTGGAAATGCTTTCTTCAATTGGTTTTCCATATTTACCAAAAAAATCTGTATACGACTTTGCGGAAAGATCGTTTAATAATTATACGCGACATCTCGTATGCACGAGTATAACAGATACAGTAGGTAGGAGAGAGCCAAGGTGAATAAAAGATTTCTTAAAATGATTTGCCCCGACATCGTACGTATTACCTGAGCTTCTGGAAGCAACGACGTAAAGGCTAGAGCGTCACACCTGTTGCTTCAGTTCTTAGAACCAAATCGAAGGCCCCGGCTCCGTACGAGATACCATAAAATGGAATTTCATAAACCGTATTTGGAGGCTGCACGTATAGATCTACGTGCGGTATGTACACTTGTGTATTCCGTTAGATCGATTTAAGTGCATTATATTTTCGATGTGCATGTACGTCCATGTCTTGAGGTTAATTATCTGACGTGTTCTAACATACAGTGGAGGTGTATATTTAATAAATGCGTGAGATCATTTAAATTGAATACTAATAGAATGACTTTGATCATTTTGAATTGATTGGAATAGTGGTACTCATAGAATAACTGTTATTAAGCCCTTGCCCTACGATTTCTATTTTGATTCCGTGCACGATAACTGAGAATTAATTCCAGAAATCAAAATCTGATTTCTCATATTTCGTATAATTCAACGACGTGGCCGACTGATATCATCAATTTAATACTTTTGGAAAACTTCAAAATTTCTTGTTCCATTTACCGCGTCGCGAGTGTCCCACGTTATTGTAGGCTGAAGGGTTAATAGAAAATTACAACTCTATGATTGAAATTATAATATAAATATATAACATGAATTTGAATTAGATAGAGAATTTAAAAGAATAATTTATGATAGATAAGTTGATTGCAGAAGATTGCAGATACTTTGAAGAAGTATCTTTTTAAGAATAATTTAAAATTCACACTTTCACTTTTGTGGATCAATGAATTATAAGTGTCTGAAACATTTTACGTGGAAAGGTATTTTTTGAAATTATCAATTGACAGAGAAATTTGAATTAAAAATAGTTTGATCGCGTGAAATACACGTTCGTTCGTATCCATCATTACTGGAGCGCCGTAGAGCGTACCTATTCGCCGGGACGGCGTAAAAAATACTGATGCCAGGCCAGCGTGGGGTCCAGACTTATGCACGCTTCAGGAACCCGGACACTTTGGATTTAACCGTGGGCTCGCACGAATAAACAATTGCACCACTATCGCGTATTTATTAATTAGGATCGTTAAAATAGCTCGCGGAAAGCTAGACCTCTTAGCTTTCCAACGCGCCGTGCTATTAACGTCTTACGCGCTAATTAGTCGTGTGGGATGTAGAGGTGAGCTCGCCGATAACGATGCTCGTGTTTACTCATTATCGCCCTGGGTTAATAATGTTCAATGATACTTGAACTTGTTTTTTAAGCACTGTTGAAAACAACAGGGAAATTAGGTTGTCGAAAACAAATTACAAATCAATAATAGTGTTTTATTTCAATATTACAATTTCCAATTACTGAGGGTTAGATTTTAGAAGTTTAGGTGAGTTTTGAAATTGCGAGGATACAATTTTTATTTAACAAGAAATATATTTGTTAGACGAAAGGGAGGTTTAACGAAATGGAATCCAAACAGTTGGTAGCATAAAGTTTCTACTATACTTCGATAATTGATTTAACCCTCTATAGGCCTTCGTAACTTTGAAGTAACACAAGATGAATTTAAGTTTTTATTCTTCAAAGTCAACTTTGCCAAATATTGCAATATAGTTCTTAAAAATCATGAACTTTTTTACAATCTAATGGTTCAAGATCAAGTTAAATCTATTATTTATAATAGTATTTTCATCATTTTCTAATGTGCTATCGTGCAATTGATCTTCAGATGCCACAGGAAATTTAGACTATAGAGGGTTAATATAGAAGCACTTTACGAATATCCGTTTAATTGCACGTCACAGTGCAATTGGTTATACCGCGAGTTATGAGAAAACAAGGCATTTTTTTATCTGAGGACTTTTAAATACCAAGTTCATATTAAGTTATATACTGTTATCAATTACCGGAAAACGTGACCAGGGTAGGTAATCGTAGAAACGGCGGTTCTCCAAAATATCTGCAAATGATCGATAGTCTACCCAGTCGCGGCAGGAAATCCGCGTTCGCCGAAACGAAAAAACCCGTCATCAGACGACGGTACATATAACCGCGAAAGAAATTGCCGTCATTCGCAAGTAATAATCTTTCCTCCCAAGCAATATATCCATTATTTACCGGCCTAGCATTTTGCACCGAACTCCACACCGGTGCGCGACTCTCTTAGTTTCCTTAACCGAGAAGACGGAACAGTAGTCGAGGGTGGTTTGAGAGTAGGTTTCATCGACGGTTAGAAAATTACAGAGATGCCTAAAAACATAGAATAACCTCTATACACGTTATTCCGTTGAATTCTTCGTTTAAATATCAAAATACCCACATCAATCCGGGCGTTGTAGACATACCGACAATGAGAGAAATCCAGCCGGAAGGGTGCGGCAATTGTCTACGATTTTGAAACGAGAACGCAGACATTTCTCGGCGACTCGTTCCCGCTTTTTCGCCCAGAAAATGCAGAAAGGTCAAGCGGCTCTAAATCATCGCCGGCTTTCTCGCTTCTTTCGGGAAGATTTTTCGGAAAAAATCGAAAGTACCCCGGTTGTTGTTGTCGGAGGCGCAGTCGCGGCCGACAGAATCAAGGAGGCACGAACCGTGTATATCTATCCAGGAGGCAAGGTGGCTCGGAGCAGGTTTTCGAGCTGATATCATTTGTATCTCCCGCGGCCACGACCCGAGGGCCTCTCACACCCGGCCCGCCTCTCCTTCGTGCCTCTTCTTATCCTGGTAGATCGTCTACCTAATATTTATTTCGCATAGGCTCCCCTCTGATTTTATTTGGATATCGTGTACGCGTTTAACGCTCGGCGTATCTCATCGAGCCGTTACGCACGTTTACGCGGCCAGCATCGCCGCGGCAGCCGAGGCTATAAACGAGCCCTTTATCTGCGATAGGAAGTGAGAGACCGTGGCGGCCGCAGGTAACTTAACACCCGACGATGGCTGCGTGCGCTCCTTAAATACTCTTCGTTACGTTGACTCCTTGGTACGTTACGTCGGCGAATGAATGGAAGGAATGAGATTGGTTAATGTTTGGATGAAGTACTGATTAGGAAGATTGCCGATGTTGACACGATCGCTACTTAAACGCTGCAACCACCGACGATTAATACGCTGTATATAGAGTTGCTGGATAAATGTGTCGAGGGTAAAGAAACAAAGTTGGAAAGTAAATTTACCGATATGTTATCACGGGATAAAGAATGTTAGAAATTTCGGTAAATTATCGAAATACGAGAATCCAAGTGAGATGTTTAGATGATCTTCGTCACGATAACAAAGTGTCTTAGGCGTTTAGTAAATGACCAGACTCACCTTAACCCCTTGCCCTATGATTTCTTTTGCGACTACGTACGCAATAACTCGGAATTAATACGTGAAATAAAAATTTCTCACTGATTTCTGATATGCCGTATAATTTAACGAAATGTTAATAGTACTAATATAATTTGGCGGTCTCGTAACCCACTAATTTTTTCAATTTAATAGTTTTTGGTAAACTTCAAAGTTTCCTATTCCATTTACGAGTATCACTCGTCATTTTAGGGTCAGGGGTTAATGTAAATATGTGAAAATGATGAAACTACAGTTTCGTCGGTTCGTATATAAAAGTGTTCGATCGTTATCAAGTGAAATTTTGAAGATATTAGCCAAAGGATGTTACGTGAGCGCATCACACATGTAAATAATGAGCAGAAATCCTAGTAGCATTCATCACGGCAAACAGCAGCAACACCAAACCCTTTTATCTGCGATAAACGCTACCCGTACTCCGGCACGTGTAACGTAACACCTTAAGTTCATACCTATATGAATACGTACGAACAATCCACGGCTAAGTTGTACAAACCCATACTACGAACAATCAGCTAATCACAGATTCCACGTTACAATTTTCCCCATACAAACGATTCCATACATTTTAATGTAACATCTTTCCATCACCACGTGTACCAGGTGATTATGAAAATATCTCGAGTCAAAACTTCAAAACATCAAACTTATCCCTTATTTTCTTTTGCCCCATGTATTGCAATATGGCAAAATAGCCATGTAAAAATAATAGGAAATTAGATAAAGGAAAAGAAAAACATTCCGGTCAGAAGTGGAGTCTTCAAACTCCTTAATTTTCTATAAAAGCTACAAAGAGGCTGGCACGTGTAACTGAACACCTTAAAACGTTGATATAAACGCTCATAAGCATCGTGCTGCGAGGTAACACACGCGAATACGAACGCACCAGCCGTAACTAGCTGCGGAGGTCTGACCAGGGTTGGGCACCTATCTCCTTGCAGATGCGTCCAAACGTTGTTACGTCGGTAAACGAGAGAAGAGACGAAGACGGAGAGACGAGGGAAGAAAATAAAAGAAAGTGTGACAGAGAGAGAAAAAAGAGCTAGGTGGAGGGAAAGAATGAGAAGGAAAAAGGAGGAGAGAGAGAACCAAAAGAGACATAGAGGAAAGGAGAAGGAGAAAGACAGGGAAGAAACGGAGCCGGAGAGGAAAGATGAGGCCGTGTCTGCGGTCGTGACTGCCCGTGACATACACGCTCACGTTATACATACATCTCTCCCCCGGGCTGCCACGGACTTTCTACGCGGCATTCGGTTACCCCGATGATCACACTACCGGCGATCATCATCTTCGCCAGCCGGGCAAACAAATCCACCTCGCACGGTGACGAGAAAAATTATTATCCGCGCGATCATCGTCTTCCATCTCGTTCAGCAAATGGATGCACCTCTCCGCGGCCTCGTACGGGGGTGACGATAAAAGTTATTGCTCCTCCGACTTCGAAAAGCGTTACCTCAATGCGGATATTCCATGGAATGTGTTAATGAGAAAAGTAGCGTCGAAACTCTTTCAACTTGGGAAATAGGATATTGTGAAATGTAGATTCTGATAAACTTCATTTTAGGAGAGTAACAATTGAGGATTTGATGGTGGAAGATACGTTTTGAGGGGGTTGAAGAGGAATTTGTTTTAGGGTTTTTAAGATTATTGAAGTGTTTAGAGAATTCTATCGTTGATTGAGAGTTTTGTAATATTGTTGCAAAGAAGAAATATGTTATTCTTTGAAAAGTATTACTATATGAAGATACATTGTTAGAATCTCGACTTTTAGTTCTTCAGAGTCGACGCGTAGCCTGGTTTCTCGGTGGTCCTCGGAGTATACTATAATAACTTCTTTTTTCCGACTCTAATAATAAGGTTTTCTTGATTGCGAAGGATTTCTTGCGCGTTTCTGTCAGGTGCTTTCTATAATTTCTAGAAAGGATTGTTGTAAATTTAATCGACTCTACTCGAAGCATTTCAGCTTACGATAAACCTACATGCTCGTTTTTCTAATTACATTCATTACAATCAGAACCACACTTGTTGCACGATTCAGAAAATACTGCAATCTCCTATCCATTTAAAATTACAGTGTTCTCTTTACTGTATCTCGATATTTCACACCATCAGTTTGTATCCTTTCCAGCATCGCCCGGCTTTAATAAGTTAAAAGTATCGAAATTGTATCAAGACCATGACAATGCTCCTCTTGTAACTCTTGATCGAATTGCATTCTTGCCGGTGCAGCTGATACGAAATCACGTATCACGTATTACCTCCGATGCGTTTTCTCACGCGGTCAGGAGAACGAAGCAAGGATTGGGAAGCCTGTGGATAATAGGTTCGAAGGTAGGGTGGCAAGGAAGGAAGGGATAGCACAAGATCTTCATCTGTAACATCGCAAATTGAACGAGGATTTGCTGCGACCACGAACTTCCACCGCAAGTGAATGCATATCTCGGTGCACATCTGCGCGGTATCGATGATAACACGTATCCTCTGATTTAGATTATTCGTTGCCAGCAAATTTTCCGGGATCTCGCTCTCATGTTGATTCTGCGTTGACATCATTGCGCCGGAGAATTTCGCCACATGACATTTTTACATAAGAATGGGTCCTTTATTATAAAATTACAACGATCCACAGATAAGCAAACACGTGACTCTTTTCTCCAACGCAGTCTCTTCTAGACTCTCCTTGTTTTTCTGTGGACAATTCTTTTGCAGATGTCTCGTCTTCGCAGAACGCTTCACTATGCTATTTTCTCTTGAATTCTCCTCGATCAGGGTCGATCCGTGTTTTAGAATTCGATACTTCCTCTTTCTTATTCTTGGACATCGATTCCACAGCTTCGATCTCCAAAGTTTTGACCACAGTGGCCCTAAGGGTATCGAATCCGCCTAATCTGAGAATTTGCTTCGTTTCCCCATTCTTATATAAAAATGTCCTGTGGCGTAACTCCCCCGCGCAACAATATTATCAGCAGTGAATTTAAGAACTGTTATGTTCCCAATTCTATTACATTTTTGCAAAAAAATTCAGTGAGTTCTTGTAACCATTAAAAGATGATATTCATCATCGTATATCACTGAAGCTATAAAAAAGATGTGCCAGCAGCACGTGTACTCCGTGGAAACTTATCTTCGCCGTAAGATCCTTGAGATGGATGATAGTCCGATCAGACGTGGGCGTGATTTTATTTCAACGTCGGTCTGCTTGCGGTTCCATATCTACATTATTCTCTGTAATACGGGATTCATTGAAAACGAACTACATCCCACCGGCGCACATCGACAAGTAGAATAATCTATCCACTCTCAGACAAACCACGCAGGAGCGGAAACCGACTACACTTTTCACCAATATATCTCGCAATCTCGATTCAACGATATCAAATTTGGAAGAAATGCAGAGCAAATCTGTGAAGAAAATGGAGGAAGATCGTTCCTACAGTATCGCTATATTCCACAACGTTTTCACGTTTTTTCCGCATCATTTCTATCCATTCCGGCACCGTAAAAAATCCGGAAAATAGAGCCAACTCATTTCAATGAAACCAAGCAAAACACATTCAATTTTCGTATCGTGCAGCTGCAAATTTTAAATCCCGCCATCGAGATTGCGGACTTATTAGCAGGTGTGCCTCGCTTCGTAGAGCAAGGGATGGGCCACGTCCACATACAGATTGCACCTGTAAAGTTCGCCTTCCTCCATTGTCTTTTTTTCTTCTTCCTCGGTACCCACCCATCGCTATCACCGTGGACTTTCGTACTCTTCCTCTGTCGCATGCATGCGGTACAATAGGTGCACCTTTCGAATGGTAACACCGTTAATTGTGGACGCGGTAAACATTTGTAGCGGCGAAACGGGCAGACAGAAGGCGCAGTGCCTTAATTGTCGCCTTCCTCTTCGAGATTGTATGGTATGCCAAGCATGAAGCAATGCCTGCTCGTATGAAAACTTCGCCGTGAAGGATGTGAAATGCCTGGCTGTACCGTGACGGTGGCGAACTACGCAAATAGCTCTTTTCCTAATAGGCGTCAACCATAATCAGGAACTCGCGTAGGAGATCCCTGCTGAGATTTTAGGAGTCTCGTTTTACAGGGCAATGTGTCTTAATTTGAAGAACAATGGGACCGTTGAAATAGTTGACAGTGCTAAGGGGATTGTTTAAATAACCTCCGGAAGTAGATTCACATGGGATATAGCTTTATATATTATTAATTGTGTTGCCCGGGAATTTTTAAATATCGAACTAAAAATTGCTCAAATCTAGATGGATATCTAGAGTTATTCTTTCGAAGATTGGGTTATAATTGACACTCATTTTACAGAACGTTGTGTCTTCATGACGTATTGCGAATATTTTGGGAAATATCTTGTAAATATCGTCTATTTTAGGAACATTCTGTTATAAGCGAGATGTCGAGGTGAATTTAACGTAAGGCTGTTCCACCGTGAACTGTTGTGTATCTCTTAGAAAATTTCTTCCGCGATTTCCTAAGAGAACGACCGTGACATAGAACTTGCGTGTCGATCGAAGGCATGGTCGCTTTCCTTTCAGAGGGCAGAAGGCGCGGCTTCTGTCAGGTACTTTTAAAGACAGCTTAAAGACTGAAATTACACCATTGATACCGTACCAACTATCTAACCTCGTAAACTCTCTTCCCACGACGAAAGGCAAACAGATAGCCTCGAACGATGAAATTCGTGCATTCCGATTGCTCTAATCCAGCGGACGTTTATCTTAAAATTATCATAGATATCAAACATTCATTGTATCGTTAATTATCTAAAAGTCCGATTCGATTAGTTGAACATAGAAAATCTAGCAGGAACGAGAGAGTCTTAAAAGTCTTTTAATAATTCAGCTGACGCTGAGGACGGAGAAAAGATATTAAGTAAAAGATGTAATCCGACAGAGGGAAATGCAGTGAGCGACTAAGTAATGGTCCTCTGCCATCGTTGTTACGTAGTTAAAACCAAGTACAATATAAATAATTAGTTTGTGAGAAAGAAGAGGAGGAACTCGCGACCATGCAACGAAGGAATATTATATTAGAACGATAGCTCAAAAATGGATATTTTCTCTTCCAAGTCACGTGATCGGTGGTCAAAGAAAGATTCGAAGGGCGGTTTAATATATTGGTTTCTTATTCTACGAGAAGAGCATTACCGGCTAGAAAGTAGAACCGGATAATGAACGTCAGTCGCGAGCCGCGATAACGAGTACTGGTACTCGCAAGCCAGGAATTATGGCTCTGCTCTCGTTTTGCCGTTGCCATTTTACAGCTTCGGTCGAAAAGTAATATACCGTGTCATAAATATGATCCGCTTGAAGAAAAAAAACATTACGGGGTAGCTCAAACAATGGACGGCTTGTATTTGGGCGTGTCGGGGCTAATTCTTCCACCATGTACCGAAAGAATCGGCAGAATAAAATAAGGCCGTTTAATCGTTACAAGATCTACGCGAAAAACCAAGAAACTCTAATCGAAAGTATAGTAGATAACGCAATAATGGCAACATCCATAGCTCGGAAATGAAAAATCTCTCGTGGTCCATCAAGCACGTTCTCCAATTGAAGGGTGGATAAATCTCGAGCTAGGACATCGTCGTAATAGTGTCATCACCCTCACAGTCTTCCCTAAAGGTAGACTCACAAAACATTACCTTATATTTCCTCGTCATTAAAGAGAAGAAGAGGAAGAGTGCAGAGAATAGAGGGTGGAGCCCGACAGTGAGTAGTAGCCGGGAGTAGCGAGCGGGCACGTGAGTAGGTAGGAGGTAGAGTTAGGTAGGTAGGTAGGTACGCAAGGTAACCCCGGTAGATCGGCCGAGAGTCGTGCAAAAGGAGAGACGAGTAGAAATGAGACGTGAAGAAAAGACGAAACGAGAGGAGAGGATAAAAGAGGAGACGGTAAGAAGCACGAGGCAGAGGGGTCCCCCATCGGAGCCGCCACCGTCGTCGCCGCGGCGCGTTAAGCCAGTAGGTAGAGAGTCTAAAGTCTAAGTCACCGGCAACAACGAACGTTCAGAGAGCTCAGTGATTACGAGGCTGATTGGCCGACGCGAGATGAGACGGCGGCGTCCGTCCTGTCGACCGCAGCTCGTGACGGAACAAGCGCGCACAGGGTTTTTCTTATTTATTCGTACTGCACTCGCGGCCGCACTCTGAGGCTTGGCTTTGCGACTGCAACCGGAATACGGCACGGAGGGAGCAAGGTGGACGGACCAAAAGAGGGATGGATGAAGAGAGAGAAAGAGAGGAAGGCAG
This sequence comes from Cerceris ruficornis, assembly GCA_963989415.1. Taxonomy (NCBI): domain Eukaryota; kingdom Metazoa; phylum Arthropoda; class Insecta; order Hymenoptera; family Crabronidae; genus Cerceris; species Cerceris ruficornis. The sequence goes on along the minus strand of OZ022521.1, from coordinate 21,314,502 downwards.
AGGGAGATGGAAGGAGGGGGAGGAGAGAAAGAGAGAGGAAGGGACAGGAAGAAAGAGGAATATACCCTTAGCCGACGTATATAATTTCATATCGTGGCGACCCGGTGCGCCGCGTAGGGATAGGCGCCACGCCCACCTGTGTGTCCCTTGGGCTGGCGCCCGTCGTGTCTCCTTTCGCTTCACCGACGGCTGTCGAGGCTTCTGCCGTTTGTTGCCTCTCCTTTTCTTTCCTTCTCTTTCTCCCACTTTTCTCCGCTGCCTCCACTACCCCCGATTTATCCTCTCCCCTCGCGTTTGCTCCTTTCGCAGCCCTTTTCCTCGTTCCGCACATTTTGCGCCCGATGCTTTTCCCCCCTGTTTTCTTCCCTTCGTTTCTCCATTTTCCTTCCTCCTTCGCCGCCGTCCTCCTTGCTGCTCTGTCAACTCTATTCCGTCGCGAGGCGAGCCTCGAATCCGCTCAATTTCCGCAGCAACGCCGGCGAATCTGCGAAACCGCAACGCGTGACGACCTAACTGCTTTTCGTTTGAGGCCTCAAAGTTAGCCGGTAGAGCTCCTACGGGTGTCTGTGTGTTTCTTCTCTCTTCACGGTGGAAGCCGCGTGCGGTTCCATTTGGCGCGACCTGTAAAATGCGCACCCGACTACGATCATCTTCGTGTTTGCCGGCTTCTTTTTCTCGGGGTTTCGTTTTCTTCCTGGGATGATCATTTTATTTTCAGAATTTATGAATCCTACGGACGACGGGGGAACGAACGTTTCGAAAGTCTCCGGCTTTACCGTTATAGACAATTTAGAAAAGCACGGGTACGGGGTTACGGAAATAGAATCTTAGATTTGAGGATGGTCCGTGGGAAATTTGTTTGAGTTAACAGGCTGAATGCCACCCTTATTTCGCTAGTTTCATCATTTCCACCGAACCGAAACTGTTTCTATTAAAATCACATCTTTATAGAATAGAAATGTTAAAAGTAAAAATAGTTATGTACTCAGTAATACTTCACTTTTCTGACAGCAATATTTTAATATTGAATATATTAGCACATTTGTGAATATCGCAATTTAAATCGTAAGAAATTTCATCGAATTCAACAGCGCCGGTCACCGGTGACCCCCATGGCATTCGACGTGTTAACTTCTATATGGTCACAATGAAATAATGGCATGCTAAAGAGATTTTCATAAGGGTGCGTTTCATTTGAATTTTCTTATTGTTCATATTGTGCACAATAGTTTACAACTGCATTGTAAATATCATTTGCGAAAGGAAAAATCGTAAAATACACCACCGTAAAAGGTTTCGTTGGGTTTATCTTCGCTATAGAAAACGAAGTGGATAAAAATGTAAATGCAGCACAAATTTCACTTCATTGTTCGATTTATAACGAGAATTATTCCGCTAATGAACTACTTGATCTACGAGAATGCTTTTCTAAAGAGAGTCTAAATCGTAGTACTTATTCATCCCGATTCTCTCTGTCCATTGTACGGGTATAAAATGAAGATAAGCATGCGGAAGAGAAGTAGAAGGCACAACGCGAGATGTAGACGATGATGCAGAAAAGAGGAGAAACGTTCGTACAACGGAAGACGAAGTATGTTTGCAGCGATCGTACCGTAAAACCGGTAGAATGCCTTCTCCGTGGAATAAAAGAAGAACCATTGACAGACATAATTAAAGCGAACGTTATTATTGCGGACAAAATATTTTTTATCAATGGACGGCATTTTTTCGGAATTCTCCGGCGTACCTCGAGTGATCCTGGGTTTTTGAAACATTTTACAAAGCAGATGTAGATCGGACATTAAGAATTGAGAAACAGAGGAGGAAATGAAGCATGAAGTGGATGAAACGAAAAAGAAGCTGAAACCCAGTCGCAACGGCGATGCAGAGAGACTTCTTTGTAAGGGAATATAATGAAACACTACACGTACAATGTAATCAAGAAAAAGTAAAGAAAACGGAATCTGTAATAAAAGTCGGTGTTCCATTGCTTGGCAGGTGCCGCCTGTATTTTAACCCCTTGCCGTACTATTTCTTTTGTTACTGCCTCCGTAAAAATTCAGAATTAAATTAGTAAAATAAAAATTGATTAGTGACTCCTGATATATCGTGTAATTTAACATAATGTTAATGTTATGGAAATAATTGTACCGTGTCGCGTCTCACTGATGTTTTCAATTGGATAGGTTCTGCAAAACCTGAAAATTTCCTATCTTTACCGACTCACTCGTTATTGTACGCCAAGGGGTTAAGTAAACTAAAAGTTCGAAAATTTACAAATTATTTTGTATAAAGCAATAATTAGTCAGAGCGTACTTAACCCTAAATCTACCCGCTTTATAGCTGTTATGTTGAAATATACGAAACAAGTACTTTGGAAAAAGAGATTTGAAGAGGTGAAAAAGATAATCAGTTAAGTAATTTTTGTTTCATACGATAGACCTAAAATATTTACTGAATGGCTGCCCAATCAATTTGGAGAACTTCAGAAGTTTGGAAAAAATCAGAAAGCAGTCATTTCACCGCCATGGGAGGTTTAGTGTTAATACATGGTAGCATTAATTACTCACCGTGGAAACTTATAGAAATTGAAAAATGTGGACGAAGAAGAACCTTGGATCGTCATAATGTATTTATCTGCTCGTCCCATTCGTATTCGCCGATAGTGTCCTCACGTACGTTTCGAATTACGCCACGAAATTGCACGAAGAGGCAAAAAGGACAGACAAGGTCGAGGAAGAAGACGAAGAACGGAAAAATGAATATATAGAACGAATGGAAAGGATGAAAAGAGGGCGCGTTCACAGCCGCAACATTGATTGAGCGAGCTTTGCAAAAATATAGACCGCAGCATGCGTGATGGCATTTATATCCTGAATCAATATCACATCGATGACGTAGAAAATTCTCATAACTTCGAAACCGCAGAATTCAAAATTCAACCCTCGACACCCTAAAAACCAATATCTTGTCTCCAACTTCGATAGAACTTTCAAGAACCATTTATCTTTCTACTTCTGAACAACAATACCTTCTTTTACAATACACCTTGAACATCAAATACACCATTAAATTCGAAATAATTCTTCTAAATTCGCAAAAAAAATTTGCCATCCTTCATATCTCCGATGACCTCTCCAGAGTTCAATGTATTACTCATCCCCGCTAAAAACCGCTCCAGTTTCCTCTAACAAAGCGATCGGAACAGAAACAAAAGCAGCACGTACGTAGAGACAAATGTAAAAGTAGCAGGTGAAGCAATAAGAGACAAAGCAAAGAAGAATGATAGAAGGGCGAGTGTACGGCCGCAGCACCGATCACGGGACCTTTGCGAAAGGGCGGAGAGGCATCGTGGATAAGATAGGAAGGAGGGAAGAGAGAGGAAGCGCCCATGGAGTCGTCCGCGGTAGAGATACCAGAGCACACACGACGAGGAAGATTATTGTGTAGCGCGAGAGGGTAGGGCATGACCCTGGGCGGCCACGAAGATCGGTACCGCAGCAGCCTCGCCGCCACCATCCACGTCCGTACGTCCACACACGTGCAACGCACACGTGCACCTCTCTCAACCACCGATCCACAAGAAGGACGTGCACTCGAAGGATATAAGCCGAGGATACGCGGCTCTCGTGAGAGCGAGGAAACACAATGCACCGTCACGGACTTCTTAATCGCTCTCGATCTAGCCGTTCCGCGATCGGCGGGGGGAGGCCACCTCTATCCTCAGCGTGCCTCCAAATTTGGCGGCTCTCTATCCACTTTTTCATCCGGCTCTAATTGCTCGCATTGTTCCGTCTCGTTCTCCCTCTCTTCCTCTCTCTATCCGTAGAATTTACGAGAGACAATCAGATATCGATGGTCAATGCGGAATGAATAGGGAAGAGGTCTGGTTTTATCGGTTTCTTTTTAAGACGGAAGACCGAAGAATTGTCTTCTCGAGGGTCGATCGTTCTCTACTTTCCGTACGACTCGATTATCGAGTGGTGATAGAATCGTATGGATTTCACGTCGACGATAAGTCTGTCCAGTAGTGACCAATTATCTTTCTATTTGATAATCGTACAGTTCATTTTACGTATTGTAAATCAGCGTGTAATCGTATCGTTCGGAATTGCTGGCGAATAACGTCGGAACAAAAGCCCCCCCTCGTGCTCGTACTTCTCTTATTCCCTTACGAAATTACAGTGCAAGCGACAGAATGACGAAACGTCTTTCCCTGCCCACGACCTTCCACGGGCTTACATACGAGACTGACAACGCACAAGAACATCGCGTATCCTTCGGACCTCGACGAAGGAATCCTCCCGTGGTATCTTACTTCGTCCGGAGAGTGCCGGGTCAGGAACAGGAACGTGAATATAAGTCGAGCAGAGCGCACCGCGGTCCATGCGGTGCAGACATAGGCGTCATGAGAGCGAGCAAACACAATGCCCGTCACGGATTTCTTAATCGCTCTCGATCTATCTGTACCGTAATATCAGTACCGGTACACGTACATTACATATGTATGGGCTTTATATGGACACTTTCGTACGCGGACGTACGTAGATACGTGTTAGTGTTATATATCCTGCATGGGTTTCTTGCTGTACCCGCAGCTTACCCCCTCGTTCCACGGGTCAATGGCTCGCTGCCTCGACTTTGCTCCGATCTGCTCCGCTTCGTACCACCTCTTTCCTTCCTCTCCCCCGTAGAGACCCGTCTCTCTACCTCCCCCTCGACCACCTTCAACTGGGGAAGAGAGGCATCGTCTACTCCTCACACACGTTGCTGCGGCTCAACTTCGTTTCGTTCGTTTCGTTCGTTCGTGTTACTCTTGGCGAGAGCACCCTGCCGTTTCGGAGACTTCAATGCGCGACAGCTCCTCTTTCCTCGACCCTCTCTTCTCTCTGGCGTCTCTCTTCGTTCTCCCTTGATCCCCACCATGCAGGTATCTCTGCCTACTCTCTTTTGCTCGGCGAGTTCCTTCCCCCTTTTCACGACGAGTTTCCCTGACCAACAGGTATTTTCGTTGCTGAGTGGATGGGATTCTAATTTTGAGGGTATCGTGCGCTTTTTTTGACGATAGGTGCGATCGCGCTTTATCGTTTTTTTTTACGTGCGATGGATTTGATTCGTTGTAAGGAACTTTTGAAAGTTTGGCGATCGAGGAATTAAGTTTTATTCGATAAGAGAGTGCAAAGAACTTGATTATTTCGTTGAAGATCGGCAAGCACGTTACGGTTGTCCGAGATTGGCTCGGTTCACTGATGTCTCAATTATTTCCGACGAATAAACGATCGTTTTTGTAGCTCGAGTGATGTCTAATTGAGGGCACTTTGTGGCTCTCCCACTGCTCTGAAATTTTTACCATGATCGAGTCGTTTTCATTTTTTTTTTGTAATGCTCAGGTGGCACGAAGGATTCGATATTTTTCTCGCCGTGCAAAAAGACTTTAGCGTGTATCCTTGCACAGAGTGTCAACGTTTTATTACCTTTATCCGATATATTACCTTTGTCGAAATCATTGCTTGAGATTCAAGCTCGATCTCACGTTTTTCAAATTGCGTTCTTGAAATTACATTTTATCCACGTCCGGTACGATTTAAAATGGGTCAAGTACAAAAATACCACAAGAATATCCACGAAAATTAAAGGACACCATGCACTCGAATCGTTCTGCCCATTATCTCGTGCTCTAACCACTAATTATTTCAAACACCTTGCATATCGATAAAAAAGTCGACCCTGAGGCAACGCAAGACGGCAAACGTGGTACACACATCAGCGAACGAACGTAACAAAAAGCCCACCGATATCGTAAAACATTGCAGGAAATCGTGGATCGATGAAAAAATTCATCGCTTTTCGATGCAAGCGAATTGCACAACGATGACTAATTGCACGATAACGCTTTTATGCCTGCGAGGAGGGGAAAAAAATTTTCTAACGTGAGTCATCGTGATCCCTGATTACCGTTCGTTTCGCGCCACGGTAGTGTGAAATTTTTGCTCCGATGTTGCGGCTCGACGTTGAACCATTCGAGGAGAGAAACGAGAAACGAATATCTAAGATAGCGTACGCACCGTTGCGGAATGTCAGGCGGTAAGGTTCGACGAATTGGAGCACGAACAATATTGTATCCACATCCTGAGAGCACGGGCTTCTTTGAAATAAGCCAGAACGCGTACACGGCGTGGCTCGCAAAAACGTAATTGGTAGGCACTGAAGCTGTGATTATTCGAGTAGAATTTCACGGAATGGAGCTAAATGGGTTTGAGGAACAAACAATTTGCGCGGGGCAACGCCGGCTGATTGCTCATAAAGTCGTGTAAGTACAAAGTATCGGTGGATGTTTGTTCTTTGCCTCGATGCAATCATCGTCGCTCGCTTTTCATTCTCTCGCGACGTTTTGATTTTGAAAATTTCTATTGGGCTCCTTTATAGAATGAATTTGTCACATGACTGGTCACAAATTCAGAAGTACAGCTCATTTCTTAAAAAATGGCTCAAAGTATTGGTGGATGTTTGTTCTTTGCCTCGATGCAATCATCGTCGCTCGCTTTTCATTCTCTCGCGACGTTTTGATTTCGAAAATTTTCTATTGGACTCCTTTTTAGAATGAATTTGTCACATGACTGGTCACAAAGTCAGAAGTACAGCTCATTTTTTAAAAAATGGTACAAAGTATCGGTGGATGTTTGTTCTTTGCCTCGATGCAATCATCGTCACTCGCTTTTCATTCTCTCGCGGTGATTTGATTTTGAAAATTTCTATTGGACTCCTTTCTAGAATGAATTTGTCGCATGACTGGTCACAAAGTCAAAACTAAAGCTCATTTCTTAAAAAATGGTACAACGTATCGGTAAATATTACACTTCGCAGTCATTTAAATTTCACACTTTTCCGTTAAGCTCCCTTCTGAAGAGATCCTCACACATTTATCCAAAAAACGATTAATTCAAATCTAGAATTCTGTCAGCCTTTCAGAATAATTTTTTAACGTAAATTGATTGTATTATAAATAAAACTGTTCCAGAAGGGAACGCGTAGCGCATAAAATGTTAATTAGCAGTGTAACGTTATTCGCGATAAGGATATTTCTCTGTGAAATTGATTCCTGAATCTATCATCAAAAGATGTCACCGAGACTCCTTTGCTGTTTCATTCATTATGTGTAACCACAAGTAGAGAAACATCAATAGAACCGCAAAGATAATAATTTGCCTTTGACACAAACACGTATTGTCCCACTCGTTCTTTGATTCGATACGCGAAGGCATCAAGAAAGAAGACAATGCTTTTATTTCGATTACCTGATATTCATATCGAGGACTCGATGAAACAATCGAGATATTAAATCTCGTTAAAATATTCACCCGTCTAGTTCGACGCAAAGGACTCGAACTTATACCGTGAAACGTATTACAAATCTAGATAATCGATCGGAATGTGCTCCTTTTATCCGTTCGATGCGAGAACTCATCATATAATTCTCATCCATGCAAATTTCAATTTAAATATTCTTTTCCATGGTTGACTGTATGCATTTACAAGCTATTGCACATCTAAGACTTCCGCGCGGAACGACACAGAAAGCACCTATCACCGTTCACTGAAAATAAACTGGATCGTCAACGTTTCATTCGATGGAAGAGCAGTTTTCCATGAAACGAAGACGAGAAAAGGAAAGAGAAGAATTTTCACTACACTTAAATTGATCTCGCGTAGATACGATGAACTGTAGCTACAACTGGCACGCTGAAGATTAAGACACGAACCTGCAGTTCGCGATGCCGAATCATCGTTCGACGACCCCGAGGAATCGAGCACCGTTGTTGTCTTTATTCTAGCAACCGGAAAAACTGTGAAATTAAGTGATATTTTAGATTATTGATGTCAGTGACTATGAGAGCGATTTATATGAAATAATTCAAATTATTGTTCATTTTGTATCACACCAATGGACATTACCTGTGGTGGAACTATTTTCTGGAAATGATAAAAATTGCACTGCTCAAAGAAGTTGATAGTTGCCCCTCTACGTAGACACAATAAACGTAGAACAAGTCAAATTTTATTATACATAAAAATTGCTCAACATCTGCAACATTTCCTGATTCCACCGACTTAAAACTACAACTTCCTCACATTCATCTATCACATCTCAAACCACCATTCTAACTCACCAATATTCGCCTTCCATCCATCCATCCTACGACAAATACCTCACTTCCATCAAGCAAACTCCCAAAGACGAAGTGTATTTCCACTATCAACAAAACCCTCCAGCAAAAATCTACAATATACGCGAAAAATTGAATGAAAAATCCGTATGAAACCGAACAACGACACCGGCGATCCATCGCACGGGGGTCCCCGGGTGTCTGCAGACTCCCGCCTCATTCCCCTGCCCTACCTTGGAAACAAGAAACAAACTGTAGCATCGGACGGTGAAGGCTCCCACTTGTGGGAACCATCGTGCACCATACCGTGCTCTCTGGACCACGAAGTGAAAGGTCTGACTCGGAGTTAACTGACTGACTTGCAGTGTATTTGAAGTGTACGGGTTGCGCGGTGCAAGGTGATGTATCCCTACCGTCTCTCTCTCGTACGTTGGGCCGAAGCGGCCGTAGAGAAACGCACATTTACGCATACAGAGGCCGTTGCAGCAAAGATCCGGAGAAACGCGATGGATCTGCGTGTGCGTTTCACATGCATCGCTATATATATATATGGGGTTTACGCGGGTACGTATATACGTACATACGTACGGGACGTTACGGCCGCCATGGTAATCGGCCATAAACCGCGAAACTATCCTTACATACACGCCGCGCGATGCTTCCACCCTGTCCTGCACCTGCACTCAATCTCCTTTGTCTATTGGAATCGTTGTATTTTGTCGGATAGTACGGGAAGTGGCGGGATTGCCGGAGGAACGAGCGTTCCTGCGTTCCTTCGTCTTCTGTGATCGAAACAAAGCGTTTCATTGTCCTATGGGTTAGGCCGGTGCGCAGGGTTGTAGAGGAGACGTAGTTGAAGAGACATTCGAATTCTGGTCTGGTTGTAAATTCCTATTGGCTTAATTCGCGATTCTAATTTCGGTCGTCTTTCGTGAAACGGTGGTGGCTTTTATTCGGGTTTTGTTTTGGATCGTGTTGAAGGTAGAGCGTGTTATCTTAATTGCGAGCTTTATTCGGAACGACGTTACGAAATGGGAAAGGATGGAGGATGTTGGAGAAAAGGACCGGTGTCTATTGCTGGTTCTTTCAGAGCCGGTCATCAATTTTCAGTCCAATAAACTTCAGACAGAGATAGTCAAGAAGTAGAAAGAGAGAGAGAGAAGGGGGCTACGAAATGTTGGAGTTCCACGGTCAAAAACGAGGAAGGTAAAATCGAGGTACCTAGCCCAGACGATCCTTCGAAAACGTCTCAGCGTCTTTCTCGCGAGGCTTCGTTTCGCATTTAATCCTGAAACTACCCTTGCGTATTTCGCACAGAGCCCGAGCGCAAAATACGCGAAAGACCAAAGACAACGCCCTTAGGTACTTATATACGATGTTGGTGGTAAAGATGAGACGTAAGAAGCGAGGGGTTGGGAGTGCTCGAAGGTGGAACGGGGAGGATGGAGATGAGAAGCTGGGGTGGGGGCAGAGCTGGCTAGGTATGTATAAGCAGAAGAAAGCGCGGGTCGATTAAAAGTAGCGAGGGTGTTTCTCCTCTCGTTACCGGAGAGCGAGCGAGCAGCGGTAGGAGAAGGATAAAAGGCGAGGAAGGACGAAAAAGGACGAAGCAGGTCCAAAGCCGAAGGAAGATGGATAGACGGGGAGGGTTTACCAGAAAAAGAGAAAGAGAGAGAGAGCGGGAAAGGGAGAGAGAAAGGAGAGGAAGAGTGAAAGACACTGAACCGAGAGAAAGAAAGAGATGGTGAGCAATTGGAAGATGGAAGAGAAGGTGGGCAGTGGTGTAAGACGAAACGAAAGAGGGAGTAGGAGAGGCGACAAGGGAGGAAGAAGAAAAGGGCTATAAAGCAAACGCGACGAAGAGAGACGGGGATGTAGTTCCGATTCAGAGGGGGTTCGAGAAACGCCGCCTACGTTGGACCGAAAGGGGAGGACAGGACGATGGAGAAAGAAAGGGGGAGAGAGAGACGGAGAGAAAGAGAGGGACTCAAGAATCTCAACCTTTATTTGGATTTAAGTAAGGAAAAGGGTTGTAGGATGTGTCGGATCTCGTGGATTCGGGTCGGACGGTACGGAGGGGAGGGAAAATTTCACGATGGCGCGGCGCATACGGAAGAAGCTCGAGGTACGTGAATGTAAATTTTATGATCAAAGTAGCGGATTAATACGGAAGCAATGCTCCTCTGCGGTTACCGCCGGGGATGTCTGTTTGTGGTTGTATCGTCCTGTCGGTTTGAATGCCGGGATTTACGAAGTATTCGTGTCTTCGGATCGTCCTGCGATTTTACAAATACATATAATTCAAACGATCCATCGGAGGGAGAGAGAGAGAAATTGCCGTTTTGCTCATTGAATCAGGCGCATTGAAATAAGAAACGTGGACGTGCGTGAAATTGTTATCGTCGTTTACGCGGACTTTGAAGTGCGAGGCTCTCATTAAGAATAATTTACTCAATATCGAAGCGATCATAAAGTCAAAGGGGAAGAGAGAAAACGGGTCGGCAGAAATAATTCGAAAAGTTCCTTCGTTTGGAACAATAATTAAAATAAACGCTTCGCGGGAGAAGTTTCAGCGAAGGGAGTGAAGAAAAATGAATGAAGTTAAACGTGAAATACTTTCCTGCATCTGCTGCTGGTGGTGCTTGCTTCATCAAACGAATCGTTTGAAAACCGTGCGCGCAGATGGAGAAAGAGGGAATCACGAATTTCATCTCTAACCCATCGGCAGCCACGCCATCAGCTGCTTCGGAGTTAAACTTTAATTTAACGCATCAGGGACACAGCCGTCCTCTCCTGTTTCTCCTTCTCCTCTAGCCAACCTTTCTCTCTCCGTCTCTCTTCTCTTCTCTCCGTCGTTCGATGTTGTATACCCTAAATGCGAAAAAACAGCATCGGGAGCCAAGAGAACCGCTGGTACGTGCGCTTACCTGCTACCAGAGCGTGTCTCACTTCACGATCCATTGCATACTGGTTGCGCCTACGCATCAATTGCTAGCTGCACCTAATAACACCTGCTGTCTATGATGATTAACGACCGATTAAGCTCCATTTACATTTCCTCGTCGCAGACAACTCAATCGTACATTTCGAAATCCTCCTGTCTCCCGTTGAGCAATATTCCACGACACGTCGAAATTATCGATTATTGACCTATTCTGCTTGAAATAGGCATACATATACATGATATATGTATGATCGAAATTTTCGCAGTTTAAGAGAGTCGATAGTTGCCTCGTTACACAGAACTCGACGTTTATCCCGAAACAATAGTCAAGTATCTGGAAACGGTGAATAAGTTACGTAGATCAGTGTCACAATTATCGTAAATATTAATCTCTGATGACACCATGCATGTATATCTATTTTAATCTCACGTAATATAAAATTGTATCCAAAATTATTGGTATCCGATCAAAAGGCACTCCTAGTTGAAAAATAAATCCAACGGCACGCAACGGCATAAATTAACCGGTCGGCAGAATATTTATTTTTCCGCCGCGGAGGAGATTTCACGAAAGTTTTTCTCAAACGCAGAGCAAACGAAATCCAGGTAGGATCTAAATAAATATCAACCCAGTCCGCGTGGCACGTTAACCGAATTAAATCTTTAATCCGTCGAAAGTCGAATGAACGCGGGAATCATCGAGGCGAATAAAATTTCGCGGGATCACGATTCTTCCGTGTCTCGCAATCGAGGACAATGGGAAAGTTCTCTAGCGTGTTTGAACGCTAAACAGACATATCAAGTATCCGTGTAACTGTTGGTCCCGGGTGGTGCATCATCGTGATAAATAAATTCGGTGAGTCGCCCTCGTGTACAAAGGCGCCACGCTAATTGAACACGGTTATCGGGCTTCATCGATCATCTCGACCGAAAAATGTATTTAACCGCGTCACGAAGCGCTCGTGAGACGTACAATTATACTCTCTCGCGTGTGAGTATCGTACGGACGAGCACAGGTAAGCACATTCGCTCGCGTAGCATGACTTAGGAGGGCATTCACGGGCCGCCCGTGTAGTTCCTTTTAAACGAATTACGACGATAAAGACCCCGACAGAGGTGCGCCTGTGTATACGTATTCAAGCATACCTCAATGTGCACCATTATTAAATGCGCGATCGTGTACGTGCATGATATGTTCATACGCGTTATTCGATACGCGGTCCTTTCCCCGATGCCTCGTAAGGGTGATATTTGCAATAAGATTAAAATAATTTACGTGTGCTTCGTGTACAACGTCAGAATGGAAGACAGTCGGAGGATATCGGGAGGTTCGAGGAAGTGTCTTGATATATCGAGAATTCTTTCTCCTTTTTTTCTTTTTTATTTAGTCGTGCTTGATAGTGTTCTTTTTTTTCTCTCCTCTTAGAGCCTCTCTTATGTGCGATTTAACGAATAATATTTTTGGATTAGCGTACTTAGGGAACCTAATCCACGAGCATATAATATATTTGCAATAAGATTAAAATAATTTACGTGTGCTTCGTGTACAACGTCAGAATGGAAGACAGTCGGAGGATATCGGGAGGTTCGAGGAAGTGTCTTGATATATCGAGAATTCTTTCTCCTTTTTTTCTTTTTTATTTAGTCGTGCTTGAGTGTTCCTTTTTTTCTCTCCTCTTAGAGCCTCTCTTATGTGCGATTTAACGAATAATATTTTTGGATTAGCGTACTTAGGGAACCTAATCCACGAGCATATAATAAATGTCTCCCTCTTTCTGGCAAACTTCTCCTGTCTCTTTTCCGACATTGCGGACGTGCACCCTCTTATTCCATCCCCTTTCTCCTGCTATCTCTCTTTCTCTCGTTTCATCCGCCGATCGGGCAGCTTTCTCTCTCCGAGATCCCCTCTCTCGTCCTCGGATCTGATTCGATTTGTCGTACAATGCTGTTCACGATGTGATTACATGCCGGAGGTCCCTGCAGATGGTTTAGCGATGGCAGAGCTTAGGCATCGTGTAAGTTTACAAAGTACCGCACTCTTGTCACCCCGCATCGTCGCTCGTGGAAACGATGACTTTTCTGGGGAAACGCACTTACGAAGTAATCTCTTAGTGCAGCTGCGGGAAAGGGGATTTAGAAACTGTCTAAAACTGCGGATCCGCGACGAAATTAACCGTAGGAGTTCAAACCGAAATAACAAACTGAAAGGTTAGATTTTCAAGTTAGAAAACTTGAATTCGCATCAACTCTGGGAGATTTTTCTTAAATTATTATTTAAGATATTATTATTTAAGACTATGGACGATTACACCTGTATATTTATGGAGCTAGGATGGATATGGAGTTAAAAGCTCAGAATCTCAATTAGTGGAACCGTATTCAAATGACCACAGCCTCTTTAAGAAATTTCTTTACCCTTTCGGCCATAGCGTCCTCATGTGAGGTCACAGGTAGTATACAAATGTAAATTCTGTTTATTTTAACCATCTGTAAACGTTGCCCTCGTATGATCACAACTTTAAATTCTATTTGACACCGGTGTCGACGTTCCCTTCGAATTGTCTGATTAAAAAGAACTAGCCAGTTTCCAGAGGGATTAAATTCTTAATTAGTGTATAACTTCGATGGTTTCCAACCCATCTAGAACCGAAAGCCCTGGGTGCAATGACCATCGCAGTCAAAGCCAAAGTAAAGAATAAGAATTGCAAGGAAATGCGGAACGATCCTGACCGAAAGAGGCGGGTATTCGTCGCCGATTACCTGTACGAGTTGTCCTAAGAACGAAAAGGAAACACATCCCACGGTGAAATCAATGACGGGGCATAAGATCGAAGGACTATCATGACCTGATCTTAATTCGTCTTACTCGTGTGAGAACGTGTGTTTAATTTTGCGAGAAGGAGAGATAGGGAAGGCTGCTTCGAGGATGACCAGCAAGAAAGTCGTTAAAGACCGATAATGTCGGCTTCCATTATTCTTCCGAATGGCCAACTCCGTGTTTTCTCTTTCTCTCCTGCTCTTTCTGCCGTTTTTGTATTTGAAAATTCTTTAAAAAAAAACGGGGCACAATTTGTGCACGCTTGAAATCACGGGGTTGAAGTAAAACGATGAAAAATCCGGTGGAAATCGTTAACGATCAATTATATCAACGGAGTGACAGGGTCGTCAATTGTTTGACGAGTCATCCAAGGATTTAGTAATCGTTGCGCAAGTCATTTCTTTCATCGCATACTCGGCCGAGGAACACATCGAGTATTGAATGCAATCATCGTTACCATTTAATACATTGTCCCGTCGTGCTTCTTTTTCTTGTGCGTTGCGATGATTTAAGAAACCTGAGATGTTGTTAATCTTTACTTCTGCTACGCTTATTTGCTCGCGATATTCGTCGATGGAAAGAAACCTCGGCGCAAGACGCAAGAGGAACGCTGGTGTCTTGGAGATATCGTCTTATTGATCACACTGTCCAACAAATTGAAAACTTTTTTGTTTTCCAATAACCACAGAGCGATTCTTATAGTGTTCGTAGTCCTGAACACGAATCCGTCAACGAAATTTCTCTATTGCCCTCTGTTTTCGAGAAACATCAGTTTTTGTAAAATCGGTGGATTTCGGCAAAGAAGGTGGTATTACGTGAAAACTAAAAACGGTAGATATTTATACTTAGTCTCAAAAAAAAGGGGGAGTGTTTCCTGAGTATACAGGTGTGAGCAGTTCCAATATTCCGCACTTTTTCATAGTAATAAATAACTACTAAAGTTTAGAAACGGACGGATGCGCGAATTTTCTACGCATGAACTTTGCATTTTCACGTACAGTACTATTGCTAGCACAAATTTACTACAGATTATTGGATTCTACGGACATTTCTGAAGAAAAAACTATCGGCCAAAAATGTCCCAACTGTTTTCGGTTTGGCACAAATTAAGAAAATATCCGTGAACAACGTGTGCCGACCGTTTTCCCGCTACGACGCCATCGCTCGCCGAATCGGACTTGTCAGTGCCGTAGCTACGCATAATGCTTTCACGGGCCCTGTACTGTATCGGAGTCTGGGTGACTTAAATCTCATCTACATTTATAGGTCCTGAACAAAATGACCACAATACTCAAACTCGAAATACAGAGCAACAGTAGCAACAAAATATATAAACATTCAGCGGTCTGAATTATATTTCCAATCTGTCGTTAACTAAATAGAAGTTATTCCTTCAAATTTTCTACTGTCGCTTACCTATACCTCTCTGGCGGCAGCAAAGAAATGAGATACCTCTAAAAATTCCTACTTAACCGTATGTACCGAAGCAATTTAGATAAAGGTGCAAATACACGAGGTCACAATAAAAATCGTATGTCAAGAATAACCACGCTCTACTGTAAACTGTTAAATCAGTTCGAAATTTGTAGAAGACAACACACTTCCCGCAGCGTGTAGGTCAAGTTTCGAAGCAACGCATCCAACATTTCCACGATGGAAAACGCAGAAAAAAGAAGTTCGCGTTCCAAGAAAGACAACGGTGAGATTGTAAAACGCGATGCAGGGAGGTTCGAAGCGTTCGTAGCTCGATCTGCACGACCCGTCAGCGGCGCAGAAAATTGCGCTCACGTGACGCCGGATAGCGTAACTATACCGCGAGGAAACCATAGCGAAGGAGAGAAAGAGAGGCCACGAGAAGCGGTGATTCGCGGATGAAAAAGAAACGTCGAACGAAACAAAGGGACGGGGCGAGCTCTAGGAAAAGTCTTAAATCTCTGAATGAACCGGTCAAATGGTACCATGGCCGAGGAAGGAATGAATGGTTTCTGCCGGTAGTTTGAGCCGGTTTCAGTCCGAGCGGTCCTGCTTCTTTTACCCTCTTCCACCTCTTTTCTACGGCACCGTCATCGCCGACACCACCACCGCTGCCCACTCGGATCGCCCCTAATTATGTCATAACAATTTAACTGTACGTTTCGTTCTACCTCCAACCTCTCCGTCGGATTTCGTTCGCTCTTTGCACCGCGTTGGGCCGCGGTGTGTCTTGGACGAGCTACGAGGTTGGACTTTTTTTGTCAGCTTTTCTTGGACATTGTAAAGTGGGATTGATGCTCCGACGTTTCTTTAACCCTTTGGCTGGGGAATGATGCAAGTAGAAATAATGGGGTTGCAGTTAGAAATTGAGAATGAGAGGTCGAATCGATGATTACATCTGGGAAGATACTATCGGCTTTAACCCCTTGCCCTACGATTTCTTTTGAGACTGCTCCGCAGTAATTGAGAATTAAATTTCTAAAATAAAAATATGACAGTGATTCCTGATACATTTTAGAATTTAACGCAATATTAATAACATAGAAATAATATTATCGTGTCTTGTTCCTTTGATATATTTAATTTCATCATTTTTGAGAAGCTTCAAAATTTCCTGGTCCATCAACCGCATCACCAGTGTCACTTGTTGTTAGAGGGCAAAGGGTTAATTACTTTGGTCATTTTACCGAGGACCTACAGTTTTTCAGATGGGTTCAAAAGCATCGAAGCTGCGGTAGATTAAATAATTTAGAAAAATCTCTTAAAGATGAAGGGGATTTGAAGTAGGGCTTACTAATTGAAAGTTAGAACCTTTGATTCTATGTCCACCATAGTTCCCGACGTAAGAGCGTATTTATACGCCTTTCACGGACAGGGAGTTAAACAATTGCTCACAGGGCTTTTAAAGAATGAAGTAGATGGTGAATTAAGAAGTGAAATTGACTTCCATGAAGAATGATTACATAGTACCGAAGTTTGCTTTTTCCAGCTGTGTAACACCGTTAAAATTTTGAGTATGTCTTTTGTAAGGACAGTAGCCTTAAATATCGCTCTGTGTGCTATTGTGCTTCGTGTTTGCACTGAGGTTTCTACGGTAAATACTTTTTGACCGTTGATTTATCGTGTCCACTGTTAGTACCAAGTACCATTTCTACCGAACAATCGACAAAGAGAAACCGATCGGTCAACCGTGAAGGAGTTACCGGTACAAAATGTGCAAAAGTCAATTTGCCGGCCAAAAAATTTCAGAACTTTAGCGACGCGGTCACAATTTAGACCCAGTCGAACAGAACGAAGATGAACTCATTACCACCGTGACTTTCTCGTTCTTTTCGCATTGAAACTCAACTGCAATATCAACGCTGTGAAATGAGTTGCATCGCAAGTTATCTCGATCTTCAATTAACAGTAATTAATAAAGCGGAAACAGTACTATGCTAAATTAGAAAGCAAATTCTATCAAAGGACTTGTATTCTCGTTATCTTCGTCGATATATCAAATTAAAAACGCTATAATTGCCATCTGCCAACTTAGAGAATCTGAACGGAGCGTATTCCACTTATATACATTCCCGATTCGTCTGTTTCATTAACTTTTTCTACTTAGCACTAGAACTACCAACGATCCATTAATCCTATGTATTTAGAAGTACTTGAGAAGCATCTTCGAAGAAACGAAAGAAAATGCAAAATAGAAAATCTAAAAAGATACATTTTGATAACTTTCGCACATCCACTATTAACGCTTAAATCAACGAAGCCGTTTTAATATTTCACATGTAGAGTATATTATTTCACCTACAAATTTAATAATTCAAACTCCCTAACCAGATGAAATAAACATATTGCAAAAAGTGGGCAATACCCAAATGATACAATAATATTACTAATCTCGAAGTCTCATCGACGAGACGCAACGATACAAATCGGTAAACCTTACTCAAAATTCTTGTCCGAATCAATATAAAATGGGCGAGAACATAAAATTAGCAATATTTCACAACATGGCAACCGTGCCACTGTAAAATCCGGGCGTTTCTTCAAACGATACGAACGTGGACACCGCGGTCGATGAAACGTAGGCGGATTCGTCGAAGGAAGAATAAGAAAGGGTAACCACGGCCTTCTCGCGCATCTATATCGTGCCGGTTTTTACTCCACATTCTCACGGGTTAACAGGCATCAACGCAGAGCCGAACCCGTGGATTTTTATCCGTCACGATTACATAGAGCCGTGCAGGACACGCACAAACGCGCACACTCGCCCGGGGGGAGTGTGAAATCGCAGGTGGAAAAAAGGAGGAGCGCGACGAAAGCGGGTAATTTCACACCTGTGGATATGTGAATTTCCAGCGGATACTTTCATGAAGATAGAATAGTTGAAGGGGCAAGAAATCTCTGCTCTCTTTTTCTTTCGTCGTGCCTCTACACCCCACCCTTGAAATACCGATGTCGTGTGCGTGCACGTTTCTATAGCGTAAGAATGATTTCACGGCGGAAGGATTTCCATTATATCGCCAATTTAAGGAGGACTTTTTCATCCTGCGACCGATGCAAATTCCACGTTTCTTCAACCTAATGGATTCATCGCCGATGAAAATACACCGCCGCGAGGTTAACACAGAGCTAATCAAATAGACGCGCCCGTAGATAGAATAGCTTTCCCTCGGATTTTCTCGGTTACCACTACTTTCTTCTTGTTCCACCTTTTTCTCCCTTCTTCTTCTGCGATCTGGTAAAAAAAAAAGAAACAGTCATCACGGTGCTCACGATCTTCAGTTGAGATCTCCTTTACGGATTGGATTCACGGGTCTGGACTATCGAGGGGGTTATCGATGCAAAATGTTCAAGGCTCGTTCCTCGGGTTAGGTAAGTGGAGGACGGAAGATCAAAGGGACGAGGAAACCAGGGCTTTCCACATTACGGAGTTAAAGGCTCAGAAAATTCGAGTCGTGCCGTCCGCAAGTCGCGGAAAGAACTCGCGTTGCCGAACTTCCGGGAAAAGTTAATGGAACGTCCGCCCGGCGTCGATGAGAACGAAATAAAGTCCTGCGGAAGTCAAAGACCGACGAAGTATCGTAGATCTACGAATTAATGCATTCAAAATTCCTGTAATTACTGAGAAACCTACAAAATAGTGGAAAAATCAAAGGGACCGACATCATGGGACGAGACTTCCGTCACGCGAAATCGTTAAACAACCCTGCTTCTAATATCTCGTCATCTCTCAAAGAATAGATGGCGAACTTTGCAATCACGGTAAAAATTCGTATAAAGCATCGGTGGGGCAAGAAATACAAGCGGGACAAAAAGTTTAGATGAAGAGCAGAATTCATTCACGAGACATCCGTGAGAAGGAGTACCACGACTAACGTCGGACTTTCTCAGACGAAGGAGGCGACGGAGGAAGAACGCGACGAAGCCGAAGAAGAAGAAGAAGAAGAAGAAAACCGATCGATTCTCGTAATACATTCTGGCATGGTTAGTCTCTCGGCCCCAGTTCCCTGTTCTTCTCTTCCTCTAACTGTCGGACACGCATCAGTCTCGCATCTCGAGCTGGCCCGAGATACGAATGAAGTTAATGTGGGGTCGTGCGAGCCCAGTGTGGGAAGTACGGAACTTCGGATACGGCCGTTTTAACTTATGCCCGATTCTATGGGTATCGTGGTCGGAAAAAACGATGGAGGTTGAAAAACCGATGTGGAATAGGAGTTGTCGTAGTCATCGGGATCTATACGGACACACGTTCTTGCGGCACGTGAAAGAGATCAGTCGCGGAGGTTCTTTGGGGTCATTGAAGAAGGGAGATTCGATAAATTTTGACGTTGGTGCGATTTTTAAATAATCTTTTTAGTTTCTAGACGTCAAAGGTGTAAATGATGTTGCATCTTTTAGGAGAAGTTTTACATGTTGCTTATTAAGATTTAGTAGTTTGTGGGCTGAATACTGTTGGCCAAAATGTTCAATGTGGGTGACTCGAAGTTGCGACTGGTGGGATGAAATAGTTATTCATTTGATATTGACTCAGAATTATAATTAATAGGTAACTGATACTATCGATGTTTTTGATATTTTTTCGTGTGTTGATCTCGCTTTAATTCTTAGTGCAGTAGATGCCAGATCGAGAAGATCGAAAATTCCATATATGCGGCAGTAGTTTAACCCTTTCGAGACGGACTTTTACATTTAATTTGAAACAAGGTGTAACAAGCATTTATTAATATTCTGAGTGTCAGATAAGCTTGTTGAACACGATAATTATATGATCAAAATTTGTTAGAAAATGATTAAAATTTAGAAATTTCGATATGGGACATATTATCCCACCAGCCTTTTATATCGGAATTATATATCCCAGGAGTTCACAAAACTAATAATATAAAACAGTTGAAACAGTTAAAACAGTTACAAAGTCCGATTCCGCAAGCAGAACAAGCAGTAGCAGTTCTCTTCTCCACGCCATTTTGTGTGCATCTTAAATTCGGAAAATATATCCCAGCAGTTTAAATGAACATTGGTTTGGTTAAGTGTAGCAATGGTTAAGGACTTTCGACGTGGCTCTCATTTCTACTAGGAAAATGTTAGACCTTCACGTATTTGTTCCTGTTTGTAAATAATTTTTTCAACGATTCTTCGCGAACCAATGTACCGCTAGAATTGCGTGCACGAATTGAGTCCGCTTCGAACTTTCTTCTTTCTCTTTTCCCCGACTATTCGCGTTCCACGCGCCTCGTTTCCCATAAGAACGATTCACGGTTGATCACAGATTTTCTTGCTAGACAAGAAAATTGATCGGCACTTGCTCGATCATCCTTACGATTTCATTCACTACGGAATCGTTCGGCCGACGTGTGAAATGGCGTTTATCGCGTCCGTTCCCGTGCTCGTTCTCGTTTTGCGCGAAAATAATCCTTTTCTTGCGCACACGCTTTTTATTCCCAGGTGAAAGAACCGTGCATTGTCTCGCATTTTGACAATCGTATTTCTTACGAAGAGAGGAAAAAAGATACAAAACTGTTTCGTCTGTTATAGAGCACTTTCGCTCTGTTCCTCACGGTACACATTGTCAGGTTATCGCGCGAAAGAAAAATCAATTTGCCTTGCTAAAATCAAACGTACATTTCTACAATGGCATTCCACATTCTTTTAACAATCGTGCTTCTTACGGATATCTTCGACGAAGAGGAAAAAAGTAAAGGGAAAAAAAACACCCACTTTATTTCTGTTAGGATGTGTTCTGACGTTATCGCACGAAACAGCAATCAATTAGACAACGTGTAACGGCGTAATGCTAGAATTAAAATCGAAAATACATTTCCAGAATGGCATTGCGCATCGTTCTGAAATAGACGCGAGGTAAATGAAATTCCAGGAGTAAGAGACTTCTGCACGCTATTCTCGCTGTTCATCCAATAAAATTCGTACACCGGCGCGCTCATCCAGGAACATCTACCTACGCATAGACAGGGTTCGTGCACTTTCTTGTCACCTCGAATGGACTCGAAGCTCGAGTCATTGACTCTACTTCCGGTTTGGTTCTCCGTCGCTCGCATTGTTATCCCAGAGAGTTCTCCTTTCTCGTACCTCCCCCTCTCTGCTGATCTACAAGCGCACCTATCTTCCTCTTTCCCTCCCAATCCTCCTCGTTTACCTCTCTATTCATCGCTCCGATTCTATCCTCTCCTCTCTATCTACTTACTCTACGTACATCCGCACAGTCATTTCTCTCTTTCCCCTCTCGTTTTTCCACTTGTCTTTCTCTCACACACTCTCTCTCTCTCTTTTTGCTCCTCATTCTATCTTTTTTCCTTTTCCTCCCACCCTCGCTATTCATCCGTCCCGTTCTTCCACAGAGATACGGCGAATCGTTGGTCTCTTTTCATCTACCATTTCGCGGTTCTCTCGGTTGTACTGGTTTGCGCTGCCTCCAGAATCCCGTGGCTGACGATGAGATAGAATAGAGAGCCGAGTGGAGAAGGCCTCGGTTCCTCTCCTCTACACATCCGAGTACCTGGTGTGCGCCGATGAATGGATGTATTTCAGGGGTTGCTGAATTAGTAACGCGATACCTGGCACCGCGATTTTCTCGCGCCTGCACCCTACGAATGACGTCCCTCTTTCTCCGACCCTCCGTTTCTCCTCTCGCTTTCTCGTGCCACTCTTTTCATTTTTCCTCTTTTTTTTTTTCCATCCCTTCACGACGACGGAATCATTTTGTTCGGGACAGGCCGGGTTAACGTGGCATAACGTCGTAGGATTTGGATGTTAAGGCATTTCCTTTTGTTTTTTCAAGAGCGCCGCATAATTTTCGAGCGACTCCCGAAACTGTTATGTCGCGGAGAATGAAAATATTTTTTTTCTGTTGTTGTTTCTCGTCGTCCTTTATACCTCCACGATCCTCTGTCTTGCGTATTGTTCGTTTCGACCGTTCGTATTTTCGTTAATCTTACGATAATTTCAATTGCGGTTTCGAGGGAGTAAAAGTAGAACGTTGCGTACGTGAAATCGAGTTTGAAAATTGTTCCGTGGCATTGGTCGTACGAGTTTCTGTACAGTCACTTCTGGGATATATTCTCCGCGATACGTTATAAAAGAAATCCGCTTCTTTGTACTCCTCGCTGCGAAAGGTCACATACTTCTTATTGGCAGCAAAAGGTTTCATTGTGCGGAACTACCTCTTCACGCTTCTTGCACACATGCTCCGATGCCTTCTCTTCGCCTCTTCGATTATACGGACAGATACGATTACGCAGATTCGTGCAGCTTCTATCGGCGTGCTCGAATCTCCGTAACGTCAAACAGATAGAGAGAGAAGGAGGCATTGATGGCACGGGACGAAGTGAGAAAGAGATAGTAAACGTAACAAAGCCGCGAAATCCGCGAGACCGAAGGGACTTTCGCGAAGATTTTAACATTCTCGTTTACAAACCAGCGAATGCCTCGCCCGTCAGTACCCGCTGGGAATTCGCTCTTTCACAAACTTCTCATTCGTCACAAATGTCCGTATTTTTTTTTCCGTTTTCGTTTTTCCTTCAGTTTTTTTTCCCCTATTTCTCGTATATTTCCTTTTTTTTTTTTCGTTGTACATCCGAAATAATTCATCCGAAGCACGCGAGCAGATACAAAGAGGAGTGTACCTGCGCGCGCGATTCACGATTTCCAGGATTCTCGAAGTTATCAAGCATGCTCGAGGCGGCTTCCGCGGATGACTGCCTGGAATGGCCTTTTTTTTACTTAATATCCCCTGCCGAATGGTCCCTCACTTCGTGTTCCAGGTATGCGAGTGTCGTGGGTAGAACAATGTGGTATTTTTTTGCGGAGGTTGCACGGGATGCGTATAACAGTGCATGAGGCCTAGCCTACGGTTTTATGGCCGCGTAATGGGCCCCTTAGCCTCTCCACCCGGGGCTCCCTGTGGAAATACGGAGCGAGGACCCGATACCTCTCTTTCTCTATCTTTTCACGTTTCTCTTCGTGTTTTCTCAGTTGTTACAAGTGCACCTTATTGTTGTGTACTAAACCGTCCGGATGTCTGGTTATCGTTATCGTGTAGATGCTAATTTTTACGATCGTTGCACGCGTTATTTGCCGATTTTATCGTGGATTAGGTCGTCGAGAAAGGGGAGGTCACTCTGGTTGGAAGATTGCGAGGTTGTTGGGTGATTTTATGACGTACAGTGGGATCAGTAATTTTCATTCGTCTCTGGTGTTTTTGACCCAAATCGAGGCAAGTTATGCACAGTTGATACACATTATTGTCAATGAAGGTGTTGTAGAGAAGAAGTCTAAGAAAATCTTGTGTTTGTAATAGAAAATAGACTACGGATCGGAAAAGACCGTAAGGACTTTAGTGTGACTTTCTTTAAGGGGCGGATGAAGGTTAAATTTGGAGAATCATTGAAGATTCAACCCCTTGGGATTTTATGTTGGTGTGCGACTGATATCAATTGCTGCAGCACTTAATATTGTCTTGAGGTCACTTCCAATTTGAATCTCGCAATTAATTTGTGCATTCAATCAAAGTATTTTACAATGCATGCGATTAACGCTAGAACTACCGGCGTTAAATCTATTATATTTTAATATATTAAATAAGTACTTTGAGAAAAAAGGAATCAAGAGGCAGAAAACATGATCAATTCCGTCATTTACGCTTTTTGAGTTGGACGTAGAATATTTCTTCTATGACTGTCCTATAAACCTTAAGAATTTTTGGAAAAAATTGTGTACCAGTCATTTTGACTGGTTTGGTAGTTCTAGTGTTAATATAAAAAAATGAATATCGAGGGTCAAGAAAACTATTAAATTAATTGCAATTTTAATTTTGTAATTCAGACTTCAAAGGTGGAAACGATATTGCCTTCATCACGAAACATTTTACATACTTCTCGTAATGAATGAATGAGTTTCATCAGATTTTTGAAACAATTGCAACATTCGTCGGACTTGATAATAATCGGTGGATTTAATCGTACCGCCAGCCCAGCAACATCACACCGTTTCTAAAAACAGTCGCACAAATTTGATTATCCTCACCTGCATGTGCGTTCCATCAGTAATAATAAATCGTTATAAACAGGATGCGGGTATCAGAATAGACGTAGATTCATTAATTCGCCGTTTACGAATGTAAACGACGACGAATCGATCCGAACGTCATTGCGAAGTGAATAATGCGACTGATTATTTGCACGCTTCGGTGGCAGAAACAAAAATATCTTCAAGCTCGGTTTTTTCAATGTACTTCAGAGCTTAATCTATAAAAATAGCTGCAATACTCGACGGTAATGTTCCGGTAACTCGTTCGGGCTGTAATACTTCGCAAGAATAAAGGCGAAGCTAACGATACCCACATTCTTGTACCTCGTTATTTCTGCGTAAAGCTGGGAGGTCACAGGTGTGCATGAATCAGAAATATGAACGATTCGTGATGTGAGAATTCTTTTTTTTTTCACGTGTACGCGACTCTTTTATGAATCGTTGATGCAAATGATCGCGCATAACGACAAATACTACTGACACACTTCCTTGCTATTATTATCTTTAATATCAGATAACCTTTTTAACTAATACACTACTTGCAGTAAAACCTGAATTAGTTCGGCCTACAACGATTGATACTCGTGATGCGTTAAATTGGACATTTTTAAGTTTTGTAAAACCATGAAGATATCAATGAAGCGCGATGCGATTAAATTATTTCTATAATATTAATATTACGTTAAATTCTGCGATATATCAAGAATCACTGATCAATTTTTACTTTAGCAATTTAATTCTAAATTATTACGGGAGCAGTCACAGAAATAAATTGTACGGCCGGGTGTTAAATAACGAGACAAATAGAAAGATATAAAAATAGGGTACCGTGTCGTGTTTCAAATTCGCGAAAAGATACTTCGGCACAATTCCTTTGCAACTCAAACTCTCAATATCGTACGTAGAATGTTCATAACCGATGATCCACGTACCGTTTCACGATCCTCGTAAGAACACAGGATCGCCCGACGCAACGACTATTATTTCAATCGGATAACCTATGATCGTTACGTAACCGCGCAACTTTCCCATAGGAACCCTGTTTTGTACGTCCAAATTAGCTCCTGAACCCCTGCGATTCCAAACTCGCAAGAAAGTTCACCGGGGGAACGCGCACTCCCTGGATCCGAGGAGCGTTTCCTCGGATAATAATCTTAAGAGCTCGAAGCATTCCACGGTAACGGCAATAACAGTAGGTTCGAAAGTTCGATCTTATTATCCGGCATCGACGAAAGAGCGCACGTGCGATCGTTTGGCACGAATCAATTTCTAACGTCGACGACTACCGTCGACGAGTTCGACGGGAGGAGGACCTGCCGCGGCGAGATCCTCGAGAATCTCCGAGGATTCGCAATTCCTCTCATGGTGCACCATCTTATGGCTTATATTTGCGCCTACTTATGTACATAAGCGTCGGTGGAAGGCGAAAGGGAGTCGTCGGAGGTTAGTCGTTAAGCCTTAGCTTCAGATTAGTGTCGGCGAGACCGAAACTTTAAACGAGATCATTTCTTAGCTTAAACCCTCCTAAATCCTCGATTTAAATCCGCTAATTGAAGAGCGGCCGAAACAGCGTGGATTCTTAGCCCCGCCACGATAATTCGACAGGATCGAGAGAGAGAGAGAGAGAAACGTGAAAGATCGTCGTGATGTACGCGAAACTCCTTTTTGCTTCTTTGTGCGCCGATATTGTAAATTGGTAGATCGAATGTGTTTTCTGTTGTCTGTGACGGAGAGCAAGAGGTATTTTTAGGCGAGAATCTTGCGATTTGAATTTCTTTGAACTTTAAACGAGGAAAGGTCTCTTGACAGCTTGTTTATTTCTTACAATACACTCTAGATACCTTCCAAGGCATTGATTTTGAAAATACATCCGACGCATCTCTTCGATGATACATAATATCAAATATCGTAGAATCTGTCCGACGATTTCCAAAAACAGTCCTACAGCAGACGAAAATTCTTTGAAGTTTTCAAAATTCATCCCCATTTCGATATCACGGAAACAAGTTTCAGTAGACTCCACAGAACAGACCCAGGCCAGCGATTTGTAAGTAGAATAAGCACGTTCCAAGGCGGAATCATACTTCTCGTCACCTACCGCAAGTTCGAAGCTCTACGTGAATGTGCTCCGATTAACCGAGCGACCATGGGTCGATCGTTCGATCCGGTTGTCCAGTTCAGATCCGAAGCAACCGGAACGCTTAGTCATGCTCGACGTTCCCAGGCGTAGAACGCTTCGAGCGATGTGGCCACCGAGCGTTCTCTATACGTACACGAAAACACACGTTAACCCATGGGGTCCCAGTCTTTCTACACGTTCGTCTAACAATTTACGCATGAACATCGCGATTACATGAAGCGTTACGGGGCGAGATTTCGCGTGCGATGGTTAAAACGCGAAAAATAAGGCGCGATTACGTTGCACTTATCGGAAAATCCAGCCGATGGATCTTTTGAGAACGGAATCGCGCGGAACGCAATGTGCGCCGGGGTGCATTATGAAACGGAGATGAACAATTCTCGTCACGATGGATAATTTATCATTAAAACTTAATAAGACTTTTAGCGGGAATCGTTGGAGACGGAGAAAATTTCGCGTTCCGTTCGTACGGGGAACATATTAGGAGGGGAATGAGATTAAGAAATAAAAGGAGAAGCGAACGGAGGGGAGCGGAAATAGCGGAGATATTCAGAGGACTGTCCGAGGGTTCGCGCATTATGGCGAAGGAGGTTGTAGAGAGGGAGGACGACCACAGCAACGTGCCGGAAGCGAGCAGGTGACTGGTAGTTCCGCTCCATCGAGCGCTGTTCCGCGCCACGGCCACTCAAGATCGACTTCGTACTCTTAGCTTGCGACTGACTCTAGATTCGCATCCATACGCGGCCGACTTTTCGACCATCTTTTACGATCTTCTTTTACCGTTTATTCAACGTTCTTTTCATTATACGTCTTTTTGTCGGAGATTCGTCCGTTTTTCGTTATTTACTCAAAGCGTTCGATTAATGGATGTTGACCGGTGTGCATGTATGTTTTACCTGCGTTCGATTAATGTAGCATGCGAAATTTTTTAAGGACGAGCGCAATTGTATAAGAACTTCTACACTACCTGAACTCGATTAGACGTTACATGGTACTTATTCAGAGTTTTGTTTCATCGTTTATCGTCGATCAATTTCATCGTATTCCTTTTCGACGTAAATCGTCCTTTTTCCTTCTAATCCTCTCTCGGTATGTTCGATTAATGGATATCGTTCAATTGCGATGCGAACTACCGATATTACGTCAAACTTTTTCAAAGCGGACCGAACATATGTTTCACGGCAATACGCGAATGTGATTAGACGTCGTTAGAGTTTTATTTCTCTGCAGTTTCCTGTTCTCCTTGCTACTCGATTATGTAGCCCAAGAAACGATTAATTCATAGACACGAAAGGGATCAAAGATCAACGCGACCTGTTTCAGACGTTGCACGTAGTTTCCTCGGCTCGTGTAGCACCGGCGAACGATCCAGACTCGTTACCGCAATTCTCATAGTACAATGAAGATGTTCCACTTGATCGATAAGGTACGTATATATCGATACAAAATGATCGTGTTTCACAACACTTATTCGACTTTCAACAAAGCGAATCTTTCTGTAATGCCATCCATTATCTTCTTTCCCACTGCTATTCTATCCATCGGCAAAACCGTTCGTCTTTCTTTCTACCAAATAAAATTTCCTCCAATTCTCTATATTTCAATTACGCAACAGGTCCTCTATAACGCGTGAAATACTTTTTCATCAATTTCGTGTTATGCAGAATCCAGGCTGGAACCATTAAGATATTCCGTATAGACTATTCATATTTCACTGTACATCACAATAGGTAAAAATATACATCCAAAGTCATTAAGAAGTCCCCTTTCATAAACTCACCCACTCAGAATTATATTTAACCTACCCCCTTTCACCCCATGAGAAAATCCACGTCGACGTAAATACCTCGCGCCCCTCGAAGAATAACCGTTCGATCGTATGACTTAAAGACTCGCCGAATCGATTCGTCCTCAGAGTCAGTAACGGATGAAAAACTACCGTCAACAGAGGACCCAACTCCGGTAAACAGTGGCTGGTACGCGTCGCGAGTATTCCCACAGTCAACCTATGACCCACAGTCCTCTCCCGTCCCCCGAGACGGTCGGTCGCGCAATCTGGCTCTCCTCGCGAGCCTACCTCGTTTGCCCGATAATTGGCCCATTCGCTAATTTCCAAATGCTCCGCCGCGAACACGCCGCTGCCGTTTCTGCAGCCACCGACGACGACAATGGTTCAGAGAGCGACGAGGTTACAACGGGGACAGTACGGGGTACCGCTTACCCTACGTGGCATTACGTAGAATAGAGAGGACCGAGACCACCGTGGACCGGCGTGTATATCGCAAACGAGTGATTTGCATCAAATTGATCCGTTAAGTCAACAAGACCAGTTATACGTTCGAGGTGTATTCCTCTCTCGGTACCACGGATCCCGTCTCACAGAGCAGCCCGACGTTGACTCGTTGCGCAACCAAGACTGACCCCCAATGGAACGATTTGCTCCGCAACCGATCCTTTCTACCACGAAACTACGAAAGATGATTGATGTGGGAGCGGTCTACGGCTATCCGTTTCGTTTCTTGCACCGATTCGCCAAAGAGCATGCTCTTGGAGTGCTCCACTGCCAAACTGTTTTGGTCCTGCGACGAGATACGCAGAATGGAGGATGCTGGATTGTTTTGGGTCGGGGACGTTGCCCTCTGCTGGTGAGTACGAGTATGCTTCTTTGTGTCGTTCCAGAGGACGTTTCAGGCTGTGGCGTGTTAGTGACAGATCGAATTAGGTTCCTTGTATTGGTTAGTCGAAGTCAATTTGTGCGTAGTATGATGTACGACTAAGCTATCGGTGGGTCGGCACCCAGTTAAAGTTGTAGGTGCTAGGAGAAGTAACCGTAACTTACTAAAGATGTAGTTAAAGTCGCAATAGAAAACAACAGACAGGACTACGGAGAGATTGGGACCTTTTATAACTCTGAGTATAAAATCGCGGATATTTAGCTTGTAAAGTGCGTATATTAAGAGACAGTTTACTTTTACTCAACGTTGGAAGGACGTCATGAGATGAATGCTAGCATTTTGTGTTTATTTACGGAAGGAAGATGACAGGATAAGCCCGACTAGATCATTAGAAATTCCGAACTACGTTCAAGTTATTATTCCGTCGTGAAGAAGGGTTGTATTAAAAATTAGAATAGTATTTCCTATACAGTAAAGTTAAACGGCCGGGATAATAGAGATTTACCGAAGATAGTTATTCGGTTGGACGTACGCAGTCGAGCAGCAGGTATCCGTGGTTCGGTTTATGGGTGAACGATTATGTATGTAAGATGAATAAATCACGAGTACCAGGTAACGCAGCTTCCACGTTTACTTCGTGCCTCCTGGAAGAAGGAAGGTATTCTTCGTTATTTTACCGGAACACCGCCATGAAAACATGCTCGATGAACCGCTGTTGAAAAAAAAAGAGTTCCTCGTGAACTCTTTCGGTCGTCGAGCGTGTTACGAACAATTTATTCCTCGTACTGTACAGGGAATCGGAAACTGTATCGGAGGATCATAAAATTCGACTGCTCCTTTATTCCCTACATCAATCATACGTGTCTTTGGTTCTCAGAGTCTGCCTTTTGTATCGCGGTAAACGATTTACTTTCACGGATCAAGGAGAACCTGTCGATCCTTACCGAAGTGATCCACGGTACCTCAATTGGGATTACACTTTCGTTTTACCACATTATTGTCGTAGAATTCGTGTGCATTCGCAATCTATCTGAATTTTTGTACTAAACGTGATTCATTCGGTTTGTCCTTATCGACTTATCTTGCTTTGAGATATATAGAAAATTTCTTTTGACCTCTTAACTCTTTGAGGCACGGCGGGATTAAAAGTGTCCCACCCTTTCGATGCGTGAATATTCATGGTGGAATCTTTTTTGTCCCACCTCCAAAATTTATATTTTATAAATTTGTTAATAAAAATAAACCAACTTTGTTCAATTAAAACGAAAAAAAATGTCTGTGCAGCATGAGTCATTTTGTTTTCTGAATTCCCATGCCTCAAAGAGTTAACAGAGTTTCATGTTATGGAATACTATAGAAAATTAATTTGCAGAAAATTGTGCAATTTTATATTATAAGAAATTTTATGTTGTGTCATGTAAGTATAAATAATCTTTAGCCTACCACGCTCAGTTAATTCGTTTCACTTTATAATTTATGGCTCATACGAATATCGTGATATTTACGCCTAACGAGGATTTATTTAATATTTTTCGAGGAGAATAATTCTTCAACGGTAATAGTAGGATTATATATCTCTCTAAAGGAGGTGTTAGAATCTAACCACGAATATCCAAATACCCGATATCTCCCCGGGTAAAGTCCATTGGCACGATGTATTTATTCGTGTCTCGGTACATCGTTTCGGTTCACGCTAACAGATACCAATTGTTACTAAATCGAAAGTGGAACAAATATCGTCGATTGCGGGGCCGAAAGCCTGCAGTATCTCTGTATCGACGGTATCGAGAAACTTTCGCAACACTCCGACGAGGGACATTTACGATCTTACGTGAGAAGTTTTACGAGTGGCAAAAGAAAATGAAAAAGTGCCGGCCCTCATCTTTATATATCAAACTTTGGAAACTGAACACATTCGCGAAAGGCTTATCCCCGTTTTCTCCTCTACTTACTCAACGAATCACCCGGCTTTTATAACAAGAAATTTCGTCAGGTTTTTACGGTACAATAATTACACGAATGTACGCAGAATATGTAGCGCTAAAACTAGCAAGGAAATCAAAATTAATGGTCTCTAATTGTTTTTATGAATATTTCTCGAATTTATAGGGTTGGACTAAAAAAGTAGGTTTCACATGTATACTCTACAGGACATGAATGACTCAATTGACCAATGTTCTTACTACTTCATTAACACTGGCAATTTTAGTGTCAACATAACTGTATACTCTCGTTTTGAACGGTTCTATCATAGTTTAATTTTATTCCATACGGTTATTGAACATCGTAGGTAATTTGTAAGAGTTACATGTCATTTTTCACCGTGTGTACCTCAATATATCAGGCTCGCTTCGAACATGGACAGAAGACATAACAAATAAAAAAGTTCATATTGACGTTTTTACTCTTTGACGTTGCTGCAAAGATACAGCCATTTCTGCGTTTTAAAAATCCGCAACTAGTTACCTTTATAGAAGACGCGCAGAAATATCTACCCGTCTGTACACAAGTTTGCAGTCACCGTGTCAAAATCAAAAGGTCACGAAGCATCGAGGAGATATAGAAACATCGTTTACACGAACGAAATGTTTAGGTACCTTTGCAACACTTTGCTGTTACAGATATCTACCACCAAACATTTATTGTTACGAATTACAGGTTCACCTCCCTTATATCAAATTAATTTGCATATATCTAACAGCAATATGTTGCTTCTAAGAGTATATAAATAAGAGAGCTGTCTAAGAATCTTCCTTTTCTTCTCTCTTTCGTCTTCAGCTACGCTCACTTTTCCTAGGGCCAACAATTTCAAGTGGACTCCGAACCATTGCCAAATTACTCTTAAAATACTATGTTCTAATTAATATAATTAACGCTCTTCTGAGACCTCATAATTTCTAGCTATTCCCAACTATATTTTTTTAAACGCAACATTTACATTACGACAAAATATGGAATTTGAATTTCCGGACGGTACCAACGCGAATTTTTTTTTTTATTTTCGAGAAGCGAGGAGCTCCTTTATATACTCTAATCTACGAAGGAGAAATCAAGACAGGATAGAGTTAGGTATTTAAATGAAACCGTGTGTCTTTAACGACGCGTAGTTCGCCCGAGGAAAGTCGCGGACTTCCGCTTGTAATGGAGGCGTACCACGTGCAGTCTCTGTTACTGCAGCTAAGTCTCTAACGATAAAAATATTTTCTTTATACTTCTTTCGTAATCACTTCGCTATGCGAGGGTAATAAATTTATAAGCGGTGCGCCCTCGACTTTATTGCCTTTATTATGATTCCATTATACGTCCAAAACTTCACCGTATATCGGTCGAGTAAAGCGT
The DNA here is from genome assembly GCA_963989415.1 of Cerceris ruficornis. NCBI lineage: Eukaryota > Metazoa > Arthropoda > Insecta > Hymenoptera > Crabronidae > Cerceris > Cerceris ruficornis. The sequence goes on along the minus strand of OZ022521.1, from coordinate 21,281,909 downwards.
AAACTTTGTAATTACGATAACAATTAAGTCACAGTGAAACGGAATGAACGCGGACGACGAATAATAGAGGATTATTGAATTTTTACGTAAAATTCTCGAATGCAAATTACCGGAAGCAAGCGCGTACACGCTCGGACAGTCTAAGCTTTCGTTTCTCTCCAATTTTGGAATATAACAGCGAAGAAGTCGACGATTACCGAGGAGAGAAATAAAACTATATATTTAATGATGTACGCTTCGCGGAGAAAAGAAGAAGAGGAGATTTTTCGGTGGAAAAACAACGCACTGTATCCTATCGTCGTTACTGTTGCCTGGCCTCGAGAATATTAACTTTCATCGTGTAATTTTTCCCAATCCTTTCCTGTGCAAAATTAAAAAGTTAGAATATAATAAATACTTCAGCTGATTACATACAATATTTTAATTATCCAATACTATCTCAAAGACTATACAATTAGCAACGTTATATAGGATATAAGGAACCGATGTTAAAGATCTTAATACGTTGCATTCCATGGGGTTTCGCTAATGACCGATGCTCCTTTGGTAGAATTTCTCGTAACTAGTGCAAAATCCGTCAAGTACCATTGAATATGCAGTTATATATACGTTTCATGATGCTATTCTACAAAGTCATAATTTGCATAGAAAAACTTACCATTCGATATGAATGACAAAACGAGCGAAATACGAATGACTTTCATTGTGTTGACACCAATGAACAAAAGTGCGTGACTTAAGGAAGAAAATTGACCCAGTTCACGTACCCACCGTCTAAATTCGAACGTTCCATAATTCCATGAAATTGAACGAAGGAGGTCCTAGCAAGGAGGACCAAGTACAACTAAATGAAGCCGTGTGTCTCTAACGACATGCATTCCGGTAACCAAGGAAAGTCGGGCTTCCGCTTGTAAAAGAGGTGCACCACGTACTGCCTGCATTAGAGTGCGCCCGACCTCAAGAATATTTACTAATTCTCGTTGCGTAGTGAGATAACGCTAGTGGGCGGAGGAGAGTTGGTCGTCGCAGGACGTTGAGGGGACGAGAAAAGAGATGGCCAAGGATAACGTCCAGGAAGCGACGGAAGAGGAGGAATAAGAAAGGGAGGAAGAAATGGGAGAAAAAGAAGCAGAGAAAGAGAGACAGAGATAGCGGAATGAAAGGATGAAAGGAAAGATGGAGAGAGAGAAAGAGAGATGGAAGCGCACAAAAGGAGAAAGAAGCGTGGTAAAAGACTACTCGCGGAGAGGAAGAGGAGATAGAGGGAAACACGGGAAAGAGAAAAGAGACGGAGCAATGTTCCCTCTCCTTCGGAGGCAGCGACTACCAATTCCCTTATACCCACCAGCCACCAACCCACCTCCCTCGAAAAGAGTATTTAAAGTGACGTCACGGGGGGTGGGATGAAGAAGAAGAGGAAAAGGAGGAGGCGCAGGAGTCGGAGAAGAAGAAGAAGAAGAAGAAGAAGAAGAGGAAGAAAGCAAGAGGGTCGTACGGGCAGCTAGAGAAAGAGAGGTGGTAAAGGAGAAAGGAGGAGGGTAGGGAGATGCTTTAAGACGCTCAATATAAATACTAGAGGGGGTTGAGAAAAAGGGTTGCTTCCCTTCGGGCCGACGACGCTGGCCGGAGCGTGTACGCTCGAGGAGAGCACGAAAGAGAGACAGTGGAGCAAGGACCATCCGTGGAAGAAGGAAGCTGAAGACTGGAAGAAGAAAGGTGAGAAGGATGGAACGTTCCGCGGGATAGGTGGTGGACGAGGGGGGGTGAAGGGAGGGTCGAGAGGGCTCGGGGGGTGGCAGCAGTCGGAGGGCTGCCAGAGAGAAGCAGAACCAGAGGGGATAGGAACGGTGTGCTTTGGAGGGGAGGACAGGGCCTACGGGGCTGGAAAACTCACCCCTTTTCTTGCTTACCCTCGCTCGCTGTTTAATTGCATCTTACTTTCGAATTTTCCGCGTGGAGCTATCGATCGAGACACGCGAAAGGGGGTTCGTTTGCGTCTTATCTCCGACGGCCCTCGTCGTCTACTCTCCGGCCTCTATCCATCTCTTTCGCCCTTTTTCTCCCTATTTCCCTCGTGCACCAGAGCCGTTCCTCTACTAGTCTTCGCCCACCTCATCCAACTTACCCACATCGACCCCTATATCTAACGGAGCGCGGCTGTATTTATCCTACCTTTGTCCATACACTTTTCGCGAGGATCATTTAAAATTCGGCTAATCAATGTATTCGCAGACCGACAAGCGCGTAAGATGAGATACGTGCGAGGGTAGCCTGGAGGGAGGACTTTTAATTTCTTAATTTCGCCGTTGGTTTTTTAGGACGGCTAAGCTACGCTCGCGACTGGAGTAATTTTTTATAATTACAAACTTACTTCGATCAATTGTCCCATCATTTTTATAAACTTTCCTACGTCCGCGTAGAACACGTAGTAGAACTTTTCTGCGTATATATGTCGGAATATTCCTTGAAAGAATTCTCAAATTGGAAGTGCGCAAGGAATTAAAGCTTCTGCAAAGTGCAAGGAAAAGTTGTCTACATCAAGCTCAGCTCGAATAGTAGAAAATGCTTTAATATCATTTTAAATTAACTAATAAATAGCTTCAAATATCATTTTTAAATAGCGATATTACCTCGAGAATTAATACAAACAGTAGACCTCAGGTCTCACAAATAAACACCCAGCGAAAAATCTTAAGAGATATTTCTCACCGTCAACTTTACATACTCCCACCATACTTGTACTCAAACGTACCAGCGAATATCGCTCAACACCCCTCGAAATATTCGACCCAACGGTCGAAAGATTCTCAGAAACAAGAAAAATTCATCCACCGCGGCATCGTAATTCGCGCCCTAGTAAGATCAGTAAGAAGGAAACAGAGCGTGGCGTGGCAGGGTGGCGCCCGATGTTATTTTCGCCCCTTAGATTTTTAATCAATCCGTCACTGGTAGGGTAGAGACGGGGTGGTTTCTTCCTTAGTTCCCTTCCTCGCCTCGTATTTAAAACCTCGGGGCTGATGAACGCTTCTCATGCCAAGCAGCCTGCCGCCTCCCTACGCCCTCCCACCGCCTTTTCCACCCCCGCTTCTCTTTCTTTCTCTCTCCCACCCTCTCTATATCTATCTCTCTCTCTGTTTCTTTCTCTGTCTCTCTTCATTTCTCCTTACCGTGCCTCCAACGCCATGAAACTCACGCACGCATACGTAGCCACGAACACACGTAAGTACGCGCACGTGAGCTCGTTCACCCTCCAGTCGTTTCTTCCTCTTAAGTGGAGTGAGGCCGGGGGTGACAAAAGTAGGGGGTTATTTCATAAGTGTGCAACGCATCACGTGCAGGTTTGTCCTGTGACATTACCTTTTCTTGCGTTGCAATATGGACCGAGTACAATGGCCGTTAGGAACACTTAGAGAACGAACACGTGAGTATTGCGTAAATGCCAGATAGAGAATGCGGGAGCGAGTTTTGTGTACGTTCTGATTTCGTGTACGTTCGTCCTGATTTCGTGGTTAATAGATGTAGATTTCGCAAGGTAGCAACTAGGCTATGATAACATCAGGATACAGGGATGTTGAGAATTACTTGCCTATGTTCAAACAGTGATTGTTTTTTAAATATTTTATTAACACAAAACTTACCATACGCGGTCAAATGACCGATACGACGGAAGGAAAATATGTAATTTTTTATTATAAGAATTTTTTTTTTATTATAATCGGTTAAATGATAAGCTACGGTCAGAATAGGTGCACGTAAAGTGCTGGCACGGGTAGCGTTAATAGGTAAAACGAGGCAATGGTGTGAAGAATTCGAATAATTAATTCTATAATTTCGTCGATGATGACGTAAATACTTGATGAGGTTTGAATAAAGTTTAAATAAATTTCACGCTGATGTTCCTTCTTGTTCTACAGATCGATGTACATTTGACGTACATCGGGGTATATACACGAGGATCTAGATTTAACTCTATCCTCTTTATGCGTCTAACGATACCTCTTAGGTAACCTTTTCGAAACATATAAAGAGACTTACCTGTCCTCCACACTCGCCGGCTCGTCCACGTAACGCGTTTCACCCTACGATGCATTCCCAGAAAATGCTCGGTAAACTTTACGCGCAATAATCTTTCTCCGATTCCTTTCTCTCTCTCTTTCGTTCCATCGACGAAGGCAAGAAAAAGATCCCATGAATTATCGACTCGGACAAGTACGAACAAACGGTCGGCCTGGATTTTTAATTTGTACATACACGGGGAACGGACGCACGCGAATCTCTCCTCGCGTGCCAGGCCCGTCGCCTCGCGTGTAATTTCACCCTTCTACGGACTCCGTGGTGGCAGCCCCACGAACTTACGTGCTAACCATTACACACTTAACGTATGCGTATGCCATTAACCTTCTCGACCTCCTCGTCGACTTCGATTTCACAAGCTGGCTCGTTTATCCGCCGTGATTTCATTACACGTATTAAATGTACAAGCTCGCACGGGCAGCCGTTTATTCGGAATGACTTTCGTCCTTCGTTGAAAATCATTATGTTGAATGCACGTATCGTTGGCATTATAGAAATGGGACATTTTTTTATCTACGTTTTTTTTAGATTTTTTTCGAGATGGTAGAAATTTGTAATTGGAATTGTATGTAGTTAAAGATTTCAGGCTTTAATTGTATCGTTAGCATTGCACCCTTTTTTTCTCCCTTTCCTCACAGTTTCGTAACGATTTCGTTATCCATATCGAGGCTAGAGTTTACCTCTATCTTATATAGAAAAACGATTCGTGTCCTACTTTTTCCAGGTGGAAGTTAATTTGATTCTTGCCTGGAATGCGATTTATTGAAGTCGTCGTCGTATTGTCGTATTATCGCGGGGGTAGTTAGTTGGATGTGGAATGAAATTCAAGTCCCGATAACTTTTAATCGCTGCGACATTCTTGAATCGAATGGTCTCGAACGGAGGGCAGAGATGCAGAACGGTGAAAAATGTTTATTACGACGGAAGAGGATAATAGGGGGTTGCGGAGCGTCGGGAGAAACAATGAAAAACATAGGCATTTACGCGGAAAATCGTAAAAACGGAGTTCTGGGATGAGACGAACTCGAAGAATTCTTCGTAGACGTAATGGACCGCCTGGACTGGGATTCCAAGATTTCCTTGACACGAACAATGAAGCACGAGAGATGTGAATTGCTGATGCATGACACAGACCGCAGTCCACATCCGGCATCATCGACCGACTCTTGCAAATTCTGATGGTTTACCTTACCATCCTCTCCGGGCTATCGCGCATCCAATTCTTGGACGATATACGAATGAAAGGTGCTTTCATTTCAATCGATAAATTAGAAAGGATATTATAAACTTAATAATCACCAGGAATTATTATTTATAGTATTATTGAATGTTAACGCCTGACAGTTCCTTTCTTCAAACCTCAAACCTCCACTTTCACAGTCTCTTCTCTCTTCTCTCCTACATTCTCAAGAAATTCTATAACCCTAGATAAATCTGTCATTGCTACCACCTAATTAATTATCATTCTACATAATTGCACTAAATATTAACAACAGACAGTTTCTCGCATCAAGCATCAAACCCAAACTCTCACAGTACTCTTCCCCACCCCCTCTAAAACCCATATACACGTGTAACAATTAAGAAACCCACAGAGAAAAGAAACCGAAGAAAAACCATTCATAAAACACGGTTCTGCCGAGGAACAGTCGTAATCGAGACAGAAAATCACACGGACTCGTAGTAAGGCAAAATCGTAGTCGAACAATTCCGTCTGTACGAGTGGACCTGAAAAAATGGAAACTAGCAGACCAAATTAATTTCCGGCTTTTACCTGCGTCGAGGAAAAAGTGAGAACTTTCGACGAGGAGGGGGAGTCAGAGAGGGGAAGGTGGGAGGTTAGAAGGGAGGGAAAAAAAGCGGTGGCCCGGGCGATACTTTCGGTAGAAGCGTAGCATAGAGGCACAGAGGTGGAGTAGGAGTAGGAGGGCCAAAAAAATTCATGTCATACTCGAGTGGTTTTCCCGAGCCGAATGCTCGGCGCGCTTTACTGCGCTCTACTGGGCTCCGCCGGGCTCCACTTCCCCGGAACAAGGAAGGCCTTGGTTAAATCCAAAAGCAACTAGCGCGATCATACCGCCGGCACCAGAGCGAACCGTGTATTGCGGCACCGACACTCGGAAAACGGCACTTTGCCACGACCCACGGTTTGTTCCTACGGACATTTTCTAATACGAACGAATTAACCGTGATAGGAAAAATCGCACGACGCGCCGGCGATAATGCGACCGTGAAAGCACCAGTGGAATCGGTGGCAGTTTTCAATAATCGCGCCCGTTTTCCGGCAGATCGGGCTTTCTTGGATGGAAGCACGATTGAGAGAATTGTTTTGATTTTGGTTCGTTTTTCTTTTTGCAATTTTGCGGCTTGTCTGTTTGAGTGATTTTATTTTTTCTTTTTATTAACGTTGACTTGTGGGAGTTACGGTTCTATGTTGGGGTGAGAATGTACAGAGGAGGATACTTTGGAGGTGGCTTCCTTTGGTAATAGGAAGGATGAATAGGTGAAACTGTAGGGACGGTGTACTAAGCGCTATGTATGGGGTTGAATTTGTAGAATTAATAAAGGTTGCAATTTAGATCGATTTTACTACGTATAAAAGTATGTCGAAGTGTGTATACGTACTTCTCTCGAATGGAGGAACACGCGGACGATTGTACTCAAATAGTAAACTTCTGTCTCATAAATTCGGAAACATCGATCCGCGAGTGCAACGTTCTAAGCTATCACCTTGCAGGACGCATATGCATTACAATTACTTTGCACTCACACACGCACGTAATTCAATAAGGACTGCGTATGCAAATTCATCACCATCTATTTGAAATCCTGAGAGAATATAAAACTGCAGAAAAATGACAGAAGCTCCCTTCCAAAATATACAATATTCAGAAAGAGAATGCCGATGGCACAGAGCCATCGCTCTCTTCACGCATGCAGGAAACACTCTTCTTCAATTTCCCCCTAAATTATCCACGTTTCATCGTCCGTCATAATTATACAAATATTTGTACTCCCATTGCAGAAGACGCAACAGTAACTCTCTCTCTCTCTCTAACCCATCTCTTCCTCCCCCTCTATCATCCTGACCTCCAACATTTTCCTTGCGTCACGCTCTTCGCCAATATTAGCAACGGTCGCTCCCGTGCAGCCCGAAAATCACACAAAACAGTCCCGTAAACCCCGTGGAAGGATTTTCATAATACAAACCTCCGACTCTCGTGAATTCGAAAGCGTTGACCCAGCCCTGGGGCAAGGTTTCCGGCTGATCACCCGGTATGGACACACTTACGTACATCTAACACACGTTCCAAGACGGCGGCAACGGCGGCAGAGGGTGAGTCCGTATGAGAATACACTACGATACATCGGAGAGGGTGTAAGAGGAGGATGAGACCAGAAACAGCAGATAGAAACGGATAGCGATAAAGGCAGAGAAGCGGCGAGAAGGAGAAGGCAAAAGGGGTCTGCGCGATGGGATGGATGCTACAGAGTACGCGGACGGTCTTAGCGGTATCTTGGCTCCCTCGCTGTCCTGGGGGCGAGCGGCTAAATACCTCAGGATTGTTACTATTGCCACCCCTTTGCACCCTCTCCTCCTACGCCCAACCGACCACCCACCTCACCCCTTTTGATACGATGGAATGGGTTAATGCTATTGATTCACGTGCACAAGGTGCTTGGGTAGAAGCGGCACCGACGTCCGCCACTGTTTGACAGTAACGGATCTCCCTCTCTTTCTCATTCCGCTCCTCTTCTCTTTCTCTTTCTCGCTGTGTCCCATACTCCGTCTCTATCTATCTTCTCCTCGTCCTTACACCCCATCCGTTCTCTTTCCTCTCTTGCGCTACCAGATACCTAGGCGGATGCGACTATCGAGCCCCTTGTACTTTCCGTTTGTGTCTCTCACGGAGTTCGGAAAGTCCGGATAAGGTACCGCGCTTAAGTGTCCGGTGGAATGCTTTAGACCGGCAACGGGAAGGTAGGAGGGCGATGTACTTTTTTTTCTTGCGTTGGACTTTACTCGGCAAGTTGGGAATCTTGTTTTCTCGTTACGGTTATCGATTAATGGGACCGATCGACGTAGGCGATTTAATGCTGGGAATAGGTGTAAATAGTTATTCGTATCGGGGTTTTCGCCGTGTCGTTACGTATCGGGGAAGTTGGTAAAATTGATCGGGGTCGGGATTATGTTGGAAGGCTTGTACAGTGACCCATACAGCATGGGTGTGAATGGTTAATGCTATTGATTTATGTGCGCAAGATGTTGAGGAGAAACAGCGTCGACAACCGCCACTGTTTGATAATGGCTTTACTTCCCTTTGATACGTAATGCGCGTATGGAAAGAATTGCTCGAGGGAGTGAAATGGAGTTGATATGTTCACGTCATTTTTACTTACGTTGGATGGACCTTTAGCGGTGTAGGTAATTTGATAAATAGAATCGTTACTTTAACGCGGTACTGACAGGGATGAGAGAGTAATGTGTACATTTTCTCGGATACGATTTGAAGGATTTGCCAAACCCTAGTGAATTTAGCGCCTATGTCAACATTTCTGTCGAATCTTATTACTTTGTCTAGAGATACAAGGTATAAAATGTTAGTATGTCAACCTACCAGTTACATTTTCCAATCAGAACTGGAGCGAATTTTTATTGACACAATGAAACGTTGCAGCTGATTTTATTGTTTTCTCTCAAAGTTTTATATCTCAGAATCATTTAAAAATTGCAATAGAATACTTTCATACCCTCAGGACATATTTTTCTTTGAAAGTATATATTTATAAAATATTCATAAGCAATAAAATATGAAAATAGTTCCATATATATTTTGCATCCATCTTTTCGCACGATAGCCCTCCATAAAATCTCTGTTCCGTGCACTTTTCCTTCATAATTTTATTTCTGACAACACCTAATGCGATTTCAAATTATACATAGAAAATGTTTCACCCCTAAGTGCTGCGATTCTCAAAATTCATTGACGCAACATTAAAAACGTCGCTCTCCTAAGGGTTACGTCGTAAATATACGTAAAAGAAGTGCAGGCCTAGGTCTGTTAATGCTATAAATGGTGCATTAAATGTGCGGTGTGAATATCGGGCGTTCATCCCCTCGTATTCGTCACCCCATTTTGTTACTCTTGAATCGGGGTTCTCCTTCGCCGAGCGATATCTACTTGCTGCTCGCTCCTTGGAGTTACTCCACAAGATTACATTTTTATCGATCTTAAAGATATCAAATAGTTCCTTCTATTGACAATTAAATAAAAATGACCGGCGAACATTGAGAAATATCAGTTAAGAACATCATCTCGTCTATTTTGAATTCCACGGTGTCTTTCTAATTTAATGTAACAGTATTTTAATTCTTAAGTAACTGATTAATTATAGATTCATCTTATAACGTGTCAGATTAATGGTAACTGGTAGAATTCTTGTTTTTCGGGACAAACTGAGAATATCAAATTTATGGGAATTGAATTATGAGAAATGACAAGTTTATTACTGTTATTATTATTTTTTATTTCTAGCCGTTGAATCATAACGCAAACGATTCCTCGTTATATTAAAAACGGACTGGCAAAGGGACTGCAATTTTATCGCGTACCTATGTAAAATACCGGCGAAAGATGTCTATATAGTAAACAAACTTTCTGGCTGCACAAAGCGTGCGGTATTAGAGATAATAGCGTAAAGACATAATAATGCGGAAAGACAACAAAGAGAAATTATAGGAAGAATTTGAGATTGAAAAACTTTGCGATCGTCGTTCGTGTATACGTTGCGTTAACAAATTGCAAATTGCAACGTACAAATACAATTTAAATGTTATTTGTGGATAACCGATGATACTTTCGCCTATAATTTCACCGGTGGAAGAGTAACGATGCAAGAGACACGACATCCGAGGAGCTAAATTAAAAAACTTTTCTGGAAAGCAGGCACCTTTAAAAGAATTTGATCTTAATTATAATACTTAACGTCCGCGGCACGTTAACATCGTGATTCTCCCGTTTCCTTTGTAATTCTAAATTACATTTACATCCCCGTTGAAAGCCCGACACCCACTGATCGCGCAATTTCTCCTTTTTGTTTCAGGTAACACAACCACCCTTCTATGAGAGTAACCAATCACCACCTGGCAAACCGATCCTCCTCGTGATTCGACCAAGGAGGAGCGCGTACCGCCCAATTACAATAATGAGACATCGCCGTCGTTACGGTCGACGGTGAAAAATGAAACGGGTCGTTCCGACGACGGACGATGCACCGGTGCACCGGTGCAACGGCATCGCGGAATATCATTGGGATACCGAAATTGCGGAGGAATTGGAGGAAGCCGAGGGCCTGGAACAAAGTAAAGTGAGTAAATATATACCGATATATATGTCGTGCACACTAAGAGACACAAGTAGAAGAAAAAAAATCGCGATTTTCGACAATTTACAATTACATAAAAAAAACCGAATGGAACATTCTCCTATTAGATTTTCGTAAATATAAAATTATCGATACGGTCGGCGAAAGGTCATGGGTATAAAAAAAAGACTGTAATATAGAACAGTACGAAATGTTTACTCCGTAATGACGAAAAAGCAATAAAACGAACGGTAGCGAAATAGTCGAGTGCCACGAACGCGAAGGAGCGATCGCGAAATTCCACGGGCACGTATGCATGCGAACCCGGCATTAAGGGTCCCGATTAGGACGTTTATTAAGAAGGACAAAAATAAGCGGCTACCTCGAGGGGTAGGAAGAAACCGTGGAGGAGAGAGAGAGAGAGAGGGGTCCCCCGCGGCCGGAGGCGTACATTATCGTGACGTGTAATACAATATGCAGATAGATATTTGCAACTCGCACACAGAGTTCCCGCAGGCAGGAGCGGCGCGCTCCGGCGCTGCCCCATGCTGCTCTCGGAAGTGCGATTGGAGGGAAGGAAGATGCCTCTCTTCCTCTCTGTTCAATCGACGATACCGCTTTCCTCCTTGAACCTTCTGCGGCCGGACACGAAGAGCGGCCCGAGCTGGAAGGAGAGGGCCTCCGCGGAGGAGAGAAAGAAAGGGACGGTGTGCCGGGGGGTGAAGAGAGGGTAAGAAACTGTGAAATATCGATTAAGTTTGCCAGTAAGACAAGGAACGTCCGCGAGGCGAACCTGGAAGGTGGGAAGAAGGGAGAGGAGGGGGACGGCTCGAAGGTGGCGGCAGTGGGTGGTCAGGGAGAGGGGAAGGTGATATGAGCATTGTATCGGGGAATTAACGGTACTCCCTCCTCTCTCTCACCCGAACCTCCACCTCCTCCGCCTCCTCCTTCCACCGCTTCTCCACCTACTCTTCTATCTCTTCTCTCTCTTCCCTCTCTTCTCTCTCGATCTACCTTCCATCGTCTTCCTCAGACCTCCGCCTTACCCTTCTCTTACCACGGACCCCCTGCCGTCTTTCCGACTCTGTCCTACTCGCGCAACTTGCCTCCGCCGCCTCTTACTCCAGCTTTCGACCTCCGTTTCTCTGTCTCTCTATTATATGTACGTGCGCATGTATATCTGTAGGTCTTCCTGTCTTTCTCCCGGCGGCTCTCGCTCGCCGTCTTACGACTTACCCCGCTACGACCACCTTCGTATTCGCCTCTGCCCAGCACACGTCCCAGATCGGCTCCCGAGCAACCCTCTATCCGGCACACTGGTGTGTACAGCAGGACGAGTCGGGGGGATTGGTGGCTCTCGCTTTGGATAGAGGGATGCAACGGGTTGCGGAGATGCGAGCGAATGCCCAACTCTTCTCCCTTGTCTTCCCTCCCATCCCGCTTCGTCTCTGTTTCTCTTACCAGCGGCTTTCGGGGTGTCTCGCTTTATCGCAAGTTCTATTCCTCGGTACACGCTTCTCCGTGGACACGTCCCTCTGTTATCTGGACACTCCGCAGGATGATCAGGAATTGCATGTCGAGTACATGAATCACGGGGGTGGCGGGATCGATAAAGTTACGGGGAATGTTCCACGATTGTCAGATCTCGCGGTTTATTATCATCGGGACGAATTCTTTCGGAGGGTCCACGTTGAAGTTACTTCCATCTTACCTCTTGTCTCGTACCTCTTGTTCCGGTCGTTTTAAAGGCACGGAGAGTAATAGTCTGGAAGTGTGTCGTGTCGAGTACATGAATCGTGCGATACTTAAACCGCGGAGGGAAGTTGGCGACGAAAATTTTAATTAATATATCTTACACATTCAAGAAACCGGCGTAGACTGCGCGCAGTCGAGTTGTGATAGCTCGCCGCACCGGAGAAGTATTTATTATACTCCCGTTCTCATTTACCATGGGTAAAACGGATGTTCCTCGGTTATCTGGATGGCATATCTTCCGAACAAAGTTTCGAACAAAAACTTTAATTAACACTCGCCCAAAAAAGAGAGAGCACTACTATCGTCCTCTCCTCAGACGAGAAACTATTGCAGTTCATCGAACCAGTGTCTTTTATATTACCAACCTTTACCGCATCCTATCTCCACTTTCAACCTTCGAACCCCCGAAAGAGACGACCTCTGAAAAAACAACGAACCGTATTAACCCGCCTATCCATCCGATTAATATCCATTCCCCGGTCAAATTCACGATTGTCGCATCAACCGTCTTCGCCCCATAGTCGTGTCTCTTCTCCTCGTCCCGTCGAAACGACGCAAGGCAAACGACACCGCGAGACACAAACGCGTGAAATCTGTCCTGACAGCAGGGTTCAGAAATCGGCGATAAAATTGATGTAAACAGCCACTTGGCACGCTCTTCGCGCCGAAGGTTGCTCCCTGGAGGGCTTCCCCATAGTCCGTCTCTCTCTCTCGACACTTTACCCCACGGTCCCACGCGCTCTCTTTCGCCATAACCTACCCTTTTGCCGGGGGATGAAGAGGGTACGAATACCGGTGTGTGCGAGGGCCGATAGCTAGCTAGAGGAGACGTTGAGCGCAAGGAGCAACAACGGCACCGTCGACCGTGGAGAAGAACCGAGAGGAGAGAGTGAGAGAGAGACGGGGGTAGGACGAGAGGAGCGCAAGGAGCAGCCATAAACAGCTTGTTGCTTCCGCGAAACTGCCAAGGCTCCTGCCAGCGTGGCTCGGAGTCGAGGCTCACCTCGGTTATACCACCTATCCGGTAGAATGGACTGGGTGGGCGCAAGTATGCGTAGAATGTGAAAGATTGCCCCGTGAGAGTGAGAACTATTCTAGGCGCTGGTCTTAGGCCCCGTTTTTGAACGATAACCGTACGTAGATCGAGATCTCGCTCTCTATCTCTTTCTCTCCATCTGTCCATCTTCCTGTTCCACCGCGTGCCGCGATCTTAGCGAACCGTACGGTTCATCGTGCCTTTGACGATGTATCGGCGTTCCTTCTTTGTACATTGTCTTCCTCGATGCTCACCGGACGAGTGTAGTTAATAATTGTTTCACGGTGGTCGGCGCGAGTATACGGGTGAGACGGGCCATTTAGGTGAAACGAGTCTGCGATAAGTAATAATGACGTTCGCGGATTTACTTCGGACCGATAGGTTCGCGGAGGTTAAGGAACGTAATTGCCGTGTAATACACGATTATTCGTGTAGATGAAGATAGAAAACGATAACGATTACGCGATAACTCGAGTCGGTGAGACGGAGATCGCGACTTGGCGCTGGTGAAAAGTAAGAGAAATTAGTAACGATACCGCATTATCAGGTGATGATATTCCGGTGGTGAGTTTGCATGAAAATTAAATCACCGATACGGCTCGGTCGAACGTAAAGGCGAATGCTGTTAACATGAAACGTAAGTACGTCGTTAACGTTAATTTCTTGAGCGACGGAAAAATGCATTATATAAGCGTTTTTTAATCCCATTTGGCACACATAACGCGGCGCGTAGCACGGAGATCATGCAGCTTCTAAAGACGGTATTTTCAATGTAAGCCGACCTTACGTTCTAAAACTACGGTCGATGGAACGTACACGTAATTACCGAGCGTGTGCCGCGGTGTGCCTGGTACATGAGAAACTAATAGTCGCCGACCAAGCCGTAACAACTGTCATTAACAGTCATTAACAACGCTACCTCGAACGGATAATGCAAAAAGGAGGGGGCGAGATGCGCGATCGGGTAAGGGAATCAGCATCGCAATAATCTCTCGGGAGACCATTTGGATTTCTTATTCACCCTTGTCAGATGATACGCGTAAATTTGAATATCCTTCGGAAAGCTTAATTGGGAAGAATTATTGAACGATATCCCCATGCATCTGTTAATCAGGGAATAATATAATTCCGAATATAATGACGTTGAAAATTTCGCTGGACCAGGAGGATCTGAAAATAGTAGAGTACCTTGCAACACAGGTTCTACGTGTAGTTACGTGTCAAAACTGAAAGTGCAAATTGTGGTTGTGGAGTGGAGGACTAAGGAATAGGTCGGAACGCAGATACTCGTAGACATCGGATTAAAGGGAAGAGCACGTAAACGGCCGTAGTTTAGGTGCGCCGAAACTTCTGCAACAAGCGGCTCAAGAAAGCGAAGTTGAAGACAAACTAAAAAATCTTCGAAGGTCCAAATCAACCGGCTGATGAAACCTATTAATAACGTGTAACATGTCCATAATTTCTCAATTTTTTTTACTTTAAATCAAAAAGAAAAGACACCGAGAGATTTCTAAGTTTCATTTGCCAATCTATTTTCCTTGATTCGACGTCGGTAAATAATAAATATTTGACTTCCCAAGACAACCGACCACAACGGAAAGACAAGATACGATCTTGATGCAAACGAAAAGCATCGTGCCTCGATTTCACCGATTACAGAGCATCGCGAAATTTCCGCAGGTTTTGAATCCTCGGGAACACGGAGAATTGGCCCGAGACGCGGGATTCGCGCAACATCGGATTACAGGAAGGCATGTAATCGGCCGCAGGCCTAGCCACGTCGGAACAGACGAACTTCTCTGCGAGAAGGAGCCGCGAGGTGGGTGGTGGGCACAGAGGGGTGAGGAGGGGGTTAACAGGAAGCACGAAGAGGTCGGTGAATGCTGAAGGGGTAGTGGGTGGACGCCGAGAGGTTTGGTAACGCGGGTCGAGAACGAGGCAGGAGGAAGAAGAAGAGGGAGGCGGAGGTGAACGCCAAGGGTTCTGAGATACTAACCCTTGGCCAAGCCGCACCCCGAGGTCCAGAATAATCTACAATCCATATCAGTCTTAGGTAGTCCACCCTACCACTCTACGCGCCTCATCTCTCCAACCTAGAACCACCTTTAGCAATGAGAGAACTCACCCCTTAGTTCTCTCGTATCGTCTCACTTTCTCCCACGGCATCGTTGTTTCTCTCGTCTCCTGTCTCTTTCTCTCTCTCCCTCGCCTCTCCTCTACCTTCGTCCTCCTTTCTCACTTTCGCGTCCGTTTCTATCTTGCTTTCTATCCACCTCCTTCCGTCTCTTCAGGTACTCCTCCTCCCACGTCCCTCTTCTGCTCCGTCTTAGCCGCAACCCTTGCCGGGACCAGCCGGCTAGTCAATACCCCACACGTTTCGTCCTTATACGTGCTGGTGCCGGCTCCTTCTATGTATGGACCCTAAACCATCTCCCTATCCAGCCCACAGCCACTCCGACTCCTTAACGATGGAACTATACCCCCAGAAAACCACCCCGTCGACCCCTCTGGTCTTGCGTCCTGCGAACGATAAATTCGCTTGGCAACTGCTGGCCTGCTGACTCGAGTCATCGAGCACCTTCCGAGAGTACCGTGTCACGGGATCGTCCGATGACGAACGGGTGAAAGGTGACTTGAGTCCAGTTACACAGGGAGCAAGAACTCTCCTCGGCGTGGAACGTGTATAGACAGAAATTCGAGATGAGACCGATGATTAACGTCGGGTTAAGGTTTATTTCCGATTAGGGGGGAAAAAAAAAGTTTTACTTCGATGGAGAGGGACGATACGACACGCTTCCGATGTAGAAAGAACGGACGGGACGTTTGATTTAATGGCTCGCGGAATCGTAAATAGAGAAAAGCGGAGAAACGTCGGACGCTGGAGGTGTACGTGTCTTTGCCGCCGTATTCCATCTCTGATATTCGTGAGATTATATTTGCGCATAACTTGAAACGTTGAGAGCAACTTTGAGAATTTCCTGTTGACGGTTTTATGTAATTACAAGATTCCGTGTTTTAAAAAAGTTAAGATTCTTATGGCTAGTTGCTTGTCGTTCGTTGCAGTCGACGCGAAATACTACAGATGCAATTGTACCGGGACGAGTTGCGCGTTGATGGACGGTTATCTGTCGCAACGAAGATGCTAAAAATCATTTTTTGGCTCAGTCATTCCACCCAGAATTTATAATTTCAGATGGGTACCAAACATCATTCGCATGATTTATAGAATAAACGTAGCTTGTAACTACATAACAACAAATGCCAAGTTTACCTTGTTCTCCATGCAAAACGCGGATATCTATATCATTGATGTTTAAACTCACCCTCAAAAGCCACAGTGACAAGTTGTTCTGAATCTTTAACAAATCCGTATCACTCGAACTCCTTCGTCCCCGGACTTCTACCCGATACAAGAATCCATTTAACGTATATATTTGGAACCGCGAAAGCTATTCCAAGTGAACGTGAAACGGTCGACGTAATTGTACGTGCAGGAACATCACGAAGGAGTCTCTCTGGAAACGGGCGATTAGGTTATCCGAGTTAAGCGGAGAGAAACGACTGTCCTGCATTATTAAGGTCCTTTCAGTTCATAAGGAAGCGAGAGTGGAACGACAGAGAACGGGTGAATCTAGTGCGGGGAGTCGGTAGACGTGGTATTTATTATGGCACCACTTCCTGGCACAGCTATTTCAGTGTTCATTCATACTTAGAGTTAGCTACGAGAGGATTCTCTTCCTCGACGAAATGCTGCGTAGGAATAGTTAGATTCATTCAGGGATTGAACGCCGAGTTCGCGGGGTCGTGTCGAGGTTCATTCATGATCTAAGTACCTTTTCCATGGTATCTTATAGTTACTTAAACGTAAGCTATATTTCGTAAACAATAGGGAAACACGGGTTCGCTGCCTCGTGATATCGCTTTTAATGTACTCTATTGTCTCTTGGTATTCACGATGGTCACAATTAGACGTTGTTTCCTCACTTCGTCGATATGGACACATTCTTATGTGGGATGTTTGAAGAATCATGCCGATTTCTAGGCTCAAATGTGGCGCAAGTGGAAGGAAAGGTTGAAAAGTATTTATAAGTTACTCCATATCGATTGTGTAATACAGGATATACGTAGGATTCGGTTGGAGTTATAAATAATGGAGTTTTAAGACGCGAGGAACAATAGGTATCATTGGTCGATGGAAACTTGGGTTTCTTTTATGGCGTGTCACTAACAATTACAGACGTGCGGAGACTCAAGCCGCTAAATGTCCGGTGAACATAAAAATTCCGCTTTCGCCCAGTGTTTCTTGTACGGTAGGTGACAATCTGCCAACCATGTATACCTACGAAACTTATTCTTTTTCACGAGGGACAGCTTTCCCAGAAGGTGTATATTGGTTTATAGTATTACCTGTCAAGGAGATGCACCTTGCGGAAGTGCCTGGAAGACCATAAGTCGAAAGAGTGTTAAAGATCGTATACTCTTGCTGAAAGTAACCAATATTCTACGACATTCTATATGACTCATTTATAACGAGTTTTTAAAGCCGACTACCTTTGTCTCTGCAAACAATATCTTGCACGAGCCGAACGTACACATTTAATTTGGCGTTTACCCTTTCGTCTTAATTTTTACAATCGTTATAAAATCTTGGTTCTATCTTTTTTTTTAAACATAATCTAGATAATGTGATTTTACAATTTGGAAAAAATTTAAATTAACATGGGAGACGATACGAGGAAATGTTTGATTAAAAAGATTTTCTTGGAGAATGTTAAAATAGAATGTATGCATTCGCATACTTTGAACTTTCTTCATAAATTACGGGCAAGGAGGGCACGACTTTTTGGTAAAAAAAGGAAGCTCTCGTACTTTTCTAACACTCTTACTTCGATGCACAAATTAATTATCGTGGAGGAAGAAATAGCGAGGTTGTCACTGAACTATGGACCTGGAACTGTGACTTAATTAACCCTTCAACGACGGAGGAACTACAACAAAACTCCGGTCGATGTAAAATGTATAAAATTAAGCGTAATAAGGTATAAGAAAATACGAGAATTTCCGCGTCAAATGACAGGAGGAAATATTGGATTTAGAATTCAAACGTGATTTAGATATTTCGGTATTGTCAGAAAACAATCTACCGAGCTATCAGATAACTGGAACAATATAAATTTCACCGGTTAAAAATATCGAACCGCAGTGCGGAATATTCTAATCCCTTTTTCCGTCGTCCCTGTTACATGCTTTGCGCATTGTCAAACGAACAAGTGCATTACGCCTATTATCCCCGATATTCCATCAAAATCTCACACACTCTCATCTCAGACTTCGTTCGAATAAACGAAATCGCCCAGACCTTACGAGGAAATAAAAATCATTACGCGAACTTACACGGGCCACGGAAATTGTCGGCATTTTATATAATATAATCCTTAAGAGAAAAAAAGGCTCCGCCGGTAATTAGCGATCCTCATTCACTCGCAAGCTCGGCAATTATGCATACTTAAATACACAATTAACTTCTCCTCCACTTCGTACTCACGATCTGAATTCGAAAAACTCCGCGGGGAATCGGAGCGGCCCACTCGACTTCCGCGGCGGAGCAGTGCGTGAAAGGGTTCAAAGCCTGGCGCGCAAAACTTAAGTCCCCGTTCGAAAGGGAAAGGTAGAAAAAAAAAAGGTGGAAGATGGCAGAGGGTAGAGGAGACGGAGGAGGAAATGGAAAAAGTAGACGAGGAAGAAGAAGAAGAAGAAGAAGAAGAAGAAGCAGAAGAAGAAGCAAACTATTGCCTCGTCGAGTAAGGTTAAGGCAAGAGGCCTTGGGGCCATCCTTAAGCACTCGTTCTCTTCGTCTTTCGTTCGTTTTCTTTCTCTCACCCTCGTTTTGCCCCTTCGTTCTCTGTTCATCCCTTCGCTCGATTCTCTCTCTCCTTCTCGTTCTCTCTCTCTCTCCTCGCTTCTCTCGGAGCTTACTGAAACGAAGGGCACTTGGCATTCGGCCACCGGTATGGAACTCGCGCTAATGGCTCCGGCTCTTGGACCTTCAGAGAAGTGCAACATTGTCTTAGCCGAGGCCCTCTCTTCCCGGAATTCTGCGTGCACGTCGTCCATCTTTCCCTCTTCTCGCGGGCAACCTTCTCTTCTCTGAACGATCTACTCGCGCTCGTCACTTTATGTCTCATAATTATTGCCCCTCTGTACCTCTTTTGCACTGTACCTACCTACCTACCTTCGACATTCTCTGCCGATCTCTCCGTCTATCTTCCTGTCTTTCTACCTTTCTGCTCGCTCGTTTCCTGTTGCCTCCATTCTTCATATGCACGAAGGATAGCAGTAGCGTAAGCTGGCTCCATAAAAGGCCTCTAATTGAATATCTCTTGGTCAGGCAGCGATCGGGTATCGATGGTACGCGGAAAATCGATTCGGAGATATAGTACGGAATATAGATATACCTTAATTGCATGGGGAAGCGATAGGGAGAATTTATTTTGGCAGGGTTTAACTGATTTGTTAATACTCTCTCGGATGTTTGGTCTTGCCTTAACACTAAGGCTACCAAGGCGGTCAAAAAGATCGGTTCTCAATCTTTTGTTCAAATTCTCCAAATTGATACGGCAGCCATAGAGTAAATATTCCACGTGTATCGTATAAAATAGAAATTATTTAACTAATTATCCTTCACACCTCATGATTCCTCTTCCTCCAAAGTATTTGTTATCATTTGGTTATGAAAGTTGCATTTAAGGTGCGATTACTGTTTACGATAAAGGTTGCAATTTTGGAGAAAGTACAAGTATGTGCAAAAATGAGAACTGAGCGCATGTCTGCACAAACATAATGTCCTCTACATGGTTCAAACTTCATGAACAATATGAACAGCCAGTTCAATAATTTCATTCTTCACTGACGACGCGACTTCAACAATTTTGAAATATTCATTTTTCTAAGGCAACCTATCGTCAGATTTGTAATTGCAAAATGTTTTACAATCGCTGTTTTCAATTACCATCAGCAACAACCTTGCAAAAATTCTTCCGCCGACATGAAGCCTCCCTTACTTTTCAAATACACAGCTCTTGCGAAATTCACAGAGCAACGTGTACGAAACGGGACATTGTTTCGCCATAAAACACTCTTAGCGCGTATCCTCCGACGAAAAAAGCCTTACAAAACTACATTCTGGTTACGCCACTGCAGGAGGAAGGGAGTAGCATAATCCTCGTGTGGGTGCATCTGCACCTGCATCTACGAAACACGCTCACTACCTGCTCATCGGTGATGGAACGTCCAAGAAAGAAGTATCTTGGACGGTCAGCGACGAGGGGTGAGGAGGGGGAGAGAGAACAAAAGGAAAGTGGATAAAGAAGGATAAACACATAATGCGCACGAAAGGAAGGGTTTACGTGTTCCTCGAAGACTGACCGATCGGCAAGGCCGAATGGCAAAGCGGAATTGCTGAATCGTGAAAAACGACTCGCGATGGGCGAAGAAGAGCCGCGGGAGGGGATGAAAGGGGGGCGACGGGGGTGGGAAGAGGAGAGTGGGAAATTTAACAACGAAGACATGATACGCGCTTTTCTTCTCGATCGTCGGTAATTGCATCCGTAATACTGACAAGTAGTCGGTAAATATTTGAGTGACGTATTGCAGCACGCTGCGGATGCTAGATCGCTCCTTGGTTGAAAGAAATAAATGATTTTCACGAGGCATATCTATCGTGGCTGTTGAATTGAAAGGTATTGGAGTTTCGCTTGGTGAAGCTGCAATTATTAGAAAGTTCCTGGATATATTGTCTTCCGGCGTGGATCTTTCACTTCTCGGAGAGGCGCCTTGCGGATTCTTTTTGATGGAATAGGGCTTAATCATTTTTTTTTTATTGAGACCAGCTGCCATTAAGTACCGACTTGTATCATTGCGGTTTTGTAGATTCGTATCGTCAATATTTTATTACAAATTAAGAAAATTCAGAATTACAACCATTACAGAGATTGGACGTTTATTAACACATTGCGTACGACGCCCTACTATTTCAACGCGCTTACAGGGCCCGCAGATTTTGAAACTTGGTACAATTTGTATATCCTATTACTTTGTACTCTTTCGGAAATTCGACATACATTTATTTCGCTAAGAATTTGCCATAGGAATAATCCAGGCTACGTTGCCTTAGTGAAAATCAATTTATTTTTAATTCCGTGAGTCGTCGATACATACGTGCATATAAAAAATGACAAACGAAATATCTCGATCGATTTGCTATATACCAGATATTTCGGCACCCGTACGCAATGTGTTAAGAAATGAATTATATTGTAGCCTAAAGAAACACGAAGAAAAATCACACGATATTTCCATCGTGACAAAATCGTATGAATAATACAATAATACCAAAGTACATACAGAATGCAAAAATATTGCACGCCTCAGCGTACACTGAAATTTATGTCCTGCACGAAGGACACAAAGCTCGAGTCATCCGCGGTCCTGTTACTCATCGTTGGAGGAAGACGGTCGTAGGATAATAGGCGATTTTAAATAATACCCGAACATTAACGAAGACCTCAGACCTTCCGACGTCTCCGAAAGAGAGATATACGTCCGTACAATGAGAGACAGGAGGCATATGGACAGTTCCACGGTACGAGGATTATAAAATTAGTGCCTAATGCACGAGACATCGTAACGGTGTTGCACGGCTAACAATAGGACAGGTAAAGGGACGAAGAGCCTCAATGGTACTCACGAAAGGTCGAGTGCACCCATTGGGGTGTTTGTGCTTATACACGGACACCTGATCACCGATGTTCGTCGTCTTACCTACGCTCACGTGCAAAAGTAAGCTTCGAGGAGGATTGCCCGCTCGTTTTCTCCGGTCGTTGGTCATCGATTGTAAAACATTTTCAAATTTCAGTCCCCTCACGTACAAAATTTATTTTTCACAAATTATTCAATTATGTCATTCTCTTACAGTCGCTAAATATTAATACTGTCGCAATATTTTTCTCAATAATATGCAAATTATTTTCCTGCGTTAACCCCTTGCCCTACGATTTGTTTTGTGACTGCCTTCACAATAATCCCGAATTTAATTGGTAAAATAAAAATTGATCAGTGATTCTTGGCATATCGTATAATTTAATGTAATGTTAATATTACAAGAATAATATTATCGCCTCGAGTCTCATTAATATTTTCAATTTAATAGGTTTAGCACAACTTGAAAATGTCCTACCCCATTTACCTGTCTAAAAGGAATGAATTTATTTATACATACTACAAACTTAATAGCTGTGCAAATTATTCCCCTTCTAAATGCTAGATGTACCATGACAGTCAAAACGACTGCTTCATCCCTCTTTCTTCTAACATTTTTATTTAGTACGTCTCAATATTGTAGATCAGTTCTCAGTAGTGGTATCGTTAAACTATGCTTTTTCGGATCGTTCGGCAATGACGAATCAAAGTTCGTAGCAGAATCTTAACGCATGTACGTGTTAATACGTACAAGAAAAAACTGAGGCATAAATCAGCTCTTACAAATTAGCTCTTAATACGCGAGTCATCCTAATAGCGTTGTCCCGACAACGACAATGTAGCAGGTAGGAGGGAAAACTCGAACGAGAAATCCTGTCGAGAGGTTGAGTGCGCCCAACAGGGTGCCCGTGCTCACACACGAGCACCTGACCACCGATGGTCATCCTTAGAGGCCATGGTTATTCGCATTGCCGGAACCCAGGTCTTTTCTCCTCTTATTTCGCGTGCAAGTGTAAGTGCAAGTGGATGTGTGAGCACGTGCGTCATTGAAGGGACGAAGTACCGTAAACGCACGGCTACCTACCTGTTTTTCTTGGGGCAAATGGTCTGGGACCTGTTCTACCTGGCCAATAGGGAAATTTATGAAACTACCCTGCCAAGCGCACGCCCGAGGACTTTGGTGTTGCCGTCGCGTGTTGGGGCACTTTCGAGACGTGGATGTAATTATTAACGGCAGGATGTTGGTAAAAAAATAAGCTAAACGTGTTAAAACAGTTCGATGAACTGTGATACGGACGGGGAAAATATTTTCTGATGTTTTTGATAGTTCAAATTGATGCAAATATATCGTTAACTTATCGCCCTACGATATATTTTCGAACTGAGTTTATAGTTACAGAATTGTAGGAATAAAAATTCAGTTTATGATTCTTTCAACTTGACAGTTTTTAGAAAATTTCAAACTTTTTTTATTTTATTTCCTATGCCATGAGTTTTACTCGTTACATCGTAGGGTAAGGGGTTAATACGCGCGAGGATGTATCGTTGAAGTATAAATCTGTTGAATAATTATTATACGAACAAAGTTTGCAGAGGGTAACTTTAGAGTGCGACCGATCGCATTTGCATGAAATTTCGAATTTTTTAAAAGTTCATCGGCAGCCGCACGTACATCCTGAAATAGTTAAGGAGTGTACGTGCGAAGGAGGCGATTCTCGGCACAGTTATCACCGGCATTCTGTTTTCGTCCGTGAACCGGTCCCTTAGTGTCCCCGTGGTCTTAGACATGCAAGGTACACACTTTTACCTCCGGCGCACCACCTTCCAGCAACGCTAATCTCTCGCAGATCTCCCGCGGAATCTCATTAGAAATTCATAACCGTCTCCCCCTTCCATCGTCGGCGCAGCCACCCGCCCCTCCCCCCGGAGGCACGGGGAAAAAACCCATGATACGAAAGAAATAAGCAGGCAAAGTACATTAAAAATTAATTACTTTGCTGATGGAAGCTAGAAGTGCCTAGTGCGCTCTACACCCCCACACCCTTGCTTCTCTCTTTCCTTCCCTCTCTCTTTCTCTCTGGCTCTCTCTCCCTCTCTCTACCTCAACTTCCCTTTCTTTCTCCTTCTCTCGCCACCCTCCATCCCTCTTTCTCTCCTGCTTACCTCCGCATTCACCTCCGTCCGTGAACGAGGTGCTGCATTCCGGCTCCTTATTTCAAATACTTTAAAGCACCGCGGGCATATACTTGTTAGCGCACTTTCGAAGACCGAAATAAAACGCGCAGGAGCGTAACCCCTTTCATAAATGTCTGAGAATTTCGTTAGAACGAAATATGGCACGGTGCGGTTTCTACGCGAGTATGGCGCTATTCGTTGGCAATTCACGCGTTTCTATGCGTCTGCGTCTTGATTACTGAGCTGACCGGATCGACGGTAATTTTAAATGCTTCCCGTTTGAGGGTAGCTCCTTTCTTCCGAAACGAACGTTACGGTGCGCCGAGAATTTACAGTCGTATACCTTGGTAATTTCCCCAATTTTCTATCGAGTCTCCGAACTCTCGTTGCTCTATTACCTTTTCTTTGCGACAATTGTTATCACATGGGAACTCGTATCGTCAGATTTCACGATTGAAGTTATATCTTCTTCGTCTACGCTGATATTCCGTGATTTCACGAAGCATACAGCTCTCACCACGGCGAAAAGTGATTTAAAAGGCGAAGCAGTTCAGTAACCTCATAGTCGTCGCCGATTCCGCATCGAGTTCTCGGATGCACCTAAATCTCATTGGCACCGTACGTCCGCAAATCGTTCCGCGACGGCTGTCGGCTGTAGCTAAGTTAACTCAACGCCGGTGCCTGCCTACTTATTTTAATATCAGCTTATTACCTCTAGGCCGGGATAAATAGATAAATAGATTCCGTGGAAAGGCCTCGATCGGATTTGCCGAGCGGCGAGGCACTTAAGTCGCGACCCTCTTCTCCGCGACGCCAGTAGGAAGATAGACCGAGAAAGAGAGAAAGAGATTTTCTCCTTCTACCTCTACGTTCTCTGCATCTACATCAAATTCCACCATCCGCCACTCCCACGTCCATCGTCCTCCGTACCGGCAGGACCGGGACTCCAGGAGTAATTAACTCCTTAACGAAGTAAACACGACGCCATCTTAGCTTCCGCTACTACCGGCATCCCGCCCTCTCTTCTTCTTCTTCATCTTCTTCTGCTTCTTCATCGTTCTCTCCTCGTGTCGGTTGCCACTGGTAAAATATACCTGTGCGCGCGAACCCGAAAGGGGTGGCTGCAGGGCGCGAAGCATACTTTTTTTCAGCCAACCCCCGAGATTGCAAAGTGATTTTATTTGCACCGTATTAATGCCAATCGACTACTACCACGCAGACGATTGCACCGATGGCCGTTACTCGTTTTAAAGGAGATAGAGATAATTATCCGGGTGATTATACGCTGCTTTTTTAACCATCGAGTCTATTACGGTGGTTTAATCGAAGGAGCAGAATGAAACCACTTAAGAATTATTGCATTTTTCTTTTCACAGAATTTAGGGAGAGATGGAAAATACTTTGTTTGTATAATTTCGGTTTACTTTTCTGAGTTTTCTTAAGGGTAGTATAAATTAAAAGCAAGTTTTGGATCGTGCGTTCTACAGGTGACCAAAATATTTTAGATTGCGGTTGATTAAGTATCCTTGAAGTCACTTTTGGATTTTTTCCCATATAGTATCTTCAATATTAATATTAAATGATGAATAAATAGATAAGGAACCATTATTTGGCAAAGGAAAAAGGAAGTAACATCTCTTGTAATTTCAAATCCCTAATCGCTTAAATTTTAAACGTTTTATAATCTCCACGGGAAAGAAGACAAGTATCGGAGGAAAGATTAGTAGAATTTTCTCATTCACAGCCATCTGGACGAAAATCTGGCCCTTAAAAAAAGGGAAAGATCGTGGCGTGCTGTGTACTCAGGGAACAGTTAAGAAATTATCATGAATATTTCAATTCTCTCGCGGGTACTCAAAAAATCCTTTCGCCGAATGCTTTGATACCCTTGCGAGCGTACAATCTTATCCTTTGTTCTCAGATCCTGCCGCAATGAAAGATTGACAGTGTCCTTTTGTTATTATTTAAAGGTCCCCGCACAAAACTTTGTCCCTTGGCGATCCAGTCGAAAGCGTTTCGCAGTGCGATAATTCGAAGTAAGATTAACCCGTTCATTGGTACCGTATCAGCGGAAAAATTTGTCACCGAAACCATTTTCATTCACCCACAGAACCTTGTAATCCTAATTTAATCCCAATGAACTCGGAATCCATGTGCATCGATACAGCCTATAAGAAATGTGCTGGATGATGCATTAATTTTCAGCATTTTCATACCAATATTTAGGCAAGGATGACTATTGTACAAGGACCATCACGGCATTCCTTTACATTAGTCACCTGAGCAAAAGTCGCGCTCGCGTTGCAAGATGCAACGTGGAAGTCGTCATCCTCCCCTTCCACATTACTTACAAAAACACCTCCAAAACTCAGGTGTCAAGCTCTGATTTCCGCAATCTACAGAAAACCTCTGTCACAGTAATCTCCTTCGACGTACTTCCACGCGTGAACTCTGGATCTTCAGAAATAAAACTCTTCATAGTTAGTAGCAAAAAGTGTTGCAATTGATTCCCGACGCGAACTCCAACGTAAAATTGAGGATCCAACAAATAACCATGACATTTAAAGCCAAAGTACAGACAAGAAACGACAAAGTACATAACAGAACGTCCCGGGTCAATAACATGTTAAGTATCACCCTGCTCTCCATACCTTCGATTCACCGTAGCAGCCACGACAAGATATCAACCCTAAAACATCGGATCAACGATACTCTCCTGACCCAACCGGGCATGATACCACAGTGCCGATACGTTACGCCTTCGGTATCCGCGAAAAATGTCAAGGCATGATTAATAAACGGGGCCGGTGCAATAAAGTACAGTCCCGGTTAGGCCGTTTACGAGATTCACTATCGACGATCCCAGTCCCCACGATCCATCCGCCAATCCGAAGCAACCGGGGAGACTTGTTCGGTGCTGGCGGACACGTGATCCCAACAAATGTACTATGTACGAGGCCGCGACCGTATCCGACATAATTCGACTCCAGTGCCGGTGAAGTAACACAATCCAAGTTGTTGCATCACAGGCGTGGATCACATCTCTGCCACGTGAGGCGCGGGGGAGGAGACGGCCAAAGAGGCGCACTCTCTGGATGCCGTCGACGGAGAGGCCTGTAGAGAGATGGAGAGAAAGAGAGAAATTGAGAGAGGGTGGGTGGTTGCGAGAGCAGGGCAGATGCGCGACTGACACGGACAGGAGAGGGACAGAAGAGGGCGAAAGGGGCCGGTTCGGTTCGTTCTTTCGTTCCTTGGTTCGAGGCACACAGGTCGAGGGGTCCGGGTCGCACGATCCTGCTTGATCTTTGCGCTCGTGCGATCTCTCGTTCCTCACGAGACCTACCGAGGGCTACGAACACCACCGAGGCTTTCGTCTTGTTCGTGGTCATTTGGATACGATGATATCCGGGGATCGACGGTTGATTGGCAGTTTTTGCCGAGCAGTTATGTGAGAATTTTTAGGACGGCGTGGAATGCAACGTGGCACGGATGCGCGGGTAGGTCGATCGGAGGGGAAGATTATGGGGACGTGGTATTTGCATTTTGTGGATTTAAATGCGTCGGATCAATGGCGATAATTCGGCTCCTAGTGTCGATGAAAATTTGCAAATGAGATGCGTAAAGACATATAGTATTGTATCTCATAAATTTCACTCGGTTACTGAATTATTCGATGTCGATTGACTTAAAATTTAAAACCACCCTTTAATAACGCGTTATTAAATCTCAGAGAAACAAATGCAGACGATGCAACATTAAAAAAATATTGTTGTCGTACAGATTCTTATGTACATATGCAACAAATTATAATCGGAAATTTCAAAAACCAAGATCAAAGTGAATGGTGGAAATTCTGACAGCTATTCATCAAATTACTACTGAAACTACAGCTGTACTATAATTTCGCACTCCGACTGTGCATTCTCGTAGAAAAGCCGGTCGAAACGTCTCAATCCATCACTCGTAGCCATCGCTAAATCTGTGGACGAACTTGTGGTGTGCATAACCCGATCTCCTAGAGGTTTAACCAAGCATCGAAGCCTACCTCCCCCTATTTCCCCCGAACCCCTTCGCCCACCCCCGTACAGGACATTGCACAGTGTAAGAAGTGCATACCGCGTTCTAGAGCATGAAGAGCGACTAGTTGGAAGGATGTGTTCGCGAAAGAAAGAGAAAGGATATCCCACAGGATAGACGGAGACGAAAGTAAGTACTTGGAGAAGGGAGGATGAGAGGCGTAGGCGGAGGAAGGGAGAAAAAGACAAAGAGAGAGAGACAGGAATCGAGCAAGCAAGCGTGCAAGTAAGTGAGTCGTGCATCTCTCACAATTAGTCGAGATCTATTTTATTCGTCGGCAGAATTTATCGTCCGTAGTGACTTTAGATCAAGACGGCGTGCCTCTTCGTTCTCTCGATACGTTCAACGTACATATCTTCTAAACGTGTACGTGTATCCATCGTGAAATTGTTTATAGCCCCGACTGCACCGCGAAGATTAAGCTGCTATTCACTACCGATGGCAATAGCTAGCCGATATTTTACGGTAGTTTGTCAGTGGTAGAAATGGCAACGAAGGGGTGGCTGTTAACGACAGATTTCATACGATTCCACGTTGAGCACTGATAGATCTTACGCGGACAAATTCTGAATCTGACGTTTAACGAGTATCTTGCAGGCTGACCGTGCAATCGTGTTCTATGTTTTGCATACATCTCTACTGATTAAATTAGAGTGACGCATTGCGAAATTGTTCGAATGCAGTTTGGAATACGTTTTTCAGCGGGTGGTTTGAATTCGCGCGTAAACTTACATTTTTGGGGGTATGTTTTAATAGGTGGAAAGAAACTTGATTTAATTATATTTCGCGGTTTTTAAGTATTACAGAAGTGACATTTATTATATATAAAACAGAATTATAATTTTACGGTAAAAAATAATAGATAAATTGGTGTCTGCTCTACAAAAGCTGAAGGATAGTCTTTTTGCAAATTGTTTCGCCTCCCTCGTTAGACTGTTCCTATCGCTATTTCCGTGTATGAATTATTAAATTAAAAATTGATGATATGAATTGTCGAGGCTACCCTTCGGTAATTTATGAAATTTCGTGAAAGAAAGTGTGAAAACTTTTTCTTCGTTGATTCGATTCCTTTCAACGCAGACGTTTACATTAGTTGGATTGTTGATGCAGAATTCTTTTCTGCCGGAGTTATGAATAAAGATTACGTAATACGTGATTCCAAGCTGGAGGGTAAGATAGGCGGGGATGCCTTCCCCTGATAATTTAATATCGCACAAAACTGCGGGCCTGCTTCGTCTGGTAAGAGTACGTATCGAGACGTGGAATTGAGTAAGATAAAGGGGAACGGGAGAATGTCGGCCGTAAGGGAAACCGTACTGAAACAAGGCACATTGGAAATCATGTTAATATGAACGAATTCGTGAAATACTTCAACCTAATTTAATAACTCCACCTTCGATCCCTCCAACGAAATTTGCAATTCTTCCATCGATCCATCATTCTTTTACACACGTTACGTTTATCACGTTTATCTGGGAATAATTTACAAACCATCAAGAATAATAGAGTTTTGAATACGATAGTCGAATTTCTGTTAAAGTTTAACCATCTAGATTGTCGGTTGCCCAAGAAACTTCTGTATAACGCTGCACTTTGTGTATATTCACAATGCAATTTGTTCTTTTAATAATGTAACGCATATTTACTTTACAGCGATAAATGCTCGTTGTAAGAGGGAAGAAAATGTTTATAGTTTATCAAAGTATCATTGTTGGGCTAATAACTATTCTTTCCTTAGATTTAGTTTAATAGATAATATCTGAAATTTTCATAAGCCACATAGAAAACTCTTTTAATTTTCTGAGTACAGGAAAATGTTTGACACAAAAGTTGTCTAGCTTCATAAGGACTATAAAATTGCAAACAAATTTCCTTCGATATAGGCTCTCAAATTTGTAAGTTCACTATAGTTTTTTGCAATAGAACTATATAGCTTGAAACGCATTAATTAATTTATCTCAGTATTCTCTATAAAAAATACTAGATTACTCGGGATTTTAACATAAATGTTGCTCATCCCTACTCTTCGAATTTGGAAGAACGCAATATGACAATCATCTGCAATTAACCCGAGTTCAGTTTATATTTGTCATTAAAATTGTTTATGTCTCTTTTTAATACGATACGTAAGAACAATCTTTCGTTTCGATGAAACGTTTATATTCACGACGCAGAACCATCGAAGTATATCGATGATTTATTCGACTAAACGTGCTCTCAACCATGAGCCGGGCAAGAGTAAGTGCCACGGTGGACGGATGACCGGATGTGACGGGTTCGCAAAAACCGCAGTAGTTACGCTTCTCTCCTCGATTCTCCATTTGCCTCGTCCTCGGTAATTCATCCCTGTCCGACGGTTACAATCTTTTCCGTTGCATTCGATAGTTTGCAAGATAATCTTTTCCCCTTCTCCATCTCGTCCGTGTCCATCTAGAATTTTGCTTCTCCTTTTTCTCGATTCTCTCCGTTCGATGTTGCGTTTTTCCCTCGCGAAAGAAAATCGACGTGTGTACTTAGTGCGATGACATCCAACGAACATTAATTTTCTACGCACGTAACTAAATAGGAAGACACGTATTTAACACTTGACTAGATTTAGCATAGTTACTTCTACACTGTTAATTAAGGCGAAGCAAGTATTATAAAGTTTCATGCATGTATAATGATAATTTGATCTTTGATACTACAAGATCTTTAAATGTTTATCAGCCATATTTACCAGGGTAAAAATTCAATAACTATTCAATCTGTGCATGAAACTTTTTAATTACGATTATAGAATGAAACGCTAACTCTTGAGCGATTATTCGTGAAGCATCATGCAAAAAATGCCGTTAGTCGACGCCGAAGACTCGACTAACGATTTTCCCGCGGCATTAAAATCGCGCTTAACGAATCGCGCGTTGAAGCCGGTGAAACTCGGTGAAAAAAAAACGCTCAGCCCCGCGATCCCACGAGACGGTCGAAATCTACCGTCAGGCTTAAAATCCGCGAGACGGCGTACACGAGCTGCAGAGTGTGGAAAGAGAAAAGGAAAGTTAGAGAAACGGGAAAGCAAAAAGAGGGGTGGAAAGGGAACGTAGGAAGGAAGAGAGACGAAGTCGACGGCGAGGTGTGGTGAGGAACGACGAAGCCTTCGGGGGTTCCGTTGCGCTTCGTCTTCGTTCTAACCCTCCGTTACTTCTACCTTCTCCTTTCTCCGTTCGTCCTTCTTCTCCTTATCTCGTTCTTCTTCATCTCACGCTTCTTCTTCCGTTTTCTCGTCTTCTTCTACGCTCCCCAGTCTTTTCTGCCTCTCCCACGATCGTCCCCAGGCACGAGGGAAATATTCGTAAGAATTAAAGCACCGGGAATTAACATTCCTCGGAGCCGTGAGGGGGTCGACGAAGGAAGGGGGTCGGTTGGACGAAAAGGAGGATGGGAGTCGGGGGTGCGTGCGTGTCTCCCTCACTCGCGAAACAACGGGAGCATTACCGCCCCTCTGCCTCCAACTCCATCACCTCCTCACCTCTTGAAACTCAGCCCCCTCTCGACTTCTCCCTCGCTCTTCTTGACTCTCTTTTCCTTCCCTTTTTCCCTCTCTCTCTCTCTCTCTCTTGCTCACTAGCTGTCTCACTCTTTTCTCTCACTCTGTCTCTCACTATTTCTCCCTCTCATCCTCTCGCTCCACCACCGACGATTTTCCCTCTTTCTTTCTCCTGCCTCTTCGACTCGGCTCGAGTCCCGTTTCCTTCTCTCGTCTCCGATTCCCGCGACCCCTTCTTTCCTATACACGACGTCGTTCGCCGTCGTAGGGGAGGGCGAAACTCCGCTTTCGCAGTAGGGGAGGCTGTCTTATTCTTTCCACTCATTAAGGCGGATCGATGTGGCAGTAGATGCGGCGCCGAGGGGATGAGGCTGCCTCTCTACGGGGGCAAGGGGGTAAGGGTGAGGGCTGGCGAACGGTGGGCTGAGGTGGTTGGAAGAAGGTGGAGGCGAGCCAGGCACAGCATGACATGTCATATACCCACCTCCTCATTCACTCACCCTCTTTTACCTTCTACTCTTACTCGTGCCACATCCAACGTGGCACGTGTGTGTGGATGCATGTATACCCGGCGAAACACTCGCGCGTTCGCCCTCTAATAAGCCGACGCGAGCTACACTTATCCGCCAGACTCTTATGAGGTATTCGTGCATGCGTGGGTGCGTGCGTGTCTGCAAAGTCGACCCTGGCGAATCGTGGTTATGCGTGCTTTTCGGGGAAATGACGTAGATATGCACGATAGGTGGAGGTAATAGACGAAGTTACATGATGCCGTAATTAACGACTGGCTTCTCGATTACCGATACGCTCATGGTTGATGCATTCTGATAGATTTGTAATCGGATATTATTCGTGGATGAGAGGAGTACGAGGCATTCTTTTATTATTTAATACGACATTAATCAAAGAGAGACGCTCTGGATTTCGTTACACGACTACCCCTTAGGTTCATCCCTCTCTGGCCTTATCTCGGTTGCACATCTATTTGCCCTTTAATGCGTGAACACGAGCCACCCTCATAGGGTAGAGACTCGAACGCGATGTTCGTGCGTGCCCTTCTGAATATTTGATGCGCTTGATCGTTGTCGTTAGAAACTTTCTTCGCGCGATTTCCACGACTATCGATTATTGTCGTGCGAATCAGAGGCACCTTTTTGCAATCATCCTTCTCTTCCAAAGGTATCAAGCTTTCGCGACGACTTACCATCGTTCGTTTCCTAATTAACAGGATAATCATACGCTCGCAACGACCCAGGTAATTAACCTATCTATCCAACAAAAATGCAAGACCCCCAAGGGTCACCCTATCGGCAAATACTATGCCACACATCTCAAAATACCTTGCAAAATCTATCAAGGAAATTCATCGGCACGGCATAAGTGATAATCCAGCGAAGCGGCACCTGCCATCCGTAACCAAGAGCGCGAATGCCAAAGGAAGCCAAAAGGGTGATCGCACGAAGGCGCGCGCGAGGAAATATATGCGTGCCTCTGTTCGAGATAGATAAAACAGTACGTACCTTACTAAAGTGAAAGCGAGGGTGCACACAGTGAGACGGAAATGCGAACTGACACTACCGATAAAAGGAAAAAGACGGAGGAAACAGAGAGAAAGAGAGAGAGAGAGAGAGAGCAGCGAACTAACGCAAAAGGAAGAAGCAAAGAGAAAGAGAGACCGAGAGAGAATAAGACTCTCCACGGAGGGTAAAGACCACGTGCTCAGCCACGTGGTGACCGAGCCCCACCCTTCGTACCGACGACCGCTCGCACCCTCTCAACCCACCCCCAAGAGTCCGTCTCACGGCCACCCACCACTCCACCCCGTCAAGAGAGACTCGCGCGCGTAAAGCCGCGCCGACGCCAGCTGACCACGCAGTGGACCATCCCGTACCGACGCCAATAAAATCTCTGCGTTACTCTCCCACCTCGGCCTCACCCCTTGAATCGTGCCACACCACGGCACCGCACGGCCGCTGGAAAGCCTTTCTTTCTTTTTCCTTGTTTTTGCTGCTCACCACGTGGGCCGGCCACCCGGCCGGCATAAGCTACTCGACTCGTTCGGCCACGCGACACGTGACTACTGCCCGTGCTACCCCGTCAGCTGACCGCTACCTACCTGTTTGCCCGACTTCTTTTCCGTGCCCTTTCGACGCTGCTGCGGACGTTGATGATACGATTTTTTTTCTTCCGCATCATGATGATGTTATTGGGAAATTTTGACAGGTTGAATGCCATGGGGGTCAGCGGTGGCCGGCGCTATTAAATTTAATGAAACGTCTTATGACTTTTACATTGTAATATTTACGAATTTTCTAATGCATTCAAAATTTGAATTTTGGCATTAAAATGGTAAAGTCCTGCTGATTATATAAGTACTTGTGTCTTTGAGGTATCTGCTTTGTAAAGATGTGATTTTAATGGAAAAAGTTTCACTTTTGTAGAATGATGAAGCTAGTGAAATATCGATGGCGTTCAACGTGTTAATTAGATAGAGAAGATGTTTTAAAAGATTAGCGTCAACGGGTTGACACACGGGGCATGTTTAAGATGCGATTAATTAGATGGAGTTTAGGGGGGTGAATGTTTTGTAGAGCATCTGTCGCGGCATTGTTGATGGAGGATTTGTTTGATACGAATGGAAGAGATGAAGTGACTTTGGTGGTTAAAGTTGAAAAATAGAAGATAAAAGGATTATATTCTAATAGCATGAGTTTTACGGGTGTCGCTCAGGTTTCTATCTGTCCTCTTACTTGATATGGAATGATGAAAGTCTGCGGATGTTAAGTGATTAGATCGGCGTTTGCTAACCTAACTAGTGTCATCGACCTTCCACATCGGATTTACGGAGATAACTCGAGTCTTTACCTAGGCTCTTACGGTGATTTCCTGGCGAATATATTTATGCATAGCTTCGAAGAGTATCGTGTATTTAGCATCGATCTTTACGAAAGACGTGATCGTGGAAGTTGAAGCTTTTCTTTCGAGCAGAAAGAAGTGGTAAAGTTTCAACGTAGCCTCGCATTCCTCCGTATAAATGCTATAAGACGATTTCCCTCCATTATCGATAAATTAAACGATATACTGGCATAGCGGCAATAAATCAGATCCTGAAAGAATAGCTCGCGCGAATGATTTGCGACTGCTTTACATAGCGTATAATTGAATTAATGAAAATTAATGAACCTCTATAAATTTACTTAAACACCTGCCATTAATGGAATCTAAGCACACAATCAAATCCTGACATCTGATCTCCAAATTTTTAGAAATTCTCCGTCGTCTTTCGTCGAATTTGACTCACTCTATCCGGTTGAACTTTTCGCACTCTCCAAAGCGAGCGCCGTTATGCAAAAAGTAGTTGGCTTATCGTACAATTTCTGTATTTTTTTAATTAGTCCACATCCCATGCCTGCATAAACTCCACAGTACGTAATCACGCACGTGACAAGAGTTTATACGAGTTTCAAATTATTACTTCGTACGTCTACTTAAATCCCGTCGAAATTCGTCAATTATCGTCCCCGAGACCACGAAGTCGGACATTGAAAACGCGCGAGGTACTCAGACCCGCCGTAAAATCTCGTCGAACCTCCCGAACTCGACGATATTAACCGCGGCCGTATTTTCGCAGTCTCTTTCGACGCGAAACGCGGATATAAAGCGGTCCCTCGTATGGCTGCGCTTCCAGAAGGGGGGTTGGCGCGCCCCTGCTAGGAGATACATGGCAAAGTTTTAACTCGAGCGTGTGTCGGCCCATCATGCGAATTATAAGTAGAGACACGACGACGACGACGCCGGCGACGACGACGACGACGACGACGAGGAGGACGAGGATGGCGACGACTCTCACGAGCAGGGAATTCCGGGGCGTACCGTGTGCTCCAACAGAAAACACACGTGCATCTCTACAAACATACACATACGTACACGTACTAAGGTCGTCTGCACGGATGCCTATATGTAGATTGCAGAAGAACCACGCCCTCTCCCGTAGAGGCCTTCCCCCTCCCTCCCCCCGGCGTACCTACCACCCGGCCGCCGCCTTCGCCTCATCCATCCCCAACCCCTAATGACGCAAGCAAAGCAAAACAAAGAAAGGTTTATACACCGGAGGAGCGTGCGCTCTCCTCTCTCGCTCTTTCCTTGGTCGTCTCCCTCGGTGTACGCCAACTGGCTCGCTCTTTCGATTCGCTCGTTTCCTCTTCCTCCCTCTTTCTCTTATTTCGCCTTTCCCTCTTTTTCTTTCCCTCCCTATCGCCGTACTTCCTTTCTCTCTTTTCCTGGTTACTCGTCTCGCGCTCCCACGAAAGAGGCACCCTCGCGGACGGTCTTTCTCACTCCGAGACCCGGTGCCGCTCACTCACTCACATGCGCGCAAATGAAATCGATTAAAATGCTGGGCGCAACTTCTAGGCAGAGCTGCTCTACCCCCGACCCATCCTCCCTTGGCCCCGCGCGCTCCAACCTCCGCCAAACTCCCACTCCTTCGCTGTAAGAAACCGAGAAAACCCTTACGTGCGTTCCCGTTGCCTCTTCCTCCTGCCACTGCCCCCATCCACCGTCACCTTCCACCTACTACACCCCCGCGATCCCGCTGGGTGTGAGTAGACACTGCGCCCCGTTCGCGAACGTCTGCGTATCCCTCTACACGCCTGATTACCAAAACCTCATCTGCATACATGCATACGCGAATAGACGTACGCGTCTAAGCGCTTTAACGGTATGGTCACTTCTCTTATCAGCGAAGGGTGCAATCAGTTATCGGGCAAGTCCCCTGTCACCGATGTCCACGGAGTTTTTTCCAGTACCTCAGTTTCGTTTCATTTAGCCCACCCTCGTCTTCGTTTCTACGCGTTGTGTACCTCGAAAACCTTTGCGTACATACGCATATGTACCTACGGTTTGCCTCGGTCCAAGAGCTCTGCTCAGCCGTCGCTCATGTATAGAAGAGGGCTACGCTACCACGTCGCCGAGAAAGCCGTGTGAGTGAATAGGCGGGGGTGTGCGTCCGCCGAGTGAGACGGTGTTAGTTTACCGTGAGTAAATGAGTGCGCGGCAGTCGCAGGCTGGTTGGTAAAAACAGTGGCCCTCTTTACCTACCCTTTCCTTCGCTTCTACCACCACCCCCTGTCCTCCAACCCTCTGCATCCGCGAACCACCCTCCTGGCCCGCTACTCTCGCCTCCAATTCACCCTCCATGCCGCGCCGTTCCTCTTACTCGCCATGCACAACCGTCCCCTCTTCCTTCTCTTCGATGTTTTCCCTCCTTTTCCTTACCTTTCCGATATTCCACTCCTGGCAGGCTCGCGCGTAGACGCGAGATTCATTCGTCTTAAATCCCGAAGAAGCGACGAATTATTGCGCTCGGTAGGCCGGCGACCGTTCTCTCTCGCTACCGATTTCCCTCGATGGTGCTTGCCATGCAGACGGGGGTGCAGAGGGTGGTGGATGACACCTGTCTGTCGCATTTCGACGGTCCTGCGTGACAGTAATTAGACTTCAAAATTGTTACGTATTTTTAGCATGAGTTTGATCCAGTTTAATTCACCTTAGCATGAACCCGACGCGTGTCGTTTTTGGGGTGATTTCTACTCGGTTTTTGGTGAGTTAGGAGAAAAAGTGTTATAACACCGTTAGAGGAGGAAGGAATCCGTTTTTAAGGGGAGCGGAGGTCGGGCAAGTTCATTCCGTGATACTCTACGGGAGAAGTTTGAACAAACTGCTTTCTGTATTAAATTGCAAACAATAAATTGCATAATTTTCAAGGATACCCGAGTAAATTTGATGAAGTTTTAAAGCGCCGCGACGTTAAGATACGATTTCGGGAAAAGATAAAAAGAGGAGGAATGAAATTCAGGACTGATTTGCATATTAGGTGCTTCCGACAGAATGCTGTCTTTGCGGAACTTTTTCACAGTTTAATTTATATCGAACGAGCTTATAATCAACGTCCGTGGTAGTTGAAACCAGTTTTGGTTCAGTTGCACGTATCGCTCTTAGACCGAGTGAAAATCAGTGACGAAGCCATGAATACTTTTCGTAATTGACGAAATTATTTATACTTTCCACGGTGCTGCACATCAGTTGCAATGAGCTCGTGACTCGCGAGTATGCCTGACAAGTGCAGCAAACAATCTTACCTTAAAACTACTACAAACTCGGTGTCTTTCTAAAACTGTGTTTATTAATGAAGTGTTTGTAAAGTACCATTTCAACTTTTAATCAGTCCGCTTTGCACTTGTAGATAAATCTTAATTGTATCTTTCGAGTTGCTTTGCACTGAAATCTCTGTCTTCTCTTTCTCTCTTACACTGTCCCCTTCCCTCCACCCTTCTCGCCCAGCATCTCCAACCCCATCCCTCTCGCTGACAGAGAGAACAAAAGTACACCGCTCTAAACAATGCACCGGCAACGATGCTTAATTGAAAATAGTTTTGAAAATTATCGCTACGCTAAACTAACGTAACGAACAGAACGTCGAAACATTTTCATAAAACCGAGCCGCCACGTTTCAGTGCGAAGGCTCTCAGAAAAATGTTCAACCCCTCCGAGCGCCCGTTACCTCTGTAAGATCTTAATTACACGTACACCCGCAAACTGAGCACCCAGTCGAACGACAATTTTCCATGAAACTTTTAACCCCGTAGAAT
Source organism: Cerceris ruficornis (assembly GCA_963989415.1). Taxonomy (NCBI): domain Eukaryota; kingdom Metazoa; phylum Arthropoda; class Insecta; order Hymenoptera; family Crabronidae; genus Cerceris; species Cerceris ruficornis. The sequence continues at coordinate 21,243,493 of OZ022521.1, read as the reverse complement.
TCGAAATTTTTAAACGTTCCCTTGCAACGAACATTTTAATTCGACACATGCGTCCTGCAGGAGTGGATGTAAGGGACCAAATAGAGGGGGCTATCTCTTCGCTTATTCGAGTGTAAACACATGAAAGCACACACGCACGAAGACGTGCACACAGAGAAGAGAGGAGTCAGCATACAGCCGCGTTTTCTAGTCGGTCGAAGGAGAAGGAAACGTCGGAAAGAGAAAACGACTGAGAGAATGAGACGGTTGGCGAAAGACAGGGAAGTACGTGGAGTTAGAATGAGAGAGAAGGGTGGGTATAAGAGAAGGAAACCCCACGGTAGATGGTAGCGAAGGGTGCGAGAACGTGAAGAGGGTGAGAGAGGGTGGTACGAGAGTGGATAGGGTAGCTAAGACGACCGGCTCCCAAGTAATTATAAAATGCAATCAATACTTTACATATTTTTCACGCAACCCCGAGGGTCGTCTCCCTTGGATCTCGTACAAGTTTCCATGGCCTCTTTCCTTTTCGCGACGCCAGACGTCGACTGACACGTGGATGCGAATAATGACACGCGCTGGAGCTTTTTAATATGGAAGTGACTTTGTTAAAATTTAAACAAAGAGCACGGTTTGCGAGACGCGATTCGAGCATGCGAAATCTCAAAGCGGAGGTTACTTTTGTAAGATGACGCATGAAATGTTACGTATTGAATGCTTTACGTGTACGTGGTACTTTAATTATGTTTGACTTCATTTCATCTTTTCTTTTTTCTTTTATTATTATTATTATTTCAATATCATATTCTCTATTCATGGAAGATGTTTTGTTCGAAAGCGAGGATCGAGTGCAAGGTGTTTCTTAATTATCTTGCATCACGTCGTGGCATTAAAAATAATTGAATCGCGATACAGGATGAAATTTAATGGTATCATTATAATTCTGGAAATATTTCGTACTTCGTTCTTCTTTGTTATTGGATTCCTTGGATTTCCGAGGTACGTATACATCGAAGCCGAGTCTCGAATAGGTCTGACCGAAGGTAGTTTGTACCAAGGAGCTTAATGAATACGATAATAGAGGTACTTTCGTGCCTGGCTTCACGATTCATAATTCTACAGAAATATATGCATATATATATATATACATTGTGTAATATATATTTATATATTACGTATACATAAAAAACTCAGGGAGGGATGACTGATTTTCATAATGAAAAACGTGGTCGCAACGGTAATTACGCTTGTACAAATGTATCGTGAGACGCAAGAACAACGGCGAATTCGTGACTGAGAATGCAATGTGCAAAAATGAACGAACAATGAAACCGGCCGGAGGAAATAATGTAAATTCGCAGTACCCGAAACAATAACCCTTGAGCGTCGCTCGAAAACACTCTGGTTACCCCTTGCCGGTGCTTGCTTGCTTCGAGAGAGAGCAAGAGAAGGAAGAAGAGTCGACGACGCAATCGTCTTTGACCCCAAATCCGCGCGGTACATCCAGAATTTCCGGGATTGATTTACTGCCTCGACGGTCAGAACATTAAACTCAAACTGTCAAAGGCAAACAGCTTAATTAAAATTATAGTGTCAGCCTCGTTGAAATCTGCCGCCGCGAAGATACTTTGGGGGTCAACGATGAATGCTCCATCGTGAAAGTGAAACGTATAATCGCTCTTGAAATCGTAATTAAACGTCCACTTCTATATTAGTACGTTGTCTCTTAATTAGTTGCTTATAATTTAATCGTGGAAAAACGTGTCAATTTGTTTTAATAAATTCGATTAATTATAATTAATTATTCGTTACACGCGCAAGTTGTTTATACAAGGTGAGAATATACCCGTAGATTGTAATTTTCTCACACACAAATAATCGAGGGCAGGTAATCGATTTTGCTGTGCTCAATGCAACGTATCGATTTTATCAGCATCCAACATTGAAAAACTTTTCTCTGAATTATATTTTCAGAAAGTTCGTGCACGGACAGTCCGTTTGTATACTCTCGTTGGATGCAGCATCCCTCGTCGAATCTTTGTCATTAAGTTCGAAAAAAATTGTCGCGATAATTAGCAAGAGACACGCGGAAAATTGTCGGTATTCCACATATAACATTAACATCCATTAAAATCAGCTCTAAACAGTCATACGGGAGAATATCCGGTATCGCACGATGAACGATAGCGGGTATCGATAATCGATCGAATTCCTGGAAACCCCAAGACAAGCGTTCGCTGAGTCTTGCAAAATTCCCATACAAGTTCCTCCATCCGATTAATACCGGAACACTATCCTCGAGGAGACCCAACGGTCTTCCACCTCCCCCCCATCAGCCGCCTCTTCCTCCCTCCCTCCGGAACCACCCGCGAAAGTAAGTAGTGAGTGAGCGGCATTCAAGGGTTGGTGACTGTAGGGGGTGGCGGTAGCTCCGACGGCAGGGAACGAGCGAGAGGAAGAAAGATTCTGCGGAGGTAGAGTGCAAAAGAGAAGTACGTCGGTGGAGGGTGGCAAGGTAGGGTGGGTACCGAGGGTACGGCCAGATTTTAACGATTCCTCTGCCGCGGAGTCTTAAGAGAAAGAATGGCGGGGATGGGTGAAATGAGAGGAGAGGGTCGGGGGTTGGCGAGGGTGTCGAGGAGGTGTGGGTGGATAGGGATGGCGCGGAAAGAAGAGAAAAGGGGGCATAGGAAAAGACGAAGAAGGAGGGTGGCGAAGAGGGTGGGACAAGGGGGAGGGAGGGCTGGAGATCGCGGTGGCGGTCGAGAAGGGTGAGTGGGGAGGGTGTGGGGCGAAGGACGCGAAATGAAGAAATTCTATCTACATTTCCAACCCTTCATGCAGCGTCTTACCCCCTTAGCCGCTGAGACCCCGCGTCTTCCCTCCCGGTCGCCCTCTTCTTTTCTCTTTCTTCTGCCTCCGCTTCTTCTTCCGCCCACTTCGTTCCTTCAGCCGCCTAACCTCCTACCCCTCTTCATCCTCCTCATCCCGCCCGTAACCCGACCAACCCCCTCGCGCTCGCCTTCTCTCCGCGATGTCCCCTCGATCCGCGCAGCCCGCGAGCAACCACCCCGCTGAGACAATACGACCGACTCAACCCCCTCCTACGGTCCGTCTTCTTCGCTTTCTTCTGCCTCTTCTTCTTCGCTTTCTTCCTCCTCTTCTTATTCCTTCGAACTCCTACTTGTACCCTTGTCCCTTGTTCCTCCTCTCTTTCTCTGTAATACCGGCCTCTTTTTCTCTCGCGTCCTCTAACCCCTTCAAAACGGTATCGCCACCCACCACCATTGCCGTCACGACTGGCAGAAGAGTACGGCAAGCAGGCGGCCAGGGTAGCTTCGGAGCTTTCTTTCGTTTTCTCCCACTCCTGCCTCTTCGCTCTACTTCGTTTTGTCTTTCTTCCACGCTTTAACGGCACTCGCCACGGATTCTTTCTCTCTTCTTAAATACAAAAGCAAAAATTTTGCTTATTAGAATATTTCCAAGAGACATCCCTTCTGTTTCGTTCTCTCTCTCTCTCTCTCTCTCTCTCTCTCTCTCTCTCTCACTCTGTCATTCTCTATGTACCTATCTATGCATCAGTTCGTCTAACCATACCCCTTGCTCCCTTCCTTTTTTTTTCTTCGTTTCTCGGGTCGACAAGTTTACAACTCCTGCACCCTTCGTCGTTCTTGGTTTCGCACGGGGCGGAGGGGGAGGGGGGTGGTTCGTGCACTCGAGTGTGACGGCACTGGGCTGCGCCGTCGGTCGAGTTATTCGCGCTCGCTCCTCTCGTTTCGAGCGTCTAGCCACCGACGCCGCGGCGGACGACGGCGGTGCCACTGGCGGCCATTACTATGATTGTATGCACGGAACTTTAATTATTATTATAGCGGCCCGGGGAGCCGAGTGTATGACAATAAGGAGCACCGACAGAGTACTTTCCTCGGGCAGGTGTACAAGTTGCGCTCGCCTATGTACGGTCTCCCCGTGCCACACGTACGTGAATGGGCCGCGACGGTTGTGTGCATGCAAGCGGTTTGCCGGTACAAAGGACGACAGATTGAAATCTTTTGTACGTTTCTACTTTTCTTTTGCTCGTTATTGCGTTCGTTATATGTTTGTTTGCACGCTCGATTGTCGTTTATGTACGGCACGGAGACAAATGCTCCTTGCTTTCGACTTCCTCCCTCGGTCAAGCCATCTCGATGGCTTAATTAAGCGATAGTTTACCGATCCCCAGCTACGAGTAAACGTGGAAAAGCGTACGGAATAATTCCGCATACGATAGAATTACATTGTCATACTTGTTTTGAGTCCATCGGTAAGAAAAGAATTCTTCGTGGAAGCGCGCGCTTTTCAAAGTTTCGCGGGTCCGCGCAGCGAGGTTCTCTCGTCGGACGCGATGACGTCACGGCATGCGAACCCGCACGTTTTACGGGGATTCTTCGTGTGATTTGAAAGACGTTAAAAATTTAAGACTTGTTCTCGTTAAACGGTGAATCGTAGATTTTCGATAGAATTTTATTCGGGAAATTCTCGATTTAATTCGACATACATCTCCGTTCCGTCGATGCTGTTATTTCGCGCGGTAATGCGGGCTCCTTCCAATAGAATTATCGGGCGAGAAATTTTTGTCGTTTCCCCATTGTTTTACCGGCGAAAGTATTGTAACCAAAACGGGGCACGCATTGTTCCGTATTTTTTCGTACGTCTGTAATTACAGTCGAAACAAAAGTACACATGTCGAAATGACAGAGCAGGGTAGAATTAAGAATAACAATGGCGCTCCGAGCATTCACCGGTGCATTAAAAGTTGCATAAGAGCGAGCAGTGTGCAAGTCGCAATCGCAATCGACGTCGGTGATTAACGCGCCGCACGCGTCCGAGCACTTCATAAACATTCTTTACGGTACGTTTCGTCCTCGATGCGGAACTGGCTGCAACTTCGGAGATTTCTGCTTCGTTGTTACGTCAAATGCAGAAAACAATATCTCCGCGTCGGAGTAATCCCCGTTCTAAGTTTCATAAGCGCCCGTCCTGCCGGCATTTCCTCAACGAGACGTAAAACTTGATTTGCATATCCAAGGGTGTGTCGTTCGGATACGATAAATACGGCGATGCTCTCTTTCGTCTTTCGACGATGAGAAAAACGCGAGAGGTAAAATGTCAGGAGGAAATCGACGTTTTCAGAAAGTGGAAAACTCTCGAAATATTCGCCTCGAAAGACACGGTATAAAGCTCGACGCGATGTAAGATACCGAATGATAGGGGAGACTGTTGCTGAAAGAGAGAGGGTGAGACTGTAACAAACAATGGAAAGGTAGTCTTGGCGGACAATAGCTCGTGTGGAACAAACACATCTTACCCGTTCACCGTTTCTCACTCTCTCACCCTCCTCGATCCACCTCCTCGGATTGTCCCTTCGTGCACGAGCCAGACCATGGTTTGGGGATACATTTTGTTCCGGACTTCACATACTTACGTTTTTAAGCTTTAAAAGCTCTATTGCCTCCGCAACGTTCGGTACACAAGGCGGAACAATAGGATGGACAAAAAACCGCACTCGGGACAATGATACATCCATAATTTTTGTATCTAAACCAGGGATGCGTGAACCGGAGTTTGCGGTTACATTCATTTCAACGGGGAGATAATGCATCTCGGATATATTTCTTCGAGCTATTTTTTTGTGCTTATCTTGTCAATGGTTTCTTCAATTAACGATAATGAGATTGAAAAGTTCGATGTAAATGGAACTGTGAGAAACGGTTGAATTATATCTTGGAAGCAAAGGAGACAATGAAAAATGAGAGTAGTACAGAAATTGCAACGGTGGCGGAATCGAGAAGCCGCCTGACGTTATATACTTCCGATTGGCTACCCGGAGGTTACTTGGAATCGCCGGAATTGGCAAAATGATTCTCACCATCTTCCCCGATCAGATATCATCAGTTTCCAGAATATAACACCTGAATCTCTAATTGTCACATGCGGAAAATATTTGCATGTCCAATTAATTTACCTATCGTGAACTTTCGCGACATCTAGTAATTAATGAGAGTAACGGAATGAAACTTTCCCAGCAAATCGATCAGCATCGAAATGTTAATTATTTGAAGGAAAAAAAAAGTTAAGCTGCAGCCTATCGCTAACTCCGACGCATAATTCCCATCTATCGACGCTTTTACGAGGCTCCGCTCCAAATCGAGCGCGATAAACTCGAACCAACCCCCCGTCGACCACCCCGAAAACTTTCAAGGCCCTTCGCATTATCGTCATCTCCATTCCATAAGTTCCCTGATACTCGAAGAGGAACAAAAAAGCCCCGGCCGGAGAATTGCCTTACAGAATAAAAAGAGAAAGGAGAAAACAAAGAGGAATCCTTGCATACATCCAAAGAAAGAAATCTACAATTTCGTCTTTACCATCCCACCCCCTTTCCCCCGAAGCGCTCGACGTAATTCCGCCACGTACACCTTCATCGCCCCAGGATTCTTTGGCCTTCGCAGGTGGTACGTGGAGCCGCGAGTAAGAAGAGGCATCGAGGTAGACGGGATCAGAAAGGAAAGACGAAAAGAGCAGGATCGTGTGGGAGGAAAGGAAAATACGGTGTCTAAGAAAACGACGGAGAGATGGCTAGGCGGAGTGAGAAAGTGAAAGAGCAGAGGAAGCGAAACGGCAGATACCGGGAGGGAACGATACGTAAGCGGGGTGATTCTTAGAAAGGGAAAGGGAAAGGGTTACCGAGGCCTTAAGTGTAAAAGATTATCGGGAGGCAGAAGAGGACCGGTATCAGCAGCAGCGACGACGACAACGACGAGGAGGACGACGACGTCGGCAGCCCACTTTTTCCTCAAAAGGGGGATGGGGGAGGAGGAGGAGGTAGTGAAGGAGGTGGAGGATGAGGAGGACGAGGGGGTGGTGAGAAAGTGGGAGGAGGGGGTTGGATGGTTGGTGGAAGCTCGCTGGGTAAGAGTCGGGGGTACGGAGCACGAAATGAGGGTTCCTGAGTTTTTGCCAGGCGATCAATAAAAGTCTCTGTGCTCTCCTCTTATACTTGTCGTATAACGAAGTAGGCTGGCTGGCTGTAAGGGGTTTGGGTGCGTGGCCCGGTGCGTGCATTAATTCCACCTCCGCCACCTCCGTCTCTCACCCATTCTACCCTCCTTCCTCTTTCCTTTGCTGACTCCGTCCTTCTCGGCCCCTTTCGCTCGCGCTCATTCTCTTCAGGCTCGTTCCAGCTCCTCCGCGTCTCTCCTCTCCCCCGATCCCCTTATCCTACACGCCCTCGTTTCCTCTCCGCGTCTTCCTGCCTCGACTCATCAACGCTCGGCGCCTATGAGAGCACGCAGCCGGATACGAAGGGTACGGCGAAGAGAGTTCGGCGATCTGCTACCCTCTGGTGTGAGGGTGTCTTCGTTGGAGTTGGCGCAGGACGTGTTTTAAGAAAACCTGACGCTCCTTCGGTACTTCGGGAATCTCTCCTTGCCCTTTGCGTAGTCCCGTTCATCTCTCTCTCTCTCTCTCTCTCTCTTCCGCGTACCTTCGGATTCCTTGGCTTCGAGTTGCGTTCGGCACTTTTTGTCGCCTACGGTTCCCTCTATAATTAGCGTATTTATGCGCCTCTACCGATTCCTTCGGAATGTTATGTTTCTTGGAACGCATCGGGTAATTCATTTTACGTGATGTACGCTTAGAGTGTCGACTACTGCCGGAAGCTTCTAACGAGACTTCGGAAGCTCGGATACTCGATGCTTGATGATCAGTCGGCGGGTTATTTTTGTAGGTATCGAGCAAGCATGGCAAACTCGAAGGCTAACACGGGCCAAATAAACAAGGTCTGAACTTATGTGGGCCGCAAAAAATAAAAACTTCAATTTCTATAGAAACATAGATTTATTTCGAAAATAAAACGGTAAAATTAATGCCTTTTTCCTGAAACTTGACATCCGTGTTTTGCCGGGCCGCAAAGACAGTCGCGGGCCGCGAGTTTGACATGCTTGGTATAGAGGATGATCCATTTGATTTCGTTGTATTTGGACTTTTTTATTAGTTGGTTGGTGGTTTGTTTAAAAAATGGCAATCTTTCGCTTCGCAAATGTCCTCATCTTCGTCCACTTGCCCCGCATAAGCAATGATCCCCGCAGATCTCCATCAGTGTGCGCAGATTTCCTTTATGTGTAAGTATCTTCTTTGTGTGCGGACGAAACGTTGAAAAAAGATCTACAATTATCGCCTGACTATTCATACTCGATCTTGTATATTATTTTTTGAGGAATCACGCGGCGGCACATGTAACATCTTCGGCGCGGCTTGCCTTCCTTATCTTCGTCGTTTCTGTCGCACGGAACGGAATCTTGACGCTTTTAATTTATTTCATACATTTTTCCCAAAATACTTTCGTGAAACATTCAGCAAAATTATTAGAACATGTCGATAAAGTTTTATTGTAATTTTTGCATATCGGTTTAATATCACTTTCTTAATGTGGATAATGTTATCGCGTTATATATTATATAATGTTATATATTTTCCATAAATGTAAAATCGCCTTAATCCGTGGTAAAAGAAAGGTTCAAAAATCGTAACGAATTTAATAATTTGTTTAAAAAATGTTAAAGATCCTGATACTGTACATTCGCCAGGATACAGGTAGCAAAGATGAACTACTAGAGGGTAGGAAATGGGAGTTGGTAAATCATAGCTAATCTCCCTGCTAATTAATCCAAAGTAATTTGTGCTTAAAAGTACATATAAAATCTCCAGTGACCAGCCTTCCTAAGAAATATCTACATTTTCTTATCCTCTCCTTGAAAGTCCTTTTAACTCCTCCGCTGCAAAAACTCTCATCATTCTCTGAAATTCTTTTATCAAAATAATTTTATGGTTAATATTATAAAACATTTCTTCCCACAACAAATCACATTCACAATTACACCAATTATTAATATTAACATTATCATTAACATACATCTATTGTCACGTACCATCGACACTTTACTTTCAAGACCGTCAGCGAAAGGGTTGCAGAACCTTCATCTCGATCCTCAGCCCTTTGTAACCAACCAACGCGCCAAGTCTCTTCGAAGTGCCGACAGCATTATTTTTCCAAAGTTCGGTACACGACTGAACTACGTATGACAGAAATCGCGAAACCTCCTCGATCGGTATTTCTCTATACTGTTTAGAAATTCACTCGGACACGCCGAGTCCCACGGTAGAGCTCCGTATAAGCCTCAGCGGATGCTGCGATCTGATTTCGTCTTATTTCTTCGTACACTTCTTCCACCTTTTCTTATCCCCCTTTATCTCCCTCCGCAGCCTCTTCCTCTCGCGGTCCTCTCTCTTTCTCTTTCTCTCCTCCACCCACGAACACGCTCCCCGTTACTTTACCACATCACGCGACGAGTGCTTCTTTTTCCCCGTCGATGAGTCCTTCGTCCTCTCCGTGTATCCGACGAGGAGAGAACTGGAGCAGGAAAAGAAAATGTTCTCCCGTAAGTGTAGTCGGCCGAATCAAGGAAAGCCCCTTTGATTTCCCATCGCTCGATTCCTCGTCGAACGACGGATAAACTCTCTAAATCGTTTCGTATATTGTGTGTTCGGAGTTCAAACGAGTTATAGCGAGATGTTCGCCGATTACTACGCGCATCGTTCCTTTCTCGAGATGGACACGGGTGTTGTTCTTATTTTTATTTCTTTATTTGCGTATGCTAATTTTTATTTTTAACGAAGCGATCGTTGAATGATCGAGTCGTTCGTTGTATTGAATCTGTTCGATGAGAGAGAAATCTCAAAAGAAGAAATACGATCGTATTGCGTCAAGCGACGCGGATTTGATCTTCCGTCCCGTTTTTCGATCTCTATCGATCTGGATTTATTGGACCGTCGCGTGGTGCCTGATTTCACAATCCTCTCCGAGCGATTTATCTTCGGAACTTGCGGCGTGTCATCGTCGTCCAGTTAACCGTCGTGTAAGCGCAATTTACGAGATTGTTAAATGTTAATAGTCCGTGATCGTCGTATTAAAGAATCGATTATTTTTTTTATAGCTTTATGAAATGTATAATGAATAGGAAACAAAATAGTACAGCTTGTACAAGAAAATATTCGTGTAAATTGCAATGTCTTAAATTCACTATGGTTAAAATTGTTTCTTCGATGTTCCTGTATTTAATGAGAAACAGTGTGGATAATTCTCTACCTTCAAATATTTATTTATATTCGACGTTCACAATAGTGAGGGCACTAAAAAATACTTCAATTATTTTTAAAAAATTAACTACCATTTTCTGTAAATTCGCGGAAGTACATGACAAACCTAATTATTTCGTCAGTAATAAGACAACAAATTCATTTTGCATAATCCAATGCTATCATAGAACTTCTAAGGTTTTAACAATAACCGTACCGGCACTTTATGGGTGCCTATTCTAACCGTAGCTCTTCATTTGACCGATTATGAAATAACAATTCAAAAAATCACATTATTTCATTCCGCTGAACCGGTGAGTTGACCGTGTTGCACTATCTTCCCGCCAAAATATTATAAATGTCGTTATAAATAACCCTCCATATTTAATTTAAAATCCATATAGTTTAATTACAGAAGATCTTTAATTCGTTATAAATAATATCATCGATCGAACGAACACGTCAGCTTTTAGCATCGAATAATTAAAGGCACATGTAAATGCAAACAATGGATACCAGATTCGTTTAAATCGTTGATATCTGTTGACATTAACATATGGTGTAGCAGGCACGATAAACGCAAGTTAGAATTAATAAAATCGTGACTCGGCATTGTCGCAAACCGGCGTGAATAGAACGGCTACCCCCTGCAACGATTCGGGGTAATTAATTCACAATGGGGTGCTGCGGTTCGACCACTCCATACCCAGCTCGTATTCTCATGGTTTCTCTGCATAGCTAGCGTATGAATCTTCGTCTTCACCCTTGATGCTATCGATCCTTGCATATGTTTAAGTACTTCCCTTCACCTATTCGTGTATGCAGTAGGTTTCAGCGGATTGAAGGATCTACGGATTTTATACGGAATTTCATGCAAACCAGGATGAAGTAGCCGTTTTTTTAATTGACACGTTGCCTGCCTCGTCGATCATCTTACGATTGTTATCGTTGAATTGCGTTTAATGAAAAAGAGCGATATTTTAATATTTTTAATGTCAGAATTAATAATGACAGATATATTACCGAGATGATAGGTGAAACAGGTGAAAAATCGATGATTTTCTTTAACTGGACTTTGTAGCGTTAAGCTTTATAGAAATATTCTGAAAAATTTCTATGGTAGTTATAGGAGAAGGAGATTTTTTAAGGGGTATGATCGTTGACTCTTTGAACTCAGCATTATTTTCTCTTTCTATCGCTAACTGCCTGAAGTTGCTTGATATTCTCTACCGTTAAATATTTATTTTTGCCGGGTCTCACAATTTCATTTAAAATAAATTTCTTCGCATAAAGTATATATTTTTTGACGTGACAGTAATTAACGTAATGAAATATTGTTTATCTTAGAGTTAGCTTAACATAAAACGAGAATAGCTACGTGATGCCCCGTTCGCCGTAAAGTAGAAAAATATTGACTTTTCGGCATCGTTAAGTATCGCAAATCGTGCGCAATATCTCCACTCTAATCTCGAAATAATTAATTCATAATAGGGGCAGCAAACGCGTATCCTTACGATTTTCCGGAATCTCCACGAACTTCGGCCTCCCATTCTAATTAACATTATCGACCTCGAGTATCGCTGCAGGTCTCTTTTCACTCAACGTCGCACTTCTGTTAGTGCATCGCATCGACACCGTTCGCTCTCCTTATTTATTAATTAATAATTCACTCCTAGTTACGCATCGATCGAAAAATTCTTCACATTTTCGCCATAATAACAATGAATGTAAAAACTCTGATTCAAAAATCCACGAGCAAGCACCATGAAAACGAAAATACGCAAAAACCTGGTAGGTATAGTGAAATGATCCTTTTTTCCCGGAAAGATGTGAAATTAAATTTCACCGGTTAAGTTTCACCAGGAAGATCGATCGCCGATAGAATCGATGGGATTAAAAATTGTACGAGACAGGTATTAATTGCTTAGTTTCGCACGACTCTCCGTCAGCGATGCGATTGTTGTCCGTTTCTATCCTCGGATCAGGTTGCCTCGGGTTATTACTTCCTTTCGGATAATGATTTTCGGACGAGAGATTTATGATTCGTAAACGTCATCGAGTAATCGCCGATACCTACTTAATAACCGTTCCTGGAAAATCCTCCGACATGTCGCACACTGCATGGTCAGGTGCACACGCAGGTAAAGCATACCTGTGTCGAATCATTCGAAAAATACGGATGAAGAGGAGCATTTTAGAAAGGTAATCGCCGACACGCACTTCGAGCAAGGTGCCACAATAAAAGGTGTTGTTTCGGTGGCACATTTATTGCGGTCCGGCAGTCATACACCTTCGGTTAAACGATGCAAATGCATGCGTCAATGTTTTCCCCGTAATTGTTACGAGACGTAGGAAGTATTTGTACGATTCGGGTGAACCATTCAATTGCTTTTCTTGGCGGGCGACGTAGAAAACATTTGTGACTAAGAGCGTGACGCCAGGATGGTTTCAGGGGGATTAGAAAGAGTAAGTAGAATGTTAATGTTATATGTGAAACATATGATTTTTGCTTCGCAGAATGTTGTAGGTATATGATATTTGATTTACAAACTTTAGTCATATTTGAGCGGGTGATGATGAAAGCAGGTAATAAAATGAATTTGTCAGTTATTTTGTATTGCACCGGCTGCGTTACAATAGAACTGCTTCGTAAATGTCATGAAAAATGGAAAAGTTTACCTGAGTTGATAACTGTCTTATTACACAGAAAAGTTTAAATTTCTCGTAATGAAGAATTAATATCTTATTGTTGAACCAATTTTCATTTTAATAGAGATGACAAAACAGTCGATATACAGCAAGTATTGAACGTGTTAACGAGACTAAAAGTAACTTTTCGAGTATCTGCAGTGTTTTATAATTATTGAAATAATTGCAGTTGCGTCAGAAACTCGACAAATTTTTAATTATCTTCTATATATTAACAAGGTGATGAGGTAACCTCATCAGGAACAATTTCAAAGTGCGATAACCGATGATACGGTTCACTCTTACCACGTGCTATGCTCAATTTTCAGCCACTGCACACATGCACATAGAAAGCGCGCACTTAGCTCCTTATTAAAGTCATGCACCCACGTGCATTTCGCGTGCGGACTTTGAAAGTCGCGTAACTACTTCTGACATTAGTAAAATTTAATTTCTTAAAAAATATTTATGCGACATGAAATATTATTTGATGACTGTCTAGAAGCAATTGTCTTCACTACGTGTGCTTTTAATATATTGATGCAGTTGGGGCTGAATGTTACAGTCATTGCGTAGGCATAAGTAATATTCTCTCGTTCTAAAATTATAGATAGGAAAGCAATCAAAATGTCTAATAATTTTCTGGTGACCATTAGTAGAATTTATAAAATTGAATTAATTGTATTGAATAAGTGTTAAATTTTATATATAAAATTCGATACTTATTGTATATGTCTAGGAGTTTTATTAGCTTAATTTAGCTGGCAACGAAACATTGCGGTTTTATAGATTTCAGTAGGCGACAAATGCTAATCGTTTCACCGACGAAACACAGAAAAAAGCATACGTGAATGATTTCGATTGTATATCGATAAATTAAAAAATCTCACCGCAGAATTCATAATTATTCGTCGCGATACCAGCAAATTCTCGATTCGCCCGACAAACATGTAACCGTGAGGAGGTGCCACCGCCTCTCAACAAAAAGAAGCTAAGAAGAATGAAAGATAGAACGGAAAAGAAGAGCGAGAGATCCGTGAAAATGTGAAAAAAAAATGAAGAAACCGGGAGGGAAATCAAGCGGGAAAGAAAAAAAAATAAAAACGACCAACGAAAGACACGGATGGAGGAATCGAAAGAAAATCGAGAAGAAAACGTGGCAGGAGGGAGGACGGCGGGGGCGGCGGAGAGGAAACGGGGGAGTTGAGCGTCGCGGCGTTGTCCTCACACGTACCGGCGCTTTCTTAATCATCATCTGTCTATCTCTCGGCATTAGTCGAGAAGAAAAGGAGGAAGACAGGAACGCAGGGGGTAACCTACGATGTAAGAGAAAAGGATGGCCGCGGAGTAGGGAGGAGGTTGAGGACGACGGGGGGGTTAGAAGGTTCGGGGTACCGGAGAAGGAGGTGAAAGAAGAAGTCGGAGGAAGAGAAAAGGAACGAACGAATGAGTGGTAAAGGGAGAGGGAAAGAGAGAAAGGGGGAGAGTAAAAGAGAGAGAGAGAGAGAGAGGTAGGAAGGGGTGGGCGCGAGTGAACGCGTGCACAGCGAAAGAACGAGAGAGGAAAGAGTCCTCTTCGTAGGGAGTACTGGAAGAACGGTGAAGAAAGACGGAAAGAGTACCAGCGGAGGAGGATGAGGAGGACGCGGCCGTGAGGGAGGGAGGGGGAGATGCTTCTTACTCCGCCCAGCATCCAAGATGGCGTTGGCAGCGGCTCCCCTCGTCATTAAAATCAATAATTAAAAAATACATCCGTGGGCACCTTCGCTTTTCTAGCGCCTCGTGACGCGTGCTCGGCACCACCCGCCCCACCGGCTCTCTATATATATCTGTACACGTATATATAGGCGTATGCGCGACGAGAGACCAAGTGAGAACCACTGGGGCCGGTTCCTCGCGGGTAGTGGGGCGATACGGGGGGTTGGCCGGGGGTGGAGGGCCACGGCAGTGGTAGAGCCAGCGCCGGTGCCGTCGAGGGGGGTGACCGAGCCTGGTTCCTAGGGGTAAGGGGGTGTAGTGGTACCAGCCTGCACTGGCGAGACCCTTAAACAGGGACACAAGAACGGGTGGATGGGTACGGGAAGTAGGTACTTCCTCCGACCACCTCATACCCCCTGCCATCGACAGTGGCCCCCCTGTGGAACAACCACCCATACGACGTTCGGAACTTTGGAACTGACTGGATTTTCGGAGTCTTTTAATTACGATTATTATGCGGTTTTATAGAACGCTAATTAATTTTCACCGTGAACGCAGCGGACGCATGGAAGGAATGATTTTGGGGATGACGGTGGCGGGAAGAGATATGGTGGGGATGTCTCTGATTTCGAAGAGGATTGATAAGAATGAATGCTTTCGAGGATCGGGGGGAAAATGTAAGAATGGTCGGTAGAATTAATTATGCCGGATGTTGGAGGAAGATCGCTTGGGTCACTGAACTTTCTCGGGGAAAGTACTTTCAAGGGTAAGTGTAGATTTTACGGGCACCACGGATTCCATTCTGGAATAGGGTTACTGAGATATGACGGGGGAAATGTAGAAGATGCAAATTCTTTATAGTGGTTGCAATCGTTTTTATACGATTTATATCAATTTGTATTCTTTTATTTAAATGAAGTGCCGTTCTTGAAGTACGTGAATACTAAGTTTAATAATTGGCTGCATTGTTGATTTACAGTTGCTGTCGTTTAGTGTCGCGAATCTTTAACTTTGCAATTAAGCAATTGTCTATCCAAGACGATATACATTTTCATAAATTTTCACTATGTTTCTAAGCGCTACACATAATTATTATTGTGCAGTCCGTAGAAGAATAAAATTTCGATGCGAATAAGAAGAATAAAATTTCGGATCCAATCCGCAAACTTAAAACCAGAATCAGAGTTGTCCTTACAGTGCAAAAATGCCAAGAAATTTTGTTTTACAATTACTTCATATCTTAATAATATTTCTTTTCACATTTTAAAATTTCCATTAATATAAAATAAATACAAATAATTACATTGCACGATGTAATGAAAAAAAGTGTTAAAAATCGACGGACCCATAAATAAAATGTATAACGATATATATAATATTTGATGTGAAACTGCAATATTTAAAATAAAGTTATATATGAATGTGAAAAATGATCATGTGAAAGTCCTGCAGCAAGTTCTGTGATTTGAACGCCTCGCATGAAGCAGAACGGAAGGGTGCCAAAAATATACACCGTCGGACACGTTATAAATGCATGGCCTCGGTATATAACAAAAGACCATTATCTATCGTTTCACCGAGCGACGTCGTCTAAATAAAATTATATGAAATAATTAAGCACAGTCGGGTTACGATTTCTTGGCGTTGTCTACGTAAACCACAAATTATGTATTAATTTAATTATTGGAATTATTCGGAAACAATGTTTCGAACGAAGGAATTAAATACCCAAATATAATCTATAATTATAAACAATATTATTCACTATGAAACGCTGAATTACGATTGTGACTTTCTTGAAAAGATCTTATTAAACCGAATGGGATGTAACAGTATTTTAAAAATCGTCAGACTGTTACGGGTGATCAAATAATAAGAATTTATTAGCAAAGTGGATTTCGACGATCGCGATTGTCTCTGGAATAAGCAGCTTACTTGACGATACGAGAACATCTCATTGTGCAATATAACAGTTAATGTTCTTATACCGAGTGCACTATCAGCAAATTTTCACGTTGAGATAATTATGCGAAAGTATTATATTATTGGATTCCGTTGCTTTCAGTTTCTCGATACGGCAAATTAAAAGAGGAATATCTTCTCAAATGTAAGAATACATGTATCAGTCGATGTGCATTAATGATGAATATATTAGAAATATAGATTTAGAAAAGAATAGAGACATGGAAGATCGGAAAAACTAATGAAACTGTACCTGCAAATATATGAATGCGTTATTAATTATGAATGTTCGTCGGTATTTAAATGTTTAAACATAAATCCTGCCAACGAACCTGCTACTTCTCCGTTCGATTTTGTATTTTGATACTTATCAAAGGCTTGAAGTTTTAATTAATCCAATGGTACATTTGAATTTTATACTTTTGCAGTATTTATCTTTCTGGTTATTTGCAACGGCGTTCAGCTCTAACGAACACAAAGGAAATGTTTAATTTACAATCGTTATTTTTTATTTACGTAGAAAATCTGTCGCTTTTAAATATAAATTTTTCAAGCACGATCGATTCACCCAGTGGTGTACCTTGTCTATGTATAACTTTTATTTAGAAATTAATCTGGAAGAAATCCGTTCGAAGACCTCTTAGTTTTGCAGTAAATACCTTCAAAAATGCCACGAAGCATCGATGAAATTCCTATTACCTCTAAAATAAATATCATTTACATTCGACCGTCTCATCGATAACAACGTCTTACGCGGAAAATCCACATGAAAATCCTCGACACTTCCAAGACAACACTCACTCCTCCACATCCACGACGACCGTACTTGTTTCCATCCAGAAAGTACAAAAAGAAAAAAATCAAAAACGTTTACCCTCCGAATAATCGAGCGCACAACCAGGCCGAAAATTCCATCCAAACGTTACCCCTTTACCCGAAGAAAATCCCTCGAAACTATTTCTCCGCGTAGAACGGGACACCCTCAAATCCCATAAAGAGGGGGTGGACGTCCATCCTTCGAGCCTCGATTACAAATCCTTCGGTGGTTGTTAAACGCACGACAAAACGGGGCCCGCATAGGAATCGCAAGGGTCGTCCAACGAGAAGGGTACGAGGGCACAGGTGCCAAGCAGGTGTACACCTCCCTCGAAGGGAGCGATATTTGGGGCAAGAAAAGGACAGAGGGGTAGGTGTACCGTATCCCCGGTAGAACGGTAGAGAATCACAGGTAGAAGGTACTCCGAAGAGCGTAGGTAAGCGGTCTAATCGGTAGACGGCAAACACTCGGCCGGTGAGCGTGGCTCTCGTTCGAGAAAAGAGAGACACGTACATGTAGAAGGAGCGAAACACGTTCGACGAGCCGCCGGAAGGACGGCGTGTGGTGGAGGAGTAAAAGGTTGAACAGGACAAGAGAGGAGGGAAGGAGGGTCCGATGGGCTGGTACCCACCCGGTTGGAGGTGGCACAAGGAGGTGGGACTCTTCGCCTCGTTCTCCACTTTCAGTGGCAAGTCCGAAGAGGCAGTCACAACGCGACTGCTCTAAGAGCCAGGCCGCCTGCCGCCGCCGCCACCGCCACCGCCACCGCCACGGCGGCCGTCACCGTCGCCACCACCGTTGCTCGACCGCACACCTGTATGTGACCGTGTACCTACGAGCGCCCACCTACGTGCTCCCACACACTTCCTCGACACGATTCAAGACAGTCGACGCGGCGCGTCCACCACCTGCGGAATTCCACGCGTGCGATGCGATCGTGGCCCTCGCCTCGCGGACTCTGCGACACGAGTAGCACGCCTCATCGGTCAGTGATTTAAGGCCATCCTTCGGCGTGTCGGCTGGATGCACGTGTCGCGTGTGTACGGTGACGTTGAATCGGTCGGCAAGTGTTTGTTGTGATAGGTGTATTATAGATCTCTTTTATTGCATCGTGAGTTCGGGGTGTTTTTCACTTGGAAGCGGATGGACGATGTGACCCGTAGGGGTTGGAAGCTGAGAGAATACTTCGCGAAAGCTTCGCACGATTCAAGGTACCATGAGTAGATAGAGCTAATGGATATGTTCGTAATCGAGGAAAAGTCGATGCGAGAGATAGAGGATAGAATTTTCAGGACGATATCGCGACGTCGTTGCGGGTAGAATACGTATTACGGACGTGTATCGGTAGACGTGTTTCTCTCGGGGGCATTGATTTGCATTGCCGATAGTATTCTTTGCATGCCGGGGAATATGTCTCGTGTGTTATAATTGTGATGAGATATATGTCTCGACGGTTGCAACGTGCTGGGATGCGAAATGTTTAGCTTTTTGGAAATTTTCCGTTCGCGTATGGAATTTGGCGGCAGATATTGCCGATACGATATTTTCCGATTTACGCGCGAATACAAGAGAGTCCATATCACGTATGAATATCTTGAAAATTTTAGCTGCTGAATTCTATCCGATACTATACATTTTTTACTTTTCTCCAAAATATTCAAAACTTTCGCGACTACGGTATCTTTGCTAGAAAATATATAACGTTGCAATATTCTTTCAATACATAGCCATACTTAAAGATACTTCTACCGATATTCACACGTAATATTAAAAATCATACCATGGATTCAAAGAATTTGCAAACAATTACTCATGAATTTTTCTATCTGCACGTTTCGCGTACGTATAAAACAACGAAAAGTCGTTCGAAGGAAGTTATACATAAAACGGTCGTGAAAGAGTTATACCCGTGTATTCTTCATAACTATAGATCCGAACCGTACATTCGACGTTTAAGATCGACGAAATTCCCGCGGGTACAAAAGGGACAATGAAAATGCCCCCGTAGTTTATCGCCCCGCGAAATCAGTAAGATGCAATAGCATTTCGCGGAAGCATATAAACGCACACGAGCACGGAAAGCGTACCAGGTACGCGTATAGGTGCAAGTAGACGAGCGAAACTATCTACAGTCCTTACCTCTCTATGGTGCCCCGTTGCGATCTGAGATTCTTCGAGAGGTCCTGAACTTGGAATTCACCCTCCCGGTGCCACCTCCGACGGCGGCCTTGACTTCTCGTCGTTCGTCTCTCATCGCGGTCCTCGAAATCTTCTCGTATCTGTCCCTCTTTCGCCGACGACATTCGTTTCTCAAACTTCGAGTGGAAACCGATCTTTTCCGATCGTCATAGAATCTTCCCCGATCGAGCAAAATCAAACGATACAATCGACCGCTCCTTGTATCAGAATCCACTCATAGATCGTACGCAAAGCACCAAACAATCGTAAGAACAATGATAAAATACCCATAAACGGTACTTTGCACGATCTCCCTTGAAACGGTTCGCGATGCGGGACGGTTGAACGATTTCCGCGTATCTCGCGCGAGAAAAAAAAAGCCCGTCGACGATATCGGAGCAATCCGGGCGCGCGGAATCCCTCGTGTGCATGTCGAGGTTTTCTTATCGGTTACATCGGCTCGCGGATGAGCGTGTAGATTCGTAACATAGAGGCAGGGCAGAGCAGGGACGAAGGGCACGGGGGCGCCTCGAGAGGGGCGGCAAGGGTTAGGGCAACAAGAAGGAGCGCGTCTCGCATGGAACAGTAGGTTTCCCCGTAGTCGAAAGGAAGGAAAGGGGTAGTTCGCGGTCCGCGAATGTTGGTTGGAGCGGCAGGACACGCGCCAGGGGTGGCGAGAGGCGGTGGTGGGTTTGCGCGCGGGGCGGTAAAGTGACGGAGGAGAAAGCCGGGGCGGCGGAGAGGGGGATTGCGAGGGTGGAAGAAAGGGGGAGGCGGTCGAGGAGCGAGAGAAAGAGAGATAGAGAAGGGGGAGGTTGGTTAGTCGGAGTCGGTATGTGGGAGCAAGCGAGCACCGTGTGCCGTGCAGGGAAAGAGACGACGTCGCCGCGAGGGAGGGAGAGGTTTAAGGAGCGAGAGGGGCGGGGATCTTAGGAGGGGCGCCTAACGTCACGGCGCATTCACTCACCGGCCGTCGCCGACGCCGCTGTGCCGCACACGCAACCCACACGATACGGTCAGTTTTCTCTTAACCTCCCCTCGGTGACGCTCGACTTTTTCATTTTTCTCGCACCTGCGAAACGGTCGAGAGTCTCGTAAGTGTCTTTGCCCAAGGTGAAAGCCATAGTCGCCGGTGATTCCATGGGGAAGATAGATCCCCCGTGGCCGAGAGTGATCGAGGAGTGATTCATGTACGTACACGCGGGTGTCTCGAGGAACGGGCTAATGAGAGTGCAAACCGGATGACCGCGGGGTACTTCCGGATCGTAGGTTCGTGCTATTATCGAGGAGGCGGTGGGTGACAGTGAGGAATCAGCTGATCGGTTAGGGGCGCCACGCTCTCTTATTCTCTCTTGCGCGGGCTTTCTCCGTTTCCCTCTATCACATCTTATTTATATATCTCTCTTGCTCTTCCCTCGTCTCTCCGACTTTGCCCTGGGATCTCCGACGTAAACACGAGTACGCGTACGACGAGGCGGGATCGAGCGCGCGGTTCACCGACTGTGTTTAGTTTTCCCGCCAACGCGGCAAACTTCCGCGCTCGGACGACGCGAATCTTCGAGTCCAGTGTGTGCGTTACCATTTGTGTCGTATTTCGGAGTCTCCCGAAGCGAAATCATTCTCGGGGGAGGAAATGGTGTGAGAAAGATTTGCCCGGGTCAAACAAAAAGTGTAGGAGGTGCCGGTAAGACCGATCGTTGCGATTTTCCATCGAATTTGGTGTTGTATCTTGTGTGTGCTTCGTTTCTACCGTCGAACGGGTGCCGATGAACAGTGTGAGTTATCAGGTGCAACCACCTACAATAAAGATCGTTAAAGTCCGGTTGTGATGTATCTTCGTCGTATCGACTCGTCACTGTCATCGAAAATAATCATCTCCGGTAGATACACCGTGTAACGAATGTCCAAACGTAACGCGAGTGTTAATCGTCCGAATCGTGTTGTCCGTCGTTCGAAATCAAGGTCTCATCCTAATCGCGTGCAACTTGGCTCTCCAGTGTGCATCGACAACGTCAAAAACGATTCGAAACGTCGCGGCAACGTTGCGAATATCGCGGAGCGTTAATCGCGACTTTTCCCTCTGGCTCGTCCTGTCGTTCGTTCGTTCGGTCGAACGAGTTCGGTGAAGTTTGGTACCGGCGATCCATCGGGGGTAACAGTTCCCCGCGTATCGTTTCGTTCGAACTTCTGACCCCTCCTGGGTCGGATTCATCGTGGACGTTGGATGTAACGCCGAAGCGAGGATAGAGGAGACGGAAAGTGGAATGAGAGACAGAGATATAGATAGAGAGAGACACGGAGAGGGAGATGGAAAAAAAAGGATAACATCCAGCGTGGTAGCCAGCGTGCCGTAAATTCGTACTTTTTCTGAACACGTGCGAGTTTGACAACAAACTTGCGGGGAGTTTTCGACGGGCGCACAGTGACGTACCACGGTTTCGTGAAGCCTGGAGGATCCGTTTGATTCCAGACGAATGAGACTCGAATACGAGGTTTTTTTTCCCCCCGGAGGACTCCCAGTCAGCCGCGTATGAATAATGCACAGCCTGAAATTTAGACAGGTTTCGCGCTGATGTCCGTGAGCCCTCTTCGCTCTCCAAGTTGATCGACGAATAATTTTCGACTCCTGAATCCGCGGTGCCCGGGACTTCCCCTTCTCGTTGTGATTGCTTTATTTCCGTGGTCGTTGGAAATTTTCGAGTTTCATCGAGCCTCCCCGTGTAACGTCCTGCAAATTATCACCGAGCCCGCAATTCATGGGAGAACGGAACTTTTTCGGACGAGTTTCATTGACGAATTCATGCGGAGAAATATTGGTAGTTGACGGAGACAGTTGCTTTAAATCGTAAACACTACAGTGGTACGAATTGGACGAGTAAGTTTTAACGTGACATATATCGTATTTTATTTATATTGGCTCTGCCGTATTCTTGCAGTATTCGTATAAAATGCCTATGTCGAGATTTAATCAGAGAGACAACATGATTTTCACGAGAAAAAGGAAATTTGTTTTTGAAAAATTTGTAGCTTACGTAGTCGTCTTGGATTTTGATGTATTCTTTGAGTATTCTTTTTGGCGCGGAGTTATTTGCTGGCAAAGTCTGAATTGATTGTTTGATGTAGAGATTGTAATTAAATTGAGACTTGCATGATGAAACGGTCAAGGAGAACACGACTTGTTCGTTTATTATTGAATGCATGAAATATCGTTAAAGATATCGCAAAAAGTCGCCATTGAAAATTCACGCAAACGGGCTGCACGTAAGCCGCTGTCTCTTTCTTTTTTGTACTCGTAAAATTGTAATTTTCATGAATTCCATATGAGACGATGTAATAATTAGTATCATCGGTAGGATGAATGAACTTTTTTTCGTTATTATAACAACCTTGGGAAAATGATCGGGGTGAACCTTTGCGAGCTTATCTCGAAAATTACATACATTATCGCGAAATCACTGCTGGATTGAATTTAATCGTCCATAGTTGAAGTTTCTCTCATGTTTCGCTCAAAAGCTTTATTATTAACCGTAATAAGCGTGATATGCGCCGAACGCAATCGATAACCGCTTCTCAATTATGAAAACAAATTTTCTATAACCAATAATGTGAATTGATCATTTTCTTAGCGCCGGAGAAAAATCGACGTTGATGAGAAGTGATGATTTTCTTTTTATCGTACAACTTGTTATTACTTTTAATATTTGTCTCCTAATAGCGTAGGAAGTAACAGAATTGCTTGCTAAGAGCGCCCAGATTTTTATCAATTTAAAAGGGATAATATTGAAAAATATTCAGATATATTTTATAAAACTTTCTGCATTCTCGCATAATTTACATTTCCAGTTTGCACTATTTTGCACGCATCAGCTATTTCTAATAGAAGTATTGTGAAGTTTTCTCAAAGTTTATAGTCGCACATCTCAAGTACCACTGCAAATTTATAGAATTTTTTGCATAAAAGAAATTTTTGTTATTGACATACTTTCCTATAGCTTATGAAGCTTTATCAATTACCGTAGTCTTTGAATGCAAAAATTTCGCAAAATGTTGCAGCAAATAGTCAAAGATTATAGACGGTAGCAGCTTTCGACTTTGCATATATTTCATTTTAAGTCAGCAACAAGTTAAATTTCAATTCGGGACAGATGCACTCCGAGCATGGCATTTTATACAAATCTAAAACAATTCGCAACGATTATCGTAGACTGTCGCCAATTTTCGCAAGAACCCTCGAATGTGTCATCGAGAACCGCTACCAGAATTTCTCGCACATTCCGAAGGTGGGAAGCACGACGGAAAGCGTATAAATCGATCATACCTGCGGCACTTTTTCTTCTTTTCTTCTTCTTTCACACTGCCTTTCATCGCACTGTGTTTTACCATTCGATTCGAAACAATTATTCGCGATCGTACGAGACAAGGTGATGAAAATCGAGCGAGTGTAATCTCAAACACGAATCGCACCGTTTAAACTTCTGGGCAGAAGTACATTCTAACTTTACAACGTTTTATATTATAAATATTCATGCGAGGAATGTAAAGGATAAATTCAGGATCACAGCGAAAGCTACTTCTTTATTATAAATTCCTTTACACCACCCCATTTACGTAGCTGCCTTGCAACGACGGCAGAAAATGACGAAAAGTTAGCGCAAACAAATTTACAACCCCAAGAAAACAACCTCAATGGCTCGAAAGCGCTCAAAACTGTACAACCTACCCGAAATAAACACTTAAACTCGAAAATACAGAAAAGCACGACAAGAAAGTATCTCATACTTCAATCGACATTCTACAATTTACACATCAACGACAAATTCTTCGTCAGAATCGTTGAACGAGACTATAAACGATACGAAAGTAGACACCCACGTCGTACGTACATCCCAAGTAGGCCCTTGGAATTATTAAGATTCGTGAAATTCCTTTCCACCCACGACCTTCGCATTTCCCATCGCCACGCGTGTTCCACATTTTCATCCACCCCCCGACCTTGCACCTTCCACCAAACCTATAGAAAATTATCCAAACAAAAATCAACCAACCCATCTACTTCTATCCATCGGTCAATCTTTAAACTTTCCACCCACTTTATCTAACCTCGAACGTTATTTTGCGAATTTCCAGGAGAACAGCACCGTTCAAGATAGTGTCGAAGGGGAGGCATCGTTCACGATACGTGCGTGGCTGCGTGCGTGCGTGCATGGAAGAGAAAAACGACCGCAGGACCTCGAGGTACGAAGGAGAACGAGGCGGAGCAAGGTGGCTCCGCTAACGGCAGGAGCGGCGGTGAAAAAATGTCGAGCGCCGCTGAGAGTCCTGATGGGATGGCTTTGCAGTCGCACTATTCCTTACGATGGAACAATCATCAGACGCACATACTTCAGGCCTTCGAGGCGCTACTACACGCGGAGATACTCGTCGACGTGACCCTGGTCTGCGCCGAGACCAGCCTCAGGGCGCACAAGGTCGTCCTTAGTGCCTGCAGGTAAGAGACGGGAGACGAGGCGCTCTTATTTATCGTCGTGTTTCTGTCCTTTATTACCGTTATGCATCGATGCATCATAGTTGGTGCTTGGACGTTGTTTGTTTCCTTGGTGCGACTTTTAACCCTTCGGCGACGGCTGAGGTTCGTGGTGGTCGTTTCTATGGTTGGTGATTGGAACTGTTTCTTTTTGTTGTTGGAGGTAGGGAAGGGTGGTAGTTATTGCGATATGTTGAAAGATTGTTGGTGATTAAGTTAAATATATGTTGGGAAATGTTCTGTCATTTTGACTTTCGAAAATTAAAAGAGACATTTATCTCTTAGATGGCTGGGGATGCTTGAGTTCGAGGTTGACGCTGAAGGGTTGAAAGTTCTGTATCTATTTCAATATTCTTAGGTAGATGATAGTTTCTTTGGAAGAATTGAATATTGAAAGTAAAAATCTTCGCTGCCATGCTCGATAAGACGATTGGACAGTATTCTTCGTTGTTTCGGAATTCTCGATGACAGTGATTAACATAAATCAAATACGGCAAAGAAGCGACGCGTTTCCGAACAAAGAAGGCTTCTTGCGCGATACACGTTCTTTGCACGAGTATATTTTTCTATCACTCGTTGGTTCGTGGTTTGCTGGTCAGCTGCATTCGACGCAACGCTGTAATGTTCTTCTTGCCATGCGGAACGTATGACGTAAAGGCGGCAACGAGCGAAAGTCTTGTACCGTCCAGGATCAGACTCCGATCAGTCTCGCGATCGGGGAGGGAACACTAATTCTCGCTTCAACTTTTTGTCCGCGGTTTCTGTCTGCAAATCGCGCACTTCACCTCTTTTGCTGGCCGGATGAGGCATAGTGTATATCGTCGTTCTTAAAACGACATGTTTTATACGGTATCGATGTCCATTCTCGCTTAAACATTATATAAATATAGAGTCCGGTTAAAGTATCGCGCTCTGAATATGCAATTTAGCATGAAGTTGTTACATTTTGACTGTAGTAATACTAGTGCAAAAAGTCGCCGATCTAATCTATACAAAGTTTCCAAATGTAGTCTCAAATGTATCGTTTAAACGATGCAATAATTTTTGTGTCTGAGATTTGACGTATTTTCGGAGATGCTTGATGCACATTTTTGACAGAAACGAATTAGCACGTTCGCGGACAGTAAAAATTTCAGTGAGCTGCAAAAACAGATAGTCAAGTATTACACTTCTAACTTAAACTTCTAACTACACAGAGAAAAAATAAAATAGTGTGAAAATACTCAATGAATCGCTTGACCATCACTTTAAACTGCATAATAATTGCAAAAAATTAAGAATATATAAAATTAAATGAATTATAATTGGGATTATCATTTGGCCTGACATGAATGCTATAGCAATATGAAATTTAACATGAAGTTGTTACATTTTGACTCTAGTAATACGAGTGTAAAAAGTCGCCGATCTAATCTAAACAAAGTTTCCAACTGTAGTCTGAATTGTATCGTTTAAACGACGCGATAATTTTTGCGTCTGAGATTTGACGTACTTTCGGAGATGCTTGATACACATTTTGGAGAGAAACGAATGAAATTGAAATCGTAGGTGCAAAGTTGGAAGTCACCGCAACGAATTCCAAGTCCCTCCTAGCCCGCATCGATGTTCCCAAAATATTCCAATAACACGAAGCGTTTGCATTCTAGTCCATTCTTCGAGAGGATATTCGCGGAACATCCCTGCAAGCATCCGGTGATCGTGCTAAAGGACTTTCCTGGTCACGAAGTAGCGGCGCTGATCGACTTTATGTACCGCGGCGAGGTGCGCGTCGGTCGCGAAGAACTTCCAGGACTGATGAGAGCCGCGGAGAGTCTGCAAGTGCGCGGTTTAGCGTCCTCGGAACCGAGGCCTGCATCGCCACCGGAAACCCCGACCGCCGATCTTCTTCTCGGCGAACCGTCAACGCCCGAAGGTGCCAGACAGGGCACTCCGGAGGAGGACGACAACGCCTCCGAGAGCACGGCACCGCCGTCGACCCGAGAACCAATTACCGCGACGACCCCGACTATTTTTCATCCTGCGAGGGACCATCGAGACAGGTTACCGCACATGGGTCACTTGAACTTCGGTATGCGCGATCTACGAGAAACCTGCGGGTCGCCGTTGTTACCTCGGCGAAAACAGGCACGTCCACGAAGAAGATCCGGTGAGCTTGTGCCGCAAGATCTCAGCCGACCTCATCCACCACCCAGTCTGAGCCCTTTGCCAAGTGGTTTGAACCTCAGCAGCGGACAACAGCAATCCCATCAGCAACAACAGCAGCAGCACCTCCATCAACAACAACAGAACCAACAGTCCTCCATGCTGAACCAGCATCACGAGGATATGGCGGAAAATCTGTCGATGAAGAGGTCCCTGTCGCCGAACGGAGCCGATCATCATCCCGTGAAAGCGGAGAGCAGCGAGGCGGCGAGCAGTCCGAGAGGATCCCCGTTGACCGGCACAAGTCTGCTGCACCCCGACGGTTCCCTCCAAGACATTCCGTCTGCGGCGGCAGCGGCGGCGGCGGCGGCCGCGGCGGGATTACCGGCGATGTCGGCCTTGTCGTTGACGCCGCCGCATCATCACAGCGAGTACCTGACGAGTCTGGGCCAATTGGCGGCACAGTGGCTACCTAATCATCCGCAGAGCCAGCTTGTTCCGCCACCTCAGGGTCACCATCCGCGGGAAGGAAGTCCCCACGGGCCCAACCGAACGCACCACTTTCAGCAGCAGCAGCAACAGCAGCAGCAAGAATCACCTCTGACGCCGCGACGTAACTCCGTAACGGCGATGTTTCCGTTGGACGGTGTCGCGTCTCTGGGTGGTGGACTCTTTCCTCACGCCGGTGCCCTCGAGCGAGGGTCACTTCTGGCGGATCTTCACGACAGCTTCAAGCCGGAAACACTTCACGGGTTATTCGGCGCGGCCGGTCTCGGTGGTCATCATCCGAGCAAGAAGCCGAAGAAGCACCGAGGAGAGAGCGACGCGCCTCGTAGATGGGGAGATCACGGTAGTCGAGGTTTACCGGTTGGCAGGCCGAAGGGTCAGCACAGCGCGCCTCGTGGTGGTCCACCGAGGTCTTGGACGAACGCGGAGCTCACCGAGGCTCTCCAGCACGTTTGGAACAAGAAGATGACGACGTCGCAGGCGAGCAGGATCTTCGGCATACCGTACAATAGCCTTTTAATGTACGTGCGCGGTAAATACGGGAAGAGCTTGAAGCTGGAGCAACTGAGGAGGGATTGCACGGGCGCGACGACGGGCGAGGTCGTGATGAATTCGTTGAACAACAACGTAAAAGCCGTCCAACCGCCCACGCAAATGACCCATCCGCTCGCCGGTCTGCCGCCGCATCCAGGCGACGACGGTGGCTTTCCTCATCACTCGTTGCTCGGCGGTAACCTGCCGCAGGGCTTCTTTCCCGACTTCGCAGCCGCGGCTTTCCCGGTGCCGGTCAGCATGGTGCATCTGCTACCGCCGAGCGAGCAGAAGGCATACGAGCCGCCGACGAATCCCGGGAGCGGAGGAGCCGGAGATATGTCCGCGTCGCGGAGCAGTCGGACACCGTCGCCGATCGATCATCATCATCACCATGAATCGATGCAGCCGCAGCCGCCTCAGTCGGCGCCCGCGTTGCTTCAGCAAAATGGTTCGGACTAGGAGAGTATCTTTACGTTTTACGCGCGGACTTAGGTTCCCGAGGTGAAACTCGTCATCCTTGTTGAAGGACCAGGACGGATACGTAGAGGTATCCGATCAACCAACCATCCCTCTTTAAAGAAAATCCCTCGACACTTACACACACGTACATCGACATACGTACACGCGGACAGGATACACACGGCCCCGATTTTTCCGCGAGATGTTCTCTTTTTCACAAGACTGACTATCACCATTCTCATCATAACTCCCAGAGTAAATTCGACGGACGTTCCGCCCTGTTCGGTCCACGCTTAAGCCGCTGTCACCGATCTGTCCTTGTCTTTTCTATATCTTTTCTCGTGATTTCCTTTGTCCGTCTTTCTCTGTCAGCAAAAATATGAACGTCGCCCCTTTGTCCGTCGATCGCGAAAACGCCAGACCCAGTCGAGCGTGCCGGCGAAATTCTCTCTCTCGAGGCCGTCGTCTCGTTTTCTTCGACGTGTCTTCTGGTTACAAGTTAGTGACTTATCCGGAGGTAGCGTTAACCGAGAAGAATCATCCGGTGCTGCCATTTCTGGTGCTCGTTCCAATTCCGTGCTCCTCTGAGATCGTTTCTGAAAGCGAACCGATCATCCACCACGGAGACGCATTGCGACGGATGAAACGGCCACGAACGCACCTCGACGTTGGAGACTTTCGCTGGCGGGCGAGATCACTCGTGTCATCACTATAAATAGTTCCTGCTACAAGAGCGATCATACCAAATAGTACTGTAAAAACGGCCGAGAACATAAAACAAAAAGCAAAAAGAAACACGAATCCTGCTGGTGGAATAGCAATCGTTGGGGAAAAAAAGCTCACACTCCGTTTGCTTGGATCGTAGACCTCTCGGCGGGAAAGTGACGTGCAATAGTGAGACGCTTTCTACTTTGAACTCCTCGTGCCCTGTGATGTACATGAGGTAAGATAACGAGACTTTTGAAACAATAGTTTAATGCACAGGTTGTTAAGATACTTGTTCCAAGACGCGCTCGAAGGTAACGAGGTAACGTTGAACAATTATTATTGACTCTCGCATTTCACGCACAGTCGTCGCAGTGTTACAGTTACTTTGTTCGTTCCAACGTGAACGTCGGTGTCCATAAATGTCGAATTTGTCCTCTCTTATTGTACGCTATTACGCGGTGATCCTCGAAAGGACGAACGATCCTTCGATAGTTGTGAAGCGTTAAAAAACCGAAACCTCGTTGCCTCTGCGAACGCATTAACGCGAGCTTCCAGTTACGCTAATTATTTTATACACATCCGCGACGTTCGTCGATATTGAGTTCAGAAATACGAAATGCGTCACTTTCGCGCGAGCCGTTTGCGTGGCTTTTGATTGGGTTCCGGAAGAGAGAAACACCCGCGAAATCGAAAATTAATTACGCCCATTCGTGAGATCACGTAACGATCGGATCGGGTGGGGAGGGGGTTGTATAATAATCACACGCAGGGTGTCGTGAGCTTGCCAAGATTCATTTTCTCCTTTTCGCTCGCCCTCAATTTTATTCCTCGATACGGGATGCTATATCGAATTCTTCGAGAAATAGGTGTGAAATCCTTGTCGTGAATGCGTCGATCTGTAAATAATATATTTCTTATTTCTTAATCGTTGAACGTCCTTCGTCGTGTCGATCGACGTCTTTGCTCCGTTAATTCTGCTCTTTTGATCGTACACTTGTCTTCTTCTTCTTTTCTCCTATAATTTTACAATCGAGATCGGGTAAATCGGTGGAAAATTGTATGAATGAAAAAATCTCTATATATATATAAAAAAAGAGGAGAGGCACAGGAATAAAAACGATCGGAAAAGTAAAGTAAAATAGAAAAAGAAAAGCAAGAAAGACAGACTCGCGCTTCGTCTTTCTCAAGCGGGATACGTTCGATCGTAAATCTTGGCGAGCTCCGGGACGCTAACCTTGCTTCTGAGGAGGTGAATGAAAAAAATAAAATGATAGACGAAGAGATGAGATGGTAAATACGGAACAAATGATGAAGTTTTTAAATCGTAGACCACAATTTCACAACAATATTTCGACAACCAGACGGAAGCGCAGGGTAACTAACACATCAGGGATAGCCACAGACAAATCTACGATAGATAAAGAAAAAAAAAAGCTACATATTAAACTGTAAAAGTAAAGGTAAAAAGTAACGTAAAGCTATAATACATACGATTATTTCGTTAAAGAACTTAAGAAAATGAAAAAACAAAGAGTGGCGAGGAAACGGCAGGAAAGAATGGTTAATTCCGTTATGTCACACCTTGCTACACCTTAGCAAATGCGAGATTAAATATATTATTAAAAGAAATAACTTAAGTAGAATGTAATGACGGAAGAGATTCGTATGGGTACGACAAGGGGGTTTAAGTAAAAAAAAATATTAGAGAGACCACAGGCTTTCGGCCCCAAAAAAAGCAGCCTGTACAATACAAACTGATATTATTATTGATTATTAATATTATATATGTATATATATATTAATTATATATATATGTATATAATATATATTTATATACAGGGTGTTTCAAAAGAGTTTATAACTGCTTCGACGGGCTATACCGCGCATTCAGCCTCGCGTATCCAACCCTCAGAGTATTACAATTATTTCTCGTCTCGTTATTTATTGAACGTGTCCTATGTGTCGTCTTCGCGAAAGTCTTGCCCGACTTTTTATAGCTTTTCTCCTTTCGAAGACTTTCGTTCTTTTACGTGTTTCCCTTGTACTGTGTTCTTCGAAGCCTCGCTTGACGATACCACTGACGAATTGTTTCCAACGATCCGGCAAGTCGAGCTCGAGTACAGAATGTTCCTTTTTTTAACTTGAGACTGACTGAATTTCACTGAAATACTGACAATTCAATATACAAGAGACGTTCGAAGCGGTACGACCACGTCGAAAATGGTTTTAACAATTTTTTATCCACTCTGTCGATGAGAAGAATGAATGACCGGTAGAGTGTTTGAGAGAAAACAAAAGAGTGAATATGAGAATGAGAGAAAGAAAATTAGAATGTATGAATATATGAAAGAGTGAGAGTGAGGGAGAGAGAGAGAGATGAAGAGAGAACGATTGAACGATATAAAGTTGTAATTGCATGTAACGATATTAAGCGCGAATCGTCAAAACGTGCGAATGCGAGCGCGACCGATAGACGGGGAGAGATACATATAGACATATGTGATAGGCACCATGTGCAGACTTCAGTATTATTTTGCAGTTAATGGGGGAAAAATCAGTACGTTAGTTAGATACCTTTAAACTTATGCCTGTTTCGTTGTTCGTAAGCCCTTAGGAAAATGGAAAAAAAACGACTTCCGACCCGCCCCTGATCGCGACACACACTCGTAGCGTGTCTCGACCCTCGATTCGACTATGGGGCGAACCACCCTCGCGAAGACTTTTCGGGGAGAAAATCAGACGCGAATGAGAAACGTACGAGATAATCGGACGAACATGGAAAAGATGTACGATTGCCCGCACGAAAGAGAGAGAGAGAAAGAGAGACTCGCAAGTTGCGTGAAAGATAGTACGCACACGTACATACACATGACACACACGATCACGTACGATCATACACGCATACATACATGAATGCAAACGCGAGAGATGTAATTTCAACGTTATCATCGTCACATAGGGTGTAGATAGAGAAGATGAAAAAGAACGCAATCGGTTACTTTATTATTACAAAGGATATTCATTATTATTATTATCATCATCGTCAACATCGTCATTATCATCGTAATCGCGCCTAGTAAAAGTTAGTTGAATTTCTCGAAGGAGCGCGAAACGGTCAGAGGGGGTTGGCCGGTACTAGTAATTATTGATTCGTTGTTAAGAAAATGTCTGGGATACGCGCAAGACGGAAAAAATGGGAAGGAACCGAAAAACGTAAGCGAGGAGAAGGGTGGGTGGACGCGAAAGGTTGTATTCGAATGTTGGGGAGCACAAATTACATCGGACGTTATCATTGTCGTTGTTACGCATACACCGGCACGGTTATTTAATTATACAATTATTATTATTATTATGACTATTCTACTATTGCTACTATTATTATTAGTTCTTTATATTATGATTACATTCTTTATATTATGATTATTATTATTATTGATTATAATTATTACAGTAATAATTATTATTACACTATTGCTACTGACGAGTTATCGGATCGGTCCGAGGATCGATTCACTCCCGGCCGTTACGATCCCTCGGTTGCGAGACGCGGTCGCGACATATCATTAGATCTATTATCGTATCGTTACTTTTATTTGTTCTATAGCGGGTTCCCTTGTAGAGCATACGTGTCGTAACGAGTCGGATATCTCTCTGGCATAAATCGAAACAGTTTATACAATCCGCGATCCCTTTCCGTGAAAAGGTTTGCCCGTTGTTCTCTCGATATTCGTTGGTCCCATACGTAGGATCGTCGGAGCATTATTATTGTTATCGTCGTGTCATCGTCATCACCGCCGCGAATCATTGTCCTTATTATTGTCATCGTCGTTATTCTATTGCGTTGATCGTCATCGTCGTCGTCACGATCCCCCATCGTCTAACGTTGATTATTGCGATCGGCGATCGTCGATCAGTTTGCTGATCAAGTACTTACATTACATGACACTACGCGTACTGTAATTCGTAGCTTTTATCATTGCCAACTCCGCGATCGCCTCTATATTATACATATAACACTGATTGTTAACACCGATGATACTTACTAGCCCCTTGAACGGGCGATACAGTTATTATCGATACCGAATGGCACAAGTACGACAAACGAGATACTTTGATTTTTCTGGGACTCCGAAACCGAAGTCACCATCTTAAGTTCCTACAGTACAGAGGATGAGATAGTACGGTTATCCGATAAAAAGAACATTAAAGAAAGACGAGAGAGATACAGAAGAAGTGGGGAGAAAGAGAGGAAGAAATGTGAAGACGAAAAAGAAGATGGGGGAGAATGAGAAAAAGTATTACCTTAATTGTTGAGAAAGTGGAAGAGATAGCATGAAAGAGAGAGAGGAAGAGTGTGAGGGAGAAACAGAGAGAGAGAGAGAGATATGCCTCTGAAAAATAATTATTTTTAATTTACGTGAAAGCTACACTTGTAAATAGGATCGAAGAGCGCGCAGTCGATTATTTATGCGTAATATATACATACATACAATATATATATATAAATATATTTATCGATAATTGTGCAACGCGAGCATTGTTCTTCGGATACAACCTTTAAGTGAACGAATAGAAAGGTCGAGTAAAAAAAATGACGTATGTGAAAATGTGAGAGAGTGCGGAACGAGAAAGAGAGAATGTGAGAGAAAGCGAGATGAAGAAAGAAGAGCGAGAGAGAAAGAAAAGAGAGTATGTAAGACACGCGGTTTCTGTGTCGTCGTCGTGCAATATACAAGGTGGGAAGTTATGCAAAAGTTTCCAAAGTTCCGTGCATCGAGTGCAAAGCGCATCGGTGCATCGTGGGTTCGCGACGTCATCGAGAGATGGCGTCACGAACGCCCCGATCGCATTTCTTCGTCGAGCTGTTATCCCACGTCGATATATCTCGATTTCAAAAGTGTTATCGATAAAGACATTTCCTCGGCGCGAAATTCATATTGCCGCGGAATGAAATGTACGAGTATCGTGGATATCATCAAAGTTATCGCGTCTTTTCGCTCGACACGGACGGAGGAACGTTCCATCGGTCGTTTTTTTTGACCAGGTTCCAATGGTCGTGACATAGAAACCGTCGAATCGAATTTCACCGCGGACTCATTGTATAAAGCGAAAAGGAAAACCAGGAAACAGATGAAATAGTTACTTGCATCGGTTGTGCTGTCACGTAGTTCCTAAATCGCCCTAGCCTCGCCCGGAGCGCATGATAAAATAATGAACGAACCCTCTTTATTCGTGGTACGGTAAACGCTGCATTATCGATGCTCCTGATCGGAACTCATTATTTATAATAATGTACATTTCCTATTGCTACAATATTCCTACGTAATTCACCCTTTAAGTTGAAAAATATTCCTCGGTACTTATCGTTCCAGGTGTAACGATCTCTAAAACCTTACACCTTCTAAATACTCTATATCGAAACGAACGATCTAGATTCGGCTATCGGTCAAACATCATCGTGCCAAGGTACCGATTGAAATTACTAAATCCTTCTCAAGATCCATAGATCCGAATCGTTACTATAATTCAACGCGGTACTTAACCGACGAGAGTGGTCGTTCGAAGACACTTTTATTTCATTTCCCGCACACGAATAACGCGTTACGGTAATGCAGATGTAAATTATCGTTGAAATTTACGTTAACATTTACCGAGGTCAGTTTGCCGTACAACGGAGAGGAGCGACGAAAACGTATAACGGGATAAAATAAATAAAAACGCGATCGACGGCCGGCACGCCGGCGATAATATGTTGTACGATACACTTCCGAAGGATCGACAGGATAAGATACGAGAGAGCGCACATCGCAGAAATATAATATAACTGAATATATTTATACTAATTAACGATTGTACCATAACGATTATAATACTACTTATTATATTATACAGAGCCGCCGCCACCCAGTATATTTTTTACAGGTTTACATTGTATTACAGTTTATAAAGTTTGATATACATACAATAACAATTACCTAAGCGCTTGGTGCCGTGGCGTAATAAACGCGTCCGTCCCTCTTGTAGGTCCCGCGAAACGCCTATTTATAGGTGGGACCTAGAGCGCGGAACGACAAAACGCCACGGCACCGCGCCACGCTATAACTACAATACTTCCGAGTGTTCGAGGATCGACGCGTTTATTCTATGGAAACGCGAGATTCTTTTTAGCAGACGTTCGAAGTACGATTTACGCGAGAAGCGATCGGCCCACGATAAACGCGATCGGTGATTGAATGGAAAGAAAGCGGGTTGGAGATTTCTTTTGCGTCACTAAAGTTAGCAATACGCGTACACATGTATCTCTTGAAACGTTATCTATACATATATATGTATCGGGAAATATAGATATATGTATATGTATAGATACGAATAGACGCATTTCACGTGCTACGGAACCCTTCGTCATCGCACGTATAAATACGCAAATCCAGTTTTCAAGAGCCGTTGGCTGCGATCAGGGAAGTACAATTTAATTAGTATCGATCCGTATCAACGCCAAAGCCGTTCAATGGTAAAAATAGAATTAGACAGGGAGAGGCTATGTAACTACACACGCAGCCAATGAGACGCGCACCGGTTAGATCTTTTCTTCCTCCCTCTTCTTCCTTTTATTCCCCCCGTCTTTGTTTCGTCCTTTTTTCTTTTCGCCTTTTTCCGCTCCTTTTTTCGGACTATATTAAGACCAGAAGGAAACGAAGGTAGACACACGAAACGATCGGGGTCCCGGGTACCGATCGCCGTTAGAGGAATACCGTGAGAGAGTTTGAGCGCCGGACGAAATTGGCGCGAATCTCCGCCTCGAGCCTCGAACACTCGCTCCGATAACGGATAAATGAATGCTGCATAACTTGTGATACGTTTACCGCTGGTTACTACAGAGACTTCCTAGCCGATCCTACGACAGGATCGGCGCCACTAGTTCACTCACGCACACGATTCAACGTTTATACGGATTTATTACGGATTTATTGATTAATCGAATTATTGCGTAATTAAATTAGATGAAGTATTTAACAGGAGAGAGAGAGAGAGAGAGAGAGAGAGAGAGAGAGAAACAAACAGAAGCACAAAACGAAAAACGAGACGCGAACCAATTACGGCGTGGATGCGCGCACGAGGCTAGGACGAGGCTAGCTACCTAAACCCCACGTTCAATCTTCGGACTAAAACACGAGATACACGCGTAAATACATAAATTACATACGATACACACACGGACACATCTACATGGATACACATGACCCAATCGTATTCACCCGCCCTGATAATGAGAATTATTATATTAACCCCAATAAAAACTGTACATACAATTGCAACGTTCACGGTGTTGTTTCTTCATCCCTGCATGGAATGTCTTCGTTTGGTTTTTACATAGAACCAAGAACGTCCTCCGATTTGCGAATGTATTTTCAGAGAGACGCTTTTGGTAAAGGTATTTTTTAACTGCACAGATTAATTTATTATGTAATTCTTGCAATGGAAATAATTTAATATTTTTAACCCTAGGTTTGTGAAATTAATCAAGATGCCGGGATTTATATTCAGTATTAAAATATTAGCGTAAAATAAGTATAATATTAGGTTGGTAGGAAATTAATGTCGGTTTTCAAACTTTATCTTTAAATACACACGTTGATAATGGGAATTACTTTTTTTAATGAAAATAAGTTCCATTACAAATTACACATTTTTCCCAATGGGAAACAAGGTTTTCAATAACTGTTTTTTTCTAAAATGATATAAGAAGACAAACTGATTAAAATGAACGGCTATCTGAAAATTAAGCGCCAGAGTTTGAAAACTCGAAAACCGACATTAATTTCTTACCAACCTAATACTACCAAGCCTGTGACAATTTTTATTTTTAATATGTCCACTCTACAGAGATTTGTTTTTAATAGAATAAGTTTCACTACGGTAGTAACAAAACGGGCGAAGTACAATCAACATGCAATGTATCGAAACAAAGCAATTTGCATACCATCGCCCAAAGAATCGTAACGGAGCGCGATTTTTAAACCCTCATCTTACTCCTTCCCGTCGATTCGCTCCCATCGATTTTCACATTTCCAAAGATATCGTCCGATTCTTTTTACAGCCGCGCCGAAAGTCGTCGAGTCCGGTGCCACGGGATCGGCGTAATAATTTGAATCGCGAAAGCACTCCGATCTCGCAGTAGAGATCCTCGTTCGCCGCTCGTAACGAGACGGAGTCATAACTCGCGAGGAAAGCATTGCCAATATCTCCTCCTCCTTGTCCGTCCTACCGATAAAGCCCGCAAAAGCGGAGATAATTCGACGGAGCCCTCCCAGGTCCGCCGCCCTCTCGATCCTTATCCACTGATCGTCGAATGAGCGATGCCCACACGTAGCCACGGGCGAAGGGCTGTCACCCGGATTGATGAGCAGTCGAAAGTCCCGAAATAATTATTGTTATCCCGATTATATAATAAGCCGCGAGTCAAGGTGAAGAGAATTTCGACGACTCCGAAGGGGAGAAGGAACGGAGGAGGATAGAGATAGGGAGAAAGATGGAGAAAGAGAGAGAGTGAGAGAGAGAGAGAGTGAAATTGAGCGAAAGAGAGATAGGGAGAATCGAAACGAGGGGACAGAGAGGGTGAATACGAAAAGAGAAAGATAGAAGAGGGTGAATAAGTTGGTGGTAGTACAGAGAAGACTGGCAGCGAAGGAAGAAAGAGAGACAGACCGAAGAACAAATAGAGCGAACGAAGACGGTGAAGCGAAGGAGGGAAAGAGTGAACGTGAGGGAGGAGAGAGAAACGGAGGCAGAGAAAAGAGCCGAATCTGAAGGAGTGGAAGCATAATTCCGAAGGGACTCGAGCCAGGAAGGCCAGTTCCGCGAATTCGCGTAATCGATTCCGTCATGTCGCGGACCACCCGGGCACGGTCCTAATAAATAAGTAATACGTCGGTTCAACCGAAAGATCGGGATTCCGGGAGGGGCGCGGGCCCAAGGAGAGATGCATTGTATTCCGAGAGCGGTACCGCGTCCGCGGGTATATACCCTGTATGCCGATAGTAGCTCGAGAAGCGGCGTCTCCCTCCGGCCTTTCTGACGATGCACCGATGCAACGCTGCATCGCGCGGACCGTGCGTTATCCGCCACGACGTCAACGCGACTCCAATTACCGTTTCAACGCCGCGGTTCGGACGATTTGAAAATTCGTACGGTCAATTAATAACCAGCTTGCTCGAGATGACCGCCATGTAATTTTAGGTGGTTGGATAAATGCATTGCTGTCAGGAAATTTGCACCGTGCGATTGCTTCGTTCGACTGGAGTTTTCTTTTTGCGTTGCAAAGATATAGAAAATTGAAACGATCGGATAGCTAGATTTGAAAATTAGTTTTTAATTTAAACATTGTCGAACAATGTGTGTTATTAAAATGACAAATATTTTATTTTGTATTTTCATTATCGATGTTGAAACTGTGGGTATTTAGGTACGGAGTTCATGTTTTTTTAAAGGTTGTTAGTCGATCATAACACACGCGCGAATTTTCGCACGTTTCGCGATGCCTCGCGACGCACGGTGAACGAAGGTAATGAAGATGAATCGACGTCGATGAAATAAGACACTAATTAGAGAAGGAACGTGGTCGAAATTGTTGCGCGGAAATTTGGCGAAACACGGTGCTTCTCGGCCCTTTAATCGGGTAGGGTATTAAGTCAGCCGATGTAGACATAATCAACATTTTTGGCGCGATAGGACACGCCGGAGAAACTCTGAAGATGAAACATAGCTGCGCGAGCAATATGACATCTCGCATGCGTGAATTCGCGCGAATTTCTACGGTCTTTGGAACACTGCTCTCAAACTATTTTGAAGAGGCCTATAAATACGTACATACCGGGAGCAATATGCGACAAGTGTACGAAAGAGCAACAGTTTGCATTTCGTGTACCGCTTCGTCGTTTGATATATTAACATGTA
This sequence comes from Cerceris ruficornis, assembly GCA_963989415.1. NCBI lineage: Eukaryota > Metazoa > Arthropoda > Insecta > Hymenoptera > Crabronidae > Cerceris > Cerceris ruficornis. The sequence continues at coordinate 21,204,167 of OZ022521.1, read as the reverse complement.
AAAAAGAAAATTCGCGCGTTGTCTTTCGTGCTTCGTTCGCGTTAAACGTCCTTCGATTTCACGCGACGCGGCGGCTAATTTTCTTGTGAAAAATGTCGCGGTGATAACTTTCTACCGAACTTTATGTCGAAGAAGCAAAGGAGAATATTAAATAATATATGAAAAATATTATATCGTTATAAACTTCGGATTTTCACGCGCAATTTGAAGGTGGAAAAATACAGAATATATGCTGAGACGTTCATGAACTATAATTTTATCGGCGATTATATTAGTGATTTAACTAGAAACTGTGAAAAATTGAGCTAATTATTTACTTTTCGTTGCGATAATGAACATTGCAATATTGTGAAATTATTTTGTAGAAATGACAAAACAATTGAACCGTTTAACAGAGTGGGCACTCGCCTCGTTGCACAGTAAACGAGTGGCACAATTGTCATAATTACCGATCCAATTAATAATTGATACTCTTTAAATAGGTAAAGTTCACCGGTTACAATGCAGATACTTTTAATTGTTATTTTCATTCTTCATTTTATCCGACATAACAGTTAATTGTTTATTCAAAAGCGGTTCATCCATCGAAAGTCAAAGAGTGTAAAACATTGGGGTAACGTGCGTTTACGAGGCACTTGAAAAGAAATTAAAACAAAACAGGTATGCTGTTGTGTTGCGAATGAAAACTTTTCAGTATTAATTTGAACGTTTCTGAAGTTTGAAATTTCATTCGTTGTTCCCGCGGCGAGAACTTTCGGAAAGCACGATTTTATGAAAACGTTGACATAAATTGGCGCTAATTTTCGTAATCTCAGTTACAGTAACGCACGACATTCTTCGACTTTCATTTCGCCGCGTGTGGATCGCAACGAAATTACATCACGGGTAAATCTGACCGTCGAAGAGAAACGGGAGCAGGTAAAGGAGAATCGCGTCATCAAAACGATGAAAAAGTATCGCCGATCGCCGATCAAAAAGCCGAGTGAAACGAGATTATCGCTCTCAGAGTGTGAGGAAACAATTTCGAAGTGTGATGAAAAAAAAGTTTTGATAGACGATTACTTTATATATTTATGGAAGATAAGGAATAACTTGAATTCATGATAGTGTTACCAGAAGCCAAGAAGACCGAAGAAATACGAAATCGAAGTAGAAGAAATTTATACATTATAATTCCAAGTTCAAATGGTAAAAAAGAATCGGCCGTTTATGAGAACGTACTTTCGTCTTCAATATAAATTATAGAGTAACGTAAGAGAGGCAAACGTGTCATTTTCGACCACTTTGCAGTACCACCTCTCAAATTACTACAAGCCGCTGACCCAAAGACCTACGAAAGTAAAAAAGCAAATTGGAGTGATCGGAGTTTCCAAGCAAAAAGTCGGTCGAAAAATAAAAAACTGTCAAAGTTTAGAACTCACCTTCACTTTCAATACATATACATTATATATGACTTACACTACTCTCCATCGGACTACTACAACTTCTTCGCAACAATTCAAAAAGTCACCCAAATAAAGAAACCAACGGCAACAATAGAAGTTTCACCCACAAAAAATTGTCACAGTTTAAAAGAACCCACCTTCACTTCCATCACGCGTCTCGCTATTCTACATCAGGAGCAACATTCGAAAACCACTGCCTTTCAAGCACATCGCAACAATAACTCAACAATAACCCAAAAAAGAATTCTAAAGGAGGAAAAAACCCTCGACTAATCCAACTTAACAGTCCATCGAATCGCGACCATAAAAAACCATCGAACTTCAAGAGAATCCAGCCTCACCTGGAAAGTGCATTATGGAGCAACATAGGAGAACAATAGCAGCAACAAACAATCATATATGGAAATGTATACAAAATCGTGATTCAATAAAAAATACTTCCCAACAGTAATTCAACAATAATTCAAAGAAAAAGTCCAAAGAAGAAAAGAACCCTCGACTGATCGAACTCGAGCAATTGAATCGCGACCATAAAAAACCATCAAACTTCAAGAGAATCCAACTCAACTTTGAAAGTGCATTATGGAGCAACACAGGAGAACAAAAACAGCAACAAAGGTCCATACTTCTCGTACGTGCAACCGCATTCACAGTTGTAATTCTAAACCGCTATTTTTCAAATACTTCCCAACAATAATTCAACAATAATCCAAAAAAGAACTCCAAAGAAGGAGAACCTCCTCGTCTAATCGGACTTAGCCCATCGAATCGCAACGATAAAGAATCGTCAAAGTTCAAGAGAGTCCAGCTCCACCTGGAAAGTGCATTATGGAGCAACATAGGAGAGCAACAACAGAAACAAACACCCGTACCTGTCGTACGTGCAAACGCATACAAAGTCGTACGCTCGAAATAAGATCTCAGGTTGCCAGTGTGATACCCGAGTACCCGAAAGGGACCTCACGTGGCCGGGTGAGATTTTCTTGCACGGTTATACGGTAACACTTGGACCGCGTAACACTTGGAAGGTGTCGGTGGGTCCTTCAGCCAGGGTCACTATCACGAGGCAGTGGACAGCGAGGCGCAGAGTAGGTCTTCGCGCCGCAAAGAGGAAGAGAGGAGAGAAAAGAAAGAGAGGGCGAGGAGGAAAGAGAGGGCATCCGAGCGAGATACACGTGTGTAAACTCGATACTCAGGTGGATCATCGGAACCTGACATTCGAGGCTCCGCCGTGGCTCGACCGGGAAAGAATCGACCTGGGTGAACCGAAACTCGTAAAAGCACATGTTTCGGTATACAGGCCTTTTTGTGCTGGCCTCACCTACGGCGCACCTTATTCAGTATGCCAATATGTTCGCGGTTAACCGCCGAGTTTCCATTACAAATGTATTTATTTATCGGCAACCGCGTACGTGGAATTGCTTGTTTTTTCTTTCTCTTTCCCTCTCCCTTTTCTCTCTGTCCCTACGCGTCGTACTCCTTCTCTCAAACCGTCTCCGTTCCACCGTCGACTGTGATGTGCCGGCTGAATATAGAAACTTATTATGGTCAATGAAATCGGTCCGTGCGCGAATCGACGTGGGATTCCGTCGGTTGTAGGTAAATCGCGAAACGGCAGTTCTATCGGCAATGGGAACAGAGTTCGGGCCTTAAAATTCGGGCGCTTGGGGACACACCAACTCGACTATGTTCCGATATTAATAGGGGCGGATGGATGGTTTTTAGACTTTGTTTTGCGGTCACGTGTCTCGAGTTTCACCATTTTCTGAGACGCGGCAGCCTTTGACTTTTTGAAATGAGAACCGTAAGACTTGCTCGTATTTCGCCCTTTCTTGCGTGACCTATGAGACTATTAGGTTAAATAAAGGCTAAAACGGCTGAGAGGACGTTACGTCGGTACTCGGTAATAATAAAAAAGAGAAGGATCAGGAGATGTTACTTCAGTTTCTTCAGGGATTGTATCGTATCCGGTAGAATTTATCGTCGAAAGAAATTTTATTATTTTAATCCACATCGTGGAACGATACTTCGTGGCACGTATCTTCCGATTTTTATTTTGCTCCGGATTACCTAGCAAGCATAGGGGGAAGGGGGATGCGTTCGATGTGAAATTTACACGAGAACCTAACGAAGAGCCGAGAGAACGCGGAAACATATTTGCACAGCCCCGTGGGCCTTATCTGGGCTCTTTACGACTGTCCAATTGCCCTCCATCTCGGTCTTCTCAGCGCAAGGCGTATAAAAACTGTGGGATATCATCGGATAGAGGTTCCCGTAAGACGTCCTACACGTGGAAAGTGATTTCTGAAAAGAGTTCCATTTTCAGAGCGGGCATTTACATAAAAAAAAAAGGAGGCAGACCACGTACGAAGAAGTTCGTGAAACGGGAAGCATCGAGACCGGGGATAAGTCAGTTAAAGTCATTTTGGAATAATTTATCATGGATTACTTACGTCGGACGGAAAAATTGAGAGCGAAAGTTGCACGAGTATTCGCGAAACTTCGGGTCTCTTTTACGTGGACTTGATTTTTCGTGTTCTAGGATTTCCGCTGGCACTTTAACCGTATTACAGAATTATACGACGGAATTTGTGAAATTTTCTAAAACTTCGAAATTCTTTATGGCACTCAACGTATTTGATCGAGGGAATGAGATATACCGAGGAAGTCTTCCATTATTTTCAAATGAAGATCGCGCTCATCGTCTTTGCGTACTCGGACGATTTTACTCTTGTTTTATCTTGAATAAAATTTCAAAAAAAAGGCCAACAAATGCTGTAATCGATCAGCATGATACCCAAGATTCACGTTCAATCTACACTCAAGAAGAATTTTCTTCCTATTGCCTCCAAGAATAAGATACAGATGATAATGTTACGTCTCACATGTCAGTATCGCTAATGAAGTCAACAAACCATCTCATCTCCAATACTTTGCATGTCATACCACATTCCTTCGGTGTATAATGACTAAAAGCTACAATTGCTCGTAAATCGTTAACATCCGACAATTATCGTTTTAACATCAAACGAAATCCGCACCCCTCGTTCAAACAAACATCATCGTCTTCTGCTACACTGTTAACGTTCTCCATTGTCTCGACACCTACGCCTTTCGATCTTGGCCAGCTGTAAAGAGAGATTTCTTACAAACACAGCTGCAATTGCACAACGTTGCAGTTATAGATCATCCGCATCCCCGCAGACCCAGGGGCTACGGGAATAACTACCGAAAGACTTTCAACTTCCTCAAAGTCTAGTCGTTATTCTGCGCGAATTTACTTGCATCCAACACGGAAGACCGGACACATGCACGACGATAATGGAGAACGCAATCTTGCGTATTCGATCTTTTGGACCTATCGGCTCAGAAGTGTGGAAAAAAAAGGTGGATAAGGAAGAGAGAAAAAACACGAATCAATCCAAGCAAGTGCACGAGAGTGTACGAAGAAAGAAAAGGAAATTAATTGATCTCGCGGTTCTGTGAGTTCGATTTGTACTTCGCCTTTTATTACACTTTTATGTATCCGCTTGATTGGTAAGTTCACGTGTGGAGATATGATCGAAGCATTTCAATGCGAATCGGCTCTCATTTGAAGCGTAGATATCTCCACGCCTGTTTACCGTTAATGTGTCATACTACAGCGCTCGTTAGCGCAAATACGCGCCAATAACAGCGAACACGTGCAAAATTCCGACTATCGCATTTACCCTGCTTCCGACAGTGGGCCCCGTCATATCGATTCCTCGAGTACTTATTAAAATGTTAATCGGCTATGGCGATCTTAATTGGGAACGCCGAGCAACAAAGTTGAAGTGCATCAACGAATCACTCGAATGTAATATTACGACGATTTTTACGAGCCCTGGGTCCACGGGCCCTTTCATCCACGGCATCTTTACACCGAGCGCCTATACGGGCCTGATGTCTTTACGATGTCAATTTATTTTACACATATCTGGACGTGTTATCTACTAAATTTCTACCGTCCTTTTTCAAGTGAGACATTCGAAGGTACAATGTTGCATTCGCGACTCAGCTACGAGCACCGGTACCAGTGGTCCCCCCGGGTCGAGTCGTGACCGCTGAAAAAGGCTCGACTTCGTTAAGCTGACTCGTTTCGTAACAATGTACGTATATGTGTACGCGTAAACACTGTACGTGCAAGATGTATATGCAACAGGTTTACGACTCCGTTGTCTGTATATTACAAAAGATGTATCATAGGCAGGATTAATCGTCGGGACGAGAAGTCTCGCGGATTCCTCTCGATTCCTCGGACGGTCGTTGAGAGTGGAAAATTCTCGTCGTGGAAAAAGGTACGTTCGAAATTGCTCTTCGACAAAAACTCTGCCCACCGGGAAGCCATAGGATCGGTCGGGTTCTTCTTTTTTTCTTCGCTTTCTCTTACACGATTTAACTGGAGAACCACTTGCGATATTGCAAACACCTTGTATCCGATAAAAAGCGTCTCCTTTTGAAAGACTCTGGTGTAAGGACATCCAGCGTGTCGTGAGGATTGGTAAGGTGAAAATAAAGCCGCGAGGAATGAACGGCTCAATGGAATTTTGAATTTACACGAAATGTAAAATCAACGGGAGACGGGATCGTCGAGGCAAGATGTTACCGGGTACCCCTACAATGTCAAGCCTTTCAAGAAGATTCATTGCAGAGCTTTTATCACGGACAGTTGCACGTATCCCTTGATGATGTTGACTACTTTTGGAAGTAAGGCATTCACGTGCAATATGTTTCACGGACAATCGAGTGGCGCCCTGTTAGTCTGGATTCAACCTCGCCGGGTGACTCTTGCCAAAAGGGATCGCCGAAAAAGGCCCAAGTTGAAAAAGCGCCCGGTAGTTGTTCATCACGGACGGAACGATATGTGCTCTAGAGAGCAACAATGTAGCGCGATTTATGCGTAACGACACACATCGACGCAAGGGCCCGATAGGGGCCCTACCTGCGTGCATGTACATCTCTTCTGCCGTTGCACGCGCGGTGGCCGAGCGTGCGCGCGAAGAGCGTGGAATCGAGGAGAACCGAATCGAGAAGGGGAAGGAGAGAAAGGTAGAGGGATAGATAGAGACAGAGACGATGAGAAGAAAGAAAGAGCGAGGAAGATAGTGAGAAAGAGGGAAAGAGAAAGAGTTATGCACGTACGACGTACGGTCACCCTGCAATCGACTCACGGGAGTAAAGGTTTTACCGATGGTATACCCCATACGCGCAGAGAGGAGCATATAGGCAGAGGTTCCCACACTGCAGGCCATGATTTATTGGCCTGCCACCCGCCAGACCTGCTGTCATCATCGTCCCATGGTTGGTCCAAGATACAGCGAGGCGTACCGTATATAACTTCCCTTTCTGCACGATCTTCGCGCCATATCGGCTTCTTCTTTCCTCGCGCCCCGGCGAAGCAGGAAGGCACCGTTTGATGCCGCTCTACGACCGTCCATCCGCCTTGTTTTACCTTATGCAGCCTGATAGCCACCGCTCTCTGTCTTTCTCTCTCCTTCTCTCTTTTTGCCTTTCTCCCTCTCTCTTTCTTTCTCTACCTTCCATCGTCTCTTTCTCTCTCTATCCTCTTCTTTCTTTTCTTTCCTGGGAAGCTAATAACTACCACTTTCCTATCTATGCTACGTGGATTATCACAGGTACGGATGAATCTCAATTGTTTTCGTTTTGAGGCGAGATACGAAATCTTTTTTCCAAATGGAGATTCGAGTTTGTTGCAAGATACGTTTATCAATTTGTCGGCTTAATGGTGACGGTATCGTGATACGTGGTGAAGAAAATTGTGCAATAATGATACCAGGTTGACTTCTTTAACAGCGCCGAATAGAGCGATCCTAGAGCAAGCCACGTATTCTCGTTACATCGCTTTTGCAAAGAGATTGAGAAACGATCGATGCTCTACCCTGAATTATTATGCGCTTGTCGTATTTCCATCGTAATCCGTGCCGCGGGTACGACTCGTTATTACGAGCCAAGGGGTTAATACTTGCTTTGAGTTTCAGGAGAATCAGTCCGAACACCGTCGGACCGACTGCAAGAAGAACCGGACGAAAGGTCTGCACGATTGTTAACCTACTTCGATTCCTCATCGTTCCTCGACGCATCGTTGCCCATCTTAATATCATATCCCCGTGAAAACGTGATCGATTCAATCGACGAGACACGTGCCACGGCCGAATCTCCCTCGAACCCACTTGCATCCCTCGCCGGCCTAAAACGGTATCTTCCAATCGCTACCAATTTCCTTCCCGTATCCGCCCTCTTCGGCATTTTGCACGCACTCTCCGCTACCACGGTCGGACAAATTCGCAGAAGCCCCCGAGAGATATTTGCTGCGAAAGTGCCCCCGCGTATCAGGGTCAAGCACGTAGGTAGCAAAGGTACGCAGAGGTACGTATGTACACGTGCTCGTGCGCGAGCATATGCATGGTAAAATGTAACAAGGAACGTACGGTCAGAAGACGTAGGCCCGTGGGGGACGAGGCAGGGTTAAGAGTAAGGGAAAGGAGGTAGAAGCGGGGTGGGAGGGAGGAAGGAGAGGGTTCCTTCCAGAAGATGGGGCAAACACGAAGTCGCTCGGGTAAGAAGCGAAGAGGGGTTATTTCGTTTCGGCTCAGCGTGGTTTCCCAAGCGGCAGCCTCGCTCGCAGCCTGGCATCGTCTACCGTTCGGCACACAGTCGAACTCGTTCGCCACTGGACGACGGACGTCGCGGCGTCGCCGTCGTCCTTGATCTTAATCCACCTTTTTCGTTTGCCGAGAAAGATCGAAAGTCCCCTGTCCGTCATGCTGCCACACGCCTTCCAAATCGGCTTCCTCGTCGTATTTGTGTCAGTGTTCGCACGCAGGGGCACCGGTTGCGCATTCTGCGAGAGGCTCTCCCAGCAGCAGTTGCACCTGCGACAGTTGCATCAGTTGTCGCAGCAGCAGCAGCAGCAGCAACAGCAGCAGGGATACAGGACGATAGGCAGCCCGAGGCCGTTCGGTGCTGAGAAGCCGACGAGAGTGCAGGAGTTCAACAGGACCGGCGTGCTGCACCCCGAATACCAGATACCGGCCACCCTTCGACCTGGCAACGTGTCTCAGTGAGTACACCCTTCTCGTCGCTTCGTATTACTTGGCTTTTGCACTCGATGCAAGGGTAATACGGGGGTCGTTTTCTTCGACGAATACGCTCTCTTTCGTTGGGACTTTTTGTCAGGTAAAATGCGAGAGATGTTATCGGGGGAATTTTGGAGAAGGTGCATGGAGAAGTTGGTCTGTACGCCTTAGTATGGATAATTTATTGGAAATCGATGTAACAATGTTGTTTAACTATGATAAGTCTCTGCAATTTTAGTTCCAGAAGCTGCCGAGTAGGGATAAGTAAGATATTTAAAATTCGGTGATACGGTTGACACCCTGCACCGGATAGATGTCCTGATAGCTTCTGAGGTTGAATAGTAACGTTATTTCGCACTGGATGGCAATGATTATGCGAAAGTACGTAATTCCGAGGTGTTTAGGGAAAAATCTGATAGATTTAATTATAAGGAGATTTTAAGACAGAGAATTATGTTGAAATATGCACGTTGCGCCTCGTTGCAACTGGAATGGCAGATCCTTTGACCAACAAAGGCGGTAGAGAGACCTAGATACTCGTAGATTGCATTCCCGAGAACGTATTACATCTCCGACTATCGAGTATCGAGATATACTAGAATGAATAATGCATCCTTGCAGCCGTTGGCCCGATCGCATAATTATCGAGTTGACTGTACACCGCAATCGATTATTATCCTTTTATCGAGTCATTCGTTTAATAATCACGTCATTTTTCCAACCGGTAACAAATGACCGTAAATAAAGCGCGACTTTTACCCTCAACGAGCACGTTCGATTCGATCTAAAATTGAACGCCGTGTACGAATCAACGTCCATTCACTTTTCCGCGAACCGTAGAAACAATTTCGAGGGAATTTTACTTTTGCCATGCGCTTTGTTTATCCGATGCACGTGTAAGCAACCCTACGGTGCACCGAACGTTTATACAGAAACGTCACGAACCCCGTGCCGTGTTTCATCAACCGATGCGAAGATTTAACAAACGCAATTTGGCTCACTTTCCTGAGGATGATATAATTCGTCACGTATCGTGCGATTGATACGGCAAACATAGAACGGTTCTTTGGATTTTGTTACTCCGTCGAAGTTACCCTTCGTTTTGCTTTTCTTGGCGCAATGCACTTCTCGCAATCCCGAGGAATGATAATAATCTATATGTTGCAATTGCACCGGATACAATTCTTATAATTTATTTGTACTTTTGTAAAAGCTAGGACCGCAGGAATTTGTAAGTTGTTAAATTTTTATGAAAGTATTATTCATGAAACGTGAGGCGAAATATTTGAAGCTGGTTGTCTCTAACGTTGCATGGAAATTTCACTGCTCGTCGGAATTAACGGCATAACGATGCACCTAGCATGTCGTCGGGAAGTTTCGAAGTACTACCGAAAAAAATTCACTTAATCGCAATTGTCGTCAAACTCTTTATTCTCTCCGAATGGTTCGCGGTACCTAATGGCCCGATGCGTCGCGACGCTACGCACCATAAAGTCCTGCTATCAGATGGTTTCCACGAAAGTCGTGCATGTGTCAAATTGAACGATTTCACCGAACGTCGAAGCACTAAACGTATGCCATTTTAAATCTTACGAGTTGTTCGACATAGAAGAATATACAGCACTTTCTCTTCAATAAAGATCACCCTCGCAGCACCATATATTTCAATGCGGATCATTATTCAAAGAAAGAACGTAAAAATTCTAATACTCAAGATTACAGAATAGATACAAATTAAAATAACCGCACAGATTTTAATTTCGATAATTTTTAATTCTTCCAAAGATACATTTTGTCAAATATTTCTCACAAAAAATAACCTACGTATTCTACAATCACCCCACGTCTTCGGTAACGATAAGGGGTTAAAGTCGATCTCGAAATCTCACAAAATCCTCTATTTTCCAAATCTAAAAACAATATCTCCGAAGCACACCGTGAATCTCTCAAACAACCAGACATCGGCAGCCAAGAAGCCGCGTTCCAAAGCTTCAACAGTCATCTCTCCCGAGTCGACCCAATTTTTGTCCCCGCCAAACGATTCCTCATTGTCGCGAAAGCCTTTCAACGAGGCGAGTCGAAAGCCGCTCGTCGCTCTCTCGAAATAAGAGTAAAAATCACACCCCTGTCCCGGTAGACAGACGGAGCAGGGTCAACTTCGTCAAGCCCCGGCAAAAGGAAGTAGCGGCGCACCGTAAAAATGGTCTCGGCGGTAAGCCGTACCGTTTATCGCTCGTATGCTAAACCGAAGAGGTGCAGTTTTTCCTCGGAAACGAAGGGAGGACACGGTCGGTCGTCGTGACGGGTAGACGTCGCGACGGTGCGCACCGTAAAGCCTTACTATCGGCCCCCGGCTTTTCCACGAAACTCGCGACGTCCTCGCGGAGCGGTCCGAATGACAGAATCAATTCGAGTCTGTCGCGGGACAAACCGACCGCCAAAATTAGACGACGGGGGTCGTGGCTGCGCGACCCCAGACGCCGCGACGCCGGCATTGTGTCCCGACGCTAATTTTACAATAGCCGTTTCAGTGCCAGCCACTGAGAGTGAGGAGCACGTGCGGCGTCTCGACGCTCTCGGACGTCGCTAACGGGTTGAGCCGCCGCGTACGAAGGGGCCGTGGAGAAACGAGAGAGAAACGAAAAGAGGGAGGGAATGGCAGAGAAAGAACCGTGATGTCGAGGCGTAAACTTAAACTGAGCCGCGATCTTTAAAGGGGGCCTTTTGTATGAGCGCGATCAAACATTCGGACTAAATATAAACCATGGGATTCCGTCTACGTGTATGCCCAATTCGATTCGGGTGTCTTGGATTATCGGGTAATTATTCTTGTTCTTGGTGCGCCCGAGAAGTACGGTGTTGCAGAGAGGCTTCTTTGAGTTTGATCGTGAGTGCGATTTTGTATCTTTGGTTAGAATTAACGCTCTATCTACCGCTGCCTGATTAATCGGCTTGTCAAAGGTTAATGCTCAGGGACTGGTCGAATGTTGATCGGCTAACGTAAATGATTGTAGGATAAAATTGCACTACTTTGAAACAATTGAGATTAGAATGCCACAATGGGCATTACTTTGCATCTTAATTTTAAAGTCGTACAGCTTTACAAGTAGATACATACTCTTCTGTGCGATAATTAAAAAAATGAGCGGTATATAAAGTGTTAATTGCGGGGTATCATTTCACATAGGTTGTTGAGGCGAGAGAGATTGAACGAAGGATAGTCAAGTTTCCGTTCAAAAGTACTTGCATTATACGTCGAGATTAATCCTATACCCAGTAGTTGGATGTTTGATATTTAATAAAAGGTCATCGAAGGTATATATGGACTAACTCGTAGGGCAATTTTATGCTCACTTGTCACAGCTGTATCTAATGAGATCCGTAATGGACGTTTGTTCTCAATAGAGATAATCATCTGAAAAGCCGCAAACGATGCTCAGAATTCGTTTCTAAATAATGTCGTAAGTCTTATCTCCGGATTATTAGACTATTGAATTATGTTGTCTAAGGTAGAGCCCTGTGTCTGGTTACGTTTAATACGTATCGAACATCAATATCATACTGGATGCAGATAAAATTATTGCAGGTTCTATTACCTCAGCCCACGCGAAGGCCCGCCTCTCACGTTACTCGTTAGCCCTTGCAGCGGACCGATATCGTGGACGGTCAGTTACGTGGAGCCACCAGAAAATGATCAAGAAGCGGAAGGTAGTAAATGTACGTTGAAAAAAGACAAAACAGTAACAATGATCTTCGGGGATCCGCAATCCATCTGAAACTGCGAAATTGTCTATAGGAATTAAATGTTTAATTGTTTTTCAAAATTATGCTCGTTCGAGCTTCATCGATGAGTGTACACATTTTTTTAACAAAAAGAGCTAAAATGTTTTTCCTTTTGGTGCAATTTGTTTCAATGTGCTGTAGTGGTATTTACTCTGATTTTGTGGACTGTTATAATTACACTGTTTAATTACCATTCAACACTTGCAATTAATTAAATACAAACTATGAAAATCCAACAGGAAATTGAAAGAGACAAGTCGACAAATAGAAAAGGACAACTGTTTTTTGAGATATAAAAATATTTTACTTCCTGTACAGTAGTTAGAGTGACTTAGAATTAACAAATTTGCAAGTTGCATACAATTAATGACAAAAGATCGAGGCGTAATTAGATAATTTTCTAAGAATAGGACGTTAGCGAAACGTACAGCACGAAATTGACATTAATGGTAAACTAGTTCGGAACATAGAAAATAATTCGATTAGTACTTTGACCGATAAAACAGTGCAAACAAGATGGCCAGTGAAGACATTAAAGCCAGGATCCCCGCTTTTCGCATACGAGGGCGCGGAGGATCAAAATTTTACCATCCCGAAGACACGGGCTGGTCTTTATTGGTTCGAAATCAAATCCGTGGACTCTTCTGATGCAAATTTGCAAAAACTTACACCGAGCACGGTGCTGCTTTATGCAACGTCCAGCGAGCTGGATTACATACCGGGATTGTATACAAACGAGAGGGAAAATCGTCATCGTTCTTTGCGATTTCAGCAGCGAAGAAGCAAACGTCGACTGACAATATCTTGGAACAAGAGGTATTACAGAATTTCACGATTCAATGGCCGATTGGATGCATGAACGTATCGTTAATTATGATAGTTACTATTTCCTTTCGACAGAATAGACACAATAGAATTTGCTTCGGAACTTTTGAAACGATATTTTAATAGATTGTTTAAATTGGTTTGAAAAGAATTTATCGTCAATTGTTATATTACAGCCACGTAGATCCCCATCTGTCGAACTATTGTTTAGCCGTGACTTCCGGATCACAGCCTCACCCTTCGACGCTTTGCGCCGCGCAAAATTTTCTAAGAATTCATCCGTATCCCATGAAAGGGGGTTCTTCCAGGGAACATCATCATCGAGGAATTCCCGAAGGACTTCACTGTGTCCGTCAAACCAAATTGACGCTTCACAGGATGAAGTACGATACAACGTACAATTTCACCTTGTATGTGGTTAGTATCTAATGAAAAACGAGGAAATTATTGAACAATTTAATTAATTACAGATTAAAAAAATAACAGGAACAGGCATTTCTAAATTTAATTTAAAATTCGTAAATATTTAATATCTCTATCTATGTAATTAACATGAAAATTATTTTTCTTTACGGAATCTTGTGATTATGTGTTATAACAAATGGGTCTCTTCGATCAGGACTTTATAAAGATTCACGTATTTGTAGAGAAACATAAATGGCCAAATCTTTTTTCCTCGATCAGGTGAACACGCGAAATAACGTGTCGAGTCGTGTAGCCACGGACACCATAAGATTCCGGAAAACCCCGGAATTGATGCTACGCACTGGTCGTTATACCACGGCGAGTTTGCGTAAAACCGATGGCTTCATTAACTTCCGTTACCGCCCCCCAGAAAATACTTCGAGTACTTTTCACATCCTTCCATGCGGCGGCGGCATCGTCAGGGCAAAATTAAGCGGTCCAGGAATTTCTAGGGTAATTGTCGCAATTACAATTGAATTTATCAAGCCCCTCTGCATTTACATGCTCTTAACACTAACCGTACCACATGCGCTCAAAAGAACGGTTGAACGGAATGAAAATTTGCGATTTTTTGTATTACTAACTAAAGGCTGTTTTTTCCGATGGTTCCAATATTAAATTGACAGTCTCCTGCACATCATTTTGCAATATATTATCGTCGTTTCATAAGAAGTGGAAATGGCCGAAACCGGAAAAAGTAGATACACCGATACAGTTAGTGTTAAATAGTTCAACGGACATCTGATTCTCCGATTAACCCATTCGCTGCCATTTAAAAGTTGCGTTATAAGTTTGAGTCAATGAGTTAACAATAATAATTAAGTGTGGATTGTAATTTCAGATATAAAATATTTTTCATACCATTACAGATACCACGGTTAAAGTTGCAAGTAATTAATGTATAACACTAACAACTTTCTCTACTCTCTTCAACCTTTGACACCTAAGTGAAAACGTGCTTAATTTCTCTGGCAGTGAATGGATTAACTTGATTCGCGGCTTTACAGAATTGACAGAGTTTCTGTAAAGCGTCAGGATGTGTGTCTTTTAATTGCAGGAGAAAGACGTTGTAGGATACGCCGCGCTAAAAGTGCCACCGTTGACCTCTGGAAAAACTTATACATTAAGGATATCCGCCACTCCACAGGAATTAGTGCGAGTATCCACTATAAAGGTACTAGCTACTCAAGAGTCCTCCACGATATATCCACAGGTATAGAATAACCTTATACATCCATTTTGTCTGTTACAATGCTTCGATATAACTTCATTCCCTTCGCAACTAACCCTTAACCCTTTGCGGTCCGAATTATTTTGTCAAGCTTGTAGCGAGCTAAATGAAATTAATTGCACAACATTTTCTAGCGAGTTCTACAGGGCGCAATTAAGAGGAATAAATATGATGTATTCTTTTTGCAAACAAATTTTTTTCCATTGTAAAAAAACGATATTTCTTTTCGCTTTACCTAATACAAAGCTAAAAACATGCACTGCTCATAATTGATACGTTGTTTTCCCGATCCCTGAAACTTACTGCACGTGAAAAGCAGAACAAACGAAAACACTGTTTAACAAAATGCTAATACAAACTTCCGAGCAACAATTCTACCGATTATTTTGAGCAGTGTATGGCAAAAAAAATGATTTCCATCGTGATAGATCCCTTCGAGGAGCGTGCCACGTGAATATCGATCCTTAAGGACCTGCCACGAGGTGACAGTGGGGGTCGAACCTGCTGGTGCAGCCAAATATTGCATCCTTGTGCGGGAATTACGAAGTGCATCGTCGTTGGCCAGCGTTACGACGATCCCGGATCAATGCGGCCTCCATCGTCGGCGACGTTCCGAGTATACATTCGAGGTCTGCGAGGAAAAGAGGAGCCCTCCGAAGGACCGGGCGCTCCCTTTCACCCTGAAGAGGCTGCAGCCTGGGAAGGCTTACCTCCTGCAGATCACGGCGCAATTGAAGGGCCAATCTTTGTCCTATCCGTTGCTGGGTGTCCGCACTCGACGTTCCTGTCTACCTTAATCTTAATTATTCCCGCCGGACGAAGTAGGAGTGACCAATGATAATCCTTAAGATAAATGAGTCTCTAAAGGCTTTAAACTTTTAGGTTCTCCTTCTATTTTCAACTTCTTCTGTTACTAGTTTATAAAGATTTCTTTTTGTATCAGTTTCAGCATCTGTATCATCGTCGAATTACTCTCTTATTGATATAGGTTGATAAGTGGGTAATTCTTTGAATTATTTCCTCGGGGATAATGGACAATTTTTGCCGGTTATCCTTTAGGAAGAGCGTTGAGCAATTAGAATTGAAAATCAGATCGTTTGGAGGTACAGTCGATGAAATTCACGATCAGCATTGCTTTCACTCACGAAGTCTTTCATGGATAAGTCCATACTGTCTCGCGGATGTTTCGATTGAGTATGATGTAATAGTATTAATAGCGATAAAATAAGAGGATTGATCTTTTAGAGTACACTTTAACGGGAAATTAAGTTTTGCTCCACTTCGAGGTCCATTCTAGTCTAGATTTAACGGCGAACGTGATCCGGCAGGATTTACCTAGCATTTACTCCTCCTTTATAGTATAAGAAACCAATTTTTTTTACTATTTTTACTGTAAGAGAAAAATGACTAACGATCACCGAATGCTACTGTACATACAATACATACGTTAATTTTTATAATACAGCGCACCGTAAAAACCGTTTGAGGATTCTGCGAATGGAACATCGCGCAGACGTGAAATGAAATTTATAAATCGCGGTGCTAGCAATCGTGACTATGTGTACCATGCAATGACGAATAACATCAGTATATTTTTTCCTCCTTATCTTCCGATAGGTCTCCGACAAGAAAACAACAATGTCAGTCTGATTCTACGACGTTACACGTATACCTGTATAGAATAAGGTCGTTCCGTGAAAATCGTTTTTCCTATGCTGAATGCAATTTATAAATGTAATATAAAATAAAGTATAATTCCGAGAGAGAGAAAGTGAATGTGGGAAGTAGGGAGAAATGAAATTTTAATTGCCATTCTTACACTCTTAAAGAGATGACAGCTCGGGTTCTATCAAGTTACGCAACTTTTCGCCGGGCGAATTAGGTGGTTCGAATTCCAGCAAGGAAAACGCCTCTGATAGAAGGCCTTCCGTATCTTCATCCGAACAGGTAGATAATTCTCGCAATGCAACCGCGGTATACAGTGCCAATCTTGCACCATGAGGGTCCAAAGTCGTGGTAGTTTTGATGATGCGCCTGCATAATTCAGACTTATTCGGATCACTCGCCGATAATAGCTGAATCAACGAATGGCTGACGGTGATGCAGTGCTGATGGCCGGGATGTAACAGCGCGGTGAGTCTGAAACGGTTTTATTATGTTTCGGAATATTTTTTATACATTATTTTTATTGGAATCTTTTCGACATTTGTATGATAATGTTCAGAGTAGTATATAGTATCATATAGAAATATTTTATTATATAAAAATATTCAATTATCTAATACGATTGGGATCGATGGAGTTGCAGAGATCTTGGGGTAGAATTATTGACGGAAAAGTGGCTGTAATGGCTGATGGGATAATAACTGAGACTTTACAATGAACATTAATTAGCCATGGCCTCTTGGAAATGTTCTTTCGGCAATTTATAGCTTTTGCAACTAATAGAATATTATGACTTACTGTTAGTACTATACTTGAAAGAATTTAAGAAAGTTTTAAATATTTTCGCGTTATAATTTTTATCTGAAACAACAAATGGTTTTTCTCAAGAGAAATTAATGAAAGAAATGATTTTACCGAGAAAGAAGGCCCATCAAAGTGTCCTTTCGCGCCTGACACATGACTTGGTCCACCTCATCCTCCAATTTTCCAGTCAATTCTGCGACTTCGTCGAACGAAAGAATTCCCGAACACACATCACACTCCCAGTCGGTTTCAATGTTTAACGGGTCTTTGGGTAAAATGTATCCATTATCTTGGGGACATTTTAAGGTACCAAGGTGTGTACCAAGCTCTGTCGGATCGGCACAACGTTTGCAGTGACAAGAGAAATATTTCGTGTCCAAAAGATGAGCTCTTCGAGCGGTCGTTGCCCAGAGAGCATGCGTGTACATTGTACTTAGATGATCTCCTCTGAAACATAATTAAAATGAATCTCGGAGTGTAAAATATTCTTGCCAATATCAACCGCTTTTATATTCTCAGTTACAAATCTACGGTGGATTCTAAGTTTCCAATTTTTAAAAGTGCTATGATAATTTTATATTTCTGCGATGTTACTTCTTCTTTAATTTTGTAGACACCGATTGCCTGATTAGGTTGATAATGTTACTTATAATTGAGATATAATTTTTGTTACTTTTCTAAATTGGAAATTCGATAGTGCGCAAGCATTAAAATCCAAAAGCAAAAAAAAACAAAAAATATTACAATATTCGTAATTAATCGTTGAACTTCTAATGATCTACTTGTACTCACTTATTAATGAAAGAAAGGGCCGTAACCGTGATGCGTGGTCTTCCCTTGTTATCTAACGCAAAACTGTGCCTCGTATTTGGCAAACAGGAATGCTCTAAGAGACAAGCAATTTCGTAAATCGCTACAGAACCCTCGGGAGGCGTCGTTTCCAAAGCATTCACGTCTATCCACCCACAGATTTTACCGAGGACTCCTCTGGCCTCTGGATTCCCCGATAAAACTCGTTCTAGGTGCTGACTTATGTTCATCACCTCCTCGAAAGCCTGTGTACCTGGGCCACGAGCATCCTCGTGGCTTTGTAATTTCTCCAAAGCTTTCCAATTTTTCGATTTCATGCGCCACAGTATCAACATCCGTATCACCAACAGGATATCGCACCTGAGATGTATAATCGCAATAGTATCTAAGATATTCTCTGTTATTCATTTTACAAATGATTCACTGGAAGGATTAAAATCGCAGGACTAATAACAGAAAACTAAAAAGGGTGTTACGGTGGTTTGTAATGTAGCTAAAGGATCGGACTCCTAATCATTGGAAATTCTTTACGGGATATCAGTGATTCATAGATCACCTAAAACAGTAGGTGCCAGGCGAAAAGTAGCACTTAAAGCTGAAAAAACTCCCAAACAAACTTACAAACAGTGAATAGACTATCTGTCTCGTCTAATTAGCCATTTAAAATTGAACCAAGCGCCGAGCCATTATTCGTAAGGAGATACGGTGATTCTAAATCCACCTAAAACTGTTGGTCCTAAGCGAAATAATAACAGCAGCCGAACAAAAATTCGCTCATACTTTAAGAAAGGAAAAACAGAACTCTCTCGTAACTCTAAGAATTAATAATTTTATGACTGCAGTTCATTAAAAAGTACCATCCTTTTAAGTTTCACCCCCATCTTATGACTTCATTAAGTTGCACTCGAGTACAATCGAGTATTACACACCTAGGAATGAGCTTCGCATTCACGAGCAATGAGCATTCCAATCCGTGTTTCTCCTTATCAGTTAGTCCAGGGCAGTTCATCTCACATGCCGGCCAGAGGCAGATCGTGCACCTCGTGCTGTAGCTCGTGCATCGCTTTCCACAACCGACGCAAACTCTTTGATCGACGTGCAATGCCGGTCCCCAAACCAACGGCGATTCCGACACAATGACATCACCTGGTTGCAAATCCCTCGACGCTAATAAATGACGACCGAGCTCGGCATTTTCGTGAATTTCCCATGCCTGGCAAATTAGCTTGTGACGGGACCAGTCTTCGCGCTGGTGCTCTTTGGTGCAGTAAAATTGCAACTTGCAATTGCTGCATTTCAAAGTTGCATGCTCGCCGCAGACAGAGCAGGAGCCTTCCTTTTTGTCATCGGCGTCCATGTCTTTCTATGATTTTATATTTATTTATTTGATGTTTAAATGTTTCCGATTAGTTCTGTATTAGCGCATTGCGGGTGGATTGCAAGAAATTCCGATTTTTTGACGACATCTTCTTTTGTGGTGATTCACGAGAATTCTTGGGTTTTTGTTGTTATTTAAGATAAAAGAATTTAACATGAAATTCAGTAGGTGAAGTTATGAATTTAAAAAATCGAAATTCCATAGTCGACAATTGGTAATTAGTGACTGCAATTTATTTTATTACTTATAACTGCTGGCAATGAAATAGCTAATCAGCAGTATGTTAAAAAGATAAAGTTATTTGTATTATCTTAATAAACGTAGAAAATTATGTTAGAAAATAATCAATCGAATCATTAGCTGTATCTTATTTCTCATTTATTTTAAATTTAGAATATAGTATCATATTCAGAGACTTGCTATACGTACCTCTATTTATTAATAATTGATTATGGGAACAGACACACATACAGTGACACTGACACGTTGTATTTTAGGAAACACTTTATTAAGATTTCATTTTTGTTAAAAACATGAACGAATAATCGGTAAATAAAGTAACAGAGATTAACAGACTACTGACATTATCGCTCCGAAGCCATGATGTTCTGTGCCGCCGGCGGTTTAATTATAGACACACGGTTGCGTGGACCTTACTATTTCGGACAGACGGAAATCGTGAGCGACTTTGTATCTGAAGTCATACAGGATTTGTCATGAAAGTCATTACAATTACTTTTATTGTCCATTAGCTCTCCTTAGGTATAAAGAATGATCATTAATTAAATAGGGTCGAAATTTGTGCACGTTATGTAAGACATTGATTATATCGTGTAACATGAAACATTATCGTTTTAAATGTTTCGTGATAAAATTTATTTATTTCTGTAATTAGTATCTCTGACAAAACTCAGCAGCCGTCGGTAACAGTGTAACAGTCATTATGATTAACATCAGTATCATTTGAATCTGGACGTTGCAATCGTAACTCAGATGCCGTAATCACAGAAACTTTGTGTAATAATGATAGTTAAAAAGAACGTACAAATCCATTGTTTGTACGTAATTTTAATATGAAACGAGCGAAGAATATCTAGACGGAAGGAAGTATTTGAAAGATAATCTCATGAAAAACTTATAAAAAACAGCATCATTAATCGTACACCCTAGTATGAAAGATTAATAGCTGCTTAAATGATATTCTTACACTACTTTTTATTATATATATATATCGATTTCTAATGTAACGATATTAAAAGTTCCCTTTGAACGTTGAAATAATTTCGCGCTATTTATAATAGATATAAATATTACGCGAGTCGTCTCACAGTTAGCCTCTTTATGGTCTTCATTCTTATACAAGAATTGTATCCGCACCATATTTTTATCCTATCTAAATTCCATTAAAGACAGAATTCGTCGTTGATTCTGTCTTTCAAGTGTACGTTCTACTTATTCCGAAGGATTTGGTAAATTAGTCTGACCACGGCTTTCGCTTAATCACTAGCGTTGGTCGTGCATAGCCGTTCCTTTACTACTTCATGTTGATCTTCGAAGAATACGTAAAGTAGAAACGAGCAACAATGATCAGGCACAAATGATGCTTACTGACCGACAGTAGAATCAAATCCCTTTCTCGTAGCACGTTTTTAGTAAAAAAGATGAATCAAAAGTGAAAAAGCTACTCGTTACTTTCTAGAAGTAATTGTTATATAATATCACTCTTTATATTTGCCCAGATTCATATCAAAAGTTAGAGATAGTGGACTACAATTTTTTTCTTTAATATTTTCTCTTCTTTTTTATCATTTTAATTTTTCTCAATTAATATTTAACCGCAATATTATTCACGATTTGTCCTAGAAATTGATTATGTCACTTTCACGAGGTCTCAATGTTAATTCGTGTTTCAGCATCCCAAAGTTATCTTCGCGTTTATGCGTGCTTAACGAAAATATAACACCATCAACAGTTTGGCAGAAGCAGAAGTTACTTCTCAACTCTGCATTAATTAATCACATGTAATTAACAGTGTTAAGTCTTTGTCGTTTAAAATGTCGATACCTTTGTAACACGTTAGAATTACAGCCATTCGTCGATAACGTAATATAACTTTTGTTACAAGAAATAACGTACAATTGATTCGACGCGAAGGAATTATGCCATTCCTAAATATATAGTGTACTAACGTATAGTATATAAATGTTTTCTATAATTATCAATAAATAAAGTAAATAACGAAAATAGAAATGGAATAAATTATATAACAGTTTGAAATCTGAGCAACGGAATATCTTACGAGCTAATGCTTTTCTTTAAAGGCCACGTGACGAATAATTGTTGATAACCATCTCGCAGAAGGCTATTACGAAAATCTAGGCAAGAGCTACATAAATCCATTTTGGTAACATCCATCTCATTTGATCCGCCATCGGAATCTTGTTACTTACAAAAATAAATACTTACTGTTCAGTGGTTTCTCGTTTAGAACATTTTTGTATTAACAGAATTATGAAAGAAAAAATTTAAGTTTACATAAAAAAAAAGGAAAAGATATGGAACCCAATTCAGCACACTTATTTGTTTAGCGTTCCTTTTTTGTGCTATTCACGTTGCCGTTAACGTTGCGCCACGTTCTTTTCAAACAAACCGAGGATCGCGCCAAATTCCAGATATCCTTACCCGTGCATATCAAATTATAAACGATGAGGGACGGTGATTCGTATTCGTTTGGAACGATACCATCGACGGTGGACTCGAAGAAACTAAACAGCGGAAACCAAATTCTAGTTCTGTTTGAATCGCGCTGCATCAGAGCCTGATTATTTGCTAACGTATGATAGTAGAGAAATAGTCGAGAAGTTATGTAAAAGGCTACAAAAACGTCGATAGAATAATGTTCGTGCGCTGCCAAGATAAAAAATATACCAAACATATTGAGCATCCATGTAAAAGTATGTAGGAAGTATAATTGCCTTGGTGTATCTGTAAATGAGAAGAAATGTTACCTTTGCGTTTTTTCATTTGATGAATTTAGTAAAGAGAGTAATACTATACTTACATTCGGTAATAAAAAAATTTAGCATAGTCAGGGCAACCGTATGCCCACTGAACATATAATCACCACAAGTTCTGACACCTTGAATAGACATACCAGCACCTCGCCAAATAACATATGCCATGGCAATTTTATTGTATAACTCAACATATGCAGAACTGTAATAACATGTATGTTATTATATACTTAGGATTGTTTGAAATAATAATGTAATAATTTTACCTTGTCCAATCCTCTGGGACTTTCCTTGGCTGGCATTGTAAATGTGCGCCTGGTACCGACAATGAAGTAATAAGCATTGTAACGCATCTTAACAGGAAGACTGTACCCGATAAAGCAAAAAATCTTCGCAGTAATATAAATCTGTAAGAAATATAGACTTTCTTCAATTATAACGACATTAAGATAATTGCATTAATTTTCTGTGTATTCTTTGTATTAATTTAATTGTCTCACTGCATGATCATAATCAATTTACCTATATTTATGGAAAATTAAGACTACGAGCCATATTGCAAAGAGTATGGTTCCAGTTACTTCACACATATCAAATGCCCAAGGAATATGTGGTACATTGTCTAAGAATATGTCCGGTAACGGAGGATACTTTTTCATGTCAGGCACTCTATCGTGAACAATGACCATTACAAATGCGGTAATCCATGTCACAATAAATAAATATGCCAAACTAATGAAAGCTTTCCAAATTTCAGGTGGTAGATGCGACGCATGACCATCTTCAGATATAGAAGCCGAGTAAAATTCATGTTCTATAGAACCTTCATTATTTGTACCTGTACTAGGCATCTACAATGACATATAACTCAGTTATTATACACAAACTTGACATATATGTAAGTATACACGGTAAAGACATTATTCTCACTTCGTGTCTATGATGACTATAAAAATTTGACGGGGGAAATAAATCAACATATCCCAGTTCAAATAATACTGCAACATTGTCTCTTTGTAACTGTTTTATATTAATATGTAGTCTTTTTATATCACCAAGCTTTTTTATATTCATGCATTCAGACTTTAAATCCTCTTCCTTTAGCGTTAAAAGTACTTTCCCGTCGATCTCATGCTCAGAAAATAAATCAATGAATTTCTGATGACCGGTTTCACGGAGCCATACTGCTACGTCGCTTGTTGTCCAATCAGCTACATTTTTCACAGGCATTGTTTATTTAACTATTAGATTGTACTTGTCCTAAACAAAAAGGATATTGTAGATGCACTCATTGTAAGTACCAAAGACCACAATGATACGATAACAATAACTGCTACAAGAATATCACAATGACACCCACGCACAATAACAGTAAGAAATGAATCAGTATCTTACGAATTCAATCGTGATAAGCAGACAAAGGTTTGTAAATGTTAAAATACTGCTAAATAAGCGAGCCTTAAATCTTAACCTACCCTTCGAAAATTATTCATTCGCCTTAAAAATATTAGTATCCTTGAAACTATAAAGATATCACAATGTTCTCGTGCGTTTATCGTACATGATGCTTTTATATATCGTAAATAACACAGTTTATTGTCAAAATAAATATATATATTGGCAGTATTTGTAAACAAATGAACTCAAATAGAAACATTGATCAGAATATATTACGGAAATACTTGGACATCACAAATCACTGCTTCTAATACAGAAAACGATGCAAACATCTCAACAGAGATTCTTAAATTACTCAACGCAATGCCAACTCGTAATCATTCTGAGTAATGACAAATAATGACTAATTGCTATATAGAAATGAACGACAAAGAAGACGCTTTTAAATAGCATAATGACTATGATTTCAACAAATTTCAAAAGTCGCGAAGATATAATATTACGAGGATCAAGAAACATGTAAGGTTTTGCATTCTTATGT
Organism: Cerceris ruficornis; assembly: GCA_963989415.1. NCBI lineage: Eukaryota > Metazoa > Arthropoda > Insecta > Hymenoptera > Crabronidae > Cerceris > Cerceris ruficornis. The sequence goes on along the minus strand of OZ022521.1, from coordinate 21,179,690 downwards.
CTAAAATACCACTTTTGACGTTTTTAATCTTTTAATTTCATTCACGGATATAGTGATTTTTCATTTTCGCCAGTCTTGCGAACAATAGCCACGTGAATGGGTGGTATCTCCAAGTCTTATCATATATTCCGAATAATAATTATGATCGGAAGGTATTATACATTCATTATATTCATCGATCTCGCATTGTCTCCCTTAAAAAAGTGTAGAAATATGTTATACTTCAACGAAATACAATACATTTTTCATACTTCTTCGTACCCATATATCGATATATATCGATCGCGAAGATCGACTCAAAATACGTTTAAGTGCAACCGTTGGAGTTGGTGTTGGTGACCTTAGTGACCATTAGTGACGTTGCGTGACAAAGTACATACGTACAAGGGAGGGGTAGTGGCGATTTTGACGAAAACTATTATATTATGCCGTATCCGCAACAAGTCTGTAAAAGTAGCCTATGAGTGCATAACCTAGACGTCACGTCATTCATTAACGAGCGTAGTACTTTTTACGTTACTTAATTTCTTGAATCTTTCGTTATACCGTCTACACACGTAAACGTCATTGATAACGCCAGTTGCACGTCGGACTTAAATTAACCCATCACATTCTGTGCTGAGTTGGCAGTCTTGACGGCGACAGCTTTGTAACTGTACTATATGTCGAATGGTACCGTGAATTCAAAGTGCAGTTTAGTAATGAATGTACTTAAGCGACGTACTTAAATATTGTTACTTAATGAGCTATGAGCGGCCAGAAATTTCAGTATGACGAAAGTGGCGGGACGTTCTTTTACTTTTTACTGTCGTTTTTCGCGCTTCTTCTGTTACCCGGGACGTACTATCTTTGGCCACGTTGTCCCAAGCAAGGTTAGATTATGATAAATCTATTTGACTTATCATAGATGATAATTAATGTTTTTTTTTTTTTTTTGTAACACCATTAAGGCTTGCATGTCTCCAAGCGATACAATGACTTTTCATTCAGCTTTATGCTCGTTCGCTTCAATCTACAAATTGACTCCGTCATATTGCAACGGAAGACTAACAGAGACTTAATTGCGAATATCCCGTTACTAATTTACCAGTAACCCCGATAATAAAGTGCGATGTTTCAAATTGCCTGCATAAGATGGCAATGCAAGATGCATTTTTTTCCTTCATACGAATGGAGTCTCTACATTTAATTTAAATAACGCAACGTTTAAAAGTAATCATTCAACATGAATTTCAAGACATATGTTTTTTCGAAAGCAATGTTATTTTCATTTTCGATAAATCCCAAAAAAATGTATTATCATGTATGAATTGTTGTTTATTTATAATTAATTACTAATTGTTTTATACCTATATTGTACAAATAAAATGTTTTATAATAATCCTTCAATATTAATAATAAGATATACTATTGTCTTTATTGTCTTCAGCTTCAGAATATTCTGTAAAGTTGGTTTAAGAATTCTCAGCATTGTTTGCATGTTTAAAGGCATATTATTATTTTTACTTTGAACATGAATGCATGTTATTAATCCAAATCAATGAACACAGCTTGAAATGTAGATAAATCATATCAGTATCAATAAAATGATGAATAACATGGATCTGCATATTATTAAAACTATTTGAATAAGATTATAGTGGTTTAGATAAATCATTTTTAAAGAGATTGTATTTGCATAGATCCCGATCAGGTGTCAAAAGAATGCCAATGCGATGGGTGTAAAAAGAAGAAAATTATTCTCCAACAAAATGAGCCATGGAAAGAAACCAAAGCATTATTTACGTATGTCTTGTTAAAGATGTTGCTGTAGTTATTTATATATTAAATTTAGCATCCCTTTTAATATTATGTTTTTGTTTGCAGGAAATTCCTTATTATCCTTGGATGGATATTCCTTTTGCTGTTAGCATACAAAATATCGCAATTTGACTATGAAATGGCTAACTTTGATCCTTTTGAAATACTTGGAATTACGCCTGTAAGTATATTTAATGAAGCTGTTAAAGTTTTTGTTACAGTTATATATGGATTACATAGAATGTTATGTAGAATCTGTTGAAGTTTTATAGATTAATGTTATATATATACATTTTCAGGACTCGTCTCAAGGTGACATTAAGAAAGCTTATCGTAAACTTTCTTTGATATTACATCCTGACAAAGAAACTGGAAATGAAAAAGCATTCATGAAATTAACGAAAGGTCAGTAATGTATTCGGACAGTACATGTACATACGATACTAAAAATATGGTTATGCTTTGTGGGAGTCTTGAATTATAACATTGACAGTCACATAACATAATTGTAGATACTAATACTTTTTTTTTTATAATTGCAAAATAACATTTGTTCTTATATTAATGAAAACCAGCTTATCAAGCTTTGACGGATGATGAGGCACGGAAAAATTGGGAGAAGTATGGAAATCCAGACGGTCCAGGAGCAATGAGCTTTGGAATTGCTCTACCTTCCTGGATCGTTGAAAAAGAAAATTCAGTATGGGTTTTAGGATTGTATGCACTGGTGTTCATGGTTACTTTGCCGACAGTCGTTGGAATGTGGTGGTACAAAAGTATTCGTTACACTGGTGATCAAGTAAATAAATTTCTAATTTGGAATGTACAATGGCAAAGTATTAATGAAGTCTCTGATATATCTTTATATCGAAATGTTCGTTTTACAGGTGTTACTGGCTACTACCGAAACATATTACTACTACTGTATTAAAACCCCTTCCATGACCTTAAAAAGGATTATAATGATACTTGCTGCTTCTTTTGAATTTTGCAAGAAAGATAATCCCGAAATAGTTGAGAGGCATACAGACAGCGAAGAAGTCCCTTCGGTAAAATTTCTATTTCATTTCTTTAAATTACATTCTTTTTAAGGTTTACAATTACAAGTATTCATTATGAACCTATTTGCATCAGTACGCGGAATAATACGCGCACGATGATGTTAGCTTCTCATCAGCCACGGAATATTTTACCCCCTGCAACTGTTAGACTATCGTGCGCAGATCGTCTGCAGTGTTTAGAGCTGTGATGCAAATGGGTTAATGATTAAAATTATTTTAATTATATTTCTTTTTGTACTTTCAGCTTATCAAACAGTTCTCTAATTTGGGAGAGAAAAACAAAGAAGTACCGTTATGCTATTTATATTCAATTAAAGCTAGAGCCTTAATTCATGCACATTTATCGCGTATACCGTTAAATCCCGAAACATTGGAGAAGGATAGGCAGTACATAATAAAGAAATGTCCATATTTAATTCAAGAAATGGTTAGCTGCGTTAATCAAGTGATATTATTGGCTTATGCTAGAAGAGGTATATACGCGTTTGCTTTTCGTGCCTTAATAGTTTTTCATTCTTATTAATTCAGCATAGGTATGGATGAAAATGTTTAATACATTAAAACATTAAGTATATATATCTTTCAGTACCACGTTTACCCAGTATAAGGACCATAGAATATTGTATGAAACTCTCTCCAATGATTGTACAAGCATTTTGGGAATTTAAAAATCCTCTGCTACAGCTACCACACATAACAGAGGACAATTTAAAGTATTTCTTAGCAAAGAAGGTATTCGTCAACTTTTGAATATCCCGAAAATTGTATTAACGTGTATCAATCTTTATCTGTACATTTGTCAAGAAGTATCTGAATATTTACCTTTTTATATTACCAGCTTCAAATCAGAAGTCTTCAACAGTTTGCACAACTGAAGGGAGACGATAGAAGACTGATTCTTAGAAAACTCTCCGACAGTCAATACGAAGATGTAATGAAAGTTCTCGGAAGTATGCCGTACGTAGAGTTTAAAGTGCGTTCCGAAGGTAAAGTTCGGTTTCTCATTTATTGTAAAATTAAAACGAAGACAAATTTGCTATGTTATATTTTACGATTACAGTAATTGACGACGAAAACCCAACTGTTTACACTGCTGGTGCTATTGTGACGGTAACCGTATCGTTAACACGTAAGGATATGAAACATTTATTCGGAGACGATACTATCAAGGAGCACGTTATGCTCGATGATAGTAAAGTAGCGGGAGAGCCCGCGGATGAAGTAACGGAAGAACAAAATCAATCTGTCAAGAAGCCAGCGTGGCTTAGGCAAAAGAAGGGTCAGAAGAAATCGCATAAAAAAGGCCCCAACAAAAAGTCTGCTTTCGCAAAGAATACTCAGGCGCAGCCCCAGTCTGGTAATAATAATGCAGCTCAACAAGTAAACACTCCCAATGCAAGAAAGAAGGAGGAAAAAGTAGAGAAAGAGTCTTCCAAAGAAAAATTGTCCGATGTCAGTGACAGTGACATAGAAAGTGACAGGAGTGATGACGAAGACAGTCACGATAAAAAAGACGTGTCCGTTGATGATGACGAGACCGAGTGGGAAAGGTTGTTTACTTTCTAATAATATTCGTTATGAATGAATGCAGATATTTTTAACTTTCCATTCGTATCATTTTTCGAACAGGTTTCAACAAAAGATTTCAAAGAGAGAAAGAGTCCTAGAAGGAAGGAGTAATTTGTCGCACGAAGTGCACTGTCCACTCTTTCCGGACGTTAAACAGGAATATTGGTGGGTCTACATCTGTGATCGTAAAAGTCTGACCCTACTGACGGCTCCTGTACATGTTACATCATTATCACATTTTAAGGAAGTACAGTTACGATTTACGGCACCGAGGTGGCCAGGTGTTTATACATTTACCGTGTGTTTACGTAGTGATTCCTACCTTGGCTTTGATCAAGCCCAAGACATTAAAGTAAGTGACGGATTAAGATTTCTATATTCATCTCCATGCTTCGATTATTTCGATGTTTTAAAAACGGTCGGGTTAAACTTTCTAATCGTCATCTTTAGCTCGACGTGAAAGAAGCACCCGAAGTTCCCATAGAGCATCCTCAATGGGACATTTCAGACGAAGAAACTGCAGAAGATGTAGATGCAGCCGATGAACATTCCGAGTTCACGACCGATGAAGATATCAGTGATAACGAATAAATATCTATTTGTTTCGTATAATCGGATAAATAGATATCGAAGAGATCCGCGTTTTTCATCTTTTTTTTTACTCGTCAAGTTAATGTACAATGAACTTTTATACGTGGAATTGCATAATCGTTGATGTATGTGGACAATCTAGGAAAATAGTATGGTGTGTAAGATTTCTCACTAAAGAGAAAGTAATAGCAAATAAAGAACATGATATTTATTTTAACATCGTTGTTCAATCCTCGGTTTAAGATGTGTATACAGATTTTTAATAAAATATATCCTAATGTGTTAAAATAACAATTCACTTCATTTCTGTTCTTTGTCTGCTTTCAAGATACATTTTCAAGTACCAGGAACGAATTTAGTGATCGTTTATAAATCATGATCTATCCAAGTGAAAGCTTATTGAAATATACTTCTCTTCTACACAGTTATTCGACCGTAACATTTTTTGTTACGCGTAGAGAATGAAAACTGTTGACACTGCTCCAGTGTAAGACAGTTAAGATCAGATTCTGGAACGCACGCGATGTATTTCAAAGCGACGAATTTTTCCGTAGTAAGTAGACTGTGCGGTTTGAAGAAAATAAATTACTGTTGCCAACACAATTATAAAGGATGTTTCAAGAAAATCAGACAATCTTAATGACTTCTTTATTAATGATAATGCAATTTCTACGATATCACTACGTGCGTAAATTAAGCAGAGTTTCGTTCCATATAAATTAAAAAAATTTATAATATAAGATCATTTTCTTCATCCGCTTTAAAATGAAATAGAATAGAATACACGTTTCCTGCACAAAAAAATGTCGGCGACTTTGAAAAAGATATTAAACGATATCTAAAGGAAAATGGTTGTTTAATCTACTACTATCACTAATAAAGAAGATATATAGTTGACCTGGTTTTCGTGAAACACTTTACATGTGCTGTATTAACAATAATTTTTATTTCAGATAATAAAACAATGTATTATTACATATTTGTTACTACATATCACATTCATTCCTATTTCCGAAGAAGGTAGGTTGAACAATATACGAAACGAAGCGTACTGTAATCATTAGAATTATTTCTTAGATACTTCTCGGAATATATTATACTAATTATTTATGTAGTATACGTTAAATATTGTTTTCTTTTACAGCCATATTTGCACGATTACACATATATATACATAACAAAATATAATGATATATAAGATGACATTCTGATAAGAAAATACTTATTTAATTCTAATATGCACATTTCTGCATACACTTTTCAGCAGCACCTAACAGTCGGTCGAAGATCACGTCAAAGGAAATGGCTCGCGGACCTATTTACACTTTTCTTAAGACGGACAAGCATGCTAATATCAAATGGGGTGTACGGCATTACGTTCCAAGAGTTTCATGGACATCGAAACGTGCTACGTGAACATAGCTTATCGATAGAATATATAACGTATGATATAAAGTGGTCAATGAAAGTAACATAAACTTTATGAGAATTTTTTCTCTTAAACATGTAAAATTTAGTAAAAGATACGTACTTAGACTTTGAAGTGAATAACTTTGGATATTTGCCCTATTGACTATAGGTCCAGACTAACCATTTCCATGTATTTCTGTCGCATTTGTAAGAGAAGATTATCCAAGCTGGAAAATAACAGTAACGCGTTTTTTAAATCTAGGTATTGTAATGTATATACTAAAGATTTCAAGGAATGTATACATACGTATAGCGTATCACCAAATTATCATATATCACATTATCATCGGAATCTGTACTTTTACTGCATGTATCAGTCAGCGAATTTTTTGATTCAATTTCATCCGATTCGTTTGTTACTTCCATAGCGTCAGAGTCAGATAAAGATAGATTTACTATTTTCTCATCCACGGCGGATATACTTGAACATGGATCATTAACAGTAGCAGGTATATCTGTAGTGGATTGTAAATGCGTTATTTTTTGTAGTTCTTCTCGATATACCGTTGTCATAGCAATAACCGAATCGAAAATCCTATCCAGTGTCAGAAGTTCCACTTCCAAGTTTGATATTTGTCTAGAGAAATGAATTATTCGTATAAAAAGTGCATTACGAAGTATCGCGTTAACATTACGTGAATTAATTTTAATGCGATAATGTATACACACTTTATGATTTCAGCAATATTTTCATTGTTAAATTCTGCTTCTCGCATTTTTAGGAATTCAAAGATTACTTTTACCATTTCTGTCGGCCTTGTAGGCTTATGGGAATTTTCAGCTTTAAATGCTTCGAATATTGCGATAACTTTGTCGTATCTGTAAAAGTTCAAAATTGGTATTATAGGTAATGAAATCATTTAAAAAAAGGGGTTATTGAAAATTTACATACAATTGATAGACATTTGTGATACAATCGATAGAATGAGCTGCGTTTTTCAATTCGTTACTTTCCTGTGTTAGAGGTTCGAACTTCATTTTTATTTGATCAGTAGCATTAACAAGTTTAACAACTTTCTCGAAATAGATTTCTAAAATTTTCCTCTTTCCATCGTTTATTTTTTCTCTGTCCCATTTCTTACGAATTACATGTAGTTCCGATAAAAGATTATTTATATTTGTTAACGTGTTTGTCAGATTTTCATGGAATGCATTGAGCCTTGCAAATATCAAGTCCCTGTAATAGAAAAGTATCAGATATATAAAAAAATTCGTGATTTATAAATCATTGGTAAAACTCATTAAATTCATACTTACACTTTTATGGTTAAAGCAAAAATGTATAACTGTAAGAGGTGCACTTCGTTTTTTATAAAAAAGAACGTCGCGCGGTAGTAATCTTTTATCGTATGAAAATCTAATTGATTTCGAGATAATTCTATCATTCTCTGAAGTGCCGCAGGAATATTTATTGGCGGTATACGATCCATTAATGCATCTCCATTTTTGAAAATGAATAACATTGGATTCTACGAAGAAATAATTAACAACGTAAATATAACTATCACTAAACGCGCAAAATTATAATTATAAATACGTACTCGAATCTGAGATAAAAGTGGTTTTTCGTTTGCCGGAAGAACTTTACCAAAATAGTCTGTTAAAATTTGTTGATTCATTGGTATATCAGTGGCTTTTTCGATAAAATACTGTAACTCCGCAACGCTGGTAGTATCAGTTACTTCGTATGCATCAATTTTGTACAACGACATGGAGAATACATATACAATCTATGAAGAAGAAACGTTTTATAATACAGGAAAACTTAAAAAAAAATTATTTTTTCTTATTATACCTTCTTGGATAGTATAGTATCCAGTAATTTAAACACCACTAACTGCATCACCCCTTTGTCATCGTACTGTTTTCCTCTCCTCTTTGGATACCACTGCAGGACCACCCTAAACCATTCCACTAATTTCTTCCTGAGACACCTGGCATATAATGCAATTAATTTCACTCTGTCTAATTTATAGTTATTAATAATGTAGTGCTTATATTACATTGAAATATGAGTTGGATCTTCTATTTCTTTTCCAAATATTATTTGTCCTTCCACTTCAGCAGCACAAATATCATTGTATCCTTTACTTTTAACATGTTGCATCCTACATAAAGAACAATGTAATTAATGATAATTTAATAATTGCTCATACATCATTCCTGTAATTTACCATATCATAGTGTGCTGCATTTTTGGTAAAAATGGCCTTGTACCAGTTATAAGCTCATAGAAAAGAATACCCAAGCTCCAATAATCCACGGAACAGCTGTATTTCTGATTCCAGAGTAATTCAGGTGCAACATAATTTAATGTACCCACTATAGAGGCAGATGTACTAGCTTCTCCAAGTTCTTTAGCATATCCAAGATCTATCAGTTTATATACAGTCTGTAACATATATATTTTTGTATGTATCAGTGTACATTATAAAGTCTTTTTAGTTATTTACTAACATTTATTGTCTACATATAATATTACTTACATTATTACGCTCATCCTGCAAAACTATATTTTCTGGTTTTAAGTCACGATGAGTTATGTTATGAGAATGTAAGTACTCAACAGCAGAAGCAATGTCTTTCATTGCATTAATTGCTTCTTTCTCCTCTATACCACAACAATTTTGTACTTTATTCAGCACCTATGAGTTTAATGAAACGATGGAATGCTCGATAGTAAAATATTATTTTCTACGACCTTTGAAATTTAAATGAAAGAAATTATGAAAATAAAAGTTACCCTTCTAAGGTCACCTTTCCTACAATATTCCATGCACATAGGTGGCAAATTTGCATCATCATCAGGAAGTTTGAATGGCAAATCTATTGCCTTTACAATGTTTGCATGCTTCAAACGTTTCATTATCTGTACTTCGTTGATCCATCGTCGTTTTTGTATTTCCGTTAACTGTTTGCTATCCCACTTACATTTTTTGATTGCTGCGATTTGGAAAATATAATTTAAACTACGTATTTTTCGTGGAACTAAAGTAAGTTGTTTTTATTAGATGTCTTTCAACTTTACTTTCGTTTCTTTACAAAGTTTTACATACCAAGCTTTTTGCCACTTTGTGCATGTACCCAAAGTTGAACGAGTCCAAATCCACCGGTACCTAAACATCGCTCTAATTCCCATCCCTCTATAAAAGAAGGTGCAGCTGTCATTTTAATTTTGACTTTAAGTTTGGGTAGTACGTCATGAATTTAAAGAAGCGCCCATAAGGTTATAAAGAATACACTTCGAAGTAAAACTTGTCATTCAAAGTAAAGTGTTCGGAATTTATCATTAAACATTGTAATTGTAAATGATAAGCATTCTTTCAATTCTTATCAAGCAATACAAACGTCATTTGCGCTGCAACAAAGAAGTATGATTCAACGGGAATAAAAACAAGGACAATTCAGTTGAATTGATATTGCCAACATCGTTTGATAAAGTTACTAATCGTATAGTTGCAAAATCTTTGTAGCGTTCCACATAGTTGCATATTGCAGAAACATTATCAACTAATGATACAACAGGAGTTGAATCAGTGCAAAATGCATTTGTTCGAAAATGATTTGCAGATTTTTACGTGTGTTGCCGATAAAATATAATCGATTTAATGCTAATTTTAAATTAAGAATATTGGTGTAATATTCTGCTATATTTTCTTCTAACGATGAATAAAAAAATGACTCACCTTTCCTTTGAAGATGTAAAATACCAAAAGACCTGATATTATATACAACGAAAGTAAATTAAAAATATATTAATTAAGAATATTAATACGTAAAGCAAAGTGTTGAATCTAATTTGCAAACTGCTATTGCTTTACGTTATCTCTCTCTTTTAATCGAAAATTAATAGTAGGTAACGCATTAATTGCAATGGCGACCGCTAAATATTTTTTCGATACTGAATTATAACTAATAGAAAGAACGCTAATAAGACAAATCCAAATGAATAAGATAAGAGTAATAATTTTATATTACATTTTGCGAAACCACTCTCCGTTAACATTTCTCGTAAAAAGATGAGATACTTCGGAAAGAGAAAGGAAGTACAACGCATAGTTTTTGTTTTATTTTATTTATATACTTTATATGAAACAATTGACTATTTATTGTGACTTAGATATACGCAACTAGTACATACACGTAACATGTATTCTTCACTGTGTGAAACGTGCGCTTGTGTAAAATCGGTAATTATCTTTTGCAAAGGAATCGACGCGTTATCGTTGCATTCGGTTTTTTCTCGCGATAAAACGTGATCGGCTGTCGCGGGGAAAGTGTTCACCGATTTCAAACACAAGCCATTTATTAAATCATGTCTTTCTGGCTTGGATGATGTTTTTACTTACATTGATTAAAACGTGTGCGTTTTTTTTAATTTTCTTTTTTTTTCTCGCAAAGTAATTTCCATTGCATGTCACCTCTTACAGTACGGTGTTAATTAATTACATCGTGACTTTCATCGCTGTTTTGACGAGGTTGTAGAAGAGGGCTCGCAAGCACCATTGTTCGAGCAGTGTATTTAATTTACAGACCTTATTACCATAAAGTTTCAACGCAATCGTACCTCGCATTGGTTTATCGATCATTACGAGCCTTCTTTCGTGATATATAGGGCGAAACGAAAATCATCAGTCTTTCCGTTGAGTAGCGTAAATCAATGCTGTAACATTGTAATCAGCTTTGTTACGTCAATGACATGTACGATCTTTCGCTCAAAGCGTTTACTAATTAGAATACTAAATAATAACGTACTCGATAAGAATAATTAACCTACAACGAAAAGTTCTACAGAATCGTTTGACTAGAGTAGTGACGGGCAAACTTTTTTAGGAGCGGCCCCAACGAAAAGAAAAACTCTTGGCGGGCCAATATAATGTATTATAAAACTCAACACGGACACCAAGAAAGTAATATTTCTTTGTAACAATGAAATTCAAATTTGTATAATGTTATATTATATCCGGTGGGCCGGATAAAACATTTAAGTGGGCCGCGTCTGACCCACGGGCCGTAGTTAGCTCATCACTTGACTAGAGGACGAGATTTTTAGGAAATTATAGTGTTTTGACTAGATAATGAGGTTCGTAGAAAATTATAGTAGGTGGACTATAAGATGAAGTTTAATATTACATGTAAGAAAACATTGTTTCATGTAATATTAATGAAAATCATTTGGAATTTCTGCGTTAACCGTTTGAGTCTTGGCACACAGTGGCAGAATCTCGCCGAAAAGTGCCAAGCAGCACGATGGCGTTTCTTTTTTCAACTGTGATGAAATGCAAAGTATATTTTTCGTCGTGAAACTTCAACAGTGCGATCGCGCTGCATTGGACTCAAATGAATAAAAATGAGCAATTACTGCAGAAGGTTCATAATGACGCACTTAATTTACGGTTACTTCTTTGTGTACATTGTATTCTAAAACGAAGACATAGTTGCACAACGCTTTCTTAACGCAATCAAACTCGCGAAAAGAGTCTTCGATGATATTTCATTAGGGAAGCAGTCCGCGAAGTTAGTAAAATTCGCCGCATTATAGACGTACGGTGTAACAACGCGCGAATAAAAGTCAATGCTCGCGCTTAACATTATAAATACAAAACTGTGCCGTTCGAAACGAATTTTCAACATTTTACATAAACAATATGTGGCAATATCGTTATCGCGAAATTAATAAGAAAACATCGTAGAAACTTTTTCACATCGACGGATTACCTTAACGCTATGCGATTTAATTCGTTTAATTTAATTAGTAGCCTGTCCTTAATCCTGCATTAGGCGATACATTAAATATTCGTCTCCTAGTTCTCATTTTCGTTTTACTTTAACGAATCGCAGGCCTCTTTCAACCGATCGGAACGTATCCCTTAAAAATTCATACTTTTCGAGTGAGTTTTCTTTCATACTTTGGAGTACATCATAAAGACGATCCTATTTTTTTGTGTTTAATCATGTATTTTGGAAATTTTTACGGGAAGATTTCCGATGACTTGACAAGGCGCGTAAGATTAAATCGAGAAATGCCGAAGGGCATTCGAAAGCTCATTCGTTAAAATACACTCTCTTTTACCTCGACGTCGATCTCGTTACGTTAATTATCGTATATAATTTACATTAATCCGACGACTTAGACGATTTTTCACGATACTTCTGTACAAATTTTACCTACCCTACACCACGTATGTACAATAGCTAGTACTCCTTACACGTTTACTTTGGCATTTGCGTGAGAAAGGTGACGTTTATGGTATCCTCTACTTCAAATCCGTGCATCGCGTTTTTCTTGCAATTTCATTTGCTATTTTCGTACGTATTTACCGGTTTCTATGATCCGACAGACAACCATTACATGGGAATTGTTTATATCGATGTCATTTTTATGGATATGCAAAGTCCATCTCAGTATGTCGGATTTGTTTTCATGATAAACTGAGAGTACATACAATTTGTATCATATTACAATATTTCATACTTTAAAATATATTTTAACATGTTGACAGCCACACGAATTCGATGACATCTTAGTATCAGATTTAACTTCCAAAAATTACAACATTTTTGAATATTTTTAAGATTGCAAAATTCACTTTGTTAAAGATCAAATAAAATTAACGAAAATAGCGGCGTTTCTAGTCAGGGTACAACGTGTTAATTATAATACAGAGTAGTAAATTATTGGTGAAAAAAGTGAATATAAAAAAAAAATACTGTCAAGTAAAACATATAAAGCAACGATCCAAACAATTTCCAGGAAGTGTTTATCAACCCGATCAAATAGACCGGTACATACACAAATATATACTTATTTATATGCATATATGTATGTATAATATGTACATGCTCTATCAGACTCTTAATGACCTTAAAACGAACGTCTTCATCAGGCTCAGCAACCTCGATGAACACTCGAAATATATAAAGTGCTCTAAAATAAACGATCCAACTTTCTATAATATTACCCATAGGCATAAAGAGATATTAATAAAAGTGAGTCTAGAAACGAAACGTTTCCGATGGCACGATGCTGGAGGATGATTATAAAATAGTGATTTCATACGTGTCAAACGCGTTTAATTGCAATATCAGCGAATTTCAACCGCTGACAATTATCGATATATGAAATCTGCCATTTTCGTGCAAATTCCAATAAAGGAACGCAATAAATCGACACTGATAATGATACGTTCACGTTATAATTTGCTTCGTATTTTCTGTTGTTTTTAGCTTCAACTGCTATAGTCCTTTTTGCCTATTTGTTTTATATGAGCTCCGAATCAACGAGGCTATAACATATTAATTAATAATTTAGGAAAAATTTCCCAGAGGTGACGGAGAAGGATTTGGACTCGGATTTACTGATTGCAAGTCCGAGTCTTTATCTTTTTACCCAGCATTACTCAAATTCGCTTCGATTTTAAGCTCATTTTTAGAGCTACCTTTTTCCTCAGTTTAAAGAGTACCAATAGAATCGAAGCTTTGGATCGTTCATTCTAAATCACTTGCCGCATTATCTCCACTGATTTATCTTCTGATTTTATATCTGTATACATATCCGTGAAAACTAGAATCCCAAGAATTCCTTCGATGATATTAGTTACTCGTGCTCAGCGAATTTTTCCGAACCTTTGAAGAATTTAATCGATACTTGGCATCCTAATTTTCAATTATAAATCGAACGCGTTCCTACTAATCGGCGAACGTGCTCACTCGACTTGGCGCGAAGAGACGAGTTATACGCGAGGAATCATTGGGAAAATACGGACATCCATATTTTCCTCTACATTTCATGTATATACATAATACAGACATAGTCATATAGAGATGGGGAGAGACACTTTTTAGGTTTCTTCGTATATTCAGTTTATATTTCTCATTGGACAGGAACCTGTGCAGAAACGGTGCATGAAGGGGGTTGATCTCCTCTCAACAGCCGGTTTTCCAGGCTAGGAGAATCGTGAGGACCATCAGGATCATCATCTTCGACAGTTCGTGTCTGATTGAGGAAGCTGCCACGTGATTTGGTGCTGGGGATGGTCCACTTTTTCGAGTATTAGCGATAACGGAATGGCTTCGCCATTTCATCGTGTATTGCGGTGCGGTTCTTCCTAGAGCCTGCAGTCTGCAAAGAACAGGTCTCCCGTTTCTCTTTGCGTGAAAGGCGTTCATTCAAAATCGGCCAAAATTACCGGAGGCCAATTTTTCTGAATCTTTGCATATCGGTAGCCCTTTAGGCCGAACATTGATTCCATGCAAAAACATTTCCTCTGAACTTCTCGATTACGAGGGGGACTTTTAATAAAAATAAGATAGAGAGCCCGACACTCATACCAAAAAATTATAAAAAATTCAAGCTTTTCAACGGCGTATAAGTTTATGAAAAGGAACTCGTTAAAAAAATTAAAAGCTCTGATTCTTCATCAAAAATCCACCACAACGATTTCCTGGCTTAATTTTAAAACAATTACCGGCACATATCAACTAACAAGGGAAGTTCGGGAACTGATACACTCAGATTTTTATGAAACTTTGGATAAATATTTATTACACTTATCTAAGAAGATAGCTGGAATTCCTCTGTGCCCGTTTTCAACTTTGAGGGAGATATCAACCCCTTTGTTCGAACTACCCTTTCTATATACGTGCTTATAATTCTACAGCTTATCTTAACATTAAATTAATAAAAATTGCGAATTTCCAGTATCACCCAAGAACTATAAATTTTCAGAAAATCCTAAAATCGCGTACTGAAACGTATTCGAATCTTTCTCGACGGAGAATATCGAGGCACGAGACACAATCGGAAAGTGGTATCGATAGAAATGACAAATGTAATCCCAGCGTAATGTATCCGCCCTGGTTTCCATGCCGATGGATAAATTTCCCCGTACAATCAATTTTTAAGTTCTCACGTATCTGTACAAAGCTAAGAAACGGCGTCTTTACAAATTGCCTCTATAATTCAAGCCGGTCTGTCATAATCTCCGAACGAAACTGCCGTGAAACTGTCGTTAGCCAGGGGTTAATAGACGAGAACGTAAGAAACTTTCTTAAAGTTCGGGTTAATCGGTCACACTCGGTAAGAAACTCACCTAACCACCACGGTATTCATCTTCCATGGTAGGGTGAAATTTTTGTGCGTGTCCCTCGAGCAAAATGTGTGCAATCTCGGTCCCACGGGGTCCCCGTTTTTTCGATATTCGTGGATCGTCAGATTCCAAGCTGTGCAGGGACCTGCAGAGAAAGAAATCAGCGTTTCCAGGAGACTTCAGGATGAATTATTGCCAGTACTCTTAACAGGTGGTAATTGTCTTGTGTCGCAACTAAGAGCATGACTTTAAAAAATGATTATAGGAAAATATGATTTTTTTTGGTAATTATTATTCCAGGATGCAGAATCAGACGATATGGTTTTATGTAACAGAAAATTATTGTAATTCTGATGATAGTGAAATTGAGAAAAATGCAGGAGGTTTTTTTATCTTTCGGCTTTGAGCCCTAAGATTATTTTGACTAGGATATACAATTTTAGGTGAACGCACCAATTTAATTAAAAAAACTTATTAAATGGATTCACAGAGGTGATAATATACGTATTACAGATTAATTTGTTTAATTAACCAGCTAACTTAAAACTGTAAGTCCTAGGCAAAATAATCGCAGTAGTTAAAGCCGAAAAGTGCAAAGAAGAAAAGGAAGTTAAGTTATTATTTGTAATTGCGATAGGATTTACTTAATTGCACAGTAAGAAAATTCATTTCTATCGATGAAACGTAATACTTTCAAGAGTGATCATTGTAGCGCAATTGAAGAAGCCATGAAAGTACTTGCACTTCTCTGATTGATTTCGGTAAAACGCGTAAAGTTACGCGGTAAACGAGAGAGTGAAACAATATCGTGAAATTAATTCGTCGTATCATTATCGAGGATCGTTCCGCCACACTTTTCGAAAACGCAACGCGTATTCCCAATAATCAATTGAGAGTGTGCATACTCACAATTAATTGCCGCGGATGGAACACTTGATGCGCGAAAAAATATCGGATATTTCGGGAATCATCGAGGAACGAATAATTGGAATCGACCGAATTGGCATCAGTCGATATGTCATTTTTGCGAGACCTCCTTTACAGAGGGTAAATGCCACATCTATCGATGATTGTATTTGTAACGCTGGCACGATCAAACTCGAGTATCTTTTAGAAGTTACAATCTCTCCAATATCAACCAAACCACAGACTGAAAATATATATATATATATAAATTATTCTACCCTTTTTATTGGAAATTCATCAAAGTCATTAAAACACGATGGTTTAAAGGGCCCCCGTTTGAATTCAATTTTCCGTGAATACATTAATTAGAAACTATTCGTCGCCGTTAAACAATGTAATAGAAATATACAAAAATATGCGCGGTAGTATTTTATAAAAATGTAACTTTATAAAACGAACAAAAAAAATTAACGTCCAACTTATGACTGCTTTCGTAAATTCATCGAGATAAGTAATATTTAAGATGATGCAAAAGAAACATATCAATAAGAATTCTTTTTCTAATACATTGGTGTATTTTGTTTCAGATTCCTGTCGCATCAGTTGCATCCAAAAATTTCCAACGACACGACACGTATCACGGGTACCGAGAACACAGGTGAAAAACATCTTAAATGGAGCATCTTGGCGAACAAGGGGAACGTTGAAAATCCGCGAGAAGAAGGGACGAAACATCCAGCGAAATGGTCGCGAAAGAAGGGCAAGGGAGGAACAGTAGTGTATTAAAGTCATTTCCGGGTTCGGCGTTGCCGAGGCTTTGGTCGCAGCTCCGTCTCGCAGTGCTGTTTCGCAAGCAAGACGGGGGACTCAAGGAAAAGAGGGTGAAGGCGTCGGGATAAAGATAGAAATGGCTGGCGGAAAGAGGAAATCGAGTAAAAAGAGGGGAAAAAGGACACCGCCACCAAAGGCTCGGACGAGACTTTAGTCTTCTTCGTTGTCCTGGCAAATCCAATGGTCTTCTCTTTAATCTCGAGTCGGGGCTTTCCATTCATTTCCGAAGCTTCGTGTGCGGTACTCGAGCTTTTCCACGGAACTTACACTACTCCTCCCTTCATCCTCGCTCTCTCCCTTCTTCTTCCTCCACTTCTACTTCTTCTACTTCCACTAGAGCCTTTCCATTTTCCTCATCTTCCCTTCCTTTCGCTACGAGCTCTACCCAAGTACGAGATTCGCGCCCATGCTGGACTCAATGGCGCGGAGAGAAATTCCAGCGGTGTAGCTAAGAATGAAATGGAATTTGGTATCCGAAAATGTCTCCGCTCGGCCATTGGATTCGCAGGAGACAAAGTGTTCGCTTCGAAGGGATTGCTTTTGATTTGTCCCTCATCCGTTGCCTATGGGATCGAGGATTTTTATTTCGCGACGTTTCGTAGAAATCGCTAGGAATTCCTTTCACGGGGTCTGATAAGTGGGGGCGATTATTTCGAATCTTTCGCACGAATGGAAATTGAGTTTGAGACGAATTGTATTTGCATTCTGTTCGGCGACGTTCGCCGGGAAAATCGGGGGTATACGTTTTCGGGACGCATTGTGGAAAATTGTCACGAAATTAGGAAGGGTTGGATAAAAAAGGGTGGACTCGGAGACGGGGGAGGATAACGAGTTTCTCGATGTCCGGGGGATTTGGTATTCTTTTAATAGAACTCGAGATAAATCTCGTTCGTTGGGTCTTCTCTGACGCTAAACAAAGAGAAGTTACTTCCCGGAAATTAAACGACTATCCGCGAAGTATTGAAAGTACGTGTCGTCAATTTTAAGAGGGAAGTGCGACGACTATTCGGTCGACCATTCAAGGATAGAGTGCATTTTGTACAATTTTACGATTTGTTCTTTTGCATTTGAAATAAGCGATCCTGAAAGTAGTGGCGGATAAACGAACAATTCTCAATCGGTAGAGGAAGTCTCAAAATATGTAGTACACTTTGAGAGAAAATGATTCTACTTTCAGAGAATAGGTTTAAATTGTAGAAGAGGCTTCCGTCTCATGAAATCGACTCGAGAAAAGTAACTTCTACAAGAAGATTTGGTACTGGAATATTCCTATCGCAACGAAATCCTGTAGAAATCTAAATTTTATCAATGTACATAAATAACAAACAATATTTCTCCCACAAAAAATTAAACTCATAATCAGCTCCTGTGAGTAGTCTCTCATTTTTAATACAAGGACTGCCACCGGTAATAAATTCACTGAAATATCTCCCGATTTTTAAACAACATTATTTAAAAATCACCTGACACATTCATGTGGGAATTTTATAAAACCCGCGCGGATCAATCTAGATTCGTCTAGAGGGATCCACCGTAAGAACAAAAGACAGACGAAAGACGGACGTGGACTGCACGCGGTCGAGAAGACGCAGAAAGAGAGTTGACGAACGCCACGTTAGACGGACACGTTGGTTTTTAGACGAGTAGACGTTATAGACGAGTAGACGTAATAGACGTAATAGACGAATAGACGTTATAGACGAATAGACGTATTTAGACGAATAGACGTTATAGACGAATAGACGTATTTAGACGCATAGACGTAGTAGACGAATAGACGAATAGACGTACAAGTAGACGAATAGACGCGACTAGACAGACGTTTGTGTATTTATTAGTAGTCATAAGAGTGTGTGTGTGTGCGTTCAAGTATTTTCCGTACTTTTGTGTTTCCACTTGTATTTTATTTTTTTTAACGTGTATTTGTAATAAATATCCTACAAACTTTGGGGGCTCGTCGTCCGGGATACGAGTGCTGAAACATAGTGAAAAACGAGAACGCGAAGAGTTTATAGACTTGCAATATTTGTGACGAACAGTATCTTAATCGAAGTGAAGAAGAGTATTTAGAAGAGACGCAGTCAGGAGAGCCGCGTAAGTTGAACGCATCCTGCAACATTGTATGCACGATTCGCATTAGCACGTTTCTGCGATCGAGGAACTGTACAGTCAACGCAAAGAAAAAATTCGATAGAGACTTTGATTTTAATAAAATAGTTTAAGTTCACCGATAAGATGGAAAATTTAGGAGAGATTGAAACGATTAAACGAAAACTGAAAACGGCATCAGTAGCTTCTGTAACCGCTTTACATAAATTCGTTTTTGAACAAGAAGGTGATAGAGGCAATCGTAAGCGACTACGAGCATTTGAAGGTTTCAAATTTAGCGATGGTTCGGAAGGACATACAAAGAAACTGGAAGATGCAAGAAGATTGACGATCGGTGATTTAACCTCGTGTTGTAATATACTTGGCCTTGACTATACGGGAACCAAAGAGGAAATAATACGACGAGTGTGCAACGGATTAATGAATTTAGATTCATTGATAGGAAATATTGAGGAAGGAACCGAGGATGAGGATGAAGAAGACGTTTTAGTTGAATCCGTAAAAGACTGTGACCTTGCAGCGGAGACAGTCCGTGCAAGCAACAATGTATCAGAAACGGTACCGCGTGGAGAGCGAAACGATTCGAGATTTTCGATGGGATACAAAGACGTCGAGGACATTTTACGCATTTTTGATGGAGGAGATTCGTATCCGGTAGAAAGATGGATCATGGATTTCGAAGAAGCTGCCGCATTTTTTGGATGGTCCGAACTACAGCAGATAGTATTCGCGAAAAGGTCTCTTAAAGGTCTTGCAAAATTAGTCGTGCAAAGTGAGGGTGTTATTAAAACATGGCAGAAAATAAAGACGGTATTGTTGGATGAATTCGCGACGAAAGTAAACAGTGCGCAGTTACATGAGATGCTGACTAAACGTAAATTGAGGAAAGACGAAACCATCCAGGAATATTATCTTCACATGAAGGAGCTAGCTGTGCGTGGAGCAATTGAACCGGAAGCGCTAATTCAATATGTAATCGATGGTATACCGGATGATTCTGCAAATAAAAATGTGCTATACGGCGTGGGAAAATTGCAAGATTTCAAGGAACGTTTGAAAATATACGAGACAGTACAGAAGAGGAATAAAGAAAAGTTTAGAAGCAGCCAGCAGAAACCTAGAGAACATCGGGGAAAAGATGTTTGGACGAGGAAGACAGAGTATCCGAAGATTTTACCGCGCGAAGTAGGAGATGATCGAAGAATCGAGGCGTATTGTTTTAATTGTGGTGATAAGGGACACCGATCCGTAGAGTGCGAGAACAGAGCGTTAGGTAAGAAATGCTTTAAATGTAAGAAATTTGGACATATTGCAGCAAACTGCGAGAACGGTGACCGTCGTGAGAAACCATCACCGTCAGGAGTGCGACCCTCAGTGAACAATATAACGACCTCGCAAAAGAATAGTATGTATAAAAACATTATTTGTGGTGATTTAGCTATAGATGCGTTAATTGATACAGGTAGTCAAGTAAGCGTTATGCGTGAATGTGTATATAAAAAGACTGGAATGTGTGAGTTGCATGCGTGTGAAATTATATTAACAGGTTTGGGTAAGTGTGAGATTAGAACGTTAGGATACTTTCAAACAACTATTTCTATCGATAGTGAAGAATTTCCCTGTACAATGTACATAGTACCGAATGATTCGATGTCAGTAGATGTTATAATTGGTTGTGATATTTTAAATTTAGCCGAAGTTAAGATAGATGTAAACGGTATTACAGTTCGGAAAGTAACACCTGCTATATTTTTATCTCATATTGATGTTTCGAATCAAAATTCTTTAGATATCGGTGAGCACAATGTTAAAAGGCACCGTGACGAAGTCGAAAAGTTAATTTCGAACTATAAACCGGAAAAGACGAAAAGTACCGATGTAGAGATGAGTGTTATTGTTAAGGACGACCAACCAGTTTTCGATAGACCGCGACGTTTACCGGTAGTCGAACGTGAAATAGTAGATGCACAAGTGGAAGGGTGGATTAAAGAAGGGGTGGTAGAACCGTGTGTGTCTGAGTATGCAAGTCCTGTCGTGGTTGCGAGGAAGAAGGATGGTTCGCCGCGAATCTGTATAGATTACCGGAAAATTAACAAAATCATTTTGAAGGACAGATACCCACTACCCCTCATCGAGGATCAATTGGACAAGTTAGTGGATGCTAGAGTGTTCAGCACAATAGACTTGAAGAGTGGATTTTTTCACGTGACGGTACGGGAAGAATGTCGAAAATTCACGTCCTTTGTTACGCACAACGGACAGTACCAATTTTTGAAAGTACCGTTTGGACTGTGCAATTCGCCTTCGGTATTTCAAAGATTTATTAATTGTGTATTTAGGCATTTAGCAAGCCGTGGAATTGCTATACCATATTTAGATGATGTGATAATACCTGCAGTGGACGAGAACGAGGGAATTTCGAGGCTCAAAATGGTTTTACAGACAGCGAAGGAATACGGCTTGGAGGTAAATGTTAAAAAGTGCCAATTTTTAAAACGAAAGGTTGAGTTTTTAGGACACGTAGTGGAAGAAGGTCGAATTTATCCATCACCTGCGAAGACGGACGCTGTGGTACGCTTTCCAACGCCAACGACGACGAAACAAGTGCACAGTTTTGTTGGACTCACTGGGTATTTTAGAAAATTTATTCCAAATTACTCCAGAATTGCCAAACCGTTGACAGACTTGTTGAGAAAGGATTCCAAATTTCGATTTGAAGTAGAAGAGAAGACGGCTTTCGAGTTGCTGAAAAGAATATTGTCACAGAATCCTGTTTTAAATATTTACAATCCGAAATATGAAACTCAGGTCCACACAGACGCGAGCAGAGAGGGCTATGGAGCCATATTAATGCAAAAATCGCCAGTTGATAATAAATTCCATCCAGTATATTACATGAGTAAGAAGACTACGTCGGCGGAAAAGAATTATTCGAGTTACGAATTGGAGGTTTTAGCCGTAATAGAAGCCTTAAAACGCTTTCGCGTGTATCTTCTTGGTATAGAGTTTAAAATAATCACGGATTGCCAGGCATTTCAGAAGACCATGGATAAGAAGGACCTTACTACGAGAGTAGCTCGATGGGCGCTACTATTAGAGGAATTTTATTACACCATTGAGCACCGATCTGGTACCAGGATGGCGCATGTCGACGCGTTGAGTAGATGCCCTGTTATGTATGTGCAGCATGACGGCGCAATCGCGAAAATAAGAAGAGCACAGCAAGACGACGACTCGATTAAAACAATAGTAGAATTATTGAAAGAAAAACCTTACGAAGATTATATTTTAAGGAACGGTATTTTATATAAATTTGTTTTAGGCCGCGATCTATTAGTTGTCCCTAGATCGATGCAGATGGAAGTGATACGGCAAGCGCACGAGAAGGGTCACTTTGCTGTAAAGAAGACGGAAGATTTGTTAAAACAAGAGTTCTACATTCCGAAATTGCCGCAGAAGATAGAGCGCTTCATTGCTAACTGCGTTACCTGCATTTTAGCAAATAGGAAGGCTGGAAAACAAGAGGGTGCTCTACACCCGCTATTTAAAGAAGACGTCCCACTATTTACTTACCACATAGATCATCTAGGACCTTTGGAGTCCACGAGTAAAAACTATAAATACATTTTAGCCGTTATAGACAGCTTTACGAAATTTGTTTGGCTGTACCCCACCAAGACGACGACCGCCACAGAGGTAATTAGAAAATTGGAGGTACAAAAAGCTGTTTTTGGGAGTCCGCATCATATTATCAGCGATAGAGGCACAGCTTTCACCGCAGGCGAGTTTCAAGAGTATTGCAAAGGGGAAAATATTAAACATTCGACGGTAACAACAGGATTGCCACGAGCTAACGGGCAAGTAGAACGTTTAAATCGGATAATTATCCCTGTTTTGACGAAATTTGCGATAGACGATCCCATGAAGTGGTACAAGCATGTGAATGACGTACAACGTGCCATTAATTCGACGTTTCAAAGAAGCATAAACACTACTCCATTTGAGTTACTTACCGGTACGAAGATGAAGGGTGTTTCAGATTCGAGATTAAGAGAAATTATTGAAGAGGAGGTAATAGAAAATTTTGGAAAGGGTAGGGACGAATTACGCCAATCAGCGAAGCGACAGATTGCAAAAGTTCAAGAGGAGAATAAGAGGACTTATAATTTACGACGACGAAAGCCAAATACGTATCGAATAGGTGATTTAGTGGCCATAAAACGCACGCAGGCGGGACCTGGCCTGAAGTTAAAAACGAAATATTTAGGGCCTTACGTTGTAATTAAAGTTAAGGGACGAGACACGTATGATGTACGAAAGGAAGGTGTACAGGAGGGGCCAATGATGACCTCTACCTGCGCGGAGTATATGAAGCCGTGGTGTGGGGATGACTTGTCATCCGAGGCGGATGACTTGTAGGATGGCCGAGTGTGGGAATTTTATAAAACCCGCGCGGATCAATCTAGATTCGTCTAGAGGGATCCACCGTAAGAACAAAAGACAGACGAAAGACGGACGTGGACTGCACGCGGTCGAGAAGACGCAGAAAGAGAGTTGACGAACGCCACGTTAGACGGACACGTTGGTTTTTAGACGAGTAGACGTTATAGACGAGTAGACGTAATAGACGTAATAGACGAATAGACGTTATAGACGAATAGACGTATTTAGACGAATAGACGTTATAGACGAATAGACGTATTTAGACGCATAGACGTAGTAGACGAATAGACGAATAGACGTACAAGTAGACGAATAGACGCGACTAGACAGACGTTTGTGTATTTATTAGTAGTCATAAGAGTGTGTGTGTGTGCGTTCAAGTATTTTCCGTACTTTTGTGTTTCCACTTGTATTTTATTTTTTTTAACGTGTATTTGTAATAAATATCCTACATTCAATATTAAAGTTCTACGGCAGAATAATAATATCATCACTGAATATACAGCTATTTTTACTTTTCATACTTCTACCCTATAAGAATGTAATTTGCATAAAAAAAAAGTTGAGTGGAAACAAGGTAGAACACACTTGTCAAACATATTAAATAAGTACTTTGAAAAAAAGCGATTAACCCCTTGTCCTACGATTTATTTTGTGACTACGTACGCAATAACTCCGAATTAATTCGTGAAATAAAAATTTCTCACTGAATTCTGAATGCCATATAATGTAACGCAATATTAATAGTATAGAGATAATTTCACTGTCTCGCAACCGACTGATATTTTCAATTTAATAATTCTTGGTAAATTTCAAAATTTCCTATTCCATTAGCGTATCACCAACGTCACTCGTTATCGTAGGGTAAGGGGTTAAATTACAAAAAAGATGATCAGCCAAGTAATTTGTATATTATAAGATATACGTGAAATATCTACTGTACCGCTTCTCCACAACTTTGAGAAATGTTTATAAAATAATACGAACCCGAAAATTTGACGAATTGTATAGATCTAACGTTATGGGCATCCTTAGCAACAAATGATATTCTTACGGCTCTGAGTCGACTTGACTTCGATGGTGAGCTGCCGATCCGTCAAGGAGTCCAAAATCCACGTGCACTTCTGCTGATAATACTGATTTAGCTTGAGTCCGGCATTGGCCAGGTCACCGCCATTGACCTCGCCTTCCGGTTTGGTGGTTGTGTGATCGCCGCAGTAAGTGTCCTTGATAAACTTGTAAGCTGCACGGAAATTGAGGCCTGCGCTCGAGGATCTCGACCACTCGATGTAAACCGGCGTCCAGCTACGGATACCGACCGGTAGCCAATCCTAGATGATAGATTATACGGAATTCTCGTTTACTTT
This sequence comes from Cerceris ruficornis, assembly GCA_963989415.1. Lineage (NCBI taxonomy): Eukaryota > Metazoa > Arthropoda > Insecta > Hymenoptera > Crabronidae > Cerceris > Cerceris ruficornis. The sequence goes on along the minus strand of OZ022521.1, from coordinate 21,154,454 downwards.
GTTATGGTTATTACATGTGACGTTCGGGTACACGGAGTGGAAATATTGGAACGTTTCACGGGGTGGAAAATATCGAATTGATTTCAATATCTGTCATTTTTATTCACTTACAGTCCGACCTGCAGATTGAATTTATTTTCTGCCAGGATATATCAAAGTGACGTCGATGTATCTCGATTTTTGTCGGGGCTGATATGGATATTCGTGGATGGAGCTTTGCATTATTGACGAATCCCGTGGAATTTTGTGCATGCGTTGTGTAACTGGTAATTGCACTTGCAATGGAAACAATATAAGCGTTCAGTGGATGAAACGAAGATAGGCAGAATTCAACGATGAACCGAGGCAATACATTTTTGATCGATAGGACGTACCGCTTGACGGTGCAATTGGGAATTTAGTTGGGGGATTAATGTATTAAATAGAAATATCAATTTGATACACAGATTTACATAAACGATGCGATTACTGGGAATCCATGCGCGAATATGTCATTTCGAAATGGCGATGTCGTTTAGATATCTGCATTAAGGTTGCACGTAATTATTACATCATGGCACGTCACATTGGTTATAATAGTACTATATAATTCTCTATCAATTGACATTTGTCAGTCAATTATTCTTATCGGTTCAGAGAACACGAATAAATCATAAAACACGTTTCAATATTCCTTAACCCTTTTAGTGCTGGGCGACGGTATATCGCCGTTAGCAATACTCCTGACGACGCCCATCATGGGATTATTATTTAGTTTTGTCATATGACATTAGTAATTTTATTACAAACAATTGAAACTCCACAACTTACGATTTATGTTAACTGTTCGATATCTAACTGTGACTGCAGGCCGATTCTTCTTCTTTGTGACTACTGTCTATAATAGACAACCGACCTTTTCATTTTTTTTAGCAATATTAGATAAATATCATAAATATAATTTTCAACAAATAGTGAAATGCATTTGTTATTAATTTAACCAATTTTTCCAGTCGGCACTAAAAGTATTAATCATCTCAATACTCTTGTCAACTATTCCCACTCGTTTTTGCATACTGTTATAAAACTAGAGTAGAAAAGCCAAAATATTCTTTTATTTTCACGGCTTCCAAATCTTCCGTTTCCTTATCACTTTCTGATCTTAGGATGCAAAGCCATTTGTTTCACTGGCGTCAGTGAAATCGCGCAAAGTGATTTCAACGGAGATCGAACGGAATAGGCATTGAGTAAAATGAGAGAGCATTGAATGTTCAGGCAATACACGAGAGGTGTGGAGGGCGACGTTTGTCCGTGAATGAAACTTGAATGAAACCGTGGCACACGAACGTGAACGGCAGGAATAAAAGAGAAAGAGAGGGCAAGAGTGGCTGGTGCTTGCCGTGCGTTTCCCGAATTAAACGATCGTGGTCGCCGATGCGGTTCTCGCATTTCGTCCCGGCGAAATTTTACGAAAGCGAAACATCATCGCGGGGAACCGTACTTTTGCAATTTCCGATAAACGATATCGCAGCTTCGAGTCGTTCTTTCTCTTTTCACGAAGAACCGTGAGGTTTGCAATTTTTAAAGGGTGACCATCGACGATTTTATAAACGACAGAAAGGTACCAGGTGTGAGTCTTCTCAGCTGAATGTCTAGGGCTGTTGATTGGTTTTAGGTTTAGTGAAACGTAAAAGGTATATTCCGAATGTGAGGATGTCGTGAAAAGGAATACGATTGTTGGCGTTTACCTGATAATTTCCACAGAGGCAGGTGACGATATGACCGGTTTCAGAGACCAGCAGAAGGTGGTCCATGTTCTTGAGAGACTTACTAGTCACGCAGTGACATCCGCTGTCACCGCACTTCGTTTCGCAAGGGTTGTTAGGCGTCTGCTTCGTGCTGCTCTCCACCTGAACAACATGCATCTTTGTTCCATCGTTCTGCATAGACTTTCAACTGAATATTTCAAAAAGATCAGTACACTTCTTCCTTCTGCATTTTGAATGAACTTTAATACAATACTGGACAGCTCATAACTTCCTAGATGATTTTAAAGCTGATTAACTTTCAAAGTCATCTATGAACCACCCTGTACAGCTGCTTATTAGCATAACTCTTTTTACTCCGTTGAATCAGTCAAAGGTAGAATTTCTCTTTTAAATCTTTCACGAAGGAAATACACTACGTTCAATATATCTCTATGAATTTCAGATATACGTTTGATTTCAGGATATAAATGCCGACTAGGAAAACTCACGGTAATGATGACCGACTGATTAGCCGCAGGGATGAAGTGCTGTCTGCATTTTATGGGTCCGTCCATTGCGAATAAACGATAAGGCTTCGGATGCACCACGGAACCCTCCACCGGTGACGTTAATCCGTAATATTCGACGTCGCAGACGCTCGCGGGTTGTTGAGTGCCACCCTCGCGTTCTGGAATATCGACGAGTCGTTTATGCGAGTTCGTACGTAGTCCACCTTCGAAGAATAACGATCCACCGTGTGTCTATTTTCTTAGAGTAATACAATTACTCTATATTACTCCTGGCAGTAATATACGTATCGTTTAAATGCTGGGCGAAGAATGTTTTATTTGGAAATTCCAACAGAGCGTTGCCGATATGAATTACAAGCTGGAACGATTTCATAGGGGCGGAGGGTGTACAGTCAACCCTTTGAGGATGACAGCTCGTTGAATATGGGGGAATAATTATTTATCTGGCAATTGAGAGACATTATTTGACCGCAGAGGCTGAGGGTTTAGATGTGGAAATTATTAATTATACAGTGAAAATGGTGAAAATTCCATTTGTATTTCTGTAGTTTCATAATTTTAATAACAGAATCATTTCTATGTAGAGCGATAATGTTAGAGGTACAAATAGATTTATGTTCAGCAATTCTTTACTTTTTTATCAGCAGCATTTCAATATCGAATAAATCCGGAAATTCGTGAAAATATAATTTGAAAGTTATAAGAAATTTTGTTAAGCTTTTACGTTTATAAGGCAAACGCAGCATTCCTATTTCTAATTACAGTAGTCGAATAAGGCGACATGCGGTAACAGTGGCGCCAGTGCTCTTGTTTTTTGCTTTGTTTTCTTCAATTCCGATTGCCCGTGTTCGTCAGTCTCAGTTGTTCGACGGCCACGTTACCATATCTTATAACGTTAATAAAGACTTTTCCTTAATAACCGCGACAAATCTTAAATCCAATATCCCCGATCGCCGATGACCACCATGGCATTCAACCTGACAATATTAAAAGCTTCTGCCCTATAATTTCTCCTCGTATTATTTTGCAATTAATATCCACGCATTTTCCAGTACATTTAACACCGAGCGAGACATAAAAGCGTCGAGGAATCTGAATGATGTAATATCAAAGTATGCCTCTGATTTTTCGTCGTTCCGCGTTCTTTTATCAATCAGGAAACAGGCGTGCGACGTGCATCGATGAGGCGATGAATGGGGTTCAAACAGTTCACGGGAATGGTCTCCGCTGCAGCGTGAAAATGCCGTTTAATAAACGGAGGACAAAGGGATGGGTAGAGGCGCGATATGGAATGCATAAACGACTCGGTGTTTCGAAGTTGTTCGAGCGACGATTTGTTCTCGCAGCCGGCGGCGCGCGTCGAAGCGTGGAAAACGTACGAAGGAGAGACGAAAGATCGAAAGTTGGAAGCCGGAAGGTTGCTTCCGATATATATTCGTCCCCGAGAGATTTTCACCCGCGACTTTGTTTTCCGCGCTGCGAAGCGTTAGCTTTTCCTCAACGGATGCATGTACGCGGAAAAGCTTCGATCAGCCTCAACTTCCCTCGGATCATTCGGAATTTGCTACAGGTAGTCGAACTTAGTTTTCATAAATTTCGTATATCTCGTAGGTCCTTTAATGGTTTGTTGTTTAGAAGCTTGTCACTTTGAATTTCAGGGTAGAATGGAAGTTCGTTCAAAATCTACTTTCTTTAAAATTTGTTAAAATTTTGCAGCTTTTATTGAAGTAATATTTATTCGTAGTTATGCACGATCTCCATTAAAGTCGAATGCATGAAATTTGAAAATTAGGTAGTTGCTTAGCGAGTGACTTTTACTTTTGGCAACTGTATTGTTTTGTTAATTCCCTCTTTCGTTACGATTATAAAAACTTTACCTCATATCAATTACAATTGAAAGTAATTAAAATAGAATTTTTGTAACTGTATTGTTTTGGTAATCTTCTCTTTCGTTACGATTATAGAAACTTTACCTCCCATCAATTACAATTAACAGTAATTAAAATAGAATTTGACAGAAGTTCCGACTTTTAAAATGATATCGTCAATTAAAACAACCTGTAAAAATTAATTTTTAACACTCAAGAGAAGTACTATTCACCAGAAAAGTCTAATACAGCAAAACCGAATAAGGATAACACGGAAATCAGTTACAAAAGCGACCATAATATTACAATAATTCTCAATTTGTTCGAACAAAAGTAATAATTAACTCGAAGAGTAAGTGAAAAAGGTTACACGTGAATCCTCACGTTCGTACGTATGTATGTTATAACAAGAAACCACGTTTCTGGTACGCGAAGGCTTTCAATTCGATTGTTCTGCCTTTCAGGATACTCCAATACATACGAGAGCTACTTTCTACCGGGCTCCAACACGTTTCGCATTCTACGAGCCGAATTTCTTTTTAATTTTTTCCCTCCTTTTCTCCTGGCACGGCTATGGCCGCTTTTATTTCCGTATTCTGCCACGGAGGCGGAATTTCCCCGTTTGGTTTCGTATGCGAAAATTTCGCGAGGTTATTCGACGCGAGCCGGGATCGAGAAGCGGATCACGACCTTTCCTATAAGGAAATCGGTCTCTCTGGATGACATAAAATTTTATGTTCCAATAGATTGTCCGCGAATGTTACACGCAGATGGTAATCCTGGAACCTGGAAGGCCTCACGAATTAGATCGATCGAAAATGCACGATTCCATGAGAATGAATTTAATTGTCGTGGAAATAGCTGCTTCGTAAACGCTGATTGTAATGCAATTAACAAACTTCAAATAGCTTTCTTTCCTTTCTTGCTTGATATCGGCCCTATTCGATTTTTGGAGCTGTGTTATAATTTCCTTGGGAATTGTAGAAAACATGAAGTATGAATTATGAAAATATAAATGCCTCGTGATTATGAGATTTGTTTAAGTAAATATTTGGATTAATTTGAAACTTAAAAATGTTATTAATCTTACCACTAATTCTGTGTTGAAGCATCGTATAATACATAAAATATGATGGATTTACTTTGTAAAAATGATAAAACGACCGAACCTTTTAATGGAATTGATATTTGTCTCGTTACATAGAGCGCAACGCGCGCCCAAAAACGATTGCCGGCACAATTAACACGAAAATAATGAATTTTCAGAGGGCACGAACGTTAACGTTTTTAAAAATGTGCTAAAGTCAGATACAATTACAGGAAGCAGCTCGTTGGCAACCCAAAAAAGATAACAGCATCCAAAAGTTTATACAAATTGACCATCTTTTTGGTTGTTAACGACATAAAACGAGCATTATAAAGGGAAACACGCCCGCCGGTTTTTTCATTTAGTCGAGAAGATGGTTTTTGCATTTATTCCACGCTTTTTCCCTGTCGATTTTATTTTCGAATTGAAAGCCCAAAACTAGCCACATCGATCGCGCAACGCAGTGTTCAGACACGTTGGTACCACGTGTAAACGTAATAACGTCGACGAACGAGAACATCCGTCAATCACCGTCAAATCAACGCCGCCAGTTTGTCGTCAGTCTGACTTTCCTTTCGCGTCATTTCCCTCTCCTTTTAATGCATCGTGAAAGCACATCTTTTTTCATCGATCACTATTTTTCTCCGGGAAACAGAATTTTCATTTAGCGATGTACAATCTATATCGCATTCACCTTACAAACCGCATAAAGGAAATTTCATTCGTTTGAAACGCAGAAGTTCGTTGACCTTCATCCATCCCTGGGTTCTTTTAACCACGTCAAGATTTAATTTGATCCAGGTCGCAACAAATTGCAATAAAATTACAAAGTAAAAATAACACAAAATCTTATTTTTTAATAGAAAATATACCACGGATCAAAAAAGATGGTAGGTGAAGGTTAATTTATATTTAAAAAAAGGATTAATGAATAAAATATATAATACTCAACAAAAATCTACGTCTTTCAAAGTTTTGTCGCCAAAGGTTCGTGTGTTTCGATGACACCGGAAAAAAGTAGAGTCAGGAGCTTTTTGTTGATATTCATTTTCTCGGCGCTTTTCTGTGCCCTTAAGTAGGTCAGTTTTTCTTTTGGTTTGCGGGGCTCAAGACGCGGAGCCAGCTCTTTTTTTTTGTTAAATCCCACAAAATTAATTGTAGTACTTTCTCTAATACGTCACGCTTCTACATTGGCTTTTGACGATAACCATTTGGACGAATTAATTGGGTCGTCTGCCGTACAGAGGCAATTAAAATTTCGTTATCAGGTGCAGGTATATTATTTTTTCGTTGCAATGATTTTCGCTCTCTGTTGCGAGTATGATTAACCCACCTGTGAACAGGGTCTTTATAAAATTTCATTTCGCCAAACTGACTCATCGTTTATCATTATGCTTTCGCTTCGCTATAAAAGTGATTTTCCGCTTGGTTACATTTTTTCGTTTAATCCGCTGCAGATTCATAGTATCAGCCATTACGCGGTAGGTATGATAGAATGAATAAATAAAATTGTGCCTCGTGGCAATAAAATCTCCATTCAGTTTGGTTATCTTTTTTTAATAACTTCCTTTGCAAATATGTTCCAACAGTGATTTTTAGAATTCAGAAGCTCCAAGTTTTTAATGAATTTTAGCAGTTTTTTTTACCCGTGTTTTTTAAAAAATATTCTAGAATTGAAATCATAAAAGGAAGTTTGTATATTGATTCATTCTGGTTCAATGAAGTTTCCATTTACTTAAAATTAACATTTGGGCTGCGGCTAAAGCACGATTCTTTTTAAATCATAAATAAAATTTTAGTAATATCATCTTGCAATAATATATTCTCGTAAAGATAAGAACTTTCGCCTAGCAATTCACAAAAAATGCAAATAGCCTAAATCTCTGCCACCAAAACAAACACTGCTACAAAGAAAGACTTACTTTTTAATTTAAACACAGTTCTATGTCCGCAACCCTTCTATCCTCGCTCGTAGCACGATTTTTCACACCCCCTGTCCGTTACATCTCCCGTGTGCCTATCTTCGTCTAAAAATTGCATCGAAACAAATACAAACAATCCCCCTTCTCTGTCGATATCGCAAACAACGAAATGTCTCGTCTGTTCTATCAATTTTCCGTTCGGCAATACGAACCTTTGCACTTCCGGTGCAGCGTAACATGGCGCGAGCGCAAGTTATGGATAGTCCGGCATTCTTGGTTGGAAGCCAAGCGAGCCTCGGGATTAGCACGCGGACACATCTATATTCATCCGATTAAGGGCTCGAGGCTTTAGCATCGATATGTCGACCCGCAGTTCCGATAATTAGTTAGACGTAATTAGTAGCGAGCACTCGGCTGCAACATGGAAAGCTTAAACGAAGAATCAGGGCCAAAATAATTGGCGTGTTACAGTGACCGCACTTGATTTCATCGATCCCATGTATCGATCCTTTCGTCGATGATAAGCTCTAAAACGGAGACGCGTTATTACCGTGGAAACTGACTGCAGATTCTAATTAACTCAGTGTGGGCTGGGCTTAATGAGCTTTTCAATTAAATTGCTTTTTTGGTCAATTCGATTACGTGGACGTGTACACGATGGTGGTGAACGGTGAAACGGTGAAAATATGCACGAGCTTTGTCAATTAAGGGCCCTTGAGGGAAATTATGCTTAAGTGATACTTGTAGGTGTAACTGATGAACTATTGAGTCGATGGAATTACGCGGTATTTGAGGATGCCATTTTATGGAAATATTTATTCATGATTGCAGCTCTGTGAACTTTGAACTTGTTAGAGTGCGAGATACTGTGTCATTTTGAAATTGTTGTACGATTGGGTCGATGGTATTGTGCGTAAATTTTTATTTTATTACATAACATTACTGCGATTATTGTATTTTCTACTCTGTTTGCAATTTAGTATCTTGACTCGTTCAATTTCCTTGAAATCCCTTTGCCTTTCCTTTTCATCTCTTCTTATTTCGAACCGAGGAGCCCGGTTCCTCGGATATTTTTTAATTAGGTCAAAAATGCCACTTCGTTATAAAAAGACTTCCTGACCCTTGTCTAATTATAACGTTAAGTATTAATAAGTGACTTCAATTTACATGTTTCATAACTTATCAAAAAACCTATTTTATCCCATCAGAATATAATATTTGTTTTCGGCGAAATGACAAGTACAATTACTGTTAATTACAGTGTCATTGCATTTGTTACATATCATCAGACATTTTGAATAAGTTCGCGAACGTCGCATATATCCGACAGTAGGTATTTCGAACCATTTCGTGGGCGTCAGATATATCTGACTCTAGGAATATTAAACTATTTCGTGGACGTCGGATACATTCGACGCTAGGTATTTCGAAACATTTCGTGGACGTCGCATATATCCGACGCTAGGGTTAGTGCAACCTAGCTTAAAGAGTTAATACAACTTACCGTCGTGAAAGTAATACGAGACCTCCATATATTCCTCATCGGTGGGGCTGTTGGAAGCTCGTCTCAGGACGACAGTCATATCTCTGCCATTAGAGGAGTACCTTTTCGGCTCGACGTATCTGGAACAGCGAAAAAGGGATTTCTTTTACGCGGCCACCTTAACAACCAATAATTCGTGAGGCATGCTAAAAGAAATAGATCAGAACCATTTCTCCGCAGGGTGGTAATACAAAGGGGATGAAAGAGCTCCGTTTCGTCGGGATGAAGTGGAAATCAGACAGCTGGCTATCAGAAAGACCGTCGTAAAGGAGCAGGATATACAACTTCTCTATCGGATCTTTTTTGTGGATACTTTTACTTTGGATATATTCCATCGTAAAACCTCAAACACACGTCGCACGGCTTTCGTGGGATTTCTCAATTTTGCTTTCTTTCTTTCTTACTCACAAGCGAAGTTCGAGTACTGATGCACTCCGACTTTGATAAAACGTGCCATAAATAATAATTAGACATATCTAAGAAGATAGGTCTAATAAATATTTATGCAAAGTTTCATAAAAATCTCAGTGTATCAGTTCCTGAATTTCCCTTGTCAGTGATTTCGATACTTGAGGTATAGAAAATTGTTTGAGCGAATGTTAATTATTTTATGCAGATCCAAAAATCGCGTGGAAAGTATCGTTGTGTCATGTTATGGAAGATAACGGTCACAAATAGAATATGCGATTGTGACACTTTTCGAAACAGTGTCATGGGGATTTTTACCCATGTAAAAGTTAAAGCATAGACCGACTTTTCCGCGCAAAGTCTAAAAGTACAAAGAGCATTAATAGGTTTTTATAGTAACAGTAGAATATTAGCGCAATGAGAGTGGAGAAGCAAAATGCAGGAAACTTGTAATTTCCAGAATTTGATGCGAATTTCATGGAATTACCTTTATCGTCTTACCTCGAGACTGAGAATTTAATATACAGTCTATCTTTCAACTAGTTTATTCATAACATTTTTAATCGTTCATCGAAAATCTAATATACTTAAATACATTGAATACTTCCTTTCTTAATATTCTCTTCTTTATTGACATTCTATAAAACGTCTCGCCATTCAAGGACAATACGACGAAGAACATCGATCTCCTTGAAATAAGCTTATTGAAGTAATAAAGTGAAATCATCCGATATATCAATATCTTCAGAGCTATCCTCCTCCAAAAAAATCACCGCTTGAAATCATTCAAAAATCTCATCACACAACTTGGCAGACAATTTCGCTGAGAATTTTCTCATCATAAATTGGCCCGATAACGTCGACATTATTCTTATCGTCGAGCGAGCACGTCAAACGTCTTTTACATCGAGAACGACCCACTTTACGTTGCACCAGTGCATAGTCCACCCTCCTGAATAACAGAGGACGCGTTTGGCACATTTGCACGGCTCATATTATGAATAATGATCGGTTCGATTTGTTCCTCGTAGCTGAGGACTCCGGAATAGAATCCGCAAGGATTTTCCTGCAGGACACTTACTAAGAACGGTGTTCCTACCCTTCACGTGTCTCAGCAATCGACATACTGCCGAAGCCCGGAGGAAATTTCACGTGAATTATGAAGCCGGCGCCTTTATGTCAAAGAGTATACCGGCCCTCTATACTTGACGAGCTTACGTGTATTCTGGCAAGGCTTGGAAGTTCGGGAAGTACCTGTACAAAGCAGGATGTAAATTTTCCACCCTGTTCGCTTCCATTTTACTCGGTGAAGTTGTAAATGGACGTCCTGGGAACAGTGTGTCTCACGATAACCCGAATCGACTAGGAGTCGGAGTACGGCGGTGATAAGTCAATATTTGCGACCCAGTTTTGTACCTCGATAACGTTATCGGTGCGGATTTTTCATGCATATTAATGACAGGATTAATGGGATTCTTCGTTAATGGTTGAACACTGTTGGATGGTATAATGAGTCTGAGCTGAGGTAATGGAATCGATAGTTTTATTGATAGTATGAAAAGAGGTAACGACTGCACGTGGAGCGAAGGGAATCTTTGGATGAGAATTTACAGCGGTGGAAGAGCGGCTGTAAAAGGGGGACATAGATAATATTAACGGGGAGGAGAGTAAAATTCGGAAGTATCATTGGCGTCGTTCCGTTTATGATTTTATCGTCAAGAGTAGTCCGGGAAAATTCAATTTTTGTATTGCAATATTATAGGGGTAATAGAGGTATTCGAGTGTCTCGTGTTCCAGGGGACGACATCATTTTCTCGGAAGAGCCAGCCACAAAATTTCCGTAACTTCCGCAGAACGAGGGAATGAAGCCTTAGGAACTTTTCAGGCGGAACGATATTCGATAAGATGCTCTTTGCATTTTCGTCGTTTACGCTAGGTGAAAAGTTATGCAGCGAGAGTTCAGACACATTTACGACTCCGTAATTTCCCATCTTTCAATATCAATAATTAATTAAACGACAATGAATCACCCTGTTCTTTTTTTATCTTATTATTTCGATCGAGCATTTTCTTGCGTTTTAAAACTTGAAGTTACAAAAGATCGCGAAGAAATTCATTCGCACGATCGATCGAGCAGAACCGAGGAACTTTGCCATCAAATCAGGCAATGTCATTAGATGGAAAATCTCTGACCGTATTTCAATTCGGTGCTCTTCAAGGAGAAAGATTAAGCGATCCAGTTGGCTCATCTTCAACATTTCATTTGCGAATCTCGAGTGTGCGAATGTGTCGTACACACATATCCGTGTGTACATTCCCTGTGCAAACTGGGTCGAAGTGGAGGAACTATGAGAGTGAAACTTTTCGGTTGTTTTACCGAGTTCCGCAGAAATCAAGTACCGATCATAATTAAACTCTTTCACCGTTGAAAACACACGCGTATATATTCTTCTTCTGTATTACAAATAGCATTGTAAAATATGCGATGTATAATTGCACAGTGTTCTCCATTCGATGAAATATTTGACGGCGAAATGAGCGATGAAATGCAATTATACTGTCAAACGACAGGAAAAGCACGTCGTGACGAATGAACCGTTTTATCGGTTCATTCAATATAAAAATCTCGGTAAAACGTGAAAGGATTGCTGTAAAATATGAAAAACATTTGAACGTGTAATTTAAAATGCATTGCAATGAAAGTTTGTAAAAGTTCGGAATAATAAACATGATTTTTTCAAAGTATTTTAAATGAGCGACCGGATAAGGGTACACGGTGAAAAGTAAATTCTTATTTTTACGTTAAAAATTTCGAACAAGCAGTTTTTACATTAGGTCCCAGAGTGCATTTCAAAAGCATTCATTAAAATTACCGCCGAAACCCAGGTAAAATTTCATCTCTTTTCTGAAGATCGTAAAAGGGTGCAGTGGAGGATTAAAAATAATCCGGTGGCCGATGAAGAAGTCCAAATGTGATGCGACAGCCGGCGAACTATCTCCTAACTTACTTTCCTTAAGTGGAACGTGTACATAACTGACGCAGCACGAAAGTAACGCAGTAGAAACAGAGTGACTAGTCAGACCGACGGCAGGCGCCGGTAATAATATTAAATTCACAGTTTTGTTGCCAACGAAAAATGTAAGATATAAACTAGTTATAAACACTGTAATCTTTGTTAGTATATTATGTAACTATATTGCTATATATTTTTCGGGTTATGGTGGGTAATGAGGTAAAGGGTCAGACTCGCAATCAATGGAACTCTGTCCAAATCCTTTCCCTGGGAATTATTTCCCATGTAATATGTGCATTATAACTTCGGTGGTTTGTAACCCACCTAAAACTGTCGATTCTAAATGAAATGATCGTAGGAATTGAAGATGAAAAAGGAAAACCAAGCAACAAATTTCTGTATCTCTGAACGTGTTAAGATCTAAATTATATATTAACAATTTCATGAAACAGGGAATAATCCACTTTAACATGGCTACTAATTCGCTGAATACGTACAGTACTATTTCAAAGTACAATTCATTACATAAATACTCAATTCAATCTCTCTTTAATTAACCCTAAACTTTACCCAACACGTTCCCCAATAACTCCCACTTCACTTTCGCTGCGTACCAACGACAAACGATAAACCGGCAAAGTAAACTGTCCCAATTCGAAGTGGAAACAGTAGCGGCCAAAGTCACTTCGCATAATCCACGCTATAACTCTGTTTCAATTGGGCCTCTCGTGAGCATGCATCCTATCAATTATTATTACCATGTGAACTGGAAATTATACGGACCATCTCTCTCTCTCCCTCTCCCTTTCTCTCTCTCCCCATTATCTATCTTTTTGTATCTCCCTCCTGCCAATTGCTCGCGAAATGTCGAGCACACCGAGTGCTGAGTTATTCATATACCGCCAAGTATAAACGCGCACGAGTATAATCGTCGTTAAAACGCTCGCCTCGCCGAGTGGCAGTTTACTTTATCAGGGTCACAGAGGGGAAGCGAATGAGGAGGACGAGGAGGAAGAGGGTCGAAGCACCGATACGGTTGATCTGTGTCGGTTCATTGACTGTTCTCGGGAGGGCAGGGGTGGCTTTTAGTTGGGTATGGCATGCGCGGAGATTAAATTACTTGATGACCCGCTCCGAATTGATCCTCGATGTATCTCGTCCACGCATGAACGGAGATTAAATAGCGCGTGTTACATTCTACTCAGTCGGATAATCATGATACTCTAGGCTTTTTTGTCCCTCAACGGATCTGCCCTATGACACCGTGGCACGCATGTACGCAGGTACAGGGAGTTATTGTTCTCGGATGCGTGGGGACGATTTATGGGGGCGAGATGAGGAGGAAAGTTCTTGATTAAGACATTGTTTTGATCGCTCTATAGAGAGAAAAGATGATTCGGGGGGGTTGGGATTGTCATGGTAACTGTTGACTCGTTTTTTTTCCAGAAAGTTAGACCACGGTGTCTGATTCGTTGGGCAATTAAGTCGTTGGAATCTGATTATTTTATTATGACACTAATAACAGGTCAGATGGGTCAGGTGTCCACCATGAAATGATTAGAAAAAAATGGAGCTTCGCTCTCACAACCTCAAGGCCCAGGTTGCAACTTACGCCTCAAAAGCAACGTCTTATCCTGGATAATGAAACTTTTAGGGAAGTAATTGTGCGGTAAAGTAACTCGCGTTTAAGGTGCTTTGTTTTCAAGGCTTTTAGCTTGAAAAAGTTTCTCGGCTGATGAAATGTTTTTTCTGAGCCACCGTGAGAAGTTCCAATATTAAGAATCTTCCACTGTTCATAATGAATGTACTACAATTTCTAGTAGTGACACTAACGAAATATCCATAAATTCAATTATTCACGAAAACAAAGCAGGAGGGTTTACGAAATTTAATTCCGAGGCTTTTCGCGAGGAGTAAGATATAACGTGAACGAAACCGATAAACGCCGCATCTAAACCGCAAACATCCTCTTTTACCTCAGTCGTATGAGCTTCCGTCCGCGTTCATCGCATTATTACTGCCTACAAAATATCCCACGCGGATCTGCCTGTTTTAAAGTTGCTTTAAATGCATCGTGAAAGTTGGACCGCAGATCTGACAGTGTCGCCGAACAATGGAAAACGTGCCCGCAGGTAAACCAAGAGGGAAGGAGAGAAAGACAGTGGTAGAGCAGGAGAACGAGGGACGAGGATGAAGCACGAGCGTTATTTTGCATGAATTTTTACGAGATTAGCCGACATAAAACAAGCGACAGTCCCATAGGCACGTACGTTCGTCGCGTCCCCGGTAGTCGGTGCTAAGCATAAATCCTGGCTGGCTGCCTAGCAACGTTAGAAATTAAAATAGATTAAAAACTGCCGGTACAGAGTACCGTCGACGTACTGGCTGGCTTTGGTGGGTGGTAACGGGAGGATTCTTCCATCCCAGAAAAATGGGAAAGATTGCGCCGCTTTACACTCGTCCGAGGATTTTTAGCCTCGTGGGTTTCATAAGCTTCGTTCTTTATACATTTGAGTACATCCGTCTCCATTGGTGAATGGGATAATTGCGACGGTATATTAAGGGTCATGGAAGGGCGAAACAACAATCGAGAAACTGTCAATGTTGACGGGGATAGGAATAACGTTTCGCAATAAATAGTAATTTTTTACCGTGATGGAGAAAATACTTGTTGTTTTCAAGTAGATAAGGCTTGGGCATGAAGTGGTGGGACATTTAACAAATCATTAGGCAATCGTGCAGTTTAGTGGAAAAGGATGTGCGAGTGTAAACTTTGGTTTTGAATTGGTCCCATGCGTTGCGAATTTCGACGGTGCAATCAATTACGAATACTGTGCAAAATCACCCTGTTACCGAACCATAAACTGGAGAATTGTCACGTACTTCTTGTTTTGCACGTACGGAAGACAGAGCGTGTTCACACTTCTGACTATAATACGTAGAAAGACAGTGTATAGTGGGAACTCAGTGAAAATCTCAATAATTGGAACAGTACATTCTACTACAGTAGTATAGAACTTTTTTAATACATATATCCCAAACGTATGAAAATGATTTATTTTTACGCTTTCATAACTGTTGAGAAATAGATCTGTCACGTCAAATATCTCTATACTGCAATATTCCTAATTAGTGGATATAATAGACGTAGAGTTACAGGCTCACAATCAGACTTGCAATTAGTGGCTAAAACTGTAGACCCTAGACTAGGGGTTGTCAACCTTTTTATACTCACCGACCATTTTTGTTTCCTTGTTGGTAGTTAAATTTTCTTACCGCCCACCGATTCTGCAGTAACTTGAAGGTTAGTAAAAATAATTAGTGGAGATTTAGTAAAAATCTGTAGTTAAATTTATCTTTCATTTAAAGGAGAAATAAACTCAACTCCAGTGACGGGCAAAAAAAGAAAATGGCTTCAGCAGCGGTCAAAATTCCTACCGCCCACCATAAAAGCTTGAATCGGGGCGATAGGGACCAGGTTGACTACCCCTGCCCTAGACGAAACCACGACACACTCAAAGCTAAAATACAAAGCAAAACAAACATTTCCATCCCCTAATCGAACCACCTTTGACTACCTATCGAAGAAATTACTTTCCGCCGACATTCTCCGAACCATTTTTTCCCCTCTCATATTGAATTTATCCAACAGACGTTACACCCAGACATTTTGCGTTCGTCTATTTCCTTCATCCTGCATAATGCATACAGCGCATCCGTGCATTCTCGTCAAGTCCCTTTTGCACTTACTTCTGCCCTTGTCGGAGCCGGCTCGTGGAGCACCGCCTTCTGTTCTCGAGGGAGAGCTTGCGATACTTTGTTTGTCGTCGCATAGCCTTCCCCCGGTTTTGCTCTTTCTACGGCCGGTTGGTCAACCCCATCTCCGGGGACCTTACTTTCTGCCCTCGCGCCGTTCGCAATTTGCTATCTCCCGAATGTCGTGAATTGTCCCGGAATAGGATATTCGCTTCGGCGAACGGCACAGCTTAATTACGACGGTTCGATTGAGGTTTTCAGGAATGGGTCTTTTCTCGTTTTCTTGCGCGCGGCTGCATTCCTTTTGGGTTTGCAGTGGAACAAGTTCGCAGCGGTCGGACTTTCTTCTTTCGGTAGCTCGATCGCGAGGGAAAGAATTGGCAGAGTTTTTTTTCACGAACTTTCTTTTTTGGATAATGGTTTTCTCAACTTTCCTGGTGATACTATTATTTAGTTTGTGAGTAAGGTATTGTAATAGGCTTTGCTGCTTTTCGGAAAGGATTTCCAAGAGCTGTTAGCATATTTGCATCGGCTTGTATTGAAATCGTGTACTCAAAGTAATTTCTTATTAAATGATTGCATGCTGGTTACACTTAAAATTAGTTTTAACGTAGAAAGTGGCACCTATTATTTTATTTCTCTTATGATTAAAAATTATCGAAGATGAAGGATGTAAATCTATTAAAAAAAAATTGTAATATTTTGAGTCAATTAGATTTAAGGCAATTCAGTGTTAATTTAATTTATAAAAATTGTTCGTCCCATCGTTCGCTTTAAGAAGGGAATTCTCTAGCCGTCGCTCCACCCTCGTTTTTCCGAATCCCTCGACCAGCTCTGTCTCGGGCTTCGCACCAAGTGTTCGTCTCTGAACGAACAATTCTCTGGATAGCGCCGTGGACGTCGATCGCGGTTGAAAGGATTTGGAATGTAACCCATTCGAATCGTGGCCGGCGATGTTGATCAATATGTGCAGGGAGAAGTCTTTCTGGGCAAAGATTTCTCGTCACGTTTTTCAGTTAGAAATACTTTGATATTTATTCCTGCGAAATCCGTTCTCTCTAAGCCGATTGTTTTCTTCGGGTAAATATGTTAGCTCTTTTTATTCACCTCCAAATTCATCTTGATTTGAGGAGAAATAAAAATTATCTTAACCAGTACGTTATTAAATTAGCACGATAAAAATACTTGGCGAAACAGATATAGTATTTGATCATTATGGTAGATGTGGAATTAGAGGGAGATTTTTCCTAATTTATTATTTAACATATCGTAGTCATGGTAGTAATATAATGATCTATTAAACAGTAGAAACCAACGTAGAAACCAGTACCAACGATTACAGTGACATATTTAATAGGAGAACTATCGGATTTAAATCTGTTATATTTAAATATATTAAATTAGTGCAAATGGAAAAAGAGGAATCGACAGGTGGAGATGATGATTAATTCAGTTATTTATGCTTTATAAGATGGACGTAGAGTATGTACTCTATGGATTATCTCTAAACTTGGAGAATTTTTAAAAAAAATGAGGAATCAGTAATTTTTACTGCGTTGATAGTTCTACTGTTAAGGAACCACGGCGGACATGGAATTATCATTTACAAGATCAGCCTCCCAATTCGCGGTCTTCGGTTCAAATTCCCATCACCATTGGCGATTATCCCAAATCGTAACTTCCCTAAAACCATACATCCTAAACAAAATGATCGTAACACCTAAAGTCGAAATAAAAAAACAACAACCCATAAATACACAATACATTTCAACTTTCTTGCAGTTTAAAATATTTATCATAACTCAGAAAATAATCACATTCATTTCACACTCCATAAAAGATAAATATACCGTCCCAATGATTTATAGAAACGTTGAAATTTATTACACCAAGTTCCACGTTCACAAAAGTCCCCGTGATTGAAAAACGAGCTAAAATAGGACACAGAAACCGCCCAGCATTTTCTTCCTATTTTCACGCGCAGAATTCTCCTACGAAGTTATATCCACATTTTATGCGACACCCTGTATATGAGATATCGCCGCAAGAACAGATTCAACCAAGTACACGCGTATCGACATGAAGAACGAGCACGCAGATACGCGTTTCGGTATAAAGGTGCACGATGTTTCCTATCCACACACGTATCGCACGTACCGACGTATCCAGAAAGATACCTGAGTCCTCTGATATCTGTCTATTCAAATATGTGCTTGCCATAAATGCGAGTACATACAGTGGAAATATATCGAACAAACGTACAGTCATCTTTCATACTTGACTTCTGACGAGATGAGGGCGCGACCGGGTCGTTTTTGCGTGCCGTCTCGTTCTCGAGTAGATGGATGCACGAATGACGGATTGGTCGGGGATGTTTCCTGATTACTCGCTTTCTATATTCATCTCGACCCGATAAACTTTCGCGTTCAAAGATCAAGGAGCTTCCGCTTTCTGAAAGCACGACGTACCTTTGCAGAGTCGTGCGGCATGGTTGCATGGATGACGATCAGGATAGCTTCCTCAGAGGTCTCAACGAAATAATGTTAGACGGGGTTAGTGGATAAGCGGTGAGATAACTTTAGAATGATACAAAATTTATACGATGTATTTAAGGCTAACCGTACCGGCACTTTATGTGTATCTCTGCTTACCAGGGTCGGTCGTTCGACTGGTTCTAATATAACAACAATATTGTCCTAAAAGATATGCAGAAAATTGTCTATTTAATGTTGGAGGCATCGCAGAAAACAACTTACAGTTAATACTGTAAAAAATTGCAAATTTTCGTTCCGATGAACCGGTCATTTAACTGCGGATGGTACGATTAGTGTTAACAGATTTGCGATGAGTGAACATTTTTTAGCTGGTTTATAGTCTTGAATGCGGGAAATATTTCTGGTTGATATGATGCTTAGGAGAATTTGTGTTTTAAAATGTTTCCAACGGATGAAATATGAACTAGACATGCTAAGATTTTCATTGTTAAACTTATAACTGAAAAGTTTGTAGTAACGATCACCGAAGCAGAATTCAGATTAAGAATATCTCTCCAATCGGTACAACCATGCAAGATGATAACAAGTGCTTGAAATTTTCACGGTATCATCGTATGTCTCATTGAGCGGAAATATTCGCAATTCGATAACGACTAATCCAGTGAAATTTTCGATTCGCGGATTATTTTAATGTAGAATTCCAAGTCCAGACAGTTTGGCTTATGGGTCACGAACCGCTTGGAATTCTAGGGAGTTCTTACTACAGTATTCGAGCAATAAGCCGCGTACACGGGGCCACGTCGGCGTTTTGCGTCTAATCACCAGAGAATCCACTTACTTATCTCGTCGCCCGGATTCCTGTGGAAGCTTCTGCGCAGGGCTGCAGATTCTCTCGAGAGATTTGGCGGTGCCGAACATCCCTCCTTCAGGGGGGCCGTCAAATATTTCGATCGTCGATTGGCAAGACGGGGCACTGGAAGATCAATAGAGAATGTATGTTTCTCGTACCATATTCTATGTCGGATTATATTTCATCAGGGATTAGATATCTGTCAGTGTAAATTAATTTGACATTTAAGGGATTTCTCAATACAGAGGCTAATGGCAACTGACGTTACTTGAAGCAGCATGGTACTTAGACGATCTAAAATAATTATTTTTAACAAGTGCATTAGAGTGATACCAAAGTGTAATATGTATTTTCAATGTAATTGAAATGGACGGGAGAAATCGTTCAATCAGTTAATTAATATTTTTATGAAGTATATATACTTGGCACTATAAAAAACTACAGATGGTGATATTGGCTTCTTAAAATTAATTCATTGATTGCAATAAATTTGAGCTAGTTTTCAGTTAAAATTACTTTGACCTAATAAATAACAGTTACACGTAAAATGGAATTTTCGAGTTGCACGATGCACAAAACGAAAAGAGAAATTCAATAAGGCTGGTTATTTTTTCAAATGTGAAACTTAATGGATATAATTGAATTTTATAACCGGAGTGCAAATAGCAGTCGGTTCTATATTGAGAGGTATGAAACGTTGCGATGGAAGTGCATAATTTACACGGCAGGAAGCGCATTAAACGTACTTTTGACTTTTGCACCCTTAGTTTTATTAAACGATGTAAATAGCTTCCGAAAGATATACCTGCTAAAAGCATTGGATGCAAAGGAAAAAGGGGGAAAGGTGTTGGCGGTATATCGATCACGATAAATAATGCAGTACAGATAGTGGAGAATGTTAAAAATTTCTGCGTTAGTCACGTAGTTCTCGCCGGGTAAATATTTGAACGTCAAACTTTAGCGAAAAGACGTGGAGGGAAAAGAACATCGTTAGAAACTTCTTCCTTGTATGAATATATTATTTTTTCATACGTTTACCGGCGAGGAATAAATCTATCCACGTCCCGGAAACGTTACGCAAGAGTTTTCAAAGTGCATCAAAATAGATTCAGCTGCCATCTAATCTTAAATCGAGAGAAATTTCATCCTCAATTCCATTAAGCTTAGATTCAAATGGAAATTATCCACGTCAATTTTCATTTTACGAATATATCTGCTCAAGAATACGAACTGTGTTCACAATTTAATAATAATCCACCGTTCATACAATCCCCAGTATTTCAAAACGTAACATCCATTGTACTTTTTTAAATAAAATTCTATCAAACACCAATAGACCTCCCAACATTACAATGGAAAAAGAGGCAGAATAAAAAAATCCAATATTACATCAGCCTCGCCGAATCTCCGTCTGTTCATTCTCGACCTAGTTACATCAGAATCAAATCAACTAACCAGCATCCGCCTGGTCAAACACCGAAGCGCAGTGTACACCTAACTCCATCGTGCAAATTTCCTGTCTAACATGAGGCTTTCTTTGCACGATAGACCACACATCGGACGGATCGAGATATTCTTCCATCTCCATGCAAATATCCGCGAGGGAGGAAGGAAGAGCAACGGAAAAGGGTCGATGAGCGAGGTAAAGTGTTTCGACCATGCGTTGGACACAAGGGTATTCTTCCGAAGACACTTTCCCCGTGTTCAAGGCGTGTTCTTGGATTTACAATATTCCATTGAAAATTTATGTCATCTTCGATAAAGCCTTTGCTCTGTCTTCCACTCTCTCGATTCAGCAAGACGGTACATCTTCCGTTGGTTTATTCCATGGCTATATATCTGCCCTGTCTCTCAGAGCTACGGGGTTACGTTCTCTCGCTCCTTGGCTACGATTCCAGCCGATTTCAGTGGTAACAGTGCATCCCCCATCCTCCACCGTGCGTTCCATCTCTTACGATGGAACATATCTACAAAGCCACGAATGCACGGTCCGCGCCGTTGCAGCCATTGTGCATGATAATTGAAAATCTCGGGTATACGAGCCAGCCGGGTTTCCGTCTGATTTAGTGTCTACTTCGTATCTATTACTTCCGCGAGGAAGGAGGTATCCATTGCTGTAGTTCGATGAGTTATGCTGATTGATACGTGCGAACGGAAAACGCGATTCCCGCGGTATTGCGGAGTACTCTTATGCGACGAACGTGAAGAAGGGACGGAAATGTATTCTGTCTCGAGAGGGAGGCTGCGATTCACCCAGAGCTTCTGATACATGCCTGTTTATGGTGAATTGTTTATGACTGATGATCGTTGTTCGTCAAATGATTAAACACTTTGCCTGTGTCGGCCTTCAACTTAAAGGGAGATATCGAGGGAGGCAGCTCTTTAAGGTAGGTCCTGTATGTCTCCTATCTACCCTGTCTCTCTCCTGCCTGTCCTGCCAATTCCCTGCCGGCTCTGTCAATTCCCTGCCTATTCTGTCCTTGTCCTGTCTGCCCTGTCAATCTCCTGCCTGTCCTGTCTGTCTCTCGTCTGCCCTGCCCATCCTGCCTCGGTCATACCCAAAGTGTTTCTTCAAAAACAATTTCCGAGAAAATTAACGTTGAGAACGTGGGCTCCTATGATCTTGAAGGTCATTTGAAGGTCAAATCTGTGCTTGCAAGCTCAAGTGTGATTGCTCAAACTAAAAGCTCACTCGGATCTTGACGAAATTTTTCGCAGCAATCGGAAAAATGGCTCAAAAGTTCTACACCTGCGGGCTCATAGCTCAAAAGCTCATTTTTGATGAAGTAAATTTGAAATTTAGTCGAAATTCAGATTGAGCTTTTAGTTTGAGCAGCGACAACTGAGCTTGCAAGCTCTCATGTGATCGCTCATAGCTCAAAAGCTCTTTTTGATGGGCTAAATTCAAAATTTACTCCATCAAAAATGAGCTTTTGAGCTATGAGCCCGCAGGTGTTGAGCTTTTGAGCCAGTTTTCCGAGTTTTTCGCGAAATTTTGACGATATCCGAGTGAGCTTTTAGTTTGAGCAGCAACGCGTGACCTTGCAAGCACAGCTTTTGAGCTTGAAATGACCTTCAAGATCTTATGAGCTCACGTTTTCGACGTTCATTTTCCCGGAAATTGTTTTTGAACAAACACTTTGGGGATGACAGTGGCACGAAAGACAGGAGACAGGCAGAACAGGCAGGAGAGAGGCAGACTGGTGGGAGACAGACAGGAAAGTTCAGACTCAACAGGCAACTTTGTCGATTATGTTAAATGTGCCAAATTGAAAGGTGTTTCAACGACTGCCAATTTCTAAAAAATAATCCAGCGGATGTATATTGCCCAATGATTCTCTGGTAATAGATTGGAGTATCTCAAATATCGGAGTATAATATCATAATGATGAATGAACTATTTAACGTGCTGTTGGTCAACAAAGTTTGAGCAATTATCAAGAAGTCTTCAAACGTAACTTTACATTGGGTTTCGCGCGATCGATCGACATTCAAGAACTGCCAGCGCGAAACCTGAATGCATAGAAGCTGCATTCGACATCGAGGGTCCTCGAAAGCGAGACTACAAAAAGGTAAACAAATGAAATGCAATTCCAGCCACGGACCACCGGCACACGGTCCCGTACGTGACTGCATTTCCCGTGGTTCCTTAACTCCGTGAATACGGTCGAATGCAATCGCCTTAAAATCAAATCCAGCCTCCATGGACGTGTCTAAAAGGATCCCGGCTTCTCACCTCTTTCTAACCGCAGCCAGATGGGAAAATTGCATTCGCGAAACAAAAATCAAAGACGCAAGAAATCTTAAAGAGGAATCATTGATTAGGGGGTCGGTCGTCGAAACTGTGGAATTGATACTGCGAGATAAAAAACACCGGGGCATTCAGAAGAGATCAAAACGGATCGATTCCGTAATATATTATAATTATATAGAGATTGTGCCAACTGTATTCATAACTGTGTAGTTATCATCCTTCAGCAAATAATTTTTTTGTCCCATTTTATGATAACTCAGTATTTATACCCTCGCATTTTAACTTTTTATTAGAATCTTCACGATTTAATACCGAATTAATTGATTCACCTAAAATTGAAAATGAAAAGCTATCCAGATAACTAACACCATGGAAAATGAGATAGAAATATAGCTCGAGTAAATTCCTTTTATAGAACTATAAAAGTGCGTTTTAGCCGTACGAACGTCACCAATGAAATTGTAAAGATCCAGAATGGAAAGCAGAGTCGCAAAAAGTAGCCTATATTACCTGAGATTGTAACTGGCCAAGGAAACGTGTCCCGTATCATAAGCACGACCACGGAGCACGAGCCGGCACATGGTGGACTTGAGTTTTCCCCTGGTATCATGGTGACCCGTTTGAACGTTCTCACCGTTGACCTCGAGGTCGCAGCTGGACACAACTGAGCCCTGATCCTTTCGATGATCGTGGAGGTCGCGGTTGATGTATCGCACGTTGTACCCGACATTACCGGAAGGTTTCATCATGTCCACTGCAAGATAGATGAAGCAGTATTTTTTAACATTAGAGCTGTCGACAAATAATTCAGTATATTTCGACACGGTAAATAAATATAATAGAAGGAATGGAATTAAGTGGGCAACTCAAGAAGAGAAAAGTTAAAGAGGTCACTTTTGATGATCGCGATGATTATGGCGTGTTTGATTAAACGCGCGTATTTGGACGCTTAACAGATTTGTCTATCTCGCTGTGTCATAGCTCTTATGATGTATGTATATCACGTAGGAAAAATCCTGCTGAGTTGACGGAGATTTGAAATATTTTATTTTCATCCGCTATGGAAGCTGAGAGACCGTAAAAGATTTACGTATAATTTCAAAGCGTTTCCGGCAACCGAAGAATGCAGTTTAGCCGCTGTCGATATTTATTCTTTTACCGAGCTTCATCAGTAACATGTCGATGCATTATTTCAATTTCCCGTTGCATTCTATTCCAATTTCGATAAAATACTTCGAAACTGAAGGCATGTCTCCCGTTACGCTTATGAAACCAAACAGGACGTCGTTAATCAACGGCAGTCACGTGACCATGGGGGTAAAAAATTTCCCGGTTTTTCTCCTTCGTCGGTTAAATTGAATCAGGACGTGTAGAATGGCATAAACGTTGACGCGGAAAGAAACGTAATTACTGTGTCGATGTGTTCGTTTTGTGAGCACTTACGACTTTTATTGGCGCTATCCGCGGTAACTGTCGTCGGCGTCTCTGTCGTTATTTCTATGAAGCTGAGGGTCGCGACAAAACCATTGTAATCAAAGGGTGGCAGTTCCGGGCCGGTCCTGAAAAAGATAGATTATTTTAAATTAAATTCCCCAGAACGACACCGATCGTATGCTGTTTTATTCCCATCGAGGAAAAGAGCGGTTGTGAAATTGATTTGCAAAATGCTCGACAGTTTTTCTGGCTCTTTCACGCTTTCAACAACTCTGATTCTTTAGCGCGAGTATAAATCTGAAGGTAATAGGATTGATTAATGAGAATACTTCAGGAATTCTTACTATTAAAATTTCTACTCGTTAGAAATTATTCCGTGTATCGCAATAATCGGCGTTTACCGGATCAAACGAATATTTTCACTTTGAAAGAAATATTCATCGCGGCATTTGCAAGGGTAGGATAGAAAATGTTTGAATTCGAGTATTTTCAATGCGTTGTGCCATTGAAAAATACTTTATTTGCTTTTCTTGCTGTTCAATTTATTTAACGCGGGCGTAAAAAACAATTTTGATAAATAAAAATAATTCGATTTCCCTCGTTGGTTAGCATGTATCAATTAACCTTTCCGATGCGGATGAGATTTATATATCGTGTTTTTCTGTGGTGGTACATATGTACTTTTTAAAGTTTTTTAGCTCCAAAATCCGAAAAATCCGGCTTCGATTTCAAATAAAATTTGTCAATATTATTTCATATAACAGAATACTTGTCTAATTCTCAACAATTGCAAAAACCAGCGTGAAACTCTTCTCAAATCAATAATCCAATGGTGCGCTTCCCAAAACATCCAAAGTTAAGGAAATATACTCTACATATAAACATCCCCACAGAAATTCACAGTGAAATTAACACGTTGCATACCATGGAGGTCACCGGTGACCGGCGTTATTGAATTCAATGAAATTTCATGTCTTTTAAATTGTATCATTTATGAATTGTACAATACATGAAGTATTTAAATATTGCTGTTCAAAAGTTAAAATCCTGCTGACTATATATCCATCTGTGCCTTTAAAATTTCTGCTTTGCAAAGATGTGATTTTAATAGAAAAACTCACTTTGGTAGAAGTGATGAAACCAGCAAAATACCATGGCGATCAACGTGTTAATAAGTAAAAGGTACTTTTAAAATCAGTACAGGGAATTAAACGTGACACCCTTCAGGCAGCAGCGAATGAAAAGTTACACTGTCCCTTGCACTGTGCGTCAAAATAGCATATGTACACCACGCAACCGAGGTAAGTGGAGGAAGGCTTCTTCGTGTCTGCCGGTGCCTAGAGTGTCATATTCCATTTCGTCGAGTGTACGGAAGACAGAACGACAAATCTTACCTGAACTCGACCAGGAGTTTCTGCCCGGTATATGTCAGGGGCGCCTTTTCTTTGCCACAGAGCATCTTCAAGAGCGGACTTGACGTTGTTGGACCCGAATACACGGCGATGTAGTCGCTCGTGCAGTGACTGCAATAGGAACAAAGAAATATTTTAGCCTATTTTTCTTCGCGCTTTGTGAAGTCCAGTTCTCTCTCTCTCTCTTCTATTCTGGATCTTAGGAATTCCCAGAAGGCAAAAAGAACAAGAGTGAGACGGAAGAAAGGGACGAAGAAATGCACGTAGAGAAAATAAAGAAGA
The DNA here is from genome assembly GCA_963989415.1 of Cerceris ruficornis. Taxonomy (NCBI): domain Eukaryota; kingdom Metazoa; phylum Arthropoda; class Insecta; order Hymenoptera; family Crabronidae; genus Cerceris; species Cerceris ruficornis. The sequence continues at coordinate 21,128,372 of OZ022521.1, read as the reverse complement.
CCATACGACTGGCCGTGTCTGGTATACTGATACATCAAAGGGTTCACGAGAGGATGAACAGTGGTAGTCGTTTCTCGTAGAAGTTTCACCATTAAGAAAATATCCAATATTACCGGGAAGGAAGAGGCGGATGTGCCGAATTACCACGACGGGATGGCCTGATTTATTTTACGAGAAAACTTTCGTCGCCGTTTACCTACAAGGACGATCCTTCATTCCAAGGATCATGAAGATGCGATTTTAATAATCTGCTCAAATTAGAAGAGCGTCTCCTCGCAGAGGTAGGGGAATGTAGGTGTTCAACTATTAAGTCGTAATTTTGAAGACGAGATCGCAAGTTTCCGTGAGCTTAGCTCCGAGTTAACGGGTTTAAATGATATTTAAATTTTACAGTGACTTAATCGAACGTAATCGAAACAGACTCAACTGTTAACCTAACGAGCTGAGACTTCGACGAGCGAAGCGGAATGAAATAATTACGCTGTAATTCGTGATGGTAAATTGATCGTGCAATGGTTGTGCAGATTTGCAGTTCGTTTCTTCCAATAAATTTCACAGCCATAGACCGATCGTTCGTTCGAATATTGCGAACATAATGTTCCAAGTAATGCGTATTATCGTTAAATATATCTATCGTCGGACAATTTGTTAGCGCGTTTTTGATTCAAATAAATTCTCTAACGGTCCGTACCAATTTAGATTAATTATACGCTTTTGATTGCCACAGTGAAATGGTATTTCTCTATAGAATTATTATAATCGCACGATATGTATTGGTCATCGAAACTGCTGCGTTATTAAATGAAAATCTAAAGAAATAGTTCGAAACACGTAACAGGTGTTCCGCGGAAACTTTTCTCATAATTCGAATTAATCGTCGTAAGTGGAGGCGTTGAGTAATTAATGAGAAAACTTCGTTCCTGAAGCCGTTCGATTCTGGCCGGGTGAATTTTCGTGTAAATAGATTTTCGAAATTCCACACTTTAACTTCAGCTATTTCATTTGAGACATGTGATTACTTGATGTACCGAGAACGCGCCGCGTCGCTAATTTCTGAATAATTAACTGTCAGGAAGCTGCGGAGGGTGTCGGGTCTCTATAATTGAGATCCGTGCTTTACTCCAACCCCACGTTTTCCCATCGTCTCGTTCTAATCGAGTAAACACGCGAACGGGAAAACTTTTTGGACATTCTGTTTATGATCTCATCCTCAAAATCACTTAGTTTGGCATTTTCGTTTCGTATAATCTTGCTCGAAAATACACCTTTGTACACTGGCGAAATTAAACTTTTTCATTTCTCTGATATAATTTCGCATAATAATAATAATGTTTCTAAAATAATGCAGTGTTTCAGGATCTAGAATTTTCTAAATATATTCTGATAAAATGTCGGTCATAAATTGTTCAAAGATAAAAATTGAAATTTTAGTTCAGACAAATATTTTGATATTACGAATTGTATTCTATTGTAATAATTTATATATTTAAATTCGTGAAAGTATTTCAATTGGGATACGTTTAAAGTAAAGAATAATTTATATGGATATTTCCTAAAATTAGAGACTACCAGAGCATATCATCAACGTCGGCGACCCCAATTAGAAGTCACGAATAGTACGAAATATAATTTGGCTGATTGGATCATCAGCGAAGACTGTTTCTCTAATTGGTTGCACGGGGCCTATTTCATTCAGCTACGCGAAATGCGTTTAAAAAGAGTGAGTAAAAACCGTCCAGGATCAATATTTTTCAAAAGCGATTTAATTACTACAAAAACTCCAAAATGCACAAACGCTTAAATCTTGCAGTGGAAACTTCAAATTAAAAACATAATTAATTGTTAAAGGAATGACCTCAATTTTAAACCCGGAATTTTTATTCAGAGCACGTATTATCTGTATTATATATATACTACTATAAGCAAGATATATTCTTAAATCATTGTTATTCTTTATACAGGGATTATTATAGACACCAAATAATTAATTTGACACTTTTAATCAGTGAATAGAAGAAGCGCGATCACGCTGCGTGGCACTTAAACGATTAAAAATACTACTTGCTTGCGCATATCGCTATGAAACCTAACTACCACCTGATTTCTCTCATCGTTTCATTAAAAATCGTTCACATATGCGAATTTATAATTATTACACGCCCAGTTGCATTAGAAACTCCAATGCAATAACCCGGCTAATTTCTACGAACGATCCACAAAAATTTCTTTCACTTTCTTCGATGTGATACCACGTCGAATAAATCGAGATTGCAAGTGCTTTCATTTTCGAAGTAACCGCGTGGGTGGCCATGGCCACGGAGATAGTTTTATACGTCATTTTCTGCCCGAGCGGCTTGAATACCAGAAAATCGGATTCCTCCAGCTCCATTTCGTACGACCCTGTTACGTGGCGGCGGAGGGGCGAAGAGGAGGACGAAAAAAAAGCGGGGGCTGCACGATTCGAGCTGCATTGTGGGCACACACAGCCTTCCATAAAATGTCTCGGAATTACTCGACCGCAAATCCGGGCAAGTAAATTAAAAAATTCCCACTCGAAACGTGCCAATTGCATTCGCATTCGAACAATGTCCCTTTGTGATTTATTCCGGCGCGGATAAAGACGATGAAATCGATGCGCGTTGGATTTAAAAGGAAAATAGTATTTTTCCTTTCGCTGCGTGTATTTGATAGTGTCAATGGGAAATTGGATTTTTGTGTAATCTCCCTTTTGTATTACAATACCTTTGCTTTTTCAGGGATCAAAGGATCACGTTGGGTAGAAATTTCATGGTGTTTCTACGTCCCCGTTCATCCTAAGATTCATTATAATTGGAAAGAATGCGGTTTTCGTAAAAGGGGGCTCTTCGTTACGCCTCATTAAAAGAAAAATAAGTCTTCCATTGGATTCTGTATACCTCGTGTATACGATTGTGGAAAAAGCTTCTTCCTCAAGGAGAGCTTTCAGATAGAAATAACGTTCTTTGATAGAATGTGCAGTCATTAGCAACGCTTTTAGAAATACAATACCGTTGTCTGCGAAGCTTCTTCCCCTTTCCCGAAGTTCCTTTAACGCGCAAATTATATAGTGATTAAGGTTAAAATACCGCTTGAGAATGCGATACTCCCCTGAATCATCTTCTAAACGACGAGGATTATTTTAATGATCGGCCGAAATTACTACCGGGCCATAATTTGTCCTCCAATTGGAGAGGGGATCATTATTCTTGAAAGGACGAGTCGAAAGTGCAGAATAGCTTTTTTTCATACGGTGCTTCATTTTCGGTAGAATTGATCTTAAAAGCTCGGGTACTCAACGAAGACTCTTGCGCAGATATTACTCTGTAGATCGTCCTTCGCAAACGAAAGTAATATAACAAAATTAATATCATTTTCATACTTGACTTTCATTACATATATTTTCTCCAAAAATATCCTGCAACCGATCTTTTCGTAAACGACCTTTCTTTTTAGACTTTACTGTGAATCCCATCAAACTCGGTATACAGATTTTAAATAATCCACACATCTTTCTCGGTAAATTCAGAACAAGCGTACGTACACGTATAATTCAAGTCAAAATAGTCGGTGGAATAAATCTCTCAGTGGATGCCGAGAGACGAAAGGAGATGGTAAAAAGAAGCGGTTGGAATTCTGAAGAATTTCATCTCTCGCGCCTTTGGCCATTTTATTTTATTCATTCCGCCGCGACCTTGTTCTTTGTGGGCTCCTCAATCTCAACGGGGAGGATTCCTTTTCCCTTAAGAGCTTAATATATTCGAAATCTGGGCCGTATGGACGAATGGATGTATGGTAATCCGTTTGAAATTATATCGTGCAACCGTGGGACCCTTCCTTTTATCCGTGGAAAACCCCGGCACGTTTTAAAGGCGCTCGTTTTACCAAAGGCCGCGCGAGAATTACGACGAGGGTCCTTTTGGTATTTATGATTTTAAAAGAAAGACTTTAAATGAGAAGCGAACTTTTGACCGTCTTTTGATGCAACGGGCTCCTTGCCGAAGGTAAGAAAATCGTTTCAATGGGAACTGTTTTAATTAAGTCGTTCGGAGCGAGGAATCGTAAATTAATTAGAAGTTGAACGCCTTTGAAATAGATTGAATAAAACACTGGCCGTGTTTTTTCGTTTCTTTATCAACGAAACATCGGGCTAATTTAACCAATTTTGTTGCAACTTTGCAAACAATTAAGGCATATAAACGTTGCTGCAAGCTTCAATCTGTAGTGGGAATAAGAATATGAGTAGTATAAAAATAAAATTTATTATTCGTGTAGTAAGAGAAATAAATAAAACAGATCACTGAGGAGAAGAACATTCCTCGAGACAATAAATATTCTATCGCACTTTTTATTCAGCATGAAAAGTAATACGGCTGGCTTCAATTGCATATTAAATGTTGCGAAGATTCCATGGGGAACGACACCGAGCGTACACCATGTGTAGTCATGTGGGATATCAAAATACAATTCCGCGAACAGGTTCAAACCATCGACGCAATCCTTGTTACGTATGCTATTACACGTTTAATAACATTGTAAAATTCTTTCTCCATGTTTACATTTATAGTTATAATTAGAGAATTTTTGATACTTGTCTTTTCATTCAATAATTGATTTCACGACTACATCGACTTTTTAACGTTTACATTGTATGTCTGTTAATCTATTAACTTTCCAATCTATTAACAGCCTAACATATCGATTTGTAAAATTATTAGTATACCAATCCGACGATCTATTGACATACCTATGAAATTATCAGCCAATCAGCTTATTGGCTTATCGATTTCCTAAATTATTAATGTAACAGTCTGCCGATTTAACGGTAAATTCATACCCCGAGTTATTAATTTATTAACGTATCAATCTATCTCCCAATCTATTTACATATCAACTTATTCATTTACTAATTGACCAATCTATTGATTAAGTACTATCCGCAGTCATCGATCTTTTGTATTTCTTTATCAAATGAATAAGCAAATACAAATTTTGTACAGCCAAACAAAATTTAATTAATTAATTTTTCCTAAATTATCATGTAACACATCATATCCTCGGTAGTTCGCAACCCATCTAAAACCACTAGGTATCTAATAAAATGTTCATAATACTTCAAATCAAAAAATAAAGAAAGAAGCGGAAAGACCAAAGGACGCAAAGAATCCAAACCGATCCTCTGCACTCTCTCGCGTTCTCCACAGTCAACCCTATGACAATTCCATTAAATCCAGCCAATAAATTCGATCGCGGTGATTTTCGTCCACCGATAGAAACGGTCGCGAACGATCGTGGCATATTAAACGTTAGATCGTGGAAACGATTCGACGGGGTAGCTGCGACGAATGCAATTACAGTAATAATCCCATGGATGGCAATAACGGGGCAGGCGGACGCATTAGATGCGGCGGCGCATCGGCGAGTAACCCGGAGCTCGGTAATCAGAGAACCGTGCCAGCAAATATCGCATGTAACTGCGTGTAACTAACATACAACTCTATGCGCTACGTTAAATTAATTCAACGCTTGCTCTTATTTACCACGATTAACGTACCGTAGACGCGAGCTCGTATTTCGCAGACGGATCTCTTCGTGCGACGGTGGACCATGCCGGAATCATGATTTTCTTTGAGCGATAAATTGCGAAGGACGGACGCGAAATGATAAGTTGTAATTAAATACTCGTAATCGTGCCTCGAATTAACTCTGGCATAGTTGAGTATCAATTGGATCGACTTTGGGTATCTTCCGAGGTCCCATCGAGACTTCGAATTGAAGTACTTTCGACGTTTCTACGCCGGAGAATATTTTTATTGTGTGATTTTTAGTCTATCTGGAAATTAAAGTGGGATATGGTTTTTGGCGAATTTTTTAAGTGGTGTTTAATTGAGAGATTGATGTCGAAATATTGAAGGAGGGCAGTTTTAATAATATAGTTATGTAAAATTATATATTCGCGATATTAATTTCCTCTCTTTCCGTGAGATCGTTTTACGCATCTCGATTTTCGACAGACAACATACATACATCCTTTAGCCTAGCTTTAACAATCATCGAGTCTACGCAAGAAAGTTTGCACGCTACAAATACCTTCCAAGAAATACCCACAATACCGTACAAATACTTGTCACAGAAAAATATACAAATTTCAAAGAATTAAATATCACGAAAGCCCTCATTATTCGATCCCAATTCCTAATTCAATCTCTAATTACAACAACCCTCGTACATTATCAGTGGTGCGCGTTCTCTTTCCCCTTCCTTCTTCAACTCCATTCCACTATTCAATGACGACCGGGTAAGGATGGAAATTTATTCGTGAGTTAATTTTATCACCGTAGAGACTTTCTCCTACTTCTCTTGAAATCGTCTCTCCGCGATAGCTCTTCGACGTAATGTCTTTTCTTCGGCCATCGCGGGTAATCGGATTCCTCTTTTTCTTCCTAATTCGAAGAAAGAATGTAAAATATTCGTCGTACTTGGAACCAAGGACTATATCAGGCTCGCAAGTGAGTCGTAAGGTAGGTAAGTACTCGTCGAGGCGCGTTTCTCATGGAAAAATGTTCGTTCCGGTAGACGGACCGATAATCCGATGTCCTGATCCTCCCGCAAACCACCATACGACATGGTTCGCTGCTTTATCGGCTTTCCCTCTTCCGATTCATTCTCGCCGAGTTCGAGAATGGAACGAGACCTCGAGGAATTGGTTATCCTTAATAATGGCTTCCACGGAATCGAATGTAACTTGGCATAGAATAAGGAAGTGGGTGGAACATCCGCCCGGAGACGAATACCGGACTCGCTGCTGAAAGTTCCGGCGAATCGGTGTTTACTTATTACTCGAATTAGCATTTTTCTTCGCCGGCGGGTAGCTTCGACCAAACTTTTCTTTCTTTCTTTAACGATGCTGCGAAAAGTTTCGATCTTCTTTATACCGGACTTACGTAGAGATTTCTTTCTGCGACGAAGGAAGAGAAAAGGCGCGCATCGCTCTTAATCGATTTTACCGGGCTGGATTTGCGAATAAAATTCTTACGGTATAGCAACTTCGATTGTTCAACTTTGTATACCATTTTCACGTGCGATTCAACGCGATTATTTGATTATTCGAACTCAGAGTTGGATTTTTCAATTTTAACTACAATTTTTCATTGTAAATTGATCTTAATAGTACACCATCTATTTCATATTGATATATTAAATAAAATGGTAAAGGAATAATGTCATACGTGTAGCTTTAACGATTATAGAAATTCCATACGTATTTAACACGTGCAAAAATCAGCATTATTAGAATCTGAATGTGTAATGAAAATTCTTCAAATTCCACCAAGCTGCGAATCGTTACATTTCACTGTGGCGCGTGGCTATGAACTTCATTATTCGTTTAAACGTTTTAGCACAGGAGAAAATAATCGTTGGGAGTGGATTTCATCGTCTACTTTAAAATGCACGCCACTGATCTCATTTCCCTTCGCGTTTTCGTTTTAAGCGCCGATAAGCGATTACAATTGCTGCAACATTTAACCCAGTTAATCGGCGTTCGAGTCGCATTTCCAGCTGTTATGAGAATGAAATAGATGGAGATCCCTCTCACTGGGAAACTTGTCGCCGATTGTAAACGACCCTCTCGCGTGCACGTTCGCATCGCGCTGCTCTTTCGGCGTGCATTGTTATTTCGAAATTGCCTTCGCAAAATGAGATATTATTTCGACGGCCAGTTCTATCTTCCTCTCCACGGGCCTCGCTCAATTAGCCGTCGAGGGAAAAGCAGAGTGAATGCAGTCGCGTAAAGTGCACATCGTTAGTGCATAGCCCTATTTTCGTTTCGCAGATAAAGCGTATTTTTTGCAAGGGGCGAATGCACCCTGAAATGCACGAAATTATGCTGCATCTATTAGATATGACGTAGACAACTGCCACTCCGTGATTCATGAATTATTTCAGTTTCAGGCAACGAGGAATTGCACTCTGAAAATATTTCATCAGAATTTTTACAGGTATTTTTCTATAAAGCGCGGTTATTTTTATTCCGATTCGTCAGAAAATCAGGGGAGAATATCTGTCTTCTGCTAAACACGTCAATCAAGGTCTAAATTTATTTCGTAGCTCGTCTTGCCATTACTTTAATAATAGCGGACGTTTTCTCCATTTTACTTAGGACATTAAAGAAATACGGAATTTACCTCAATCAAGCGCGTTACTCTCAAACGGTCGCGTCTCTCAGCTGCCGATAAAACGGAGGGTAAGTAATGGACATAAATTTATCGAATTTATAAGGGTTAATATACTTAAAGTCATAAATTCGGCGCTCCGTTAAATTCCACGTCTGATTGCGAGACGTCCCGTCCACAAATAAAAGAAGAATCGACTCGACTTTAAATCAGTTATCCTCGCAAATTGGAAATCCGAATGGAAGCAACTTATTCCGAGCGACGTGATTTCCGCAAAACTGACTATTGACAATGCAACGAAATTATTCGCAACCGTGGAAAAATTGTTGGAATAACCACGTAATTTCTCTAACCGGATTAAACGGAGTTCTGGACGAAGGTAATTACCATCTTTTCTAAACATCTCCACCAGCTAGCAAATATGAGAAAGAAAAATATCACCTTGAAAGGGGATCGAGAACTAACGGTTGCACGGCGTAACTTTACCTCGTTTCCCAGAGTTTGAAGCAGCGCTCCTGTAGCAGGCAACTTAAAGGCTTTCCAGATTCAAATTGATTAAGCTCACCTTCCAAAAGGTACACGACGGCGCAGTTAATTAACTTTATGCATTAAACGATAGGGGTAATTTACTTCGAGCCATTTGTCTCGCGATCCCTCCGCGTCTGGGATTCTCTCGCTAGAAATATTCCCAGGTCCCTCTTCCGTTTAATGCACTTACGTTTCCATCGATAACCGAATAGAGAGAAGAGACGACCCTATCGTCGACCTGAACGATGCGTTAAAATCGTTCGTTCGAAATCGTCGAAAGACAGGAACGGCGGTGAATTAAAGCGCGACTGTACGTAAATCTCAACGATGCCGGCTAATGTACAAAGTATAATCGGAATTAGCCCGGGAAATTCAATTGAATCTCCTGACGAGATTGTGTTTCGTCGGGCGCGAAAGTTTGAACGAAATTTCAACGAAGGGAAGCGGAAGACGCGCAACAGGATGAGCCGGATATTATTTTCTCAAGTGGAGAGAAAAAAGCGAGAGACGACCTCGTGTCGTGGATTATTCCGTCCTGCTTCGTCTTACGTCTAATCTCGAGTTCCCCTGTGCTCACTTATCTTGGCGTCGGGGAATGAGCAAGGGTGGCAACGAAGGAAGTATGAAAATCAAAGATAATCATATTCAACGACGCTCTTTCGCTACTCGGAAATTAACGAAGCTTTCGATAAGCTGCGAAAATGGATTTGCATTGCGCCCACTTGTTTCACGTAACTAACTTCAGAAACCACTTGCCGGCGAACGTCGGCGCTGCCGTTTTATCGCAACTGGCGTATTTAACTTTTATCGGGGATGCACACCGTTTGAATTACTTTTCAACGCGGCTACCGTTGAATATTAATTTTCTTTCGTGATACGCGATACGTCTACCACCCGTCCAATTCTCTCGCTTTTTTTTCTCCCCTTTCCTTCCCTATGCTTCTCGCGATACTTTCATTCTGACCAGTTTATGCTTTAACTGTGGCTTTCAAGCGATCGTAACAGCCCTTTCATTTTAATTCACCTGGGTAACGTGTTGTGCAACCATCGACGGCCATTTTCGGAAAATAACTCCTGTCAGAGAATCGTGTATCGCTCAGCCGATCATTAAAGCGAAAATGGACAGAATTTTATCGTCGTTCTTTAGATAGCGCGCAATTTTTAATTGACAATTGTACGTTGAGTAGGAAATTTTGTATTAAAACGTTCGATACAATAGGATTCAACTGGTATAGTTTATTATCTATTTAAACGGAGACTGTAAGACAGAAGAATTAGTGTTAAAATCCTCTTCTATCACCTCTGAGAAATATTTCCCATATGCTATGAATATCATAGCCTCAATTATTCGGAAGCCATCTAAAACAGATAGGTCCTAGGCCGACAGATCATAGCAGTTAACCCTTTCGCCACGACTTGGCTTTGAAAATGATCACTGATACAGTACCAATGGATAATATTTGTCCCGACAAAATTTAAGAAATTAATTCTACATCAAACATATCTCTCTATTTCTCAGTTAATTTCTTCTGGTATAAAACGTAATTTCTCCAAAACTTTAAAAAATCATATTTCCTGTAACACTTCTTGCTTGGGACGTATATATCCCATTAATAGCGAGAGGGTTAAAGTTGAAAAATTACAGAAGGAAGGAAAAAATAATTGTATCAGAGTTCAAAGCATCAAGAATCCTTACAGATTCAACTTGTCACGTTTTCTTGAGAAACGTCTCTTATTTTCGATCCTGCAAGACATCCTATGCCGAATGAAACGCAGCACCATATTTGATTTTTTTCGTTGCGCAAAAATCATATGCCTTTCGGCAGAACACGCGATATGCACGATGACATTAAGAAGCAGCGTTTCCGGTGAGGATGGATTCGCTTCCTGCGAATTTTCAAGGCGGCAGGTCAGGCAGGTGGAATGGAGCATGGATGATGTCGAGGAGCTACCGCACGACTAGAGGCATGCCTTATCTCTAAGCTTTACACTCTATTACGTTTATTAAAAGCACCAGTGGAAGAACTTTCACGGTCCGAGCTTTCGTGGTAAGAATAAAAATGAGATCGCCTGTGTTACGTCTTCCGGAACACTTTGAACGTCTTATGTTCCCGTTGATAGATCGGCAGTGTAATCCTGAAACTTTCTTAAGAGATAACAGTCTTCGGCTAACGACCGAGATTGAATTTGAAAGGAACTGCATTCGTTGTTGAAGCGGACGAAGAATTTTTTGGAGAAATGGCACCTTTCTAGAAAATGAATTAGCCTTCAATTTTTTTTAAATGTATTTCAAAATTCGAACGTTAAATGTTCTTCAATTTTCTACGTGTATTTTGTAAAGTGGTGTGTTTATTAAATCATAAAACAAGCCCTCGGCAAGACGAAGGTATAGAAATTATTAAAATATCAATTCTTTCCGTGTCTGTATCGTGTGGCAAAGTATGCGAGACTCGGGAAATTGTTTGCGATATTCAACCTCAGTTTTCAGTAAACAGACAAGTCGTGGTGCTTTACAAACCCGTCCATTGTCTGTAAGAACATTACAGGAACTTAAAACTGTGCTTAAAGAAGAATATCCCTCCCAAGAATCTCGACATTTTCCTTCGTTATAAGGACGTAGAATTTATTTATTTTTAACCTCTCCGTCCTCCAAGTATTCCTCCCAAAGGGACCAAAGTTTTATTCAAATTACCCACTGATTTTTCTAGTAAAAATATTTTTCCTACGATTCTACGATACTCTTAATATTTATTCATAACAGTTCCGTATTTAATATAAAAAATTCTGTATTTCCATACGGAAAATAAATACTTCAAAACTGATATTTACTTTCTTAAAATTCTAGGTGCAATTTAAAATTCGTCCCTCACGATATCCAATTCGCGCAAAATCACCCAAAATAATTGTCTCGGACAGTAGTTCCGAAAGTTCCGGTAGAAACCAGCGGCCTCCCTGTTTTCCATATTAACTCCAAGCCACCGTATTAACCGAGGAAAAGTGCGGCTGACGTAATACGCCGTGCTTTGAACTTTTCCACGACAGCGGAACAACTTTCCGCGAAGCCTACGTCGTACGCCGAGGAACTTTCGCGCCGCTTAAATCCTCCCGGCGACGGCGGACTTATTTCGTCATTGTTTCCCGGCCCCGTTGTCCCATGATTTAATTGCAGACCTTGCCCGGCTAACGTATTCAACGATTTGTACCAACTCCAATCGCGGTTAAACCCCGGCGAATGTTAAGCGGACACAAAGCCAGCCCGGGGCGAGGAAAGCTCGCGGTGCTAGTTCGGTAATTAAATTCAACGATTCGACGATCGCCCGAAACTCGAATTTCACCCTAACACCGAGGGTGTGCACGGTACCCCGGAGTTTCTTAGGACCGTTTGGTATTTCGTGCAAACTACCACCCACGTTTATAGACCGTTCGCAACGTTTCATTGGAAAGTTTTCCAGCGGATAATCGCCGTTGAGAAATATCTCCTGGAAGCTGGCCACCGCCCTGCGGAAACGTTGTCCGCGTTGAGTAAAGATACTCGAGAAAGTCATCGTGCTAGGAGAAGAGAGAACCAAAGTCTCATCTTGAGATCCACGGTGAGATTTTGATCTTCAGGAACTTCCTTTCTCGGGGTTAAGTTAGGAAGTACCTTTCTCCCTCGTGAATCCTCGAGAAAAGGGCGGGAGGGCATTTAAAACTCACGGAAAAATAATCGTCGAGAAGATAGCGTAGCAGGTCCGACGGACTCATGGCGGAAGCCCCTGGAATTAAGCAACTCTGGGGAAAGTTTTTCCAGTTACTTGAATCGAATCGACCAGCCGATTGGCTTCTCGACGGCCGCCTATCGGTATAACGCTACTTTTCCGCCTCATCTGCATCTATATTGATTCGTTTATCGCGGAAGGACGTAAATTTATAAATTGATCCCTCGAGGCTGTCGCGGAAGCGAGTCTGAGGTAAAACGGAGCTGGAATTCCTTGCTTCGTGTGTTCGGAAATGGATGAAACCACTCGATGGTATATGTTGAGATATTTTAATCAATTCTTTGGAGAAATCTGGAAATATTGTAACGGAAAGATATCTGCGGAAAGTCGTGGGTATAGGAAATACAGGGTTGAAAGAAATCCGCTATACGGAGCTGGGAACGTAACGTTGCCTCAAAGTAATGTTACATAAAACGGCGCAATTTTCTAATAATGAGATTCCATTCTCGATGCGAGTCCTGCCATAAAGAAAACGGCTTCCGATCCTCGTCGCAACGATACCTCAATTTCGCCAGAGTCTAGATTGAAAGGTAGCTGTGGATCGCCAGTTCTGGAATTTACGACGCAACTTTCCGTTCTCTCCACTTCCCTTCCTCCCCCTTTTACCTTTCGCGCAGGGTTCGACTAGATTTTGAGAGGGAAAAAAGGTGAGAGAAAGAGATACAACTGAATCAATTTCAACGTCGTTGTTTCAGGATGACGACAGACACTTTTAGGACACGGTATCCTGCGTGGATGTAATTTCGCTGTTGTATCACGTCGATTTACGACACTCACAAGGGAAGTTCGGGAAAAGATACACTCCGAATATGATAAAACTTTCATTAATATTTATTAGACATATCAAAGAAGATAGCTGTAATTCGTTCGTACTCGTTTTCTTGTAATATGTCTAATAAATATTTATGCAAAGTTTCATAAAAATCGGAGTGTATCAGTTCCCGAACCTCCTTTATTAGTTTCAGTTTCTTTGTCAGGAGCGTCTTTCTGCATCGAAACCCCAAAGATTCGTGAGATTTCTGACTCCTCTTTTTTTCTCTCGATATCATTCAAGGAGTCTCGTGAAAGGAATGGAGGATTCGAGTTCCCTCGATTCGACTAGCCGGTGTAACGTGGAAAATAAATTCCTGGCAACCGGTGTTCTCTACGGACCGTTCTATTCCTCGACCTGGGTCATCCTGCTCCGTGTGCAGGACAAGCAGATAAACGCGAAAGTGTTCTCCAGGTGTAAGAGATAAGTCGCGTGGGGGCTGCGATATTTTCTTACGGAGTCAAAGGTGGTTTTTCCGTAGTGCTGCAAATTATTCGAATTTTAATGGCGGGCTTCGTACCTTCCAGATACAAATTTACTGACTGGAAAAATAACGACGAGCTTGTTCAATACAATCCTACATTGCGATAATAGGTTTGAAAGTGTCATGTGGATCAATGGGGTGTGAATTACCGCTCTGCATAATTAAACTTTGCTACTTTCAATATAACGCTATTGTCAATCCAGTTTAAATATCGATAATGCCGTAACGAGCCAGAATTATGTAGTGGTCGACCATCGTTAAATGATCACTGATATTTGTTGACACTGCTGATAGTTATAACTGGCTTTTCAAGGGCCCCTGAAAAATCAGGAAATTTTTAAAACTACGATAAACCCAATTACGTTTATCAGAGAATATCTACACAATTGTTTAATCTTATTGAACGGGAGTTACGTGGTATGAAATTACTACCGTGAAACTCGTACAGATTTCGTCACGTTTATCACGATACCTTTTCCATCCTCGTTTCCATACGTCCATGCAGAATTCTGAGTTCTTCCTTTATAGAATAATTTAAACAAATTCTCCGCGATTCTTCCATATCTCTCCGCGTTCCATTTCCCCCTCGATTTGTCCGCGGCCCAGCGAACAGATAAAGGAAAACCTTTCTTTCAGGTGCACGAGATAAGTCTGGAGAACAATTCGATATCTCGCCCACGAGACACGAACGACCGATTTGTGGTTTGCGAGTTGTGGCCCCTCTAGGAGGTTGTAAATAGTGGCCGCCACGAAAAACCTTCTAAAATCACTTCTACCTCTGTTGCAATGGCATCGATGAAGCACGCCTTTTGAAAGGAATCGTTCTTTTCATTGTACTTTTATAGATAACGCCGGGAACAAGCCAATCTCGATCGCTATTTTAGTTTTCCTGGCGGTTTTGCTGGATGATTAAATGGTATATCATATAACGCAGATGTTTTTATTTGTTTGCGTTTAATTGGCGCCACTGTGGCGCGTGTTGTTTTATTTGACGTTTATTCTTGTACGACCACGGCTCACTTCTTTTGTATTTTGTTAGCTGTGTTTGAAATGTCACTCTAAAATTTTCTTTTCGTTGCATAGATTCATTGTAGCCCATAGTAAAGATAAATAGGACATTTTTGTTGTTTTCTTATATATATATATATTAATTATTACGACAGTGGCTCAACTTGAATTCTATTTAATAAGACGGTTATTGGTTCTATTTTTTATTATTCTACAAAGTAATTCGATCAGTTGGTAATTTACATTGGTCCAACAGAATAAGTGATATGCTCAATTTCTAAAATTTTCAAATTAGATCAAACTTATAATCAATGCTACATTAAAATTGCATATATCCTATACATTATTAATCTACCTTGATGGTACGACATATAAATGTAACGACTCTTTGATATATTTATGTAGAATCGTGAAATTATAGTCTCTCGTTCATTCGGTATCTAATTTAACTTCAGAAACCTTTAACACGTTTGCGGACGGCTACTGCATATGCAGAATTTTCGCTTTGTTCTGGTGGATCACCACTGCATATGCAGTACATTAGTTTTCTATAACTTTCATAATGAATACGATTAGAAACTTACAAACAAAATTCTTTATCTAATTACCGTTCATTGTGCAGATATAATGCAGTTGCTTTTATTTCATATTTTTGATGTTTACTTGTAAGTTGTATCAAAAACCTCTTGTCCGATTTCATTTATCAAACACTGAAATTGCATTTACGGAGGGTGCTCATATGTGAAGTTAGATCATCCGCGAACGTCTTAACCTCTTGACGCCCTTGGCCACATGGACATTTAGTTTTTTATATTTATAATTACTATCATTAATAAAAAGAACAAAAATTTGATAATAAATTATTCACTACAGAATCTCTCAACAAGAGAAATAAAAATCGAATGGTTTGGCTGCACTAACAATGTTATTTCCAGTGTACAGTTAGGGATATAAAAACAGCTCCTTTAAAAAAATCGTCCCTGAAGAGGTTAAATAAAGTGTCTCGATAAGATGTCCCCCGAAAGTATCACATAAATGTCTATCATTTTTGTTTAGCAAAGCATGTTACAGACAGGTTACTCGAACACAAAAAGGTTCGTTAGGATGCCTATTACAAAGTCGATGTATCGAAAACAAAATAAAAAGAACAAACCGTTCTTCCAAGAAGACTCATAAATAGCTATTTGAATCGATCAGCGTCTGCCATCGTATTATGTCGCAAGGAGCGATGAAACGTTTAAGCAAAGAAAATCGAGATAAAATGAAGGAAGAAAATCAGCTCTCAAGTGTATATCCGCGAGTACCACCGTAGAGTGAAAAAAGAAAGAAAAATGATGTCGACGAAGGAAGCGTGACATCGAACGTCTTCAACTGAAAGACTATAGCTCGTGAGTTTTACTTACAAACGAGATATTAGAGGAATTCCTGAAGGACGAGCAATTCCGGCGCAGACGAAAAGATGTAATCACCGACGCAAACAGTATCAGCAGTAATAATAAAACTTATCAGACATTGCGGAAGGTATTTAAGTCAATGTGACAGTCAGAATACCCTGGAGAAATAAAATATGCAAGGGAGACGGAAGAAGGCCCTATTTCTTACGGTTTTACGAACGATCAAGTTTTATTCCTATAGCCGCTATTATTTTATACGATTATTGTTTCTTTCAGCTCGTCGTATTAGAAATGTCCAATGTCACTTTGTTTTCTGCGTTTTATAATCCGATGTGTGGTGGTAATTGACTTTTATTCTAATATTTTTCTATGCTTTTTGTTAGGTACGGTTTTAATAAAGTTTTTGTGGAAACTTAACTTCATGGGATTCTAGACATCGCGCCGTGAAATTTGACAAGTAGATATCGCAGTGATTTCGTGGTCGTAACTTATAACAACAAAAGCGTAGACTTTCAGTTGTTAATTTCCTTTCGAAATGCAACATAACGGAGGAATAAAATAACGAAAAGCTAATGAGAGAGTTTTGAACATCGAGAAAAACGAAGCAGAGTGGAAAATCGATCTCCCAGCAATGGATGACTTCGCTCGAGTCTTGCATTTGAAACGAGGACATTAAGTTGCCCCTTCTCAAGGGAGAAACCGAGGATTTGTGATGGATACTTGACCCTTGCGGGCTGCTGAGGGTAGAACATATAGTAATAGCGTGTTGGATCGTTTCAAATGCCCAAGAATAAAGTGGATCTAAAGAAGACACTTTAATGGGCGGTCCGACTGGAGCATTCGCGTGCTAGAAATAATTTCACTTCTGTGTCACCGTTGCTCGGTTGCCTGTTAATGTAATAAAATGTCCACTGAATTCTCCGGTTATATGCTCGATCCAATTGCAGACTCATTCGTAAGATACCATTTAGTAATTAAAAACGTTTTTCGAGGACGGTGGAATTGAACTGCTGGAAGGAAAAGTGCATTCTTATAAAGCAGCAGGAATATTGGATATTTATGTTTTAGAAACTTTCATGTCGAAGCAATAAATATCTGTTAGGTGCAAGATAGGTTTCCATTTTTGATAACATTCCATTCTGAGCGCTTTTGCAATACTGTCAAGAATCCCAGAGTAAGATGTAATCATCGAGGTTCACTCTGTCTGACTAAAAATGAGTTATTCTACTTTAACCCCTTGCGGTCCGAATTATTTTGTCAATTTTATAGTGAGCTAAATGAAATTAATTTCACAACATTTTCTATCGTTGGCTAGTCATTTTTGTTTAACGGTAGCAATAACTATATGTACAGATGGATATGTAGGCGATATTACAAAATTATTGTGAATTTAGAAAGTCGATATTAAATCTTTAGGAAAATAAAATACGGTGGAAAGCTATGTCGAGTAGATCTCGATGTTAAACATCAAACTTCAATGTTCTAGCCTCACGACCGTGTAAGTAATCCTATTCGTTTACGTTACTAAATCCTCCTTTAATCAAGATGTTGAACACCGACGATATACAAAGCCTCAGACCCAAATCGACAATAATAATAACTGTCTCAATAACTTCTTCCACCCCAGAACCTCACAGTATTATCCACAGGACAATTTTCTCTCCCAGAAAGTTATTCGATCGTCAGCAGGTGAGAACGATGACCCAGCAGGAGACACTTGAGAATTAGAGACGAGGGTAGGGAATAAAATGTAATAACAACAGATTGGTAGAGCGAGGCAGAAAACAGAAGGGAAAGGACATCGCCAACGTAATGGATGTATCAAGTTGATCCGGGTTACCGCTGACGACTTCATCTTCACGGTACCACTATTTAATTGTCTTTTAATTTGAGAAAACACCCAACGTACATCCCTTACTCGTAGAATTTCAACTATCCCTACCAGAATCTTCGTTAAGTAGGAGTGACATTCCGTGTAACGTAATTCTCTCGGTGGTTAACGGAAAGTTGCTTCGGGAAATGAGGCTGCACTTGCGTTCAAAGTTATTTTGTTTCCTCGTGTTAATGGAAAGCAGACGCGGAAAATGGAAAATGCTTTGGAATGACGCAACAATTTACATTCGTTTCCGTGCTGAAAGAACGTGCCGTTCGTTTCGGACAAACAGAGCAACGTAATTGTTTTTCCTCGACGTATGTCAAACGACTACTAGAACGCGTGCAAACATTAATAACGAAAATTTTATACCATTTAAATATCGGCACAAGATATGCTTTGACGACGATATATCTAGATCATTTAACAGTGCAAGTTCGATTTCGTTGATTGGGAATAATACCCAGTCTACTTCCTTTAAAAAAATAAACCCAACTGCGAGCAAACGTGAAAAGTATGTATGGAAAAATGTGTGCATAATTTCCATAATTAACTGCAGTATAAATAAAAACAACCCTGTTAGAACGATATTCAGGGTGCTGTAAGAATACCCAGAGAAAAGGTACGGAATGCCGCGGTATTTCGTGCAATCTAGGACAAAGAAGAAAAGGAAATATTACAAGTGAAATGGAGAACCCAACTCAGCGTTATCCGGCAGCCAGAATTCCGTTCTTATCTCGGCCCTATTCGGTTGCCTCTTAATTTAATGAAATATCCGGCGAACGTGTAGCCACCATCTTGACACCTCATCGGCCGTGGCCGGGTAAAGCGTCTTGTGAAACACGAGTGCCGGGGAGTGCAAATGAACGGGGGTTCTCTAACCGATGTAGATTAAACACGTGAGAATTCTCATATGTCTGCCCCAAAGATCCCCATTGTTTCACCTCGGGGGCCAAGCGCCTTGTATGTTTCGGTCAGCCAACGTTATTTGGGAGATGGGCTCTGCGCGAACAATTAAATACCCATTTCCGTGCCGCCAAGTTCCTGCGGTGGGATTGATTACTTTGAAGTTCGATTCCGGGTGTCGGTACTATGGCGATATCGATACTCTAATTAGGCGGATGCGAGGCAATTTGCTCGGAACGAGACGTCGATTAATGACATAAGCTTGGAGTATAATTAAGAACGTCCAAATTTACTGTTGCGACTGTCCATTTGTAGGGATTGTTATGTTAAAGAGTCGATACTTTTATTTTTCTAGCAGAAACGTTTAGAAATGGGTCGAGCTTGCGCTCAGAACGAAATACTTTCCCCCATAGGGTGAATTGGTAACTTAATTGTATTGGTAGTTATTGCTAAAAAATGAGCATTTATTTACCGAATTATGTTTATCTCATATTAATACTCACGGTAGTGCGTGTGAGACTAAAAAAATTGGCAAATTCACACATGTGTTCAAAGTTCACGCTGGTAGCTTATACCGAGGGTATAGATAAGATCATAGTTCGTCGCCATGACTTTGGACGTATATATGCGTCCATAAAACTCAAAGGGATAATGAACGTGATAAGGAACTTATTGCCAGTCACGCGAGAAATGGATTAATACTTAATAACCGTA
Source organism: Cerceris ruficornis (assembly GCA_963989415.1). Classification (NCBI taxonomy): domain Eukaryota; kingdom Metazoa; phylum Arthropoda; class Insecta; order Hymenoptera; family Crabronidae; genus Cerceris; species Cerceris ruficornis. The sequence continues at coordinate 21,108,707 of OZ022521.1, read as the reverse complement.
TTATTCTTCCGACCTATCGCTTCCATTGTGAGACATTAATCATTGGAGTTTAGGGCTGCCGTTTCCATCCCCTGACAATCATCCCTTTGGGCTTCTAGCACACGGGGAAACATCGCTCTAGGACCTGCTTATTAGTTAATTATCATCTTCGAATAATCCGGCTATTATCCTCTATCACCTCTTTGAGAAGGATCGAGAGTGTTCCCGTGATGGCTAAATCGTTGATTGACGCGACAAGACGTACCATCAGGTTTACATCGCTCAATTCAATTGCGATTATTGGATTCATGGTGGACACATGTACCAACGTGTTTATGATGTTTAGCTAAACATCCTGGGGGTTGCAGGATTGAGAATCATTTTCATACAGTAATTAATATTGAATCACAAATTAAATATTAAATAAAATGTGTCGTACCGATTTCTTAATATTGTTACGAGTCACTGGGGTATTTAATTTACAAAACGGTAAGCGTTTCGAAGTTGTTTTTAAATCTACAATTGAATGGAAAACTTACAGCTGCCAAACTGACTCGAGTTAGTTTGAAAACAGTTAATCAAAGTAGGAGGTAACGCGGAAATGGGGTTGAAAATTAATAAGCACAGTGGAAACTTCCGCGTTAAAACGTTCACGGTGGAAAATCAGTTGAACGTCCGTCACGGTCATACTTTCGCCATCGCGGCATAAAAGGCGGGACTCGTTAATTCAGATTACATCGAATCGTTAGAAAAGTCCGCAAGCACCGTCTTCTCCCTTTCAAAGAAAGCGCCCACTTTTGCCGTCGTCGTCGGCTTTTCACGATTCAGAATTTGCTCTTTCGTCTTCGTTCGCGTCGCGCCTCGTTAATGCATCCGTAACGCTTTTAAAGGGAATTGCGAAATCGTTCTGCCCCTCGTGCGAATTCGGTTTACGCGCGAAATTCCTGTCGGCCACTTTTCAGCTATTCCGGCTGACGTTTCAAAGAAACGGGTCTAAGAATAATAAGTCTTCCTTTGATATTCCTTCCACTTAAAAATATTGAGAATAAACACGAAATATCCTGTCAGAATGATGTCCTTCGGTAACTAATTTTCAATCGATATCTCCAACTTATATTCAATTTAATTCTTCTATTTATTTTCTCCTCAAATGAAGCAGAATAGAAGCTTGAAACAATGAAAATTAAATCTCAACCGTATCAAGCAGAATTACTTCGGATTTCCAATTTCGTAGAGCGTATCCTTATCAAGAGATATCATATAACGGAATCGATCCTCGGCACGTGGCCTTCTTCGACTGCTCCGCGACTTCAAAGAGAATCGAAATTGAATTCACGTTATGCTTAGGCGCAATCAATTTGATAAATCATCGAAGCCAACCTGCTACCGAGGTATTCCGCTTCGCTGCGTTCAATTAGTACGGAATTATAGTGACTAATTAACACGCGGCATGATCGAGTGCATTGCGAAAGCATCGAGGATTTATGAGAATATAATTCTCGAGTTCTCGGTTGTTACGTAGCCCTCGCCGGACGAATTAAAAGCTTCGTTACAATGGAAAAGGGAAACCGACAGGATTATACGAACCGAGGATTCTCGACGAATCGCCTTTAATCCCGCATTGTTTTTCTTCCCCCGCCCGTTGCGGTGGGATATCAAAATTAATTTATTATAATTCCCACTGCAACCTCCTTGTCGTTAGCCAGTTTAGACTAATACGCGTGGAGGAAACCGTGTGTAATGTTTCGGGGCATTAATCGGGATTATAGCGGATTATGCGACGTCGTCTCGCGCAATGTTTGGAAAGGGCAAATCTACTTTGGTCGCTGCTATCGTAGAACGATACCTGCACTGTTCAGACCGACTTCGAAAAATGAAGCTATCCGTTCGTGATGAGCTTTCTGATAATAAATAATCTCGTAATAAGTGACCGCTGAAAAGATAAACGTCAAAATGACCGGGTTTATTTATCTCGCAAACAGCACTAGAAACTTTTTCAATTTACAGTCCTCGGTTAAGTAAATTTTTATCAATTCGGATGTAATCAAGGCATTTTAACTTTCCAGAAAGTTTATAGCTAACTGTGAATCGTTATACGTTGGTACAAATGATTTATGTGGAAAAAAGAAGAGAGGAGAAATTTTCGATGGGAGTTTTCGCGAAACTGAAATAAAAACTGCAGAGGAGGGACATTTTACATTGCAAATTTATTTAAAATGTCAAACAGAAATGACCATTTGGAATGCGAATAAATCAAGATGTAATCTACAATCGTGGTAACTTCCCTCGGTATTTACCTTTGCCGAAATCAATCCGTTGTGCGACTGCTTTGATTAAATTCTCAATTAATACCGATGTTTGCCGTGGGTTTCCAGTCTCTTAATAGACGTACCATATGCAGCTATTAGCGGAGATATGATGCGTTTAAACGCGAATTGGGATTATAACGGATTACCCGACGAACTTCGTCTCTGTTGTGTATCGAAGGGATAGATTTTGTGGACATAAATGGATCGTGAAGGGCGTGTATTATCAAGCGATATTCGAGGAAAAGACTCGAAATCCGTTTGGCAAAACGGATATTCCATTCACGTACGAGTCTAACGAAATCAGTTCAATTAGTAACTCGATGCGCACCGCGGAATTGATGGACAGACGTTTGAACGGCTCGGAGAAATCTGAGATGTAAATAGACTTCCTTATCCCTTTTACGATCAACTTTTCCCTTTTCTTTCTTGACACAAAGTATTTACAGACAAATGAAACCTTTTACTGTAAATCAATTACTATATTCTTTTGTTATTTATGTTTCTATTATTAGAAAGTTTAATATTGAAAATTCTCAAAAAAAAATTCGACTAATTCCGTGATATTTTCATTTCAAATAAAAGAAAATTCGTGAAATACTAAGAAATTTATATTCATTCGAAATAGACATATAAAGGAACTTGAATTTCATCATGTTCCGTAGGATACAGCAGAATATTTTCTCAAAAGAGTCCTCACCCTCCTAAGTTCACATGTCCGGCAGCGTAGACTGAAAAGAATGGCGCGAAATTAAAAGCCTGATAGCCGATGGAATTATACTTGCCGCAATCAAGCGGCCATTTCCATTCCGGCGCTTTTCAATCACGTAGCCCTGGCATATTCCCTCGTATATTTAAATCCTCGGAGCATATACCGCGTAACAGCCGTAAAAGCCGCGAATACAATAAAATTCCCTCCAACATAGAAACAGACACAGTGTTATATCGTTAGTTAAGGTCGATCCGAGATATATAATTTTAATATGCGACATCCCCGTGCCGAGGTGGAAGCATCGGCGAATTGCAGAGCAAGAGGATTTATTAAGAGAGCCAGCACACCGGTATAAGGTCTGGTTTTAACGAGTAAGTCCCATCTCCGCCTAAATGGAGATATATATCTTCCGTTGGGCGCACTTATCCGTTCTTGGCTGACACCAACACGTACGAATTAATGGCTTTGCTCGAACTCTCTTCTTGCTGGCCCCCGTAGTGACGGCTATAAACCACTCGCGGTTACGTGGCGGAGCATCGATCATGATTTCGTTGGAAATCTCTCGAGCCGCCTTAATGAGAAACGACGGGGAATCGTACGTTCGTCGAGATCGTGTAAACACGGGAGACGGTACTTGTTGCTGTCAGTTTTCATCGTTTTTTTTTTTCGTCACAGGGTGAACATCAGATTTGCACGTTTCGGAATATTTAATTTCTAATTTCGCCGGGTGGAGTTGTTTGTCTGTTGACTTTGCTTTCGGTTTGCTCTCGATAATCAATGATAATTTTCGATGGAAAGTAAAGGGTATGTTTGTGAAGTACGAACGTGCTGGATGATTATACGAAATTATAGATAGGAATATTTTAACGTTTATTTTGTTTAATGATATAGAAAAGTTTCAATAATTGCAGGTCAATGAGGGCCGAAGTAAACTGTGGAAATGCGAGAGTATGTGTTTTATTTCGAATGGACGGGAAGATATGATCGATTATGGAGATTCATCATGGAATTACGAGGACTCTCGATAATTTAATAACACGGAGGCGGCGTGGAAATTTTCCCCGTTGATTCCAAATGAATTTAATTACATGAATCTTGTACGCTTATTTGTTCCAGTGAAAATACTGTGCCATGCTTCTAATGCGTTTTAACCAGAGCTTCTTAAGTTTGTTAAATTTGTATAATCTCGGATGCCTTTATATTTAACCGAGATTTTCTCCTTCTCGGTTGTACTTAAACCCATTCTCCGGATGGTTTCCCTGTCCAGAACTCAACCGAAATTAAACCGAAACATTACAGATTGCAAGGACGGCGTTGCTCTGCAATTGTTTTACGAAAATCGTAACTGAGCAGGTTGAAATCTTCCCGGTAGAAAACGGAAGCAGCTATTAATTTAATTGCCATTATCTATTATACGAGACGGTATCGAGATTTCTCGTGGCCTTTAATGTTGCGCTTAAACCACAGGCTGATCTTTATAATCTAACAGCTTAAGAAGAGTATAAAACAGAGGAAATTATATAGATGGAGAATGAAAAGTATTTTTATCTTTGCATCCCCCTATTACTTATCACGTTCGAATTATAATTCTTTAATACGTTAATTTCATCAATAATATATACAATATTATATTAATTCAGTAGAAATTTTTAATATTAACATATTAATTAAATAATACCTTAATTTTCTTCAATACGTTGAATAGCGACTGTCCATCGGCTTTCATTACTGCTAACGAAGCGCAACTTCTTCTATTAGAATTATATTTTTATAGGGTAAAGACATTAAAAATAAAAATATCTATGCATTCGGTAAGACTTTACCCACCAATCACCAGTAATACTTACGGCATTGAACGTCTTAATTTATATTACATTAATCTTTTCATTTACCCATCTTAAAATAAAAATTCCAATTTCATTTCATCCGCAAACTTATAGACATTGTCCCTCAAATAGTTCTAGTCAAACCGTATTGTTACACCGATATTAATTTCTGTCCCTTCTATTCTTTTTTTAGCATTCCACAAGTTATGTAATATACCTAGAAGTAGCATCGCCATACTCTGTTACGGTTCCAATAAAATGCTCCCGCTTGGCAAAAGGAAGGAACCAATAACCACGGGTTTCCGTCATTTTCCTCGATAACTGGTAGCTTATTAAGCCCCTCGAGGCTCGATCTTCGGAATATTTTCCTCGGATCTTCCGTACTCTGCTCGAGGCATTAAACTACACCCGCAAGGCTACGTGTTAATTAATTCTGCGGCATGGGGGTAACTAGGTCCACGAGGTGGTGGACCCCGTGCGGTTTAAGGTTGTCTGCGCCAGCAAGGACGAGGGTAAGAAGGGAAAAAAAAGATCAATATTTCACCCTGCCCGAGGCCCTGTTATTTAACCGTAATTAAAGAAATATACATTCTACTTCACACTCGTGAAATTCGCTCCATTCACCCCCATACAGATTACCGGGTTGAATTTATCTGCAAACTACGATCTCCAAAGAGATGCCATTATTTTCAACACCCCGTGAAAAATAAAGCGGCAACGTTTACCAATTTCCGCTAGGAACTGTTTACTTTTTATTACCGTGAAAAATTTCACCGTGCCATTTGCATCGTCCCCTCTATTATTTGCACATTCCTATCCGATCCTGAAATTCGTATCCGTTCGTCGTGGAGATAAAAGTTATCGTTCGACAGATTGCAACAGAGCAAAGGATGAATCCATAGCGTTATCTCGTTTCGAGGAGCGTCTTATCCCTTTTCCATGGGGTGTCAGGATATAAATCAATACGTCTTGAGAGCGAAGGGTGGACTCGAGAGGGTGGTAAAATCTGCTGGATGGAAGCCGAGACGAAGGGACCTGACGAACCCATTCCTCCCTTTCTTGAGGGAATCTCCCCTCTCGTCACCCTTGAAATCGCTGTCAGGCCCTCAGGTGAGAGTCGCATTAGCGAAATTGTCGCCGTGGGTGGTGTAGACTCCTAGGAGAACCCCGGCAACCGACACCCTCGGCAACATGGGACAGGGTGAAACGAGCATTTACATTGCTTTGACCAATCAGGCGTTTCAGCCATTTAAATAACCGAGACACCACTACGTCTGGGATTTTCTGTTCTTTATCAGCTACATCTCGCAGTTCTTTTTTCTTACACTTTGAAGTACAGAATTCTCGCATAGGGAAAAAAGTTTCATTGAATTATTTTAGAATATGTTAAGCTTGCTCATGATACTTTGAACACGTGATGTTCATTAGAGTATTAGAAGGATGGGGCTGGTCTTAACGCGTTGATGGCCAAACTTTAATTATCGTGGTAATTTAGCTTAGAACGTATTGTTGTAGGTACATTGCGAATCACTGGGGCTATAATATAATGAGATTTTTAATTGAGACCTAGTAATTGCGAGGCCGCACATTTACCACGTATTCACCACAGCCCTATAGCTTAATGTTTTGTATTGGTCCTGTGACCAAGAAACAGAGGACTATCTCAGAATTATAAAAAACCTGGTAATATGTCATAATTAAATATACCGACGTCTCTTTCCTCCAGATACATCCAACTATAACGTTTTATATTCTATAAAACGCGACGCTTATCGTGTTTCCTAGTCCTACAGAGTTAATTCTAGATCTGCCAACGTTAAATCTATTATATTTAAATATATGAAATAAACACTTCAGAAAAATAGAAATCACAAGGTGGCAAAGATGATTGATTCAGTAATTTAGTTATTTAGATTCTCTATTCTATAGCTTCCCCACAATCTTGGAGAATTTTTATAAAAAATGAGGCACCAGTCATTTTGACAGTCTTGGCAGTTCTAGTGTTAATGAAGAATACCGAGGAAAGACGGCTAACGTCGCTGTCATTACTTTCCCTTCGTTCAACCAGTTTCTTCCATTCTTGCCCTAGATCGTTGCGTTCAAGGAAAAATGCAAAGAGTGGCTCGATTATAGGCTGGCAGCTTTTGCATCGATATTTGCATGCCACCATCGGGGTAGGGGGTGCGGCGAAATAATTGCAGTCGGGAATTTTCTGACGGCGATGCAAGCCCCTGGAAAATGTCGACGATTTTGCGGGAAATTTGCCAGGATTCGACTCGAAATTTTTAATTCTGCCCGTGACGGCAATGTAAACCGGCAGAAAATATTCGCGATTTCGTGGGAGACCTGCCAAGACTCCGCTTGGAAATTTTCGTTCGGTATTACACCCTGCTACGTGCAGACTTCCCGTTTGGCATGTTTCTTTTTTGACATCGTAAGAAATTTTTGTTTCCGTTTGCTGCGAGAATTATTAAGAAGCTGAAGAATCGGTTAGATTTAACTCGGAAATGCTCTGCAACCACTGTTTGATATTAAAACACGTCTGTATTTCTTAATGTACAGTATGTTCCTTTAATCGGAAAAAGTTTTCAGAATATTTTATAAATAAATATATAATGTATAACATTCTCGACAATATAAATAATACATGTAACTACTGCAGAAGTTTAATCGTTGCAAAGAATTTCACAGTTACACATTGAAATAATTACAAGCTTATTAAGTTTCCTTTGATATATTCCACATACACGCTTTAACGTTTAATCTCGACGGGGTATTTCAGTTGACACAGGTTTACAAGTAGCATGAACGTGTAACGTGAGCTGCTTACGAATTCTTTAGTTCTACATTGTAATCCAGGAAGAAGGATATAAATTTCACAATGTTATATATTCGCATACAAGTACGAGTTATTGAATTTCTCCGAGGGCAGGACGGCAGGAAAAAAAACGTTCGGGAAGAGTTATTTAATTAAAATATCAAGCTTGTAACACGTGACATTAAGCGTTTAGTTGGCGGAGATAAGACAATTTTTAAAGCTGATGCATAATACATTATGAAATATGTTACTTATGACGTCGACATTCCGGTTTTATGCGCGAAATGTTTAAAGCAGCTGTTCCAGAATTAAGTTTCGTCCTGGGATTAGGGTAAATTAATTTTAAGCAAATTTTTTCACGTGGAAGGTACACGCATTACGAAAGAACATGTTTGCAAAATTCGATTTCACGCGAACGGGGAATAATATTACCGTGGATAGGTTCGTTTTACAGTAATTTCTTACACGGCTTGCAGTTATAAAATGTCCACCGGAATATTACAAAGTTGCACGCTACGGAATTGCATGCAAATGCCGTGCAATGCGCCGTATCGATGTAAAGTGAGCAATAGTAATTTTGCGAAAGTCTTTAAAACTCGGTCGTGTTTCCCGAGACTATTAAAATAACCGGCTGGCTCAATTTTATTTTTATCTTCAACAATGTGCAACGGAATCTATCGACAGATCTGTAAGATTAGAAGAACGCTGAAAATTCGATGAGTATGTAAATTTATGCACGATATAATACTCTTTTGTTTAAAACATTGTTTCATAAACAGCAGTGTTCGGAATATAAAACGGTCGGGGCCATGCATAAACATGAATAGCAAGGAAATAAGTAAGACCTTTCTCTTGCGTTACTATCACCTCTGTGGTTGAATATTTTCTCATTACAAATTCTAGGATTTGTTATTAAAATATATCGCAAGGCATTGCAAAGTCTGGCTTCCAAATATATTCTTAACAGTAGACCTATCGGCGCTTAATCCAATATCTTCAAAATTATCAAAGAAATACGCTGAAAAAAAAGTAAACGAAGCAAAAAACTTGGTCAATTTAATCGCTGGAAGTCTACAAGAAGATTAAAAAAAAGCGTTAGTTTCAGGAACATTTACAAAAAATTCAGAACAAGTCATTTGGACCACCTTCTTAAATTTAATGTTAAATTGCATTAAATTTCCCAAGAATGACGTGGAAAAATAATCCTCCCTTCCCGTAAAGTGTTAAAAAGTAACAGAAATATGTGTTCAACTCTCAAACGGGGCGCGTTAAACGTCAAATAAAGCGTCAACATTTTTTCCATCAACCCGTACGAGGGTCCACTCCTTTAGAAATTTCCCGTATACACAGAGCAACCCCCATCGCGCTCACGGGCGATCGGGCAGTTAACGTTCGATTTTCGAAGCAGTCGAGGGTAACTCGAGGGTGCACACTTTACCGGAAGATACAGCACGACGTCAGGAACACCAGCAAACTACCCCAGCCGCAATATTGCGAGTCACAGGAGGACCGCATGCGGGCCACCCCCACCGTTTCCGGTGCAATAGCCGTGCGAGTTGTGCAACCGCAGCATGCGAACCGTAGGCGTCGTATAAACGTCCTGGTACCGGTGCAATATGACGATGCAACAGCGAGTTTTCACATCGGCCTGACACTGGGAATATAAGTTCTTTAATTTCTTGAGGCGCGTGACGAAAGTACATAAAAATCTGACGATAAAGAGCTGAACTTTTTACGGGGGAAATATTCTTGGTGGGTGTCGTTGTGCTACGATGTTTGGGGGTGGTTTGTTGAGGAAGCAGCTAAGCAGGGATGGTTTTAGACAATTTTGAGTTCAATGAAATTGTATGGGTATGTAGAGTTAGTTGGAGTAAATGGAGGAGAAGTTTTTATTTTCTAAGAAATTCGAAATGGTTGAAAGTACCCTTTGAACTTTGAATTTTCAGATTTTGTAATGTAATTGAGAGAAACGTAAGTATTATAGGAATAATCATACATAATGTATCTGGTCTGTAGTTATATTGTTCATTTTTGAAATTGTTCCATGCATCTTTTGATCATCGGAGATATTTTTCAAGATTTTCAAAGGAATGTCTTAATAGAAATAAAAGAAATATTTTATCTAATGAACATATACTTGTGCTTTGTACGATTTAAGAAGTTTCTATATCAAATTAGATTATTACATCTCTCCAAATAACTATACAATTTTGCTATAGTGTAAAAAGTGCCTAAAATCAAGTATGGACTCTTTCGAAAAGTATTTTGATAATACTCGAAAGTTAGAGTGCACTTCGGAAAAAAGTAGCATGTAAAGCCATATCGATCGATCGGAATTCACGGTCGGGCGAAAAGCACCGGCCAGAAGTAAATAAATGCATAAATTTTGTCAGTCTTCGCGAGGGATTTTGGTCAGTATGTCGGACGTGGACTTTCCGTGATGCGATTTATGTTTGTGTTTTTGTTTACGACCGGGAAAGAGAGACATAGCTTTTTTCACTCGACGTACACATGCACATTCGCACCAAGAATCGTGACAGACCATAAAAGCCCCAAATTTTTTAACGCTATAACAATTCATTCTACGTTTCCATACTATCCAAATTCACTTCATTCCATACTTCAATCTCGAACATTCTAATTCAGCAAAACCATCGAAAATAACGTACGAATCTTTAATTATTTCTCAATTAATTCAATCCTTGGCCTGAATTTTTTCTCTCATTATTTTTTCAGCGCGCCGGTAAAATGGGATTTATCGAATGCCAGCGAACGAAATGTTCTATTAAATTGTGTAAAGAAGCAAGTTATTCCGTCGTAGCGGAATCCACGGAAATCCGTGTGCACGTTTTTCCATGGAATCGCGCAAAAATAACGCCGTCCTCGCAGAAATTTTCGGGCGCGCGAGCAGTGGGCGGTTTTAAAAAAATTTCATGGCATTCGACGAACGAACGTTATTGCATGGCCGTGTGATAGGGTGGAAACCCCACGGCGGACCAAGCCGGGGTAAATAACCGCATAAATTTCCCCGAACCTCAGAGGGAAATTTGGTCACTGGGTCGAGCCTGAATATTCGCCGCGAGAAATTTGCAATTTCGTAGCCGTCGAAGAGAGGACTGGTTTTAATGTCAAAATAATCCGATGGAGCTTTACTAATCACGTTTTTGCGAATTATTAAATAACAAACAAGCTCATTTCCGAGAGACGAAAATGCGATTTCCGAGCGTAGATGAATTACCGTGCAATCAAATATTTCACTGGGTGTTATACCTTGATGATTTACGATAATCGGAGAACATTGATATGAAAATATATAAAGAGGATATTGTCCGCGAAATTTTCCACAAAATTATGTAATGAACATTTTCTTTAATCTTCTATAGTTAATTTGTGTCTTTGTTCAATATTCATGCAACTGGAATTAATGAGATTAAATAGACGAATAAGAAGAAATAACGGACGTGAAAGATGATAATGGAAATGAAAATTTGAATGCTTCGTTTTCAACTACATTTTACAGATGCTTCACGTTTTTATTAAAAAAGAAAGAGGCCGAAATGTTTGAATTTTAGGGTCAATGAAAATAATTTTGACAAGCGATGCACTGCGACGGCCGATTTATGGGAGGTCGATGCTGCAAGTCAGCATCATTAAGAGTTCATTCCGTAAATTAAAAAGGGGTGGATTTGGAAACACGAGGAGAAGGTTGACGTTACAGAGATTCGTAGTTTTTGGATGGAAATGTGGAATGGGTAGAACAATATTGTACTAGCAATGAGTAAAACCAGCCATGCATGTTTCAATAACGCGTAGTTTTCGAGTATGTTTTCTGGATTTTCAGAATCACTTGCTCGTACGTGCAGAACAATCCTGAATGCACGGTGCAATGAAATACGTTACACAGCGAAATCACTGGGAATGCATAGAAAAAAAATTTGCGAACCTAAAAGCCACTTGAGTATCCTGAAATTCTACGAAATACAAGCAACATCTTTCCACGGTGAATCGTATGAAACGGAAATTTTTAAATTATTGTTAAAAATGATACACTATTCTTACTGTTAAACATCTGGTTGTAAAGATTTCTTTAAAATATTGTACTATCATATTTCAAAATAGGGCGAATATTTTTATACTTTTTATATTACCAAAAAATATTTCGATATCCTCATATTTTATAACCACAATTAGAAATAAAGAACCAGATAACTATAACCTACGATTTTAATAGAAGTTTAGTTCTGTGAAAGAAAGGTTCGAATAAATAAATAATTAAATCAATTCATTTTTAGTGCATTCGCTTTTACTGTTTTTCATTTTTAATCTTGAAATAGTAACCCTGGTTATAAAACAGGAGGACAAATGTTTCAGCTTTCATAAAATTTTCACGTCTTCTATGATTTTTCAATTAAAAATTGGGATTTTAAATCCTTTAAAATCCTAAGAGTTTAATATAAGCAGAAAATTTAATGTGAAAACGATTTATTTTCTCAATAGCGGAGTTTGATTAAAAGTATAATAACTTTATCCATAGCAGCAACACCGTCTATTTTTGGTGCTCGAATGCATCTCGTCTTATCACGTTCCTCAGTGAATTACTTTGTATACGGGATGCATTTGCGTGCACATTGCATCTACGTGACTCTTACCAAAGGGGGTAGAAATGATGCATGGGTGTCATGTAACTACGTGCTGCAGTTTCAAATCATATGGTGTTAAAAAGTATCTGAGAGGGATTACACATATTACAATAACAATATCTTACTGATTTCTTCACTTCTGAAATAATACAAAATTCAAAGTCGTGTCTTTAACAATAATGAAAATATAGCAACTTTTTTTTACATTTAACGGATGTTTTACGTGCAACATAGATAAAACAAACACCAATATTGTTATAAAAATTGTTAATAATACTGTATGTTTTGCTGAAAATGGATGCTGTATGAAAATCAAACGCCACAAATGAAAGCAGCGATGACGAGCGAAAAATTCTATCTGATTAAATAATTTCGTTGAGTATCTTCTATTTACACGCTTTAATTACGGCAGATAATAATGAAATGAACATGAAATTATTTATGTTACATTTTTAATACAACACGCTTTCGGATCGAACGAGAAAACTGATAAAAGTGAACGAAACAGATTTCACCCCTATTACAGAGAACGAACGAAAGGGGAGGAAATTCGGTCGAAATTAATGGGAGTTAATGCTCGTTTCGCCGATGTGAATTATGCCGGGAGGACACGGCTCCTCTGTGAAAGGTGGAACGATGTCGTTAAACTGATTTTCAATTTTTGTGATACTTTCGACGCCGGGGTTTTGTGTAACCTGATTTCGTCTCATCGACGAAATTGCCCCTGTCGGACTCGTCGCGGCATCTGCATGTAGTTCGATTTTCGTGACACTTCATTAATTACCGAAACACGTCGGCCAGGTAATTTAATTAATGTTCGCCGATGTCACACCGACCGCGAATGAAAATGCATCGCTAATAGTATGTAAATTTTCCACTTTAGCATTTTTATGAGCTCGCCGTTACATGGGTGAAATTTTCCAACGCCTCGTGCTGCACAAAATATATCGCGTCATATTAAACTTTTATAGAAAAAAACCCTGACTCAATCACTTTCGTAATACGATTACCCCGGTGAAAAATATATAGGCTGTGGATATTGAAAATTCCCGTCGAACGAGAAGCGCGAAGCTATCGATGTTTAATCATTAATTGATAAATAACAAGAAAACGTGCCTCCGTAAGATAATTTGAAATCTGACTTCTCTCGTTATACATCGGAAGCGAGATGAGAGGCTTCATCTTCCCTAATTTTCCCTCGAATCTCCTCTAATCCTTCAAATTAATGCCTCCGACCTACCGAGAGCTCAGGAATTAAGAGGCACATTATATTCAACGATGTATATTTCTTTACAAACAGTAAACATCGTCGAGGATACTCTAACGAATAAAATGCGAAATTTCACATTTTTCCATAAAAATCCTCGGCACGTTCTGCGTCTCACGACACAACGGTGACTGAAAAGTAATTCATAATACCTGCGAGTTTACATTTCATACTTTACGTCTCCCCGCTAGTAAAACCCATACCTAGGGATTACAAAGGGTACAGAAATAAATCACTCTTCATTAGTGAGCTCAAGTTGAAGCCGCATTATCTCCGGAAGATTTTTCTAAGTCATAATTTAATACATCGCAAACCTACATGGTACCAAATCCACCTAAAATCCCAGGTGAAATGATCGTAACGAACAAACAAATATTTATAACATATTCCACAAAATGACCCATGTATCACAAAGCAATCGCAACGAAGATTGACTAATCGCGTTAATCATAAAAATTCCACCATCTCTACCGATTTCAAGTGTCTCAAAAGTGCCGTTGTTCATTCCTACATCTTGTCACTCCAAATGCATCCCCCTCGTTACAATGCAGCGCCTCGAGGGAACGCAAACCGTGCAACGTCGTCACTGACAAGAAAAGCTGTGGGTCCGGTGGCATATAGTAGCAGCCAATAGCACATCGAGAATGCTAGTGCCAGAAGGTTGCTTGCAGGGGTAGATGGTGACTCTGGATGGGAGTACAAAAGCTTTCAGTTCTCCGCCCTCCTTTAACCCCCTACATCCACCATTTTACGGACACGCGTAGATTTGTAAGTGTGCCATAGCACATAGAAATACGAACACACGAATGTGCACATGAACGTGATACACATTCTGCTCACAGCTACGAGGAAAGCCGTCTCGAATAAACGGGAATCCACCCTAACTTTATGCGGCTCTTATTAAATTCCAGCCGACGAGAATCGCTAAGGACGACGCGAGCTGCACCATTACTTTGCGCCTGTACCATCGTTTATGCCGAAGATTCGATTTGGTGAACCGAACCCTGCTACCTCGGTTTGCTACAAAGGGGATGATAATTCCTTCTCATTTCGGGGTGCCCCCTTGCGCGATCGTACGAAGATTTCTGATTTTATCTTCGCGAAAATAAGGTTCTAACTGTGGATACAGAGGTTTGTTTCGTTCTAGAATAAATCTCTGGAATAAATTAGAATATTTATCCGATATACTAAACTATCACAATAGGAAATGCAAACTTATAGGAAAAGAGTATCGCAGCATTATCCAGGAATCCTCGGATATAACACTGAGTCACAGTCGTCGAAGGAAAGCCATAGCTGAGCGTGTCGTAAATGTCCGCGTTTGGTCTATCGTCGTAGGATTTAATAAAATCCAATGCAAATCCCTCGGTCGCGGGACCGAGGAAGCGTATCGACCTTACGGGATGAGGAAAGTTGAAAAATTCCCGTCAACCGGTCGTGGATGACTAAAACTACTTCCACCTCGCGGGAGGCTATCCATTTACGAATGCCGGATGAAAAGAGAGAAAGGCGGCGAGGGAAGGGAAAAAAGGGATGCAAAAAGAGGTAGAAGGAAAAGAGAGAAAAAAAGGGGTAAAGGAGGAAACGGGACGAAGGGTAAGACCAGGCAAGGAGAGAAGGGAAAAAAATCGCTGCCTCAGAATTCCCGCAATGTAGTTGGAATAATTTCGACGTTTGCATGGATGAGGATGGTGGCTCGTTTCATCCACCCTGCAACCCCTTCGTTCCGAGCTGACGGAGTCTCTTCTCTTCTATACAGCGTGAATTCAACGGGGCACATGGTGTCGCCGATCGGCGTCTTTCGAGAGCCGGGCAAAAGTAAGGTCTGAATAATGAATCCGAAGGAGAAACGGAGGAATGAGATATCTCGTAGATTCGGCCACCTCGGATCCTTTAAGGCTGATCCCTATGAGATGTTTCTGCAAGTTACCCGGCTGTTACCTGGATGCCGGTTTACATTCCAAGGGGGAGAAAAGGGAATCCAAATGGCTACGATGCTTCCAACATATTGTCCTTCCTTGGCAAAGAACTATATGGCGGATCGAATTTTATGGTAGCCGAGGATTTTCCTGAGGGATGATTATGGGAGTAGATTTTCCTAAATGGACGGGATATATATGAGGAATCGATATAGTTCGGTTACTGAATGTTTCAGAGTGAATTTCACCCTCCGTGACTGATCGTTAAAATGAGGGGAAATAACGGTAAGGGTAGTTTTGATCCTCTTAAATTACAAATGATTTTTTAATGACAGATTAATACATTGTTCAGTTGTTCTATTTAATACTAGATCTACGGCCGCTAAATCAGGTACATTTAAATATATTAAATAAGTATTTTGAAAAAAAGTGCATCAAGCTGCAAAAAATACGATTAGTTAAGTAATTTGTGTATTATAAGATTCACGTGAAATAATTACTATACAGCTTCTCTATTAATTTGAGAAATTTTTTTAAAAAAGTAGGAACCCGTCAATTTGACGGCGGCCGTAGATCTAGTGTTAAATCACATTAGCATTTGGTATTACAATTTGCTCGTATGCATGATTTTTGGTGATCCGACTTCAACCATGAAAATTAAGGCGAGCCGTAAAAGCAGCGGTTGAGATTTCACAAAATACTTTACGAAATTCTATGCTACACGTACGACTGTCGCAATCTGATGCTGAGATCACCTTCTTTCAGAAGGACTCACGTAATTTTCCGCCTTCTCCAAAGCTGGTAAAAAGTACCGAATTATAATTAAGTCCATATTTGCCTGGTACACGTGAAAATATGGCCCCCAACGCCAGTAACGAGGTACGAACACCACAAAGTTCCGGAACCGCGGGGATAATTTTATTTTCTCTTAAAACTGCCAATTTTACTGCACCTACCAAAGTCATGAAAAAGGCCGTGATCTCCTCGTATATCTCGGGGCCCTATAAAAACTAGTATTAACGCTTACGAGACTCTCGGTGCAGTTGTTTGCAGTTGTTTACAACGCGAATGTTTCCGTAGAATGAGAAAAAGGCTTTCGAACGAGCAGCAGTAGCTCGGTCAAGAGAGATACGATTAATCGTTGCTTAAATCTACCGTTGTCGCTATTGGCCACCGCACGACCCATTTAATTCTACGGTAACGAACAGTCGTTTTAATTAGCATTCGGTTTGTACCAGCAAAAAAGTTCTGACAACTTGAATGCCGGTTTTATCCTTTCTCCCGGCGATTTCATCGATCCGAATTTTCAGATAATCGTTTACGTTGAATTGGAGATTTACCGTGGATTAACGTGCAATTTCACCGAACAAAACGACGTGTTATTTGCATCGAATATGAAATTTTTTATCAACGATGCAACCGGTTCGAGTAATCCATTACATCGACGGAATGCGATGATTGATCGAAGAGCATATTTTACGACCATTCTCATTATTTTCTCCAAGGGGTGAAATTTCGATTTCGGAAGTCGGTGAAGATCCGGAAATGCACGGGGGTGTCTGAACCCTTCTAGAATTTCGAACACGTCAGATACGAAAAGATAAGCTATATCCTCCAGGGATTTTTCTGATTCGTCACGCATCGATATCCGCCTCGCCTATAAATCAGGTAGTATATTCTATGAAATTTACTTTAATAAAATTTGTAGAATATTTCTAAAATTCTCTTAAGTAACAAATATCAATAAAAGTCTAAGAATCTACCTGGAAAGAGAGAACGAATGAATTAATTTTCATAAAAGTATTAAACTTGAAATTCTTAGATGAATTTTTTCAATATGAAGCAAAAACTACAATTTATTATTTGATAAAACAATATTCATATCGTCTCAGAGAGAAAAAGGGCGTATTAAGTTGCGATATTCTTGGCAATGCAAAATGGAGTGCAATATCGAGAACTCATTAGAAATTGTCATTTACCTCGTCGTGTTCGTTACAATTGGCGCTTCCCATGGATTCTTGTCTTTGTGAAATTAAATTCATATTATCGCGTTATCATCCATCACTAAACAGCAATTACGGAGGAACGGGAGATAGGACAAGATTGAGATAGATTTCAAACGATGACGTGCCACTGTTCAAAGACAGGTAACAGCCAATGCGCCAATAATGCCAAGTTCGCATTGATATTCCTGTTTCAAAGGCAGAAATCGTGTTTTCGTCAAAGACATTTCGAAGTCTAACATTTAACTGCATCTGTGGCTTTCGAGTTGATAGTAGAAGAGAAAGTGATGCACGGAGTATTCTATTTAGACGAATTTTAGCGACACTAAATTCACTGAGATTGCATATGTACCACGGAAGTATAATAATTTAGTAACGAATAACTGTATGACAAGTATGAATGAATTTTCCTCGGTGTGAAATTTGAATAATTTCTCCTCGGGGAGTTTAAGCTGAGAAAAATTTAATGAATGTAAAAAAAATGAGGATGGGAATGTTAATTGAAGGGAGGAGTGTAAAATGTTAAATTACACGGTATTTAATGTATAATTCAGTTCGGCGGCATCATGGCTGAAAACTGCAGCTTTATCGATTTAAACTGTTTTGCATATGTAATGACAAAAGTGCATCCAAAGAGTCAATGACCGCAGGTTTGTCAGCCTTTGGGTATTTTTAGTAAATTCTGTGCGGTGAAATGCTCTTCGGGGTTAATAATTTATTGACTTATTTGTAGATATATCTGAAGGGAAGGAATTATTCATTGTCTCCATTACTATCTACGAAACCTAATGCAATTTAAATATGTTCCATACCATTTCAATTAAAAATAACAATCATAAATATTGCAACATTGAGAATATAATACGTCAACTCTCCTTTTAGCAAGGGGCAAAGAATTCTAAATCGATCAGTGCAAAAACTCACAGTCGAAAGGGGTGAATATTTAGCGCAAATACCGTAAGATTTTCGTAGGAAAGTGATTTTAAATGACCACCATAAGAAACTAATTCAATCCCACGAAGAAGCAATGCAAGCCAGCGCGTCTATTGTATCGCAATTATCCCTCGTCACTTTTTTCCATTCCCCTTTTCTACCCCAAAGTGGAAATCATCGCTTAAGCCGACCAACAAGAAGCTCAATCTTCCTAACAAGATATCCCATCCACGTTTCTTCGATCTTCAGCCGGAAGACGTAATTATATCGGAATAAACGCGAAAGAATCTTCGACAGACTGCAGTCGTGCGACTCCACATTTTTCTCTGAATACCACGAGGTAAAATAGAGGAGACGAAGGAAAGTGAAAGGGGCGAGAAGAAACGGCGAGCACGTATTCGCGTCTCAAAGGAGGGATGTATTCAGTGTACTTTTGACGTCGGCTTCTCATATGAAAGTGCTTTTTGAGCAGCTGGTGTCGTAAAAACTAGTTCCACCAGCGAACGAAATGAAAAAGCTGAACAATTTTTTCGCGGTTTCCAAGATCTAGCAATTGCGTTTGATTTATAACATATCAGAGCATCCCTTTCCACTAATAACAATCTTTTTTTGCGGAACACTCTTAAAGATATGCGATCTCAAAGTTGGCACTTGAATAATGTAACGTTTTCACTTCGGATTCGAAAATACGTTATCGATGTGATATCACAGTACGATGCCCTTTTTCAGCATTGGTAGCTATTTGTCATGCTGCAAATTTATAAATATCTTGGTTTTATTTTTTTATTTAATATTTTACAACTGTGATGGTATGGAATGTAAGACCTATGCATTTTTTTTCTTCTCCTAAGGAAATAGTTGTTAGTAACCCAAGATTCTACGGTCATTTTTTTTAAATAAACTTTGAAGCTTCCCGAAGGAGGACTCGTTGAGTTTTGTTGCTACTTTTTGCAACTCCACGAGTTATTGATATTTGTTTGTCGCGCGCCTTTCGCGCAGAATTGACTACTCTTGCGATTTACAATCGACTAGCTCCCATTTTTTTTTGCAGAACATACTCTTCTATTTCCATCGAATGCTGAAAAACCAAGCATGCTGCGATAAAATTTCCACCGCGACACGACAGGTAAGACTTCAACCTCATGAAATAAAATAAATTACAAATAGCAACTGTAATAACGAATAATTCCAGCGTCTTAATTTTGAAATAGGAACAAATTAGTCTAACAAGTCACACTGGGGATAACGGTGTTGACTTTTCCTAAAACTACAAAGACCGTAAAGACAGAGAGACGAATTTTTGATACAACGAGCAAACGGAACAGAAGTATCTTTACCTAGACCATCCACGAGGTGCAGTTTACAGACTTGGATTAACATTACTTTCAGCTGACGGAATTCGGTAGGAGGAAAACGTTGAACGAGATTTCAAGAATACTTTTCGAACTTTCTATCTCCAATGGCACATCACACACCACTACTTAATACGCCAAGTAAATAGTATGCATATCCCCGAACCACCATCGCGGCGTATTCTATTCCCGTTTCGATCCGCTTTGCATGCATCCTCCTAATTAGTTTCGTATTTCATTACAACCTGAATATGTATAACGCATCGTTTCTCTCTAGTCCTCGTTACCTCTTGTTTTCCAAGTTCCACAATTTACCGTCAGAGTAACTTTGGGCCATTATTCGGGGAATATGTATGGTAATCTCGGCAGAGCCGCGAAATCTTCCTTCTGACTGCCGAAAGTCAGCGGCGCGCTATCAAATCTCGACCTACTTACTGCGACGGGGTATCGTCGTGTCTGCGCTCGTTAGTGCTATAACCGTGCTCCTTAACCCAGATCAGGTACACCGGATTATAGTTGTGACCCGTGTTGATTCAAACTTTTCAAATTAATGAAGAACCGCCGACTGACGGAACGTCGCACCTGTTTTCTTTTTGTTCCATACTTTTCGGCTCTGAGTGCTATGGTCATTTAGAATCCACTGTTTTGGGTAAGTTCTAAATCAAGCATGTCAAACTCGCGGCCCACAACGACGGTCTTTGCAGTCCGTCAAGACAGAGATGGCAAGTTTCAGGAAAAAAACATTAATTTTGCCGTTACACTTGTTCTTTCTTATTTTCAAAATAAACCTATATTTTTATTAAAATTGAAGTGTTTATTTTTTTGCGGCCCACATAAACTTAGACCTTGTTTATTTGGTCCGACTTTGAGTTTGACATGCTTGTTCTAAATCGTGGAGGCTATGATGCACGTATAACATGGGAAACTTTTATCGGAGGGGAGAGAATTCCAACCCCTTGCGGTACAATAACGAGTGACACTCGTGATGCAGTAAATTGGATAGGAAATTGCCAAGTTTTGCAAAACGTATCAAATTTAAAATATCAGGGAGACACGATACGATAAATTTATTTTTATAATATTAATATTACGATATATGAAGAATCACTGATCAATTTTTATTTTACCAATTTAATTCTGAATTATTGCGGAGGCGGTCACAAAAGAAATCGTACGGCAAGGGGTTAACTTGGCCTCACTAATTGCGAATTCGAGTCTTTACGTATTTACTCACCACAGCATAGCATTTTGTGCCAAATGGTGTAATTGTTAGTGAACTTAAATTTTTTAAAAAGAAGATACGAATTTTAAAATGTGAACAAGGTACTGTTATTAAAAAATATGATTCTATTCATTTATAGAATTCTTTCTTGTTAAGCCATGGACAAAGTGCACGCAAGAAGTCTACTGTTTTTGTTCCATCAGAATAAAATTGGAGTAGGAAAGTGTCCAAATATTTGTGAATTCTATGAAGTTAATACTGTAAACGATTGCGTCTAGAGAGGGCGGTTTAAAGAATAAAGACACAGCTCTCCGAATGTTCAAGCCAAACTGTCGGTGATATAATGGTAATTACAATTAAATACGAATAAAAATGTATAACGACGTTAACTATATAATACATTTTCTGCAAAAAGAAAATGAAATTCTCTTGTCATCTAAAACCAGAAGAAAACTGAAAACTCCATGATAAAATTCAAAACAATCGCAGCAGAGAAAATACCTCAAATTCTTTCGGGACGTGCAAATATGCTGATCGAACGGCGTCCGGAGGGACTTAGACGCTTAGAAGGGCGAAGGGACTCGAGTGATTCGATATAATAGGATCCTCCACGCAGGTATTTCTTCGTTCGCGAGGGGATGGCTAACAATAAGGCGATGCAGGGGGCTGTTGACACATCGTTGAAACGAAACGCGAGATGCATTATCAACCCTCACAGTACGCACTCTCACTCTCTTTCTCTTTCTATCGTTTTCTCTGTCTCTATCGTTTTCTCTTTCTCTTTCTAGATGGCGTTCGTTGGGGCATACACAAAAGGGTCCCACCCTCGGCAGAGTGCAAAGTAAATGCGTGCATATTGACTCGCGACATTTCTCTATTCTTGAATTTCATGGGACCCTTTCATTCGTACGGGTTCGCGTGCGAAGACTTTCGGCGAAATTGCTTTTTCCATTCGCCTTCGTGACATTAAAATGTACAGTTTGCTCTTAGCAGAGGCTCTTAATAGCTCTGCGGAGAGACCGGCGGTTTAAAACGTACTCGAAGAAGACGCGACGGGTATTTTGACGAGAATCCTCTCTCACGGGGATTTATTTAAATATTTGCCAACGCGAAATTTTCGCGCTCGTGACTCCCGCTACGGTAGACTGTGCTTCTTAACGCGTTAACCATCGTACTGGATTACGCTTTATATTTTAATGTTACAATTTCGCGGTATGATATTGCCAATTTCGTAATTGCTAATTTTAACGTTCGGTGGAATTTCCTAAAGTATCTTTCATTTGTCGAATTTTCTGTTATTAGTTGGATTAATGATAAGCTATTATTCCAATTTGAACGCCATTTCATAATTAGGTGTATTATATGTATAATACAAAGAAAAATTGAAATTAAATTCATATTTGCAAGTAGCACCGTGCACGACATCCGTATATTCCAGTTTGTTTTTTTCATTTCCGGAGCGTTCGAAATTTTTTATTTATCGTCACCGGCCTGGAGGTAAGTTTGCTAGAATATTCGCCGAATATCTCGACTTTCCAAATATATTTCACAGTCATGAAAATACACGGGTCGCTTTTAAGCTTGCTGCAAGCTAAAGCTAACTCTAAATATTTCCCGAATAACTAAACTACTAACCGATGAGCAAAGAACGACTGATCTCCGAAAAGAAGTCATATTCGAAACTCGAGTAAAATCCTAAACTATGAAATTACAGAGAAAACATTTATTAAAATATTTTTTGCCATTATTCACGCACTTCTTTCTCGCTGTTCATAAAATCACAATAGGCTAATCTGAAGACAGAATTCAACAGCATAAAAAAAACACCTTTCTTTGTGAAAATCGAGAAATATTTATTCCACGATGAAATTAATAAGTCGCTCGTTAAAATACTTTCGTGATCCGTCTCTCTGAATGCGTTTAACTTAAGCGTCACGTAAGAAATTGCCGTGTAAAACGTTTCAAAGCCACCGAGGGGATCTTTTCTCCCAGGTGTTTTCTCTTTTGAAGTTTTTTTTTCCCTTTCCCCGTCGTTTTCTGCCTTTTCCTACGCCGTAGGGAGGAAGGTCGTTTATAGGTGTACTAATACGACCTGACCCGCTGACGGAAGAAAAGCGGCCCGCTAAAGAAGCAAGGAGCTCTTTGCACGGATCTATGGAAGTTTTAATTTGTCGCGCGACAGTCGGCAGCAATAGTAAGAAGCTCGAATAGAAAGGAGGTCAGGTTGGAAATGCGCCCAGAGGCCGAGAGTTTCGTGCGTAAAGGGGCAACCTTTTTACACGATGAATACGTTTTCTTTGATCTACCGTTGTTTTATCCTACGAGACGAAATTTCGTAAATGACGTTTGTTCGTTAGAAGGTGAAGCATTAATTCCGGTTTGCATTGCTAAATGGTTCTTGTCGTTGGAAAAGAAAAATTCTATATTAGTTTTCTTCGATGGAATTCTCACACTGGGTTAGGTATTTTTGTAAGATTGAATTTTCATAATGGGAATTGTCTTGGAATGATTAAAGTTAATGTAATTGATAGGAGAAATTAAATCTTAAAGTTATTCTTGAAGTCTAAAAGTCGGGAAATGTTTTAAATTACAACTTACTTGAATGGTAAAAGTACAGCGACGAAGTTAATGCTGATCGTCATTCGCGAGACGGAAGTAATCAAGTAACGGCAGCGGATGTTCGGAGGATAAAGGCCCGGATATCCGGGACTGGCCAAGACACATCCGCCGGGGCAGTCTGTGTCTTCATAAACCCAATCGCAATCTGAAAATTAAAAATATAAAACATGTCAGTCGAAAAAAGTTTCTAAAATTATTCATAACTCTAAAAAAGAAGTAGAATTTTTCGTATAAATGATAAGTTGATGTAACATTTCCATTAACACCCCGCCACAAATAAAAATTACAATCTTTCTTCCCAAAAGGTAATTCTCAGCCGACTTGAAACGCCGTCCCGGGTAAAATCGATGTTCGATATTCGATACCTAATAAACCTAATAACTCGTTACAGAAATCGCTATTTGAACAGTGTCTAATTTCTCGATAATTCTCTTCCGCTTCCTTCATCCCGGACGGCGTAATCAAAGAGATAAAAAACGGGGCGAGGCACAAAGGAATTAAAAGCGCAGACGACAGGACGTCTGCCAATAAACCAGGCAATTCAATTAAAATTGTCGAAATGCAGAGAGAAACGTTGCGGCGGTATTCGTTGTAAATTTTCTGATACGCCGATATCAGGCCGCGATTTAACCAGGCTAGGATAAACGAGGTTGGTTCATGGTGGTCGGGCATTACGAAAAATTATGGCCGAGAGTAGCAACGGTACGCGTAGATATCACGATGCTTATCGATAGTTAAAGTGCACCATGATGATTGAGAGGGAAAGAAGTGAAAAATCCCGGCCTAGCGTGGAACGTGAATCACCGGTTTATCGGCTCGATGGTGAACAAGCGCAACAGATGCGCAAAACTTCGAGAATATCGGTATAATCCGGAGGAAATTTAAGAGTTGTCCTTCGAGATATATCCGTCGAAATAAAAGCGATCGAACGAAGTGTAATGTTCGAGAAACTTCGGTTCTCAACGGCGAGGGAAAGACGGTACGGGTAATTTTTGATATTTGCGAAACGATAATTGAATATTTTCAATTACCCACACTATCACGGATTAAGAGTGCGAAAATGTACTTTCCAGAGTGCACGTATCGATTCAATGGCAGAACAAAGAACGAAGCAGAAATTGAAACGTTCCTCTCTTAACGTCTGGTTATAAAATTCTGTTACCCCTATCGGAATATCCGCTTTGATTATTGATATTCCATTTCGGCGTTTCACGGGTAAAACTAATGGCATTGAATTACAACGAGTGAAAATATAATTGCGGTTATTACGGTTCGTTTAAAAGATGCAATTCAGAGAATACCGGTGATTTTCACTGGCTATTTTCTATATCGCGAACTTTAAAAGGGGAAAACAATATACACCTATCGATACTATGGTCTTTCAATTTCACTAAAAATAATACAATTGCATGAGATTTACAATAATCTTTACAACCGTAGAAATTCACAATAAATTTAACAATGAAATTAAATACCACCGAACCCATTCACTCTCGTATAAATTACTGAAATACGATCCAGAACCAAGTACAAACTTAATATTAAATTACGTAAAAGACGAGGAGAGAATATATTTACTCTCATTGTTTATCCGCTCCCTTCTTTTGTTCAACTTTCCATACGTAGGCTATGCGATTGTCATAATGGGTGGACCCATTAGGGGTGGGTCGTGTCCAGCGCACCGGCCATACAATTCTCTCAATTTATATAACGCCTTTCGCATTCCGGCGCGATCCTTTTTTCCACGGCCTTTTAGCATATTTTTTTCACGCTCGACCCCACCCTTTTTCGGCTTCCTCGACTAAATCGCGCCCGTTCTTTTTCCACCTAATTGTCCGCATCCGAAAGCGCTTAATTGCATTCTTTATCACGGCCGAACGTTCCGTCGTAATTAGGGTTGAGGAATATTTTTAACCCCCGTCATTGAGAATCGTTGATCTGTAACTACGCGTGTATTCCATTGAAAATCGGCGTACACCATCGGCATATGAATTGGCAACGTTTAAAGGTCGGACAATGATTGCTATATTTTCATTCAGGTTTAAAGGCAACGATGTAATTATATATGGAATAGCATATTATCGCTAGAACTACCAAACCAGTCAAAATGACTGGTACACAATTTTTTCCAAAAATTCTCAAAGTTTATAGGAGAGTCATAGGAGAAATATTTTACGTCTAACTCAAAAAACATAAATGACCGAATTGTTCATCTTTTTCGCACCTTGATTCCTCTTTTCTCAAAGTACTTATTTAATGTATTGAAATATAATAGATTTAACGCCGGTAGTTCTAGTGCTATATTACCATATTATCACACAGTATTAGTATATTACTATGTATATTGTTATAGTATATTATTATATTAGTATATTACCATATAGAATATGGTATAATATATGGTATAGGGCCAAATTGAACATGAAGGTTAAGGAAATTTTCTTAGTGCTAATCGATAGGAGATTAGGGCGTTTCGACTGTGCTTTAATCGAGTCAACTCAAAAGAAACTGCGGGAAGTCTCGTTCGCGGGTCTACAACTAAGTTTCTGGTTTCACGTCTGACCGACGTGTTAATTAAAACACCGTCGGCTGATCTTTTGCGCAAATGAGCACAATTACGAAAGAACAGTGTCTGGCACGAGTGAGAAACTTTAGCGTTTTAAAGGGAGGGCACGTTTTAAAGAGAGCCGACGTGCGACAGAATAGAACGGGGAAGGAGGAAAATGAAACGTCGAAAGTTTTTTTAACTAAACAAGCACGAGGAATAATATCGCGGTGGTGCTCTGGAGAATTCTATGAAGTGGACATTTTCAAAGGAGCAAGAGCAGATTGTATTCCTTGTTTGATTGTTTGGAAAGACTCCGTTTATTTGCGGGCCTTAGAAGTTAGAGGTTCTCCCATAATTTTTAAAATATTGTTAGTCTTTATGTGAGCAGTATTTTTATATTCAAATCATTTTTATAAAATAAGTTAAACGCCTGTATTTCTTCAACTGTGGAATATTTTAATTTGTTGACTGACATGTAGACCACCAATGATTCATTTTATATTTTGACATTAAATTATATTTAAGTGCAAAATGCCGATATTGTGAACTGTTGTATTAGTTCTCTTACAAAAAGAATGCAGCCTTTGAATTATCAAAAATTTAGTGACGTACTCTAACATTGTTATTTATTTCTTACGGATATTAGACTCATTTTGAGCTGAGAAAGTTTCCTTGCACTCTGACTCATTGTTTCATTCGTAGGTAAGAAGCAGAAAAGTCGGTCAAACGGGGGCTTCCATTTCGCTCCAAAAAGTCTGAAGACCAGTTAAAAATGAGAAACAAGAAAGGGTAGCTCTACGCATAAAAATTTTCCCGGATATGTTTGTTTTTGAGTCTGTGCTGTCATACATGTACTGCCACACTCTTCATTTGCAGTTCAACGCGCTTGAACAAAACGTCCTACAAAAAACTGTAGCACTTCTTTGTCTCATCGTCAGATTCTAGCGCAGAATAGTCAGATTTCGTGCAACGTCCTTCTTCGTTGTAAATTAATAACAAATCTGAAATCTTGAAATAACGTCAGCATTTATAGTTGAACGTAAAACGAATATATTGCAAATTTCCGATACAAATCATTCCGTTTCATTCGAAGGGTTTTAGAGGCGTTCATTCTCCTATGCATTTTTCAGCGCCACAAAAGGAAGTTCGAATGTGTAAACGAAGGGCAACGATGAAAAGCGTCAGTGCAAACGAAAGCTCGTGGTGCAGCCGAATTGCATTTGGCTGTTACGTTTCGATTCTAACGGTGATAGAGTAACATCACTTTCCCCACCTTTTTCCCCCAATTCTCCCTATTTTTCCCCGCATACAAACGAGCGCGGAATACGTGCAGGTCGCTTCCCAAACTGTTTTTCTCTTTGAGATATTTTTTTCCAAACTTTTGGCAAATCATGCGGCTCGACAGGTGCGCTCGTTTCATTCTCCGCGCGGAGATCGCAGCCTTTCCCCTCTTTCTCCCGCTTTTTTTTGTTTTATTTTTTCGAGGGAGGAGAGCGCGAAAGTTTTGTTATTCAGGTTGGGCGCTGGTAAGCAAATATTTTGATGAAGAACAATGAACCAAAAAAATTCTCTGTATTTTTTCAGTGATAAATTTCCACGTAAATCCGCGCTGTCTGCCTGAAAAAATATTATAACTCTATCGCGCAATAACGGACACATTGCAATATTTTTTTCTAAACCGTATCCCTTTGCGCTGAATATCGAGCGGAATTTGAACGATGACGTAACATCGAAAGTGCATTTTCTGGATCAAGAGAAATGCCAGACCGGGAACCCTATTTCCGAAATACTCTCCCATCGCACAATGAAACGAAATGGATAACCTAGGTGGGAAAAAAGTCATGTCAGGGAATGGATTTTTAATAATTTCAATCTAGAATGTTTGCTGATACCAGTGACGAAAATAATAATTGATTTTGCAACCATCGGAGTGCTAAAACCAGGCAGGAGGTTTATTTA
The DNA here is from genome assembly GCA_963989415.1 of Cerceris ruficornis. Lineage (NCBI taxonomy): Eukaryota > Metazoa > Arthropoda > Insecta > Hymenoptera > Crabronidae > Cerceris > Cerceris ruficornis. The sequence continues at coordinate 21,080,604 of OZ022521.1, read as the reverse complement.
TAAAAATGTTATACATAACATTTTTCTCTGAAATGAATGGTACTCGAATTATTATTATTTTTCCACCTAGATTGTCGATTCGTTCCATTGTGCATCGGAAGACTACTCGACCGTTTGAGGTGACAAATGAATCGTCCCTTCTTCGCCAGACGGAGAATACCGATCCGTGAGTAAAAGAAAAAGGAGTCGATTTTCCGTAACTTCTTTTTCTTCTTCATCTTCTTTTTCCGGGGTGCGTTACCGTTTCACGTACAGTGGCCTGAAAGTCTGGAAATGAAATCTGACGGATGGCGCGATATGACAGGCTCTTATAGGTGAGAAGAGAGTAGAAGCATTTATGCAGCAGGCTGTCGAAGAATCATGCATTGTCAGAGAGGGATGTATTTCCGCAGAACTCGTGAAAATAAGTCCTGTGAATCTGATGGCCATAGAAAGTGCTCGAGCCGAATGCTTGGCGGAGTAATAGAGATATCTTGGTAAAAATGGAAGATTACATGGGTCCTTATTTCGCTCAGTTACTCGAAGCACCGGTAGTTCTTTATTAACGTTTTAATTTTTAAGTGGTCGGTAAAATGTCGCACATAGTTTGCGATTTTTCTTTTGTAATTTTGAGGACGTTGAGCGCTGGCTGCTTACAGAATTGGTTTCTTTTATACCTCTGTAAAAAGCAGATTTATCGTTACTAAAAGATCGACTTTATCGTCTCTCTAAGGCACTAATATTTCTTGTGTTTACACGGTGAGTTCGTGTATTTCGAAGTAGTCTTTTTATTGTCACACGGGACTCTAAAAGTCACGCTTTATGCTCCGAAATACATAAAAGCTTCATTTTTCATGGTTTGAAATAACAGCGGCAGAAGAATCTGCATTTAGTAAGTACTAACTTCTATTTTCCTTCAAGAAAACATTTGTCAAGTATTTTGTAGAGCGAAAACTTTTCTTCCACGCCGCTGACTGTGACATCTTTTACCGTGCTCTACGTTCTTATTCCGTTTCCTTTTAAGGTATTATTTTTCTCTGCTTTATTTTAATTATTCCCTCCATTTTATACACTACATCCTCCGTATACTTTTTACCCATTTTACCAACTTTCCTCAGAATTACTCCAATATATTCATCTTTCCGCCTAGTCTGACCATAATCGGCACATTCTACTGATCGCTCTCAAATGCGCATTCCTTTCTTCCTCAATATTTTGCCACTTTCTATGATCATTTCGTCCAAAACTATAGTCTTCGATGGTTCCGAAATTCTACGAAAAACACATTACATAGAAAAAAAAACACACAGAAGTGATAGAATTTGAACTCGTTCCCACTAATTGGGAGTCCCACCGCAGCTCTCCTCAAATCCGCATTCCCTCCACAGAAATCTCCTCTATCCCCTAAACAATTTCTCCATCGAAATTCCACGATATTTTCGTTCCAAGCATCGTGGAAGACTTTGACAAATCAAACACAACGAAAAATCGATATCCCGGCGTTCCAAGTACAGCCGAACGATTGATCTGTTTTCCACCCTAGGCGACATTTCCCTTCGTTTCTCTTTCATTCTCGGCACCTTCTTCTCGCCGGGTTGTCTCTCCTTCCTCTTCCGCAACCCCAATAAAAGGAGCCAGTCTTCGGCAGTGCCAAAAAAGAGACTTCATCCTGTGGGCGGAGTCACGTCTTCCGGAATCGTACGTCTCGCGCATATGGAAGGGCCCAGCTTTCTCCCAGGGATAATCGAGAATCGTTGTCGTCTCGTTATACGTGGACGGGTTGTAGGGGAAGCTTTCACGAGACTGCTTTTACCGCCGCGGACTCATCCGCTCTACCTTTCTTATTGCTACTCGAGAGCGGTAAAACGAGGAGTGTACTCGTCCTAGGTTCCCTTCATTCCGCCATGCCTGTACTCCCTATCGATAGAAGCTTTCAAGCACCGTCTTGGTTGTAAAGGAAACCTTAAATCCGTTCCTTGGAAACGTATGACAGACCACGAGATACATGGACGTTTGCCATTGTGCATGGTGCACGTTCGCGTGGGTCTGTGTGCGATAATAAAACCTAGAAATTGCAGATTGCTTTCATACGTGAATACTTTGTCGTTATGGGGACTCCGCGTTTCAACAGAGTTCGTTCGTTCGCCTTTTCAGGATGACCGAACGAGGAAATCGGGCTTGTGAGGTATTGCTTCTATTTATGTGACGGAGAACAATCGTTGGGATATTTTTGAAGACTTGGAAATAGGTGGTTCTAGTTTGGGAGTTAATTTTATTCTTGGTGTATTAAAAGATATTTTGTTTCTCTTTTCAGGGCAACGTATTATTTTGGTACAGTTTTAAAATACTTCGAGTTGAAGTAATGTTTCAACTGTAGTCTTTTTATTTCAAAGAAACAAACTATTATGTGCATTCAATGCAAAGATAAAGTGAAAAACATAGAATTGAAAGCCAATAATCGCTTGAAGCCAATCCAATTTCTTATGAAATCTATAAAGGGTCAAATTGCTCATCCCATGGGTCTCCGTTCGTGACCATGACACGTGGAAATATCCTTCCGGCAAAACACATAAAAATGAGTATTAAGCACTATCCCTCTATAAAATAGCTACACATTTGTCATGCGATTCCCAGGAAATGGGGGGTAATATAAAAAGAGATCGGAGCGTCATAAAAATGCTATATCGATGTAACGGGAAGTCGCAAAACGAGTGGTCCGTTCTACGAACGATATTTCTTTTTCGACCTGCAACATGGCCCGCCGGATGTGCAGCAAATGCTTGCGGCAAAATTGTCAGCTTTATCGGTTTTATTAGCCTGCCGGTTGAAGTTTAATTTGATGCATTGTTAATAATCCGGCCTATCTATCGAACGCTGCCACCATGCTAAGGTTCAATTTCGTTCCCTCCACCGCCATAAATTATTCATTGTTCCAGTGACGTAATTCTACCTGGTTGCAAGTAATATATATGCAGAATACAATATGTACCGATAATTGACACATTATTTGGTTCAAATTTTTGATTACATCCGTCGAAACGAGAGAAAATCACAGTTGTGTGGTTTCGCGAAAAATCAAGTTTATTTTTTTTTCTGCTCCTCATTTTTGTAATTATCGTGACATAAATATTTAAAATGAATGAATAATTTGTCAATTAATATGAGAAATAATGTTTACTGTGAGGAGACATTAACGAGAGTAAATGATATTCCCAAATTTTGCACTTTCTAATTGTTTACTTTAAAATAGGTGCAAGACCCTCATTGTCGTACTGTAAATCATTTATTTTCTTATGATTGGAAATATACACGTTGTAAATCAATTTCATATTCACACGTGAGAATAATGCATTTATATTGATACATTTTAGTCTATTAAGTAAAATGCATGCACTATACCCTATAAAGTTACTATAAATGTAACGTGGCAGTCGATTTACCAAATTCACCATGATAGCTGAAGTTTCAAAGTGTCGATGAAATAATATTATCCTTTGTAGCCAATTGTATGGAGGATTATGTTTGTTCGATTAAATTTTTCTAGCAAATTACGTTATCGTTCCATTACGCTTGATTCCAAATGCGACAGACAGCGGGTACCACGATGACTGAATGATTAAAATTTATGTTAATGTGCTAGGTCGATAGGTGGGAAATGATTATCAGCCGCTTCGACTAACGTGAATTCAATTCGGGGGTGCACTTAGGAATAATTTTCGAAATGCCGAAATATTCCATTATCCAAAATACATACGTGGCTCCGCGGCTATTAAAATTGCCGTGTTCGTTGCACATATGTAGCAAAAGAAGTTTACAGCGTCAAATTCGTGTTCACAAACGGGTAATCACCTTTTATTTTCATTCTAATTACTCAGTTCATTTGAATATTTCGTAGTTTTCTTCTTTACTAAAAACGCAGTAGATTTAATATGAGTTCCGATAAAAATACAGCATTATAGTTGACTGTTAACCCCTTGCCCTGCGATTTCTTTTGCGACTGTGCGTGCAATAATTCAGAACTAAATTGCTAAAATGAAAATTTATCAGTGATTCCTGATATCTATTACAATTTAACGCAATATTAATAACATAGAAATAATTTTATTGTGTTGTGTTCCACAGATATTTTCAATTTCACCATTTTTGGGAAGCTTCAAAATTTCCTATTCCATCTACTCGTTATTATAGTCACTCGTTATTATAGGCCAAGGGGTTAAACCCTACATAAACCAACCTGTTAAATTGCTAGATAAACTTTCGATCCCAATACCAGAATACAATCCAACAAACGTCACCGCCAAATTCTCATAATAATCCCAATGAATTTCAAACCTTCACCAGCCACGAATATAACATTACGTAATTTCAATTCGTCGTCCCTATAAAATATCAATTACCGAATCAGAAACATTAAGTGATGTAGGAACGGAATTTTTCCTACGCTCAAATAGTATTAATTTCTAGAATAAGTGAGTGTGGATGGTTTGTATATAGGCGAGAGTGGCTGTTTAGAGTACGTGATTTGGAAGGCGACGGATGTCAGGGCTAGCATGAATGTTTAGTCTGTAGAGAAAGAGAAAATGAGTGAGTGCAACAGAGAACGCATGCTGTGAGAAAGACGAAGAATGCATGCTGTGAGAAAGAGGATCGAGGGTGGATGCGAGCGTGGATTTTTGGGAAGAGACAGTTGTTGAGTTGAGTTCGTAGAGTCAAGTTGAGTGGAGTTATATAGAGTGGAGATTTAGAGCGTTAGAGTTATTTTAGTATTATTTAGAGTATTGTATTTTCATATATTTAATAAAGTTAATCATTTGTTTTTTTAATTACACGCGTTCAGTTAAGTTTCTAGGCTACGGTATTGTTGATTAATTCTAAGGGCATCTGTTCCGTTTATTCGAAGACGAGCATCGATATTCTTTGATTGCTCGTCTAAGATTAAACTTGAATAGGACCCTATAGTGATGATAATCAACCGATAATTCGTCGCTGCATTTCGCCACGCGGAAGATGCATCGCGAGTGGAAGTCGCTAGAGCCATTAACCTCGGCGATGCCGCAGGATGTCTTAATTGAATTTTCACCGGAGACAGTCTTCACGGGCGATTCCGATGCATTCCGAGTCTCCCGTTGGGCATCGGTATCGCGATACCTTTTGAAAATGGTGATCCAGCGAACTTCCTGCGGGATCGGCGGTCGAGGTTTACGTCGTTAGCGCTTTAGGTCGCAGTACAGCTAAATTCTCCTGGACTCGAATGCTCAGGCCGCGTACCCTTATTCGGTTAAGCCCAGACTGTCCCGCACTTAAGCTCGCATAATTTTCGTTCTAACTAGGGGGAAATTACGCCTCCGCTCTGTTTGCGCAAGGAAATTCGTGCGTCCTCGCCATCCGCCTCCTATCACCCGTTTCCAACCCCGTGCAGCCCTCTCATCCTCCCCCTTCAGATTCTACCCAGCAGGCTGCCGACCGTTCTGGAATTAACGTCGAGAGCAAACGTTCCCTGGAACGAGGGTCCTCGAAACCCGAGCCTTTCTCACATTTTCCTCGGATTTCACTTGGCGCGAAAAGAATGCCCTTCCTAGGGACGTCTGTTAGGTAAACTCTCGTTTTAGTTTTTTCCTTATTTCTCTTGCTTCCTTCGTCTTTTTCTCCTTCTCGGTGCTTCTCCTCCCTCGCTATCTTCCTTGGTATGTGAATTTTATAGACGACTTGCAAGAGGTTCCCTTGAACGAGTTCCCGCGCAATATGGAACGAGGAATCGACGAGGGTGCGCACTTCGGGGTCGTAAAATGAGATCTCGTGTAATGGATTTTTATTGTTTGGTTTCTTTAATGTTTGCACGAGTTAGATTTTTATAGAGGATTTAAACGAAAGGTGAAGATAAGGTTATCAAATAGGAAGAATTATTAGGGGGTTGTTAGTTCTGCTTATTATGTAGAACGACTCATTTCGTTACGATTATTGTAATTAATATAATTGTAGGTTTGTACGATATCCTTCTATTAAGAAATCAGGAAGAAAAGAACATGGAAAAGAAAGATCATCAGGAAGAGGACACTGGCGAAGTGGTTTCACGCCAACCCATGACATCTCTGGTGTTAAACTTCTCGATCGATGAACGCTCCACCGATTGGCGACCGCGTGCTCCTCTCTTTCTTTTTCACGATTCTACATAATGATATTGTAGTAGGTGGCCGAGATAATAATTGCGTTATAGATAGACATAAATTATTCAACGAAACAATACAACACTAAAAACTTGACAAACATTAATACTATTTATTTAAGGAGACTATTAATAATATACTCGTTTGCTACCAGGGTTTCCGGGAGAAAACATCCATCACAGCCCAAGATTTTTTTCATGATTATATGAAAACAATTGGAATAAATTTAACGTATGTGTGTTTAGAACGATCTAAAAAAGTAAAATAAACATTCTTTTAAACTGACACAAATATGTGACGCTGGGCTGTGGTAAGAAACTGCTGTGTCACATATGTGTGACGGTTGGCTGCGAGCGAGCTAAAGACTAACTAAAATAAAAACGCACAGCCGCGAAACATAAATTTTATAAAACATAAGAAGCATAAAAAAGATATAAGAAGTATAAAAAAGATCACGCTCTCGCTCAAGGCCGAACTGAGGTCCCACTCTGCGCGTCGCGACGTCACGGGAATACGCCGAATTCATCTCGCGTCCCGACGTCAACGTCGCATAAACGCTACAATATATTGTAGACGATTTTTCGAGAATGATATGTATCACCGAGCACGATGAGTAAAACCATCATTACGCATCGAGAGGAAAATTGCAGAAAGGCTAAGTAGGCGATGCACATATTCGGAAGCGAATTCGAGGAATCTCATTTACGTTTTACCAGCCACGATGGGAGATCGTTGTTGGAATCTTGAGGCAATCTGCACGTTGTGTTTTGCGTCAGTGTTACGTTGCTGCATCCGCTATACTATATTATAATCTTGTAATCCTGCTTGCGTGGCTTGCGCGAGAGGATAGCGATTTACCACCGTACACGCTATGGTTTTCGCAGAATTGCTGCGTTCGGATTATTGGAAGGAATTACCCAGCTGCGAAATGGATATTATATTATTGCAGAACAGGTACTGAGGAAATTCAATTTAAACATGAAACGAGTCCTTCAGAAAGACGAGTGTAAAAGAAAAAAAAAGATTACCTACTTCTTTTCAGATTTTTCTAAAGTGAGAATGTTTCAAAGTATTACAGATCGTCGCTAATGTGACAACAATTTCAATTCGATTCGACTTGTCCTGATCCTGTATTCCCTCGACGTGATACCAAAGTCACGGTAACCTCGTCGTGGCAGAAGTTTCGAAATCTTCTGATTTTCTTTTTGTTTCTTTCCCTTATGTTTTTTTACTTTAGCTGCTATGACCATTTCGTCTGGAGTTACAGTATTACAAGGGTTTCGAACCACCCAGGCTACGATATTTAACTCCACCCCCACCACAATCCCCCTAAAAGTTCCTTTCGTTCTCCAGCAACATACGCAGGAAAAATTGTCGAAAAAATGAAAATAAATCTCCCAAAAATAGCCTTTTAAATTTTACCTAACTTAAACTCATCAGAAAATTGCCTATTCAAGATTAAGAATCTCTACGTCAGTGAAGATGTTCGCGTTCATCAAGAGACTTCCTTTCGTCGACACACATATTCTTTCCGAGTTCTGAACAATTTATAATAATTGTGCGCATTCATCCAATTAGCGAATCACAAGGAAATTTTGGGATTATTATGGCTCAATATTAATACAGCTGCATAATGCTTAGAGCGGACATAAAGTTATTACTAAAGCCACTACCTGCTGGATCAATGTTTGATCTGCCAGGTTGAACGACTGGCGTACCCTGTCCGAAGCAGTTCCTGTTCAACGTCGAAGTTTACGTAGTATCGTAATCCGGTGTTGTTCGATAGATCATTGTATCCCGACTGGGTTTATGACTTTACGAGGTGCGCTCGTATTGCTTGGTATATCGTAAAACGACCTTGTATCGTTGATTTTAGCATATTGCCTTTACCATTACGGAAATTACTCGAAGGTATTTTTTACTTCACGATTGCCAGAAGGCTGGTCTTCGACGTTAGCGCTTACAGAATTTTAAGAATAAATTTGCATTCTCTGCGATTAAAATTTACAAGAAATTTTCTATACGTTCACAATATTGTAATATATATGAGGATTGGTAATTGAAGGATTATGTGCTTGTTGATAATGTAGGTAATAATTACATTATCTCTTGGGATTGAAAATCATCTACGATCCGAATTGTCTGTATCCCCTGAAGGTAAATTATGTTGGTACATCATTAGCAAACACGAAAAGCAATGTATGGATTAATAATTAATTAATATATATAACCCAAGATATCGTTATATTCTTAAATATCAGCGATATCTACCGATTAGAGAAAATATGATAAAAAGACAAGTATATCGGGATCATTCGTCCACATTAACCTGGCTTAATCAACATTAATTTAGTAAAAGAGCTTCTGCTTTTCGACATTAATTCTTCATAATGAGAATGCAGTACCCACAAGATATTTTACTAAAATACATAAAATAATTAACATAACATGCAAACCCGATATTAATCCAACAGAATTCATCTACGCCAGTATACTAAATTCATTCTACAATTAACCCCTTATCCAATTAATCGTCGGATAGGAAATTTCCAAGTTTTGTAAAACATATCAAATTGACAATATCAGTGAGACGCGACACGATCAAATTATTTCTATAATATTAATATTATATTAAATTACACGATATATCAGGAATCACTGATCGATTTATATTTTACCAATTTAATTCTGAATTATTGCGGAGGCAGTAACAAAACAAATCGTACGTCAAGGGGTTAAATGTGATTGCACTGACAGTGAGTCATATTAATCAAGATTAATAATTCCAAATCGTTTCTTTCGCTCGTTAATTAATAATACGATTTTGTCGCCGTATTTTAAAAGCAAGAAAGGCAGACGTCAAACAAAACGAGTATTTTACCTGTGTTGTTGACCGAGTGTCCACCCTTTTCCGGCCAGCCAACGGAAACGCTCGCTTTGGAGGAGAAGCTGAAGTACGCCAAAAACTGGGATCTCGTGGTGTTCTCGTTTATTCTGAAACAAGCGTGATCATATGTATTCGCCGTACATACGCCGGGTTTTGCACGTCAAAACAATAAAAGGAAGCTGCGATAAATATTATGGTCTACGTTGCAACGTGACCCATGCTGGTCAGGGTATTTACGATAGGATCTTGGCGCGCATCGGGCAAATTTACGGATTCTTTAAAAGTGATATAGAGAAAATATCTGCAAGCGATGCACCCGGCCGATTTATTGTCCCGCGTTTTTGCCCTTGCGAGTCGTAAATAACCGTCGCAATTTTATTGATATTCCAAGACCGTTAAGAGTAGTTTTGTATTGGAGATTAGGTGAGAATTCAGTTTGCCGGGTTTCGCAGTGCTTTAGAAATGACGGATATCAACGATTTGGTGCCTGTGTTTCTCGATGATTATTTTTCACGAAAAATAAAACAGATTGTAGAAAGGACGTGTGACCGAATTCAGATTAAAATTACAATTAATTAACACTAGAACTACCGGCGGTAAATCTCTTATATTTAAATATATTAAATAAGTACTTTGAAAAAAGGGGAATTCAGAGGTGGAAAAGATGATCGATTCTGCAATTTATGTTTTATGAGATGGACGTAGAATATCTATTCTATGTCTCTCCTATAATCTTGGAGAATTTTTGGAAAGAATTGTGTACCAGTCATTTTGACTGGTTTGGTAGTTCTAGTGTTAAACGCAATATACATGTCTCCAAGACGCTGTAACCTAACTCTTCATAAACTGCTGATAATGTGAGACAATCTCAATCAAAGTCTGCCACCGAATCCAAAAATCAGCAAGGTGGAAACCAACTCCTGACTATGCCCCACCATTAATTAGTACCTATCGATGCTACATACAAAAACCGTGAAAATCAAGCAATCATCGATATCGCTATTTAACAAAATCCTGTCCGTTCCACAGCGAAAATCGTGGAAGTGCTTCAACAAGGAGAAACATGACAAAGCGCAGAAGAACACGCTACAAGAGAAGGAAACGTGCTTCGAAACTAATAGAATGTATCGACGTGTTATTACGCAGTAGCATGCAGTTACACAGGGAAAAGAATGAACTTCCGTTTCTCGGTTGCTCGAAAGTTTTCACTCTTCGCGGAGCTTGTAAGCGCGAAAAGTTTTCCGCGCGCACGACTGACAATGATGGAGAAAGGACGACCGGGCTTGTATTTTTCAGCCGGAGAAATCGCCTTGTCAAAAAAGCATCGAGGCGAGCGATGTTTCCTCGAGATTGGCCGAACGTCGATTCAGAATCGGGTGGATCCTTTGTCCCGCGCCCCAGGCTTGTTTAGAAAACGTACAACCTCGAACTTCGTCCGATGAATCGAGAATCGATGTTCCTACTTTTCTCGGGCGAAACTTACCTCTCAGCGAAATATGCTTTAGGTGAAATTTACCATACAACGGAGTAACGAGAGTTTCGTTACTGTTGCGAATTCCTTCTTTCAAATGCCGGCATTCTCGAAGGAGAGCTGCACTTACGGAACCGGACCGACGAGGTTAGCAGGAGATTTGTTGTACGTTTGCAAATTCTAAGAAGATTTCACAAATTACCCGGGTAAAAGTTGCTGTTAGCACTGAAGCTTTCTTCGTGCTCGTGTTAACTTTGAAGTACAAGCTACTTCCTTTCCTTGGGTAAATACGGGGTGAAATTTTATAAAAAAAAAACGATCTGTTTTTGTAAGAAAGAACAAGTCTTACAGCTTTGACGATTATTGTTCAATGATTATTAGAGATGGATAATTGGCCCGAGAGAAAATTAGTAAACCAATAGTAATTGTTAGTGAAATACACGCATTCTCGACATTTTTATCTAATTTTCGAAATGATTCCCTCAAAAAGAAAAGCTCGTAGGGAAAAATGTTTTGTAACAAGAGTAACCTCATTTTCATTACTTTACTTTTTCAACCGTATTCATTTTCAGTGCAACTATACACCGGTGTTCGTGGTAGCAATAATTCTGCAAAATAAAGTATCCACGTTGTCAAATTAATTCATGCGTCTGCAAATATCCAGCCCTTTGGAAACCACGCCGATAAATCTGCCAGGATCCAAGTCTGACTATGCAAACTTGCTAAGCCGCAGTCGATCGAACGATAAGAAATCGATAGGGGGAATTGGAGTTAGCGATCGGGATGGTAGCGGAGAACCGTAGTCTCCAAGTGGCCGTACTACTTGCAGCCGGAAGTCGGACGAATAATAAAACTTCCACGATTACCCCCGAGACTTTTCTTTTAATGGTACGTTCTAATCTCCAAAAAAAAATTTTGCATTTAAACTAAGCCACAAACAAGTTTCAAACGACCCAGAACTTTCGTTCGCCGAAAATTTCACGCGAAATTTATTATAAGACGTCAGACTCGTAAAAGTTACATTTAACACCTCGGACTTCTTCGTGCTTGTCCAAACTTTAAAACGTACAACTCTCGACTTCTTGCAGTTGCGCGTGATTCATGCATACCCATCCAGATACCGCAATTTCTTTCGGTGAAAAATTTATTTCTTCGTATCCTTAAATTAGACGATGTGAAATATTTTAGGAGATTTTAACTTTGCTGCGCGTAGTTTCACTTCTAGTTTAACTAGTTATGGCAGATTTAGATTAAAGCCAACTGCAGTAACATATTCACATAATCAGCGATTAAGAAACACAGTATTTTTTTATTAAAAATGTAACGCTCGATACGACGATACAATTTTACCTAAAAATGCATGTATCAGTTAGTTCAAAGTCTGATCTGATCAACTAAAAAGAACGCGGCAGAACACTTCTAATTGCTATCCGAAAAAAATTTATATTTTTCAGCATTTCCTAGGACAATTGTGGTGCTATGGTGGATAAGAAATGGGGTGGTTCCAAGTTCAAATCGTCCACCAACTCTGGAAAATGTTTCCTATACGATATTTACACCATAGCCTCGCTGGTTCGAGACCCATCTAAACCCGTAGGTCCTGGGCTCAATGATCATAGCAGTTATAGCCGAAAGAATACAAAACAGAGCAACAAACGACGACAATTTTCCGAACAATTACCCAGTCCCGAGTAATTCACCGTTGTACCAATAATTTACTCCGTTTTGCGGGAACCACGCCCAATAAATCTGGCAGAATCGAGGAGCCGGGATGGCAAACTTGCTAAACCGCGGTCGATAGAAGAAATCGATACGGAGAATCCGAGTTGGAGATCGCGGTCACAGAGCAGAAGGGGAGTCTTGAAGTGGTCGTAAGACGTGGAGTGGACCCGGATGCCACAGACGAGGGGCACCCCGGCAGAGAAGGTGGTTCTAATTCAATTATTTAGTTAGGTCAGGTTAGCTCTAGTCGAGTTAACGTCAGCCGGAGCCAGAGGTTACTCGAGGCACTCGTAACTCCTAATTCTATTTACTTACAATAAATCTCCTTCATTCGCTCCTTCGTCAACCCTGTATTTGATTAGCTGCCAATCCGGCAGCAGTTCTACTTGCCGTTCTCGGTGGCGTTCGAAACTTTTGCCGTTTCTTGGACTTCGATCCTACTATGTCGGGCACTTGCGGCTAGTTTTGATTTATCGTCCTACCTAACCCACCTTCCGGGCGGAGGAGACTTGAAACAATATTTAGTCGGTACTATTCGCGAAAACAGATCTGAACCGGGGTGAAATTTACGACGGAAGTTCGGGAAAGTCGTCGGATTGCAGTAGCGGGAAGTTTAAACGTTTCGTCGACTCGTGCAACGAGTCTTGAGGGTATTTATTGATTTTGAAAGATGAGAAGGGAAAATTGAAGGGACTCAGGTGTCGGGGTTTTGATATCATGATAGGTAATTTTCGTTTGTAAGGGGAAATCAATTGAACGTTACGCCGAGGAATCTGTCGATGCTGGCTCAGCAATGAGAAGTCGGAGGTACTTGTGTTAACGTGGGAAAAAAGCTGACAAAGGGCCGCTGACGGCCTTTAATTTCGCACTTGGAAAGGATGAAAAGGCTTTCTGCTGGCCGAGAGAAAAGAAACGACCGGGGAGACAGGAAAGACGTGCTTCTTGCCCTTCGAAAATTCACGTTATTCGTTTTCATGCGTGAAACGCGTCAAACTTTTGGCTGTTTTCGAGAACGGATACATCGTGAAATAGATATAAAATACCTAATCGATAATTTGTGAAAAAGAAAATTCTCTAAATTCATATCAATTCATTATTTTAAATTGCACGGGAGTAATTCTAGAAATTGCAGTTTAAAAGTTGATTCGTTCGGAGGAAAAGTACGATTCGATTTACGGAGTTTTGCGAGAAGTTAGTTACGTTACCATTTCGGAAGAAAATTAAGAACAGTTTCTTTCCAGAGGTAGGTTTGCAGGATTCGTTACTGTAACGAACTCCTTTTCGCCACCTAATCCGAATTCCGATCACGCTTGGAAGTCTCTGAAAATCAACTCCCAAAATGTGCTGCGGGATCGAAAGTAGCTTTTGAGGGACAAAATCGAGATGTGAGAGAAAAGAATGGAGAGAGGAAGAACGACCCCTGAGAAAGAATGTATGGCACACCGTAGGATGGACATGTCTCCCTTATTTTTGTCACACGAACCAAAATTATTATCCAAAAAGTCGAATTACAATTTTAAATTGCATCAATGAAAAACGCAATGCTATGAATTTCAATTTCAAAGAAGCATTAGTGCAACTTTTGTAGCGTTAATATAAAGATAACAAACAGTCTCTAAACTAATATGTTCTTCATAAATTGATAACGTAATTATGCTCAAATTGCATAGGCCCACGAACCCAAATTATTATCCAAAAAGTTGAATTACAATTTTAGATTGTGTCAATGAAAAACGCAATGTTATGATTTTGAAATTCAAAGAAGCATTAGTGATACTTTTATAGCGTTAATATAAAAATTAACAAACAATTCCTAAACGAATATGTTTTTCTAAAATTGATAACGAAATTATGTGCAAATTGCATAAGCACTGTGAAGAAAAGGAATTATAATCGCGAGTTATATCTATAAGTAACGAAAGGAAACAGAATTCGAAAGTTGTCGCACAGACTACAAAAGGTCGTCAGTTATTTATAATTATTTCACGGTCTGCAAAGTAAGCAGTTTACCAACGAAAATTCCACGATCCCGCAGATGATACAATTTCGAAGGGCCACTTACGAAAGCGCACAATTGTAAAATAATAATTCGGCAAGGCAATTTACAGCACAGGCGAATTATCACGTCCAGCAGAAATTCCCTCGCAATTCACGCGTAGAATGGTTCACGCTGTGACATGGAATAATAAATATTCCATATACGCATCGTGGCTTTGCCCCTCATTAGCGGCGGGTTAATAGGTTACAGGGGAATATCCGTGGAAAAGGTTCGAATGAATGAATTCATGAACCTGGCACCATCTGCCCGTTCTAAAGAGAATCAACTGCCATCTCCCTCTTTCACCCCTTTAGTCCTTCGCCCCTCCCACGGCAAACGACGACCCTTTTCCTGCCACGTGCCAGACCTAATTATTCCCTTTAAAATATTTTTTCCTCCGTTTCTTCCCACCCGTATCTCTTCTTCATTCATCGAACCACTCGAGGTTGCAAGATTCTTTCGCAAGTGTGTTCGTAGAGGGGCACCCTCTTTTTGTTTTCTCCCATGGAAATGAAAAGAGAAAACGACTCGAGATCGATGCAAGTAAAAGGCCAGCCAGTGGTGCATTCGGTTCGTAGGTGGTCTCCATGCAAATTGGAGATGCTATGGGGAGGGGAGAACGGGGGTGGCTATTATAGGCGAGGGTGGAAAGGGAAGAAAACGTCGACTGTTGCAGCGTGGTTAAGAACGTTATCTCGGGCACATTCGAATCTCTTAATTGCGTTATTTGCATGGAGACGAAGCTCCGAGGTGGTGCAGGGCTTCTGATACTTGGAATATCAACGAGCGAATTTCTTGCAAAATTCTGGGGAGATTAAAAAAGGGAAGACGGCGCGACGTTAAGCCGGCCTTCTTGCGAGACGCTCGACTGGTAAGCCGCGCAACTTTTCCTGCGCTTTCTTTCTTCGGCTGACATGCATTATTTATGTCGAACTTCCCGGTCTTCATAAATTTCGAAGGAATCGCTTAATACCTAATACACCTTCTATTCGATATCGATGTTTGTTCGATGGAATTGTACCCTTATTTCCTGCCAGGTTACCGTAGCGATCGGTAGAAATCATACGAACACGAAATACTTGATATTATTTTCAGTTTTCACAAATATTCAATACGACGTGCCGTCTGAATAATAAATCCACTGGAATCACTTCAACGGCGAAATACTTTGCAACGTTGATAAAAAGAGGGGGACAGTTTTTCCTGCGATGAAAGGAAAATCGATCCTATTTCGCGGATTAATCAAGATACATATAATGAAACCGGACTGACGTAAAACAGCGAGGATTGATTTTATCCTGTACCTTTACAAAGAGAAAAATCTGATGCTTCATAGATACCATGAGATTACTGCCGTGACAATTTTTTTTTTCATTTATTAATCATTCCTCTTTTTCCAGGATATCGTACAGAGACACGGATTCAATTAAACCAGCGAGGAAGATTCGCGAGTGCCAATAAAATTGTATCTCCCGAAATGTAAGAATATCGGGCCAGAGTCGCGCATAAAGGGCACGCTCGGGAATAAAATCTGTTTCCTTTCGGGCTATACGGCATTTTCTGGGATTACAAAATATTCCGACAGCCGGTTGCCAGAGAAAAGTAAAAGCCCATGATCGAAAGGCGAAGTTCGGATGTGAGGGAAATAAAGGAAGCGATGGCGCGCAAGGAAGCACGCGAGAAATTCTGAGGGCACCGTCGGCGGAAGGGTCGGAAAAGGAGCTTTGTCAATTTCTCCAAACGTTGAATGTCTCGTCGTCTTCCGCCGAGGCGTAAATCCATATTTCCTCCGGCAGTATTGCAGATGCATAAGTAAACAAATCTTTGTCGAAATCCTGGGATATTCCACGATGTTGCGCCCCGTGGCGCTCTTATCGATGACGTTTATTGGAACGCGTAATTGTAAAAAGAGAAAACTTTAATATTAAATCATACGACGAATTTGCCGTGAATAAAACTTTTCTTGATAACTTTAACCACCCGTGAAATATTGAAACGCTTCCGATTGAAATATACGGTTCATATTATAAAGGGTGGGGCATAATGGAGTCCCTGTTTTTTTCAATTTCACCTCATAAATGTGGGACTCTATTATGCCCCTGTAATTCTCATTTAAAATATCGTCGATTTAACATTCGGCAACTTCCGGAGACATCACTATTAATCGAGAAAAATTCTATCGCATTCTGAAGCAAATGTTTCTCAAAAATTGGAATCTCACAAGTTCGGAATAATCGTGACAAAAACTACAGGAATCACATGGTTGTTATTTCGCTAACAATAAGCTTCCGTTGTAGCACGCGCAGCTTTAAAAATATCGATACTTTTGCTTTGTATAATCACATGTCTCGATGGTTCCTCGTTGCATAAAACCGAGGGAAAATATGCGAGTATTCGGCAAAAAAATTCTGACGAACAAAGTCCCACAAGAAACAGAAAAACAGAAAAGAATCGAGGATGCGAAGAGATGGTAAAGGTGAGAAAGAACCTCCGTTATAATGGCTCGTTCTATTTCGAAGGATTTTTACAGCCGGATTTCACTGACAAATCTCGAATGCATTGGCCTAACGCGCATCCGTCAGTGAACCGGAAGTACCGCAGGAAGTGCCGGTGTCATGAACGCCGCAGGATTTTCTATTTCGATCGCGTCGAACAAGGGGAAATAAAATTTTTGTCGGGCGAAAGACGTTTTCTAGATGTAGATAAGACTCATATTTTCCATGATGCAAAGGAAGAGAAAGATTTCAGAAGGTCGACGGGACGTAGTCAAAGGGAAAAACGTCCAGGACTATTTCCTTTTACGGCGAGCAAATTGAGTTTCACTGTCTCTCCATAAACAAATCCAATTTCCATTTAACAAAACACAATGGGAATTTTTGTGGCAGTCGTGTATCATGAAATATTTAATTTAAAAGATGTCAGTGACGTTGAAACGAGGATCATGCAAAATGAAATGAAACATGGTATTCGAATTTTTCTAACGATTACAATAACGTAAAGTAGAAAAGAATTCTTTGGAAATTTTTGAGATCAAAGTATACAAAATGATGTCGAAAGCGTTAAATTTTTATAACAATCGTAAAACTATTATCGAACTATCGATAACAATGTCGAATTTTCTATTATGCGCGTTCCATTCTTGAGTTACCATAAAAGTAATGTAACCAGGAGGAAAGTAATATCCCCGTCGAATTTATAACCTTCGTAAAATGCACCCTGGAAATTCCACAAATTTCGACGGTCAAAGATCTCCGAAATGTTTTCCGATTCAAGCTACCCCTCCACTCGGAATCCGATTTGTAACGACACGCAGTACGATCGCATTAAACCGAAGAACCGTCGTGGCTGAAGGAAATGAAGAGGTAAGGAAAAAAAAAGTACGAAGAATCCGAGCGCTTCGATCGCTTAGACTGCAGAAAATAACGTTCCACTTTGACGAAAATTCCAGGGAGATATCGATGGGTCAGGTATTATATGCGGTATCAGGAGAAGAAATTGCTGGAGGTCGCGGAACGAAAGAAGACCTTCCTATCTATCCAGATGAAAATTCGATCTCGGGATTCCGAAGACCAAGTTCCCTCCAAGTGTCTCTTGACTCGAAGCGATTTAAAGCCGAAATCCGATTCGTAACAAAGTGCGCCCTGTCGTGTCACGATTCTGTCCTTGTACAAAGAGAGACGAATCGAGGGTAACAAAGTTTTTGCGGCGAACAGACTCGAAGGAAGTACGCTCGCGATCGTGGTATTCCTGCCACGGTGAATGATGAAAATCATTTCGCAGAGGGGGAGGAAAACGTCCTTTTTTCCCACTAAATTCGAACGTTCAAGACGGCGAAGGATGGTTCTCCGCTGGCCGGAGTATTTCCGATGCGCATTCACTGCGGGGTTAAAATATAAAGTGAATCGAAAATGGCTCGGTGAATTGTGGAACGAAAAATAAACGAGTGGAATTGTTTTTTTTAATGTTCTATTTCCGCTGCATCTGTCCATTTCGTACGATCGGAATGCTGGCGCAGAAATGGAAAGCGGATTAATGAAGAGCAGATGGGGATAAAGGAGAATTAAAAGTATTAAACAAATGAATTTTTTTCTCCTTTCTTTTCGTTTTCCGTGACGTTTCCCGTTAAGGTTTTCACGGATTACGTGGTGGCAGGGATAATTACTTAATTAACGAGAAGACGGTCGAGGCAGATTTAAATTCTGTTTAAAAACTATTTTGTACTAATAAATTGAACAACACATTCTATTTAGAAAGTTAAATTATAGTTTTAAATTAAATCTGCAATGCGTGGAATTTAATTCTACGTACTTAACATCAGCTGACACAAATGTGAAACCTTCTTCGAAAAAAGTAGGTAAAAAATGCAAATACATTATATTCTAATTTTTTACTATCTAGAAGCAGCAGATATGGGTCCCAAGTATATCAATATTAGAAGCAACCAAAACTCTGAAAATATCTCTTCAAGCTGTGTACCAATTTCGTGTCTGCCAATAGCCGTGTGCCATATTCCATAAACTACCCTTAAAATATTGGCGCGAACCAATAATTATAAGCCACGATGCAGCCGTGACCTCGACGCCAGCGTTTTCACCCTTTTCACCCCTTTCACGGTAGGTCCCGCTTATTGTTCGATGGAAATCGTGGTAAGTGGGTCATCCCCGGCAACGAAGGCGCAAAACCGTTGACAGGGTGTCGATAACCCTCGAAGTCGAGGAAATGAAAAGGGGGTCGGCAATCGAACTCATAGAATGCCGATAATATCTCCCCTTTTGGCCGAGGACGACGAAGTTGGATGCATGCTGCGATCTTCCCATCATAACCAATCCTGACATGTCGATTCTCAAAACCATCGCTCAACGCCGATATTAAATCCGCGGAGCCGCAAATCTTAAATTCCGTGCGGAAAAATTTGTATTTCTATATTTTACTATTTTCTAACTCGATGATCGATAATCCGATGTTTTCTTTCTTCTGTTACTCAGAAATTAATCCCTTGCCCTACAATAACGAGTGACACTTGCAATGAGGCAAATGCGATAGGAAATTTTCAAGTTTTGCAAAATCTATCAAATGAAAAATATTAATGAGATGCGATGCGATAATATTATTCCTGTAATATTAATATTACGTTATATTATACGACATATAAGAATCACTGATCAATTTTTATTTTAGCAATTAAATTCCCAATTAATGCGGAGACGTTACAAAACAAGCCGTAGGACAAGGGGTTAATTACATATAGATCACACATGAGATGCAAAATGGTTTAAGATGCTTTAATATTTCCCCCAATGTTCAAAAGGAGTGGTGATTAATAGCAGAGCGGAAATTATACGTGGCAATGGCAGGAGTAAGTTGAAACACACTTGCAGGGCATTGAAATTTTGAGCAATGTAATATGCAACGACACTTGGAATGATCCAATAGTTCGTCGAAAGTTACAGTCGAAACCTATCGAATGAACTTTCCAGAAGTTCAACGTGGACTTAATCCATATTATTTTTCTTGAATTACTCACCAAAGTGGGACGATATTTGAGTTAAGTGACTTTCCAAGTATTCCATACTTCAAACATACGTTCAATTCTTAATTGTCTGTCTTCTGCATCTGACCCGGTTCAACGATGCAACAAATAAAGCAGGAATTACATAGCTTTGCAAGCTAGTCGGGTTCGAATACGTAATAACTCGTGTTCGCATCATGAAACACCGTCGAATGGTTGTTACCTTAAATTCAATCCTTTAATTAGTAGGTCTCTGCATTACGTCAAAGGGATTCTGATTGATTCCATATTTGGCATGATAATCCGTGCGCCTGTCTGCATTCGATTTATGCAGCTAATCATACATATAAATGATAATTACCCGTAGCATCAATGCGAACAGAATCGATGGAAGTGGTTCCTTTAATTTTTACCACGAGCCCACGTCCGGTTCAATACACTTTCGAGCGCGGATATCCCATTCAATACCGTCGAATTCCGTAATTGAGCCCACTAATAATCATTGCGAGGAGTTCCCATCGAATTGCATTTCCATAATGCGCACATATTGGCCCATCGTGCGTACGTACACAAATTAGAATTCCACGTGCGTGCGCGTGTGCTTGGAGTTTAATTTTGTTATTGTGAAAACACTAAATCCTATTTAAACAAACCGCGGTTGATGGTAAATGAAATGCAAATATGCATTTATATTTATTTGTCAACGTTTTAATTTTAATAATTATTCTGTATACGATATTGCAGACCAGAGATTCGTAACTTAATGAGAGACGAGAAATTTTTCGATAATTATTAGTAAGAAGATAGAGACAATTTCTTATAGTGGTCCAATCAGGAAAGTATCTCCATAAATCGGAGATATTTTAGCTTCGAGGGAGAAAAAAAACTGAGAAAAATGTTAGCATCTTGGTTAATACATAAAAATGAGATGGACTGAGAAGCTAAGTGATAGGAGGAAAAAAGATGACTCTTCTGACGGTCTTAAGGAACTTTCCAGCATGTCATTTTACGTTGGAATTCTCATTAATGGAAATAAGACACTCGGCATTAAAGTGCATCGGCGATTTACGAATTAGAGGAGCAAGGAGGATGGAAAATTCTGAAAATTAAGTATCTCTGAAGCACTTTGTGTTCCTCCTTTCAAGATGGCTTTTGATGCTCTCTACTCTTGAGGTTGGCTCCGTAGGTTTAAGCGAAATTACCTTGGAGGCCGTGGTAAACAGGATACTTGAGAGGACGGTGGATTAGAATCCCAAAGGGGACTCTCTTTCGTACAGCACTCTCAGACGTCCTGCCTAAAGTTAAATATGATTTGCTTTGATCGTATAAAAGTTTGCATTTTTTTCGGTGTCAGCCCCGCTGCAACGTTAGAAACGTCGTCTTGAGAATCGGAGAATACTATGAAATATTCAACGAGAATATTATTTTGGAAAACATCCTAGCCTCGCCATGAGAGAATTTTTAAGAAATCCTTCTAGAGTACCAAATATCTTTGACTGTCCTACTCAATACATTTTTTAATATTTTATAGTCTTTTCTTCCCCAACATTTATAATTAACACTAACCGTACCAACACTTTATGTGCACACATTCTTATTATAATTCGTCATTTAACCGGTTATTAAATAACAATAATATATTTCTGAAAGAGACACAGGTGATTGTCAATTTTATATAGAAAACAACACAGAAAAAATTCTTTAGATAGTAATTAAAAAAATTATATATTTTCATTCCAGTGAACCAGTCATTTGACAGTGCATGATACGGTTAGTGTTAATCAATATAAATATTTATATTTACAGTTAAAATATTTATAATAATTAAATGTAAGAACGGAAGTACAAATGTGCAGTAATAATACACCGATGAAATTTCCTATTACGCCTTACATATCCTCCACGCTTCTTTCCTTTACCTTTTACATTCTGTTCGGCTTGGAGATAAGCTATCCACTATCCTTCCTTCTCTCTCTCTCTCTCCTCGTAATATTACAGCAAAATGAACACATGGAGTTCAGCGTGTGCGCCATGGAACATCGTGTATACCTTTTCCGGTGTTTTGCTACGCTCGAACGTAGCTAGATAAAGCTCCACGAAGGAGGAAAGTATATCGCGACTTACGTCTAGTGCTTTTGCACGGATCCCGTTGTTCTCGTGGGAGACTCTAAAGTCGAAGGGCGCAACTACTTCAAACGAAATCAGACGATGCCGCGAGCAACAACGGCCGACGTGGCGATGATAAGAGGGAACCTTTGCGATCTTTGCTCTCCTTGAGCATTTTCTGTTCGGGAGATATTCATCATTTAATAGTTCCCTTCCTGAATGTGTATATGAAATACTATCTCTTAACTCCTTGCTGTACGATTTCTTTTGTGATTGCCTCCGTAATAATTCAAAATTAAATTGGTAAAATAAGAATTGATCGGTGATTCTGGATATATCGTGTAATTTTACGTAATATTAATATCATGGAAAGTTTATAGTGTTGCGTCTCAGTGGTACTTTAAATTTGGTCGGTTTTGCGAAACTTGAAAATTTCCTACCCTATTTACTGTATTACCAATGTCACTCATTGTTTTGCGACAAGGGGTTAATATTACTGAATTACTGTAATATATGGACGCTATGCGTATTTTAGCGATAAAAAGTTTTTCGGGAAAGTTTATTCTGGTTTTATAGGGTGATACATAAGTCGTCTATTAATTATTCGTTGACGTGGACTACCAAGGCAGTCAGAATGACGGGTTCTCAATTATTTCATAAAAATTCCTCAAATTAATAGGGGAGCCGCAGAGTAATTAATCCATGCTTGTCTTAGAAAGCATAAATGAATTAATGGATCATCTTTTCCACCTTGTCATTCTTCTGATTTCTACTTTTCACAATTACCTTTTCATAAGCACCAAATATACTTCAAGGAAATTACTCTCAATTAATTTTGCAGATTACGTTTTTCAAATGGCCACCATTCATTTCTTAATTTGAAAAAGTTAATAGCAAAAAGGTTATTAAATCTTCAAATGATTTCGTGATTTTCTCAGCCACCCAGTATAAATTGTACAGAAGCGTGAAAGTGAACTATAAAAATCGTGAAGACGATATTTACAATAATCGTATTTTACTCGTATTGTACGTATCGATTGAATATTTCTCCTCGAATATAGGTAAGATAATCCCACGGAATATATCGTCGTACATTTCCACGCAATATTCATCCGAACGCGCCATTGTTGGCAACGATGATCGTCGGATCACCGACGCTCAATTTGCTATTATCATCGTGCTGCTTTCGATATTTTTGAAAAGACGCGTCCCGAGGGAGACTCGAGAGTCGACGGGTAATATTGTACTGTTTCCGCGAGCGCCGAGGGCAATCTTGAAATAATAGAAGATGTCCCCGTTTCTCATGTGCCTCCGTCGTTTCTCATTCGGGAAAAATGTTCAGGATACGCGGTCGGCGGAATTGAAATATCAGAATGATCCGTTCCACCGAGGATAAGGGTCACGGGGGCTTTTATCGAAGACTAATAAAGTCATTATAATATTTCACATCGATAAATCCATGCTATAAACGTCGAATATTCTTTCCTTCGTTTTTTCCTTTCTTCTACTTTTCTTCTCGGTATAACGTGGCTATGGTAAATGAATTATCCCACGTATTTTTCTACTTTGAATTACCGTGAATACAAAACTGTTCTGCAATCCGTCATTCCAATTCTTCTTCGTTGCTTATGACACAATTTGAGATCATTTTCGATAAGAAATTATTATTAATAGAAATATTTATAGAAAATAAGTGCAGTAGTTTCCGCAAACATGGTCCAAGTTCTATAAAGTTTCCCACCTTACGAAAAATACCACTTTAAATTTAAACACCTCTTACTGCCATCTTTTCAACATCAATTCTTCAAAATACGAAAACTATGGTAAAAACATAAACCCCAAATTATTTTCACACAACCTTTCATTCTCGTGAGAATGAAATTTTCAAGTCGCTTAAAAATGCAATTATACAAAGAAAAGAATTAATCTCTAAATACGTAAGCCAGGTTGTATTCTTTAATTAAATACCGGAGCACAAATAAAATATATCCCGCAGAAAATCTCATTCCACATTTCCAGCGTGTTTTCGTCCAAGCAATCTCCTGGTTTTCGCTCCCACACACGAATTCGCATAAACACAGTATATTTAGCAATGACGTAAAACATCCGTCGTACGTCATCGTTGGTAAGTCACGTAGAGACGTAATCCAAGGGTGGAATTGCGACGGTTCTCGTTCTGTACAAGCTGAGACAGCAATGGCCATCCTTTATTCCCGAGGTCGCGAACAGATTCAGAAGGGACGAACGCGAACTGGCACGATCCGATGCCAAAGGTCCTGAACTGGCTTTCCTTTCATGACTTCTGTCGGAATCTAAATTTATCTTTGACCCACATGCCGGCAAACCCTTTGCGAAATTAGTTCAAGTGTGTGCCGATTCACGGACGAGGCTCTCTGTTCGACCTTCCTTGAGAGAGATTGAAAGTGAAGTTGGTCAGGAAAGATTTGCTGCTTGGCTCATTTACATTTTTTAAGGAGACCTTTTTAAATGTTTGAGTGGCAAGTGGATTTTTGTTTAGAAGCAAAAGGTTTCTACGAGCATTAGGTGGTATTATAATTGGATTTTTCTACGATTTATTACTTTTAACGGCGATATCGATTTCTGGGATTATTAGCAAGTTCTTTTGTGTTGGAGTTTCTTTTACTTTTGCATAGCATATGTGCGAAATCGTTTATAATGAAAAGTTATAGTAAAACTTCGAATGGAGAAACAATGAAAGGGGCTAGCAAAAGTGCGAATTGCTCTGGGAACTCTAATAAAGAAAATAAATATGAAAACAGAGATTATAAGAAAAATTGTAAATATTTCAGAGCAAACGTGATATTTTTATCATTCGCTTGCGTGATATAAAAAAATTTCTAGATTCGCCTATCGGAACACGTTAGAAGATCGATGCTTAAATCCAATTTACAAAATTACGCGATAAACGGCAGCTAGTCGGAAGCGATTACGACATCGGTATATTATAATAAATCGCTCTTTATTGTTGGCTTATTAAGAGCAATATCAACCGCTGTGGTATTTTTAAAATTCCACCATCCACAGCGTATACGACGATTAATAAAATTCGTCGGGAATCGCCGAGAGCACACCGCGAGGAGAGAATACTCCCGGGAATGCAAATTATCGTGGTTCCACAAAACGTGCCATCATTTATCGTGCTTTCAATTAAGCGAAAGAAAACACGCGTGTTATTCTTCGCGTGGAAAGTGGTTTTTGAATAAATACGACAGCTGCGATCGCCTCGATACTCTGGAAAGGCATTTCCATGCGGAAATCAATGGTCCCCGAGACGAAGAACATTTCAAAAGTGAAAATAGAAGAAACATCTCCTCGGAATGGACGTTAGGCGTTGGTTCCGAATTTCCTGTATGCAAGCGTCCGAATACGATGACTTCGCAGAAGGATAATCGCGATTTCGGTGCTGCGAGGAAAAGAGAAACGGAGATAGGGACAGTGGAGAACACAAAGAGATGGTGAACGAGGGTGAGGGAGGTGTTATTTATCCGAAGGTGCAAGCTCGCATTGCATTCGCTCTCGCCGAGGCATACAGAAGAGGGTTTAAGTGTTTACAAGGTGCTTGGAACTTGTGTAACCCCATGGCCAGCAGACCAAAACGTTATCCAGACTAGCCAGTAGCCGCGTCTTGGAGAATAGCCGGTGGTTTCGCCCTCCGGGGAATGGAAAACGGATTTCCGTGGTTTTGGGACGTCTGAGTCGCACGGAAGACCTCGGTTTCTCTATAAACGAGAACTACGGTCTCCGACAATAACGTCGATTAATGCCCCGAAACGACACCAATACTGCTACTCGTCTTGTTCGCTTAATTGAATACAGAGCGTTGAGAATCATTGTTCGAGGAAAATCGAACGTTTAACTCTGTCCAACATCTACCTTGTAATCCAAATTGAATGTCCACGGATTGTGGGGTCTTCGCGACTGATGAATTGTCTACTAGAAATACCTATTTTCCATTTTCTGGATGACAATGAATTTATATCTTCATTATTTTAACAACTAACATAAAACATTCTGTCTGAATTATTTCTTATGAGATTTTACGATAATAAAAATTATGAAAAGAGGAAAGAATCACCTAGTCAGAATAAGAAACATTTAGTTATTCCATCAGGAGACCTAGCAATACTGTGAAGCTACAATAAAATTTCTATAACTTACTATAATCCCTCTCCCTATTCAGACAACATTAAAACTCCACCTACAACCACCCCCATTGAGGTAAGCACAAGAGGTCCATTTCGATTCCTCAAATCACTTTAGTCGAACAATTAAACGGATCAACGGACACACGTGGGACTTTAAAATCACGTAGAATCCTTCTCCCCGTTAAATTCGAGGGCGATTAGACTTCGACGTTGAAGTATCCCAAATGTGGCGAACGAGGCGCACGATTCATTGGCGACAGCAATTTAGTTTCGCGCCGTAGTTTCGCCGTCAGGTTGTAGCCCGTTTGGAAGTCCCTTTCGATCTAGGAAATTTGCGGGTATGCTTATTTGTTCGCGGCCCACAGCTAGCCGCGTTTCCGTGCAGGTATGATACCCGTACACCTAAAACCTGGTACAGACACGTACACACGTTCCTGGTGGCGGTGCCCTATGTATCGCCGTCGCGTTTATTAGTTCGTCCTGTATCGAAATGCATCGACTGCGCTTCGATGCGACACGGGACGGGCCGAGATCAAATACCTGGCGAGTAAACGCCGACGGAATAGTCATGAATAACACGACGACGCTGATGAAGTTTGCCGGGGGTCTCGTTAACCCGCCTGGGGTTGCTACCCACGAAAACGCGTTTAACAAGTACGCCAGAGTGGGCCTTATGGATCGTTACCCAACTGACGCACGACTCTCGCCGCGTTCCCGGCGTGATTATGTCACTAGTTACGAATTAGTTGGTGTTAGCAGAGATGGATTAACGAGTAGATGCACTCGAAAGGACCGACTAATTAGATGCTGATATTACGAGGACATTTCGCCGGTGAATGCACATTGGTATTGGGTAGTTGCAGTTTACTAAATCCGAGGGGATCGTATCGAGGTAATGAGCAATTAATGACTTTATTTTTAGTTGAGCCGTCGTTGGTTTCATTGGGGTATTGTCATTTTTATAACGTGGGAATACGTGAAACGTTATTTAATGCTGTGGAGAAAGTTGAGGATGTAGATTGTAATTTTGTTGCGTAACAGTGAGACGAGGTTGTCTGTTACACTTTTGTTATATTTTAATTAAATTCCTCCGCCGTGCTGCCAGTAACGATGAATTATTCTGTACAGTGATACTGTGCTTCCTCGTATGAAGTATTAAATCGTAAAAAGAGCATCGAAGACTTAGTAATTAAATCTCTACCGTCACGAGAATAGGAGAAGCTTTCCAAAGGGTTCAAAGAGTCAAAAAAATTTTAATTTCCTTAAACCGATGGAACGGGGATGGCAAAAAGGAGGGCAAAAAGAAAGGTAGGGATAGGAGCCGAATACATTTAAATCGGCCGCGGTGTCAAAGGGAAATTAGTTTCGGATAAGGGGATCGAAAGAGGTGACACGTAACGCCGTCGAAAGTTAATATCGGTTGACTTCGTGCTCGGTTCATCCGAAGAAGCGACTAAAAATTTGAACTACAGACGGAAACGCATACAACGACTTTCCCCCTTCCTGCTGATTTCTCTTTTTTTCTCGCGTAGTTTCAATTCGTTCGTTAACTTCGTTGACACTCCCGCCGGAAATTCCAACTTTCTCGTTGCAGTTCTGGTCTCTCGTTCAACCCCTCGCAATTTTCTCCCCTTCACGTTCACGGGCCGTCGGTTACGATCGCAGAAATTTCTCCGAGTTTCTGGGAAACACGAGGCTTACGATCGAACATTTTAACACTTCTTCGCTTTAGCTGTTAGCTCGCCAGTCGTGATCGTTAGTCCCGTGGACGTTTCATCCCTTATCTTCCTGCCGGGAATTTTAGCCGATTTGCATTCCGTTGGAGGGATGGCAGGAAGCGGCAGTTGATTCATCTTTGATTCGGGCTAGGATTACGAGTCTGACAAATGTTCCAACGTTTTTACCTTCGGAAAATCAGATCCGAACGGGTTTCCACCCCTTCGATCGGTGTCTCAAAGACTTTCTCGATTCGTTTAGTAGCGAGCGACTAAAGGGGGAGTTTTATCGATAGCATCGAGAATTATAAAGTATTCTTTATACAAATTCGTTTTAAAGAAACACAGGACAGCTTTTTATTTTGTAGAGGATTCTTTTAAAATGACGAATTCAACTTAATGCGCTTACCAGAGAAAGCGATTTTAATTAGGAGAAAAAGTATGGTGTAAAATATCGCAAATGGCAGCCATTCCTCGCTGTCGTTCTCGTAATACTTAAATAGCGGTGCAATGGCGTCACGAGGGAGTTATTTCCGAGGGAATAGCGGTAGATTTAAAGGAGAAAAAAAAATGGGAAAGAACCGTGCGCAGTACGATAAACGACACTTCGCTTTCCTCGGCGAAAGCTGCAGCTTCGGGGTGACCCTGTAACGACGCTGCTAACGTCCGTCGTTAACATTACTGACAGAGTTCCGTAATTTGCACATTGCACATTCATTAAAGCTCTCGTTCTGCCGCTTCTTTCTCGTGCTGGGTGGGACGATTAAATTTATTACGTTTCAAATAGCGAGAAGAACTGCGCCATTCCGAACAATTGGAATACATTACGATTAGAGAGAAATTTATGCTCGTTACCGAAACTTCGGCGAGAAATAAAGCACGAACGTAGGAAGTAAATTGTGAAATCAGAGATGCTTTTAAATTTTGGCGGTTGAATTAACAAATTTCTATTATTCAGTATGCGTTCTTGTAATTTAAGGTGCCAAAGATGAACAAATTCTATGACAAATTAGGTCTTGAATTCAGTTTGTTCTCACATTCTTGGCTGAGCAATTAAGAGTTGTACTACTTGGACTGCGCAAAGCCTACTGATAAGGGAACATCCTCGGGTGTCAATCACCGATTTTTATGAAACTCACGTATAATGTAGTTCTCATAAAAATATTTGACACATATTTTTTTTTACGGGCAATGATTCATGTTAAAGGGGTAAAACCCGCCCCAAAGTTAGGGTTATAAAATATATTTCGGCGAATATCTCGGAAACTATGAGAGATAATTATTACGAAATTACTCTATCTCTCATAGTTTCCCAGATATTCAACGAAATATACTTTATAACCCTAACCTTGAGAGCGGTTTTGACCCTCTTAACATGAATCATTGCCGATAAAAAAAATAGGTGTCAAATATTTTTATGAGAACTACATTATACGTGAGTTCCATCAAAATCGGTGATTGACACCTCGGGATGTGCCCTCGTGAATTCTACTTATCCTACGTACTTCTGAACCTTTAATTTTGTAACTGAGGCAGATAACAAAGCCGTGAGCAATTGTTTCTTAACAATGCCTAAAATAACCGTACCTACAGGTGTTAAAAATTAATTAAAAAAATGCTCCAAAAAATTGCTTCCGATTAAAGCAGGCATACTTAAAACTAAAAATAAGAAAGAGGCAAGTAACAATGCTTCCCCGAAGAATAAAACGATCCGCGGAAAAGAAAGTACAACACGATAAAATGATATCTAAAAGTGGTACTATTAACGACAACTTTACTCCCCGACCGGAAACGGGTGCATCGGGATAGTCCCGTAACGATGCCACTAAAGCGTGTAGTTAACATTAGCACCATAGTCCCGTAATTTGCACACTCCAGATCCACTTGTTCCCTCTTCTCAACCCTTGTATCATCTCTCTCTTCTCTCTATCTCTCATTTTCTCTCTTTCTCCCTCTCTCCCTCGTTCTCTCTTAAAACACATACACGCACTCTACTCTCCGTTCTCTTTCGACAAGCAAGAGAACCTGGGATGCTATTACGAAATAGTACAAGTAATTCTCACAATGAAGTGTTCAATTACATCGTTTCTCGCTTCCCTAATGCAGGCACTTTCGAGCGCAACGAAACTGAGCATTAGAAGGATTGCGGAATGAGAAATTGGCCGCTTATGTTACTTATACTCTCTGCCTTCAGTCCATGTGCCTCGAAGGAAAGCCTCGAAGGACAGACGGGGTATGCGACCTTAACACGTTGACGGATACTGATAAATTGCATCAATCCTTTGTTCTTGGCAAGTATTTATATTAAGCTGTCAGGACGTTGGAGAATGTAAGAGAGCCATCCAATCTTCAGTTATTTAGAAGATTGGATATAGAGAATTTTTGCAAAAATTCGAACATTTTCATAAAGTTCGCCCTTTTTTTTCTTTTGAAATAAAATTGAGAAATAGCAGGTAAGACTTAAATCTGCAGTGGAAGTGCAACGGGTTGATTCGATCGCTGATGAACGCATTAAAAGTTTACCAGACTATATTCTTAACGGAAGTATACCTGTGTATTATGAGAAGAATAAGAGAGAGATTTTTCTACTCCCCAGCGATACGCTCCGCGAAAAGTTTCGCCCTCTCGAAGGAAGATAACATACGTTCGTGTTCGTGAAGAAAAACGTCCAAGTAAACGAAGCGAGGTTTTAATTGTGAACTTTTCACGATTCCCGTTGATTCTTTCTTATTCTTATCACGTAACTTTGTTACGCATTAATTAAAAGTTCCGGAAAGAGCGTTTATCTTCCTGCTCTGACTGCAGCGAGAACGAATAGATTCACGGTGACTGCTGCTTATTGAAATGTCCAAGAAGATAATGAAAGAAATATTCCCTTCCTCGGGCGAAGCCCGATGACAATAACTCACCAAGTAGTTCCACTGTTTCCCAGTCATGGGGCAGCTTTTTGTCTTTCTAATTTTATGCTACCCTTTATATTTCTTTCATGCAATTTTTCATGGAATATCAAATAATATTGACTCCTTGACTGTTGCGCAATTTCAAAGGAATTTTTTCTTCGGAAATACGCCATGAAAAATGTCATTAAAAAATTTATTTACGGAGAATTATCAATTTTTAAAGAATTCGCACATCATCCGTAATTATTTCTGTCAACGAATCAAGTCAAGAATTCTTACATTTGTAATTAAATATATTTTAATGTTAAGATCAATCTTAACGTGAACTTTCGACTAACCCCGAATATTTTTTACTAGAAAATTATTCCGAATTCAAAATAAAACAATCGGATCCTTGAAACGTCGGAATACGTAATTGGCTAAACTGCAAATATCACCGTAAACGGGATCTCTAATTAAAAGCTTATCCAAATCACCATGAAACTTTCAACCATCGATCCGTTTCTCGCCCACCCACTAAATTCCCCTCGTTGCAATCCGATCGAATAAATCGTTCTAATTGGTTAATAAAATATTCGTCAGGTAGCCTGGAATAAATCGCGAGGGGATGTTAGTGTCGGACGTTCAGAAAGTACTCGGAGAAGCGGAGCCTCGCACGGCGAACATAGGATTTCAACTCGATATTGCTCGGCTTATCTGAACCCCAACCCAGCCTAGCCGATGAGCACGGCTATCCCGAGGGAATTCTGACGGGAAATTATCTCGAAAAATGTATCCCCGACCCCGTGAAAGAGGGGCTGCGCCGAATACGAGACAGATTGCTGAAATCGGACTCTCTCGCGTTTCTTCTTCGTCTCTCGGAGACTTATTTAAGAAGGTATCTTCCGTCGATGATAAAATGATGATAAGATTAATTTGCTAATCGATTTTCAGACATGATAGAAGAACGTATAGACAATTCTACCGGAAGGGAATGGGTTTTTTAATTTACGAATGAGAGAATTTATGATGAGCGTTGATAACTAGTTGAATGAGAAGGTTTATGGTTAGCGGTACTAGGTACAGGTGATTTCAAAAACCTCTAAAATGTGTTACTCTACACTTTTGAATCGATGGATTTTTACAAAAAAATGTATTCTTGCGGACGACCCGAGGATTTGATTGCACGAGCGGCTATGGTTTAGTTTAAAAAACGATAAGGTTGACAAGATAGTTCGTTTAGTTTACAAAACCTTAGTTAACAGAATCAAACCTTCGTCACTTTTGGCAGACTTTTCCTATGTGATAATGTCACAGCTTCGTTCATTTGGGACCCAAGTAAAACTAGCGAACTTTGCTGAGATAACCACAGTACTTATAGTCGATAAACACAAAAAGAAATAATGTCCGCCACTAACTATTTTGTTTAAAATATCGTTATTTCATTACTTTTGAGATTGGAGCAAATAGAGATACGTTTTGTTGACTTTACAATCGATGCGTTTGAGGAGAACCGATGTCATGCAAATGCCATGACTTACGAGCTTAATTTTAAGGTATTTTCTTCTTTCTTGCTCGCCCTTTTTTTCATTTATTTTGTTTCGTGCATGCGAACGAAACAGGCAAGTTGAATTAGAAAAGTTTTGATCTCCTCGGGTCGAAATATTGTATACGAGTTTCACGTGTAGGGTTAAAACCGGGATTGCTGAAAGAAGGGATTTCACGTGGGAAGTAATATCTGAAATGGCGATGAAAAAAGTACGGTGGCGTAAGTGAAATTAAATATTGTATAAAGTTCAACTCAGAATGTAAATGAATTGAGATAGTAAATAGCCTTGAGGTGTTGTGCTTCGTGCTTCTTACAGTAGATAAAAACGAGAGAAATAAATATTATTAGCGTTGTTTTAATTCAGACACATTCTATTCTATCGAAACTTGGGACTTTGCCATTAATTAATGCTTGACACAAATTATTTTGTATAATTATAGTTATTAAATTAAATTTAAGAATGCATTAGTTGCGATGCTTACAAACAAACTTCTTATATATTGCTTTACAAAATTTTAATTGATGTATCACCGTATTCTGATTCAAATTTGCATCGAAACCATTAAAAAAGAGGCAAGTTTCTTCACAATACTACCATCTAAAAGTAGGAAATTATATGTTACCGTTAAAACTATAATTCAGTTATTTTGTAAAGTAACTACGTATTGTATGAAATAACTAACCATACCTAGCTACCTAGTTATTTTATGGAATAACGAATTCCATGCTTTCACGGTAACATATATATCAAGAAAGAGAAAATAGGAAGACAACGTCAAGCTTATTCTACATTTTTTCAATTAAATTGATCGAAAATTTGATTACTCGCTAATATTCAACAGTCAGACCTTCGTTGGGCTATTTAATAATATTCGATCGACCTGAAAACCCGTGACAGATAATCGACCGAACTTCGCTCCGTTTTCTCGTTTCATCTCGGCGTTTCCGTTTCT
This sequence comes from Cerceris ruficornis, assembly GCA_963989415.1. NCBI lineage: Eukaryota > Metazoa > Arthropoda > Insecta > Hymenoptera > Crabronidae > Cerceris > Cerceris ruficornis. The sequence goes on along the minus strand of OZ022521.1, from coordinate 21,047,466 downwards.
ATTCTATTGACCTGTCTACCAATTTCGCTCTGCGACAGATTCGACAATCGCGAATCGAAAGACGCAGACGTGGCAGGGACCCGCATCTACCCAATCAGCGTGTAACCCGAGGAGAAAGATTCGAAAGGGGTGAAAAGGGGATGCACGCGCGAACTCGCAGACCTACCGTGTGCCCTTAGAAATTTTTCTTCCCACTTTATCCATAACCATTCACGGAAATTTCGCATTTCAATGCTTCGTACTTTCTTGATCATAATTTTCTTTTGTCTTGAACAACGTTTGGCTTCCTTTTCTTTTTTCTAGAACTCCGCATTCCCGGTAAGGTCGATCGTTCAATATTTCTTCGATTTCAATTCTGCTTGTACCATTCGCACGCTTTTTCTTTTATATATTCCTTTGCTCGCGGAGAAACGACATTTCTTGATTCTCGAACTTCAGAAATCGAGGCAATACACTGTACGGTTGCAAATGGAACATGCTTCTTTGCGAAAAGTGGAATAAGAATTATTTGAAAAACTTGCATGAAATGTAATTGAAAGTATATTTTAGTACATAAACGACGAATTGCTATATTGCAGACTGATTCATTATCTTAGTATGATAGATTTCGAATAACTAGAATTTTTAACAACGATTATAATCGTAACAAATGGTAACATAATAAAAATAAATTCAATATTGTATCTAACAATACAATAGGGCAAAAAGCCTCGTGCATAGCTCACAAAAAGAAATACCACGCAAAAATTATGTCACGAATCATGAGGCAACCATACAAAAATGTGACCGTAATAAGAAAAGCCTTCTTCTAATGCACTAATACTTAGAAACTCATACTCAATTCTCCTTATTGTATCTTCATATTCACATTAAAAAAGAAACATAAAATTTGCATTTCTAATACACAATCATTTCAATAGGTCTATTCATACCTAACGACCCAAGGTTACCAATATTACAATATTTCAACACATGATTAATTATATGAAACACAGTGCCCCGTATCGCCACAGTTGCTTAGCACTTTCTCTCAGAATTTACATCGGTCTTCTCGAGAGGGCTTTTTGCTCATACAACTCTTATCTCCGGAGAAACTGACGGTTGAATGATGACGAAGTTGAATGGAAAGAAGGTGGAGCGGCTCCCCTGTCTTTTGATTCCTCTAATGGATCGTATAATGCACGGCTGGTCTAGAGGTCGGCCTTTTGTCGGAATATCGATCTTATTACGAGCCTCGAAGTTTCACGGAAGTTAAACGTGACTGTCGGAGGTCCACGTGAAATGAATCGCAAATCGAAGAGGATTTCAAAGCCACGAGGAATCACGCCGCGCTCGAAATGCTAATTCGTTTTCTTTCCGTTCGATAATTAAACGCTCGGATCCGTGTGCCGGTTGGTCGGAACGAAAATGGCAAATAATAAATTGAAAATAATTAATACGGGATTTTAAAAGGGAAATGATAAGCTGAAAATAATCCATATAAGTTTTTAAGAGAATAAATTGCTGTTTTTAAGCATGAATATTGCGGAAAACATTTCGTTCGAAAAAACGAAGGGAAATCTTTGTTATAGGAGTGTAATGAGAGAGGGCAGCCTTCGCGAATTAATTTTCATAACGTGAAATAGGGAAATAGTTTCCGACTTGTTACGTGAAGAAACTATTTTCTCAAATTTTCAAACTTCCCTCGGTGTAGAAACGTAAACGCGAGTCTTTTTATTAAAAGCAAATTTAATCATTTATCAATTGTAAGGGCTTAAAGTGTTGTAAAAGAATATTTAATATGTGATACTAAATTGCTATATTTTAGTGATGTAATTCTTATGGCTTAATATTAATATTAATACTATGATATTTCGAAGGGCCGACAATTTTCGAGAGGCAACAGCCACTTTCAACGAACGAAATCGTGCGAAGTACACGAAAACGTTTGCGCAAACTTGCCAAGCAGGCAGCAGTCATCCAAAATTCAGCGAGGAAATTTGCGTTGGCACGCTTAATTTATTTCTCCTTTCCTGTATACCTAGCTCAGAATAAATCGTAGTGTAAATGACGATAACTCTTTGCCGACTAAATCGTGCCAACGCGCTTCTACTTGCTTTTGCCCGAAGCTCCTTTAGCTTCTTTCGCAAATAACTTTAAAAACTTTCAAAAATCGTGCTCAAATAAATCTGATTCCTCGCATTAGAATCAGTATCATCATACTTTCTAAATCTACGAGCTACAAACTACCCCATTTTTATTATCCTGATATGCCTGATACTATATTTCTTATGACACTTTAAATTTTTTTAATGAGAAATAACAAATAAAATGTGTACCTCAATGAGTTAAGAACGGAGAAATTAGACGACATCGATCTTGTAAGATTTTTTTTCAGCCGGCACCATGCGATTTGAAGATTTAAGGGCACACGATAAGAGCGTTACGAGGGTCCCCTTTTGGATGTGTCCAATTATTTTTCGCAAATCCTTGGGCCATTCTAGGCTTCTTACACCGAAAGTATTTCCCTCGTGATCCTCTTACATCGAACTCATTTTACGTTCAACCGGACAGAGTAGATATTTGTTTTATCAAACGCAAAGATCCTACGAATTTCGCGGAGAGATTAATTGTTTGAACGTCGAAACTACGTGGAATTCGAGGAGGCATTCATAAATGTGTTTCTTAAATCGATTCTACGATGGGGCATTTTTAAAGGGAATATTCACGAGCACGTGTTGGAAGTATTACTAGTAGACGGCAGAAAGATATTGCCATTGGTGTCTGCGAAGTTTCTCCATTTCGTGAACTTCGATCGTACGTCGGTCTTACATCGGCGCATACTTTACGCGAACAATAACCACAGTTTAAAGTCAATTTTGTAGTACGTTGAAGTATATAACAGGCAGTCAGGGGACTTATTCTACTTACGGACCACGTATTCTGAAACTCTTCCTCGCTATTTAAATATTCAGCTATTTTTTAATACACACAGTAAAAATTATGTGCACTGATAAGCTTTGCAGTACTTCGAAGCATATAACAGGCAGCCAGGCGACTTGTTTTACGTACGCGCCACGTACTCCGAAATTGTTCCATGATATTTAAATATTCAGCTATTTTTTAATACGTACCATGAAAATTAAGTGCATTGACAGATTCTGATTATAAACCAGTTGTTGTTTATCAAATGATTTGATGTATTTCTGAATATAAAGCATCGAAACGAACAAACTGTAGCTCAATCGATTACAGTCTTGATTCCGTTGAAACGCGACAACAATTTCGCGAATTGCAGCAGGAAAAAAATAACATCCAGGCCTGCATGAATGCGTATCTTTTGCATTTTAAATCGCTCGGAGCCTCGTTAATCCGAACAATTTACGATTTCATCGCAAATTCAAATTAGTAATACGATCGTTAATGCTTCCCATTTCTTTCAAATTTACGACGTTAAGTATGGAAATGAATCACAACAATTCGATTAAATTTCCCGTTTAATTCCGCATTTCACGATAATTACTGTCTTCCCGATAACAATTGACCAGTTTTCATGGGAATCGTAACGGGAAAGAGGGAAATTCGCGCGGTAACTTCGTGCTTCGACGGGTTACCGTCAAATCGGATTACCAATTATTTCGCATAATCCGAAACGGCACTCTGCGCCGCTGAGCCGTTATTACTTTTCAATGCGATCGATTGCAACTCACCAAGAGGGACAGATGTTTCTTTTATCTTTTTTTTCCCTGTAGTTTTGATCTTTGATCGTAATAAATTACCAGGTCAATGGGTGTCGTAGGGCGTTTACTTGCACGCGTATTTTCAGCCGAAAGACAGGGATTGCCGGAGTTAGGAGTGGAAGTTAAACGCCATAAATCATTTCTTGACACATTTATGCCAGTCTCGCGCCACCGGTTTGCCACACTCGACTTCTCAACTTATATAAATTTCATCGTTCAACCACCCGAACTCCGGCTCTTTGGCGAATCTCTCGTGGAAAAGTGTTTAGTGCGACAGACGCTTCTACATCACGCGAATTTCATTTTTACAGTCCGTTTATCCGCCAGCCCCTGACGTTTATTAAATTACGAATTTAACATTCAGATCAGACGGGAGTTACTCGCGTGTATTTCCTTATCGATTTTTAAAATTAAACCCTCGCCCTCCATCCTCAAGGGGAAGCTAAGAAAATGGGATGATTTTTTAAATCTGACGATTCCGCGTTTTCCCGTCTCTGAAAACGATATTATCCGTCACGAATTTCACTACGTCGATGCCGAACATTATTCCCTGGTTGTCGTTAAAACGACAGAACGATCCTTCACATAATTTTCGAGCTGATCTCAATTTATCTCGCGTCTCTCTACTTTCCAATTAGCGTCACCGCAGCAGCTACGGTTGATAGAAATAAAGTTTGTTTTTGACAAGCTCGATTATCGGCAGGCCGGCGGTGATCGGCTGCGACAATTTATGAAATTGATAAACTGCGCCGGATTGGATGTATCAACGTCGCGTGTCCGGTTTGACCGCAAAACCGAGTCAGAGTACACGCGCAATCAAGCCGATTTATTTATTTTGAGAAACTCCGTTTCACGCTTTACCGAAGTTACTGGCAAATTGTTAGTCTATCTGTAAAATTGGCAATCAAAGCGATTAGAATTGGGGTGCGGTGTCGATACCGACGGTGGATTGATATTTTCCAAATGACCGCCGTTGTGGTGGCGGAAATGATCTCCCGGGAGGATAAAGTCATTAGAGAAGCTTTGAGGTGATATTCAAAAATTATTTAGCAACCTACGATCCATAATAGTTAGGTAAATTTATATAACGAGTCTAACTTATCAGATGTATCCGAGTAAAATTAAAATAAGGGCGAGAAATGGTAAGTAAATAATTTATGCTATGAATAAAACTACTATCTATGCCGTTGAAACTTCGATAAAGAATAATGGATCGTGAAGTTCTTTTATTTTATTTATGCACTTCAGCGTCAACTCATCTCCATTCGAAACGACCTCAGATCGGAATAATCCTCTATTCGACTTTCAAAACTAAATCAGAAGCAACGCTCTCCCGCTTTCTCGAACGACATCAAAGGGCGAAATTTGAAATTCCATAGCTGTGGAGGTTCTCCAAAATTTTTAACGAGCAAAAACGGCCAACACTTTTTACTTTCACCTAACGAAGCCGAAGTCTTTCAGGGACTTGGTGGAAGAAAAAATTAATAAACGGCGGGTAAAATTTAAATTGACTATCCGAAAGTGAAAATGACTCTGATTGCGAGACAGGGAGGAAGATCGCAGAAGACTCCGCGAGGAAAAAGAAGATGCATAGTAAAGCGCTGATGTTTTATGTATAACGACGACGTTAGCCGAAGACATACATATATATACATATATATACACATCGCAGAAGGTGATTTCACCATAAATATTTAATGAGAATCCCGTAACGAAGCGCCTGGAGATAGAAGGATCTTCGGCGGCTTTTGCTTTCTCCGCGAGCATCAATTAAGAAACATAAATAATGGAGGCGTCCAGTGTGCCTCCCGGGTTACGTTTTGCCATTGAATTTTCTTCGCTTCCTTTCTTCCCTCGTCTCTTTTATCCTCCCTTTCTCGCGTCTACGCTTTCCAACAATATGTGCCAATCAATTATTCAAATAATTTCTACCTCTCCCTTAGATTCCATATTTTCATCGCGATTGCTGGCGAACGATAAATACCGCTTCTCTCCTATCCTGACGACTATTATTCACGTTGACGTAATTAACAGCGAAGACCGAACTCGATTTCGAACGAGTGAGGCAACTTTAACGAAAAATAACCGCGATTCAGAGACCAAAGGAGGCGGGAGGAGGGGCGGGCGCCGACCGAAAGGGATCTCACGCCGTTTCGCGAGAGGTAAATTAATTTGCATTTAAATTAAGGAACACAAAAAGGTGAATAACGCCGCGTGAATGGCGGACAAAGGGAAAAAGAGCCAATTAATTATAGGTACTTCTCCTCACGATGAAGGTAAATCTTGCGAATAGCTTCTTCAGCGAACTTGTTTCTTTCCTCGTTTAACTCCTCGCGCGAAACCGTCTCTCTGACACTTAACGTAATACGCGCATTCGGATGGAAACGCCAAGTCGGAATATTTCGCAAGAGGATTCGCGAGTTTCTGTTTGCTCCTTTTCCCTCTCAGGTATCTGACAGGTGTCTGACGATATTTAAAAGTAAAATTCGACGGGCTCGCGTATTTTTTCGGATTTCGTTTTTCTCTTTTCGTCAGTCGTAGCAACTGAAATACCGGCTCGTAGAGGTAGCATTTAGACTGCGCTCGTCTTTCTCCATCGTAATGGAGACCGGCATTTTATCCCTTTTCCTGCCTTTGTCAGACTCTACCGGGAAGCACTGGTGAACATCGATTTTGCAAAGTAGCAATTCATACCGCTCGTATTTCGTCTACAGCGTGGAACTTTCCACGACCTTTCACATTCAGGATCAAAGTTTACGTGTCTAGCGGACTATTTGCTGAATTATCTTCCAGAATATATTACTAATTGGAAATTGAAACATAAAAGAATCTCCTGCCTAATGCTATATCTACGATGCGTATGCGAAATTACTTCGCAACGTGGTCTTAATTGCAAAAATGGAATTACACGGTTCGGTTGTCCATACGTGAAATATTTTAATCCACTTAAGAAGGAATTTCGCGCGGACGATTATTTTCAGAAGTAACACGAGCTCTATCGGCTTTCCTGCCGATCTAATAACGGAAGCACGGATCGCGGTAATAAAAGAAGGAAGGACAAATTTATTCGTGCCGATGGCAAAGTTTCCCTCGCTAATTCAGCGAAATCGAAACTTCGGGGATCGAATAAAGTGCGCTGAGAAAGTGCAAATACTCACTGCATGTGGAGGACCGGCATCGGTTTGTCGGAGAAGAGGACGACCGGTCGATCGAAACGTTCGTTGCGACCGCAAACTCTAGCGCCACCTTCCAGCTGAAGCCAACCGCCTTCGCACCTGAAACAAAAAGACGATTCAGCTTAGTAACCAGCCATTATTCCGGGCTCCACAAAAGCATCTACTTCGATGCTCGGTCGGCTAATTAGTTTCGGCAATCTTTGACCCAGCTACTTTCTCTTTGCTACATGAATTTCCTCCTTTCGTTCTGCCAACGATGGCGCTCGTATCGAGCATGATTGTAGAAAGTTCTTTTTACCGATGGAATTTTTCTTTGCATTTTTTTCGACTTTAAATGATACGGTTATTTGTCTAAAATATTCAAATTTCGGTGGATCGTGAATCACCGAAGCTGCGACCGACATATCACGTAGGAAAAATCTCCCTTAGGTGATGGACAACTTGAACTTGGTCTCGCTAATTGGGAGACCCAGCCTTCAACTCCATACCCATCATGGCTCCCGTGATGAACTTTTATTCGGAATTAAACGTAGAGAGAAGATAAAATAGCTGAGAATTGTAGGCAGAATCGCATCTCGAATTGGTGATCCTTTACCACGGCTGAGGTGGGTCCATCGCTGAAAACAGGACATGTCTACCCGTGTCAGTCTTATCAAGATCGACCTTCGTTGTTCAGCGACGATGAATGAGATTTATGGCTCGCCAGGAGCTCGAGCAGTCTTGACACATTGCGGTTGATATGGTAATGAATGAACGGTTTTATTTGTCCTTAGGATAAAACGAACACGGTTCTAATTTAGATGATGATGGGATGGAGATTTGTACTGTACGGATAGGTTCGGGGTGGTCTTAATTTGAAAGATGTTACTGCTCCGTGATAATTAATTTCAGTGAAAATTTTAGCGAATAAAACATTTCGAGAAGTATATTGATGCGCAGTGTACGTTTACGTAGAATCGTTTTACGATTTTACCGCAGAATCACTGTTATACGCCAATATTTATAACAATAGAAGCAACACGCAACCGAAGTAACAGCAAACAAGACATCCATTGGGTACTCCATGCGTAATAATATTTACAATTGTTCATTAGTTTACAAAATTATAATATTTGATTGAATACCAACCTGAAGCACTCTCCACCGTGCTCATAGCAGATGTATAGTGTTCACAGAAAAGGAGAGAATGTAGAAAACGCGATTGACGCAAACGTTGCACGTTTCCGTCTAACAATATTAGAACCGTCTTGCTCGGATCACAACTAGCAATTGACTGACTGCTTTCCTCGAGGTACGTGCTGGTTTGTATTCCTCGAGCGGAGAGGTCATACCGCGTGGTGTTATGATTCGGCCGACCCGACATGCCGCGACACGGTACGGGCCTGTTTATATCTTTCCTTAACTTTCGTACACTTATTAAATTCTATTTCGTCAGAAAACCTCCTATAAGAAGAATAGAGGAATACCATACGTCAAGCTACAAATTTATCTCTCTTATTTTTTAAAAAACTACGCCTTTAAAAATTCAGAAATTACCTATGAGTTCAAATTTTGCCGGCGAGAAAACAAATTACGTATCATATTATATTAAGTAAAGTGAAAAGCAATGTTTTTTCATGTGTTTGGTGGAATATTTCGCGTATGACTCAGTATGAATTATTAAACTAACTTCTTAGTCAGTCAACCACGGCCGACATTTACTGACACCTAACGACTTTTCTTCCCCACGTTTTTTTCTCCTCAGTTCATTTTATATGAGTACTCCCGTCCGATCCCACATTATGTATCTTTTCGTAAATAAATTTCATTGTATTATAAAAAGAAAACATATTTCTTTCGCTTTACCTTAATAATTACTAAAGACACAGTGCTTTTTTCCATATTACTAAACATTTCCAATCCGGTCCAACTTTTCCCTATACGAATTACTGTTTAACTGATACATATCTTCAAATATTCGATCAATCTTTTATTAATCCACAATCGTCAGCATTCCCTCCACCGCAACCTATCCAATGAACATATTCCTCACTTCACAAGGTTTCACCGAGAAACGAAACTCTCTACGAGGATTACCCGTTTAACGGTCTTTATCACGGAAAGAGCGTTTTCGAGGATGTCGTTTTGAACGTTAGCCGTGCGACCTTCTGCTGTAAAACGATCGCCGTCCGGACTCCAGGGTCGGAATTGCTTCTTCGATTACGGGGAACTTCAAAGGATTCGTTTTCCTGCGGCCTCGACGACGGAGGAGGAGAACTCGAAAAGGGGAGTCATGGGTTTCGTGCTGTTACGCAATGGCCAATACGCAACGAGGGAATCATGCTGATTCAATCGGTCTCTCTCGCCGTCTCGCCTTTCTTACGCGAGAGGAAAACGTCGAAACGGTCTATAACACGCTTCGCTGATTATTATCCGTCAAGATTTCAGGAAATGCCGCCGGTGAAGCCGATCCCCCTTCAATTTATCGGCGTACCCTCGACGAGAGCTACACGCAACTCACGTAATCCTTAAATCAGAAAACGAGATGAATGCACGTGACTCACTTTTTTGCTTTCGTCTACCATACTTCGAAAGGCTTCTCGCGAAGTTTGCTTATGTTAAAGTGGTAGTTGATGTCGGTGAACAGTTGCTGTTGTACGATTTTACGGAGGGGGCTGGAAATTTGTCTGTGAGCATTAGGGGTTGGAAAACGATGCTCGTAGTTGGAAGAGAGAATTGTAAAATTGTCATTTGTTTCTCAAGTGAATCTTTGACAACGTCAATTATTAATAATTTTGATGTTAGTCGATGTTTATGTGATTTCTGAGACTTTGAGAGGGAGAAATGTCGAGGGTTGGTAATTATTTTTGTAAATTTTATTAAATTTCTTTGATCGTGGATAAGAAGAATGCAATTTTTGATTTTGGAAAGCATAGGGAGCTTCATCGAGAGAAGTTTAAATGTAATTATTACTAGAAGGGTGGCAGAAGGTGTTGAACGATTGAAATTAATTTACACGACTTCGGCGTTTATTAATGAAGTCTTTGCGTATTTGTTTACAATTATTAATAACCTCTCTGTCGTCTTAGATTCGCTAAATTGCACATAAATCACTGGTAATGCAATTATCGCAATTCTGTAATTGCATTCCTTCTTATCCTCTTTGCAAGGGAGTTGAGCGTTTTAATCCGCAAATAGCGGCTTTTCCGGCGCGCCATAGAATTAAGATAATTATGGAAATTAATTCTTTTGAAGTTCCATCGACTTCCAGGCGTGCCTTCTGGCTACACTTTTATCTTTATATCGAAATGAGCAGCTAAGAAAGAATAAGAGCCCATTCTGTTTGCAGCTGCCTGATTGCTTCGATCGAGAAAAGGTTTCGTAATTACGACGGGTTATTTATTCTGTTTCAAGCGGGAATTTCTACGCCTGCGTTTCTTACACTACAGAAAAATACAGATTCACCCTCAATCCTTAAAATGGACTAAATTATCCCCCTGATCTCTAATTACCAACAACTAGCATCCATTAACTCCTAACTATCAGATAAAAAAATCAACAGAGAAGTAAAGCTTCATCCGAAGTAAAAATTTCACAAACTTTTCTAACCACATTTACATCGATTCTTCAAAATAATTTTCAACCAAGAATTCAACCATTGTTATTCACGGTCAAACACAAAAGTTCTAATAATCATTACCACGAACTCCCACGTGATTCGCCAAACAGCAAAAACCAAAATACAGAGTATCCTCAAACTTACAACACATCCCCATCTCCTACAACCCCAGTGTTCCAAACTCGCCAAAACCAACCGTGGTCAAGAGAAACCCCGCAAGAAATCAGCCTGCAATTTGCCAACAGCCCCAGACTCGCCAGGATTTAATAGACTCACACGATCCAAGTCTCTGACCTCTTAATATCAATAACATTAATTAACATATCAACGAGACAATCGCGTAGACGCATTTGCCGGTGGTAATGTCTTCACCCCGTTCTGCGACTACGTCGTATATATCTAAGGTGGCTCATTCAAATCTTGATACAGCTCGAGGCATGTGCAAACGCTCACGTCCTATTGTTGCATCAAGGGTCGGATACGTGGTCCCATAGTTCACCATTGTATCGGACATACGGTTTTGAATTAATTGCTTGGAGGCTTCGACGGTCCGCGGATTCGATCGTCGTCGTCGACGTTGTCGACGTATCGATGACACGGAGGAATTTCGATCGGAGAACATAGGTATATCCTATGGGTAATCCGGGGGGATGAAACTTTTCATACGAGTTAGAGCACGTCCGGTTCGAGGTACTTTTATCCCACCGAAGGCTAAATTGTTTTACCGCTTTCATCTACAGATGATGTTGATTCCTTTTGTTTGTTGGATGCGTTACCGACGATTGAAATTTAGGGGATGAAATTGAACGCTGCGTAAACATACGAAACAAACGTGACGGAGTAATATGGTTCCAGGGTGTGTTAGGTATTTTGAATGGTGTAAGGCTGAGGGTAATTTCGTTTGAGTTATTTTTCTATTGAAGGGGAAGGGCATGTAAAATTGTATGTTGTTTCGCTTTGGAAGGGGAAGAGGGTGAAATATTTTAGAAGTGGGGAAAGGTGTTTCGTCAGAAGGGTGTGTAAAGTGCTACATTTACGTGGTAGAAAAATCGTAAATTTCCGGCGCCTATTGTAGGAGGTGCACGAAGAGATTGATTGCCTCGGATGGCATAGTTATGAATGGTAGGCCATCTGTGCAGTTTGCTCGATCTAATGGGCCTATTTATGTTACGGTGCAGCACGATATTGGCGACTATTGCCGTGCCAAATGATCGCATTGCGGTTTGTCTTCTTTTTTCAACCGAGGGACAATGGCGGATAACATTGATGCCTCCAGAATCTGGACATTTAGGCATTTCAACGTTGTACTGATTTGAACGAATTTCTATGACGAACATTGATTCGTTGCTTGAAGAATATTGTTATGGATTATTATTGGCAATTGTAAAATATCGATATCTGGTGACATTTATATGAGATTTAATGTTAAAAATCGTGTAAATCGCTACATGCGTGTACATACATTCCCTTACCATTTTCTACAGAATTTCACTGCCAACGATTCTCATTCGACAACGCTTCGGGGTGGGTCGAGACAACCTGATGGCGAATTCGCATCGCAACACAAATTGAATACAGTAGCCGGGCGAAACACGACGGTACTAGCAATTCGTGCGAGACAAGTTTCACGTTAGTTTCTACAATGCTTGATAAAAAAAAGGCTGTACACAGGGAATTTGATTTTTCCGATGTTTTCCGGTAAATTGTAGCGTAACAACGACGAAATTACGGCAGGTTTGGAAAAACACCTCGAGGCTGAATCGGCAAATGTTGGAAATAGTTTTTCGTTCGAAGAATAACAGTGCTTATCGTGTATTTTGAAGGCCATGAAATTTCATTTCGACAGATATGCAATTACTTTTTAATTAAAAATCTGTAATTTCTTGGAATTTCCACAAACAGTAATTATTTATTAATAAATACGATGTCAATAATGCGAGGGTTTTCACCGTTTTTAATTGCGAATGGGTGAAATATTATTTCGGAGCACTGTAACGAACGCAGGGACGCGGAAAAAAAATGTAGCAATTAAAATTTCTATGAAATCACTTGGGTGTCGATGGAAGGCAATTAAACGTTTCAAGTTCTGCATTTTCTGCAGGGTTGAAAATGGGGATGTTGGAAAATTTCATAGAGAAAAGGAGAGCATAAAAGACGGGTGTATTATTGAAACGTCAGGATGATAAAGTAGTTGGGAAATTGATTTTGAAAGCGGAAATCATTAGATTTCACTTTTATAACCTAGTTTCAGAGGGCCAAAGGGGCGGGAAATAATTTTTCTCTTCGTTCGCGCGATATTCATTATTTGCGCTTACCCATTTCCCCCAGAAAGGCTCAATTGTACGGTGAAACGGTTTCTTCGATACGTCGCGATATAAAAGACATTTTTACGGAAAAAGAATATCGCCAGAAAGAAAACGGGCGATGAGAATGGCGAAGGAAAAAATGCTGAACCGTTCGGAGTGTATCGACGATACGTCATTGTTGCCGGCAAACCGACAAAAACAATTGGAACTCTATGGATACCGTAAAAAGAAGACGTTCGGACTTTTATCCCTCTTATTGCTTTTAAGTGATTCGTTGATAAACCGTCTCTATCTCTACTGTCTCTGAAATGATTCAACGAAGCCTACAATTATTCTTCTCAACAAATATATGTGCAAAAATTCGAGACACTGATCTCACCCTTATTTTACATTGCATCAATACACATGACATTATGATGAACTACTTTGAAGAAATCGTAGAAAACCGAGCCGTTTAAACTAGTTGTTAATTGTTATCCTACAAAAAACTTAATGTACACTCTCAGAACAGCAAACTAAACACCTTGAAAAACAAAATAAATGACTCACATCACTGTTATAATTACCAGCACAAATAAGCTGCGCAAAGTCGACGTATAACGAAAAAAGCGCAGCAAGATAAAAACAATAAAGTCAGACGGCCGTCAGGGAAGAGAAAGAAGAGACCAAAACGACATGGGCGTATCGGTGAAACGCGATCGTTGCCAGGAGAAGTGATACAAATAATTGAAACGCCACGTCGTTTCACGATGAAGACGGAAGCCGTTGCTGCTGGCTTTTATCGTTTCTTTTCTTTCGCGACAGGAGCGCGATGCGCGCCAACCCGGCTCGTTACATTTCACTTCACAAGCTGAATTTGGCATCGCGTGTCCAGGCGTAAAAGCGCGAAGCAGCTTTTCTCTGCTTTTTTCTTTCTCGCCGGTTTGCCGGACGGGAAAATAGAGGAGGAGTACGGGAAGGGTCCGTCAAGATCCGACGCGGTATTGCCAGGAAATTGGATGCTTTTATTTCGCGCGATTCCCCCAGATGCATCGAGATGCGCTTCCGTGGATGTTTTTTCCGCTCTTCTCTCTATCATTCGATATTTATCCGTCGCACGAGTCGAACCGACGAACAAGGATCGATACAGTTTGTCGTAAACGCAGTTGCGTTTCCGGCGTTTCAGGGAAGCAAGGAAGCTCTACTTACGCTTCCGTTTTCGCGGCTGAAAAAAATTTAACAGCTCTACAGATGAAACTGTGTTCGGGATTAACTGAATTCTAACGGTACAATATTTGCATTATATTGTTATTTTGCAAGTTTATACGTTCGTGTAATTCATTTATTAATGGTTAACTTCTTTTTGAGTGTACTTTGGTCTTTGCAAGGTCGATACTACTTCTGCTATGAGAAGCATGGTATTTTTTACCCCACGGTTTAAATCTTTCGGTTCAAATTACTTTTTCGACTTATCGTTATTTATATTAAAAATCTGAGCCACCAGCAAACAGTAAAAGTGTTCTCGACATTGGAGATTATTTAATTTCAGGACCTCGAACAACCGCCTGGCTTTTTCGCTACTAATTGCACACCGGTCTCAGTCGGACGTGAATGGTTTCAAAATTTCATTTATGTACATACGCCAGGGACATTTCCCTGGGTGCATTAAGAATGGTTGCTTTATACATGTGCATGTTTTTGAATTATGCACATAGTGACGAGATTTCTCAGAACGCAAGGTTTTGCGGACTCGGTCTCGGGGGAATATCGTCGCAGTTTCGAGGAGAGTTGCGAAACACTCCGTTGCAATTTAGAGGGTCTTGTCTCCGGAAGTCCCTTGTAATCGTGCCGACTCGCTCAAGTACAAAATAGGAACGGCTGGACCGAGTTCTCCGAGTGTAAAATGCGAATCAAGTTCAGTCGTCTTTGAAAGAACGGCGGTGACGTTTCGGGACAATTAACATCAACGACGCACAAATATCGTACAACTGAATGCTGTCGGAATTAACGAATCTACGATTCGAAATTCCCTATTCATGGCAGTTTCATATTTTAACCGCACGGAGAAGCTTCGCAATACGGAACGACAGGGTGTACGAAGACATCGAAGACAAAGGGGGAAATACACGATTCAACGTTTGCCATTTGGAAGATTCGATTGTCTGATTGCAACGACGAAACTACTGACTTTACCATACTTCAAGCACGAATTGCAAAATATTCAAATACAATCATTGAAAAGTCACTCACAATTTCGAATCACAACGATTAAACGTTCGAATCTTCAACCATTCAAAACTGAATACCTCAAATAAAGATTCCTCTCCTTCGAATACAATCAGCATCGTCAACTATTAACACAAAACTTCACGTTCATGCGATCGAAACATTTCAATCAACCCTAGAAAACTTCGAAGACTATAAGCTTCAAAGCATGAATACCACTCACGAATCAGTTTTGCTCGTCCAGGAGGTCGCAGTTCCTCAGAAAATTACCCTTTTAGTAACGAGTAATTACTCGCAGAAGATTCATTTTCCGTCGAATCACGAAATGTCATCTAAACCGGCTCTCGGCGGGAATCTGCCGACTGTTTGCCAGGATCACCGCTCGGCAAAGGGAATGGCATTCGAGTTGAGCGGTGCCGCCTCTTCGAAATACCATGCAATTTGGCGCGTCTTGTCGCGGAGTACCTTAATCGCGGTCGAGCCTCCGAGTGGAAAACGGAGTTGCAGATCGGGCATGTACGTTTGCATACCTAGAGACATCCGGCTCCGTTTGTGTCTGGGATGGCACAGAGAAAGAGAGACTATTACACGGAGAGAGGGACAGAGCACGCACGAGAGACTGAGATAGAAGGCTCTCTGAAATCCGTACGTGTAACATGGCGCGCCTACAGACACGCGTTACAGTGCATACGAGCGTACGCGCGTAGCTTACGTTCTGAAGGGTTTGAGGAAAGCAAAGCAACCGGCGAGAAGGTTGCCCGGAGGCAACGGTAAGCAACCGATGTCAGTCATTCAACTGGAAATCGCTTACCGAGCTTCTCCGACCATCTCTCGTATTTTACATCTCTCTCGTCCCCGTTCTCACCCCCGACACTCACCCCTTCATCGTCGGCCGCGCCATCGTTTTCCGTTGCTTTCCGCATCTTTTCCTTCTTCTCTCCTGGAGGTAGTCTTACGGCGCCCAAGGACTAAAGTTATACTGCAAATCAATTTACGGAGGGCATTCGGACGGAATCGTGCCGAGAACGGATTATAAATTTAAATGTAAACCGACGTACCCCCATGGAGAAGAGGACCCACTCTTTCGCTCTATTTTCATCCTGCCCCGACGTCCCCGAGGATCGGGAGACTTCGAGGTAAGACGACCTCGTCGACTACGACGATAAGGTTCCCGAATATTGCTCCGTCGAGTAATTGCTGCTTGCCGATATCTTCGGCTTCAGCTGCCAACCCACCGAGGGGTTCTTGAAAGATCGTTGCCTTTTGGAGCTTGTTTGTTGGATCCTGTTTGCGATGAAAACTTTCGCCGTGTTGATTGTCTTTCGACGTTTTTTTTTCCGGCTGTTCGTTCGACGATAAGATTGTATCGTTTAAATTGTTATAATTGTCGAAGTCGACTAATGAGGCTTCGAAAAATCGGGGTACATTGTATTTTGATGAAAATATTCTGATCGATGAAGTGAAAAATGAATTATCGTTCGGAAGTCAAGTATCACTCGACACAGAACCATAAGGAGTTAACGGTGCAGTAAATAACTGCCTTTTTTCCCTCCTGTTCATTCTTCCGATAAGGTTTTTACTCTCGTAAACAATTTAATCCTAGCCGTACGACGATGCATTAAAGAATCCGATTAGTACGTTCTTATATCGAGTAGCACGAACGGAAATACGGTCAGACGGTGCAGCAAATGGTACCGAGGAAAATTGGTCGAACAAGTGGAAGAGAGCAAAATAAAAGTCATTTTGGAAGGAAGGTTAAATAAGAATCGTGGAGTTTCAGTTGCGAGGAAAAAGGTATAAAAGCACCGCTTTAAATGTTTTGTTGTAACAATTTCGTTTAAAGAGACCCTAGGAACTTTTTCTGATTGATTTTTTAACGATTCTCTCAGCGACCGTTTTACGATGCAATTTATTTTACGATTCGAATATCCGTCAGCCAAGAACTTCTGCTTATCTACTATTACATACACATGTAAATTAAAGCGCGACAAATGAATCATCTCTTTTTTAAAAATCAAGATTTTCACATTTATATGAAATTTGGCATAGTCATCGTAAGAAAATTGAAATACACTTTTCGATATCAAGTCGAGCGAATCGGCGAAGACAAATTTTCATTCCTCGACGCGAGATAGAGAAGACCGTGGAAAATGGGTGACTAACAAGAACTCGTAAGAAGAATAAGAAGTGAAGGCAGAGGAGACGAAGGAAAGTCAAGCAGAAGTAGAGAAAATGGAACAGAAAGCAAGCAGAAAAGTGGAGGGCAGAGAAAAAGGATGAGCGTAAAAGTTCCTTTCTTTCTACCCCCGACTGCTCTACGACCTCGTGGCTTTCGTTTCTTCGATTCGTAACGAGGCAGCACGCAAGACTTGGATTTCAGATTTTCTCGCTTCCCCATTCCTCTCGAGTAGCTTTCGTTCGAGGAAACTGTCAGGAACGTGTCAAACTTTCGCGTATGCTTTTGACATCCGACATCCGTTCCGTGGCTCGGGCCAGTACTCGAAAATGGCACACGATGTTTGCCAACGCGACAGCCTTCGAAAATCGTTTTTAATACTTAAACCTGTCGAGATTGATTCGCGTGATTCGAGATAATGATCGGTGGAAAGCTGCTCGAGGGAATAAATAAAATTGAAAATACTTCTGCGGGGAATGTCATCGCTATAAAACGAGATACGTCCGACGTATATTCGGACTGCGAAGGCGATTCTTCTTAAATGAAAATGTCGTGGGGGACAGTTGCCGACATCTGAGAGAAGCAACGGAATTCTTTCGGTTTTCGAAATATATAGGAACATAGAGAGAATTTACAATAATACAAAGAATTATAATCATCAATTCCTGCCATGGATTACCTAGTTTCTAAATTTCTCTTTCCAGATTCTTCACATTTTAGTAAAAAATGAATTTGCTATGAATTATTCTGAATTTAAAGCTACACACGTTCACGTTTTCATCTATCAGACCGTATATAATTTGAATCTGACATTACACACGAAACAACTGATTCGACCGAAGCAGAAGTTTTCAACGATGAAAGGTTATTCCCTTAAATAGCAATTATAATTGCCATAAAAGAACGCACGTCTGTTTCCGCATCGCGGCTCGTTATCCGACGACGTTTCTCAACACAGCAGCGAATAAACGAGAAAACGAAGAATGCCAGACCTCTCTTCAGTGTAAAAAAAAAATAGTGTCGCGAAACTGTTTCGAAACACGAAATGTAAAAGAGTTTCCGAATGTAGGAGAGAATTCAGACACGGCCGGCGTTGAGTTGAATAATTGGGCCTCGTCGGGTTTTATTAAAACATCGCCAGCTCGGCGAGCAGAATCGCGCGAAATGTGTGTATGCAACCATCGGTGATTTATACGAGTTATTTCGTGCTGGCACTATGCTCGTTACGGCAGGTAGGTAGGACGGACTGTAACAGAAAATGAAAGCACGAAAGAACGGCATGCTCACCCCCTATACGGGGTGAGCACGAAGAACACGATCGTCCTCGACGTTTCGTTACAAAACTCGACATTTAATTAATCTTATCCTCAACATTTTCGCTTTTATTAGAAAATTCAACCTCTGTCACTTTTAGATCTCTAAATAATGACTTGACACTAGAACTACCAAACCAGTCAAAATGACTGGTACACAATCTTTTCCAAAAATTCTCCAAACATATAGGAGAGTCATGCAATAGATATTCTCCGCCCATCTCATAAAACATAAATTACAGAATCAATCATCGTTTCCACCCCTTAATTCTCCTTGTTTCAAAGCACTTATTTAATGTATTTAAATATAATAGATTTAACACCGGCAGTTCTAGTGTTAATAAGTATCATGTAATAATTCCGATAAGATGAAATTAGTTTAATATTAAAGTATCGTAAATTACACCGTTTCTTTCTATTTAATTGAAATCTATCACAATGACGTACGAAAAATATGGAATTCCTTTTATCCATGAAATAGTTTCACCCTTTATTTTCAGCAACGCTGCGTACAATCGTACGTCCTCGCAAATTGACTCACTTTACCGATCCTGGAAACACCATTGAACCGCTGGCGCACCGATGCAATCCAATTCCTACCGCTGGGTGTATTTCACAATCGCAGCCTATTAACTCTTATCGACTTACGAGGAAATTCTACCGATCATTTTCCATGGTCCACCCCGTATAGATGGAAGAGACACGGCCTATTTTCCATATACCATCACACCGTTACCCTGTTGTGTGCACACCGAGAGGATGTTATGGATGCGGCGGGCGTGAAATCAAATTTCTAACGATCAGAACGATTCCGGGCGCAGCAATGCGGCCGCTAGACGAAAAGGGGTGAGAGAGAATACGTTGCAACCCCTCTCTTTCGTCCTCGCCTCTCTCTTCGGCCCGTGGCATGAAACCCATCGTGAAACTCCGACCAAACCGATGCTCCGGCAATTCCATCGATCCTCCACCGTTAATCCACTATCGATCTACACGAGGCAGAAATCGCGGCGGCGCAAACAATCGACGGATAAGCGAAGAGTTTGCGACCGTTTTTTGCCCGCGTTTCTTTCTACCCCATCGTGATATTTCGAGACCTCCGGCGAATATTTTTTTTCATAAAGACACCACGAAGCTGCCGTGTGATGTCTATATACCTTTATTGGACTAACAGGATTTCGTTCTTTATAATCTCGCGCCACTCTTCAAATTAACGCCCGCTCGAATTAAAACGGCGGATTTTTATCCGATATCGACGAAAAAAAGGAACCTTTCAATTTCCATCGTTCTTTATTAAACACTTCACGTAGTATCGGATGTTTGACGCCTTTGTATGTTATCCGGAAGATACGGAATTTTGAAATATGAATTGATAAAATGCAGGGTGCTTTATTAATACTATTTCTTTTCGTTCGTTTTACGGTCGTGGATTTGCGGATGAAGGAATTTCATGGGAAGACAGTGCAGATTGAATAGCCGTAAACGGACGATCCGTTGTTTTTGTATCTCAATATTTCTACTTCCGCGACGACAAATCCCCCGGGAACGATCCAAGAGCCACGGCAATAGCTGCCGATTCACTCAATCGGCTTTTATTTCTCTCGAACACGTCGTCAATTACGACGCGCCATGAATTTCCGTGATCTCCAAAAAATACCGTCCCAACGAACCTCGACGTTCCTTCCACCGGCTTTGTATCGCTTGTCTCGTGAAAACGAGTGACTTCGAAATTCGCGAAATGAAAAAATGGGAAAAAAGGAGACGAGAATAGAGAGAGAAACGGTAATTCTGAACAAATGGAATTGATTCATATTTCACGTACACGGATTTTTCAGTGTGCCCGTGGAATTTGGCGATAACGAATGCGCATCTCTGTCGTATCGGTGAAATTCAGGAGCGCCGGATGCAAAACTTCGTACGGCGATTTGATAAATTAACGTGTCCGACATAAATCGCGACGATGAAACGGGGAGAAGGCAGGAGATCGGGGGAGGGTAGGGGGTTTACCTCGATAAACGAAAAGTTTGTCATTTTCTGGCCGGCGATGTTTCCGGCCTCGTTTTCCGTGTATTTTTCCACTCGATTGGAGGCAACGAAGGGCGCGGCAATTGCCACCCCGGGATTTTATTTCTCGCAAATTCCTCTCTCTAATTACAATGCGTAATAAATTCCATGTTCGGTGCGCGATATCGCGCCAACGGCGCCTGGAAATTATGTCGAATATTTCTGATTGCGACGATATTATTTGTTTGCCTTCGCACTCTCGCTTTAAACCACTAAAGTGCACGGCATGACTGCATTTTCGATAAATGAATTGTCGGGTACAGGGTTATGAAAATCACGCGCGAATACTGCTGCAGCGACATCGGCGCAGAAGAAGGAGTTAGAAGAAATTAATCGGAAATTCCACTGCAGAAATGCAGCGGAAAATTCTTCTTGTTTCTACCAAGGAAGATTTATGTGAAGATTCTTTTATGATATTTTTCACATATGAAGATTTATATGAAGACAATTTTTTTTAAATGTATTTCCAAGTATTCTTAGAATTTTTATGTAAACCTTCTACATATTACGAAGTAAAGGAATATTTGGAAAGTCCAATTTTAATGTGAGCCTTGACGTGACTGTTAATCCCTGTTCGGATGTAGAAGGGTTTCGAGACATTCTCTAGGGGTTGCTGTATTTTGTCAAGAGCACGACAGCCAATTTTCCTAACACTTGACTTCTCCCGACCTTGGAAGATCCCGCATCCAAATCGAGAAGTCGTCCCTTTCCTAGAGGATACAACCCCTAGACGAATTTCCAATCGAATTTTAGAAATCAGTTTGAAAGACAGTGCAAGGGTGGCTGTCTGCTACGAAAAGAACGAATGTGGATTTCAGGAAAATTTAAACCATCTTCGACTCACCTTTCCTGACAAATGGCACTGTTTTCAAACTTCATTTTATACATTAACCCTTTGCAGTCCTATGTCGAGCTACACTCGACATAGCTTTTCACTCCATTTTATTTTTTAATGATTCAACATCGACTCGCCAATTTCATAATGATCTTATAATATCACCTAAATACTCGTCAGTACCTAAAGTTATTGTTCTCATTGAAAATAAATGAATAACCAACGATAGAAAGTGTGAAATTAATTTCACTTGGCTCACTGTAAAATTAACAAAACAATTCGGACCGCAAAGGGTTAAACATTTCTATAAATCAACCACTGAATTCACAGAAAATAAATCACATATCTCCAGAACACCTTTGTCATTCCCTATCAACAAATCATTTACAAACTTTCTTTCATAAAATCGAAGACACAAATTCCGCCCCATGGGCTACTAAAAAATAGTCAAAACCCATTCGCCTCACTGTGAAGACCACCAAACGTTCCATTAACTAATTTATTTCCGGCGAGACAAATTTCGCTCCGTCGCGGAGCGTGTAATCAGCGGTAGAGCCGTTCTACCGTCGTGCCCTCTTTTCTGGCAGAGCACCCTCCCGACACCCTCTCTGCACCCTTCCTGCACCCACCCTCTCGTCTCGTACACCTTTCTCATTTACTCCCGCGCGAGTTGGGAGACCGCTCGATGAATCCTCGAACTCGGACGGCATTGTCGTAATGCGGAAAGTTGGGGAATTGGATCTGAAGTTTTCTGAAAACCGGACCCTCCAGCCGTGTTGTGTCCCGGTGCTGGGAACGAAGGGTGGTTGGGGGGTGGTAGATGGCGCGACGAATCGGGAGAAACGGAGACAACGATGTGGTTCGGTGCAATTCGCGATACGTTAATTGCCGTT
This sequence comes from Cerceris ruficornis, assembly GCA_963989415.1. NCBI lineage: Eukaryota > Metazoa > Arthropoda > Insecta > Hymenoptera > Crabronidae > Cerceris > Cerceris ruficornis. The sequence goes on along the minus strand of OZ022521.1, from coordinate 21,025,184 downwards.
CGATTTGTCCGAACGGTTTGCATGGATCGCGAATTTTATCGCTTAATGCAAAAGTGCGAGATTTATGTTACGAGTGTATTAAAGAGGAAGGTCGAATTAGCTTTGTAATTTACCGGTGCTGTAAATTTCGGGAGAGAGTTATATTTCGAGCACAGATTGTGATATTGTACAATGTGAATTTCTTTTTTCTCGTAGTTTTCGATAAATATTGTTTTTTGGCGATGAGTTTCATCGAGGTGGAAAATATACTTGTTTCTGTTTAATCTGATGTTTTTTCCGGTTATTAACCCCTTACCCTGCAATAACGTGTGGCACTCGTGACGCGGTAAATGCAATAGGAAGTTTTGAAGCTTTCAAAAAACTATTAAATTGAAAATGTCAGTCTGTCACGAGACGATCAAATTATTTCTATAATCTTAATATCACGTTTAATTATAGAAAATAACAGTAATCAGGGGGAAATGTTGATTTCACAATTAATTCGGTGTTATTGCGCACACAGTGAAAATAAAAATCGTAGGGCAAGAGGTTAATTGTGATATATATAATTTATTCTTCATCATTCAAGTTAAGTAGTGCCGCTATATCGTATTTTTCAATTATTCAATTTATAAGTTAAAGTATTTTTATAATTATCAGTGCATTTATAATCTGAAGTGAAGTAAGTAGAATTTGATTTATTATTAACAAAGCTCTACTGTCGGATTCCTTTTTCACGGCAGAGCAAAATGAATTTCGTGGTCCGTTTAAAAGCTATTTCATCACGCGTAATGGTAATCCGCCGTGAGATACGAAGGGGCGATAAATACTAGGAAATCGACGATGTCAAACAAATTTCGACGTCGTCTGTCTGCGCTTTCCTCGAAATAATGCAGCCGCAATGGAAATGCCGTGATTTTACGATCCACTGGTACCGACGAAACAATGGGTCCATTATTTATTAGTCGGAGAAACTCCACGCATTACATGCGACGTACTCGTTTCGATCGTCGTACGCTTATTTCCTCAGCAATTTATCCACTCTTCGCCGAAGAACTCAAATTCTCGGCTTCGATATTTCCTCATTTCAAATGCTAATCTCAAATTCTCCTTCATCCCCGACGAATTACGGCCTCTACTATCTCATGAAAAAAATAGATGTTAAATCTTGTTTAATCCCAGGTCGTAATTCTGTTGTCCCAGGAATTAATTAACGCCATAAAAAAGTTCGCGAGCAATCTCGAAAATAGAGATACGCGGGAAAGATAATAAGACTATGAAAATATAAATTAGCAAAAGGGAAGGTTAAAAAATGAAATGTAGCTGGAAATCGTCACCACTGTCCTTTTTCCTCGGGACCTCATTAATCTCATTTAGTCGTACAGCAATATCTGCGAGAAGACACTAAAATCTCTTTAATTGCATATTTCTCGTGGCAGCTCAGTCAAAGGAGTAATATCAAGCATCGCGAAAGCCAATGACGGGGTAGGCTAATTGCGGATGCCAGTTGCTTTTGGGAGACGAGCGAAAATGAGAATTTCAAAGCGCGTCACGTAACTGGCATCGCGTCGATTTCAAGTGCTCCTTCCGAGGGAAATATTAACGGTCTGCCACGAGGGGAAATCTCACGTATACCAATGCGAATTCGTCCTCGATTCGTGCGCCCCTCGAGTACCTCGAAATCGATCAGCACTCGCGGAACAGATTTCGTATATGACGAGGCAAATCGTAGGAAAGCGTTTTCCTGTTTGCGATTTGCGGTAAAACGTTGATTTCCTGCCGGCATCGCGGAAAGACGACGGTTTGGGGGGTGAGTTTACCATTTGCCCGAAATATTACCATTTTGTGACACCGGAATTCTCGGGTTTCTTCTGCTCCGCAAGATTTTTCGTATTTTTTTCTTCCCCTCTTTTTTTCCCCCCAACAAGGTAAATCTCTCGCGTGCTCCTGTACGATCCATTAAAATCATATTCCTGATGCTTGCTTCGGGAGCAACGTTTTCGAGGTTGCAGAGAAACTATATTCGCTATTTGTTAAATTTCATTTTTCATCCCTCTGTTTTTCACACGGGACAACGGTGAAAATTCTGTATACCGGCTAAAACAAACAATATTTTTATGCTCTAATTACGTTCGCCGGGTAGACGCATTAAATTTTCCGTACTCTCGAAAACGTGCCCCGATAGTTAAACATTTTCCGGGCTTTGTTTAACCTAATGCATAATATCGCTTCACCGTCGAGAGGGAAGTATAAATATATGGAAGGTTGGGGTTCGTTTTTCGGAAAGAGCATCTCGAAATCACCTCGCAGTGTGGATTAGGTAATCCCGCTTATAAAAGTGGGGTAATTTATGAAGCTACTTAAACCTCAACCCCCGCGTATAAAACCTCCGTTGTGAGCTGGATTTCGGCATGGCGTTATGAGATGAACTTGAATAAGAGTTATCGCTTTGTAGCCTATCCGAGGCTGCGTTCCGCGATAGTTTCGCGTTAGCATGAAACAAACCATGGAGACAGATTGCACAGTATTATCCAACACTTTTTCCTTCGTGAAAGATTGCACTAAATACAAAATTTCCAACGGTATGGATAATTGTAACATTTTTTTATAATTTTTAACGTAATCGATTAGCTCGGACGTATAAATATATTTTTCCGTTTTGTACTTGAACTTTAACTGCTATTAATTATAATTATGTTTTCACTCCATTATGTTAAAACTCTAAAATAGCTCTGTACCGATTATTAACTTGTACGAATTATGAATACAGGCCAAAGGCAGCTTGTCACAGTCAACCAGAGCAAGCCGAATCAAAGCAGTTAATCATCTTATAATGTCAGCAATATGTCCAGGAACTAACTACAGGTAGTAATAGGTAGCATGATGAACCGAGGGGTCTGAACCCTTGTGAATCTCGAGCGTAAGAGGGTAGAAATGGAGTTGGGACCTGATCTCTATTTCATGGGGTTGCCCGCTTCAGCTTCCAGAAGATACTTAGTGTATATTTACGAAAATGTAATATATTTCACATATCTCTATATAATTTATATAGATTTACCACGAATTTTAGATAATATATAAATATATCATAATTAATATCAGCATTAATAATCGTATGTAATACAGTACTGCAAAGTACCGAATAACATTTCTGCACCGTGGCTTTGTAAATCAATCCGAGGGATGAATATAAATTCACTTTTTTATTAAATTTAACTATCGGATGAATAACTATGTAAATGTATTGGTTTAGCAACCGGGCGAGTAGTTTGCATGCGAATCTGTTTACGGTGAACGAGAAATTTCCATGCGGGGAGATTGCACTCGAAGGAGGACGGAAAAAATCTAAAACCGCGTCTTTTCTACGTGGATCCGAAGCAGTCCTCGATTTTGTATACGTAATGAATGTAAATCTAGGCAACCGACCGGATGTATGAATGTCCGTTTTAAACGACAAAATAACCGGTAGATACACGCCGACCGGGGACGAAAATGTGCATTTAAATGAATGAACCTTCGCAGCGCTTCCGGCGGAAAAGTAGCGAGGAAATTAAAACGGCTGAACATTGTTTTATAAGAGCGGTACGGGGAGTAATTTATTATTGTCGCTGCAAAATTCTCGCGATAAAAGTTTACGATATAACCGGGATACTTTTAAACGTTTAACTCTCTCAGGTATCTTATCTTTATTTCAGCATGTATTCGTTTGCATTTTTTCCACCTCGAGTTGAAGCAGCAAACGTATCAAGCACCGATGTTCTTCTCGAACAAAGTCGAGGTTTGTGCCATCACAAATTCAGCTACAGACGTTAAATCGTATCGGCAGAAACGGATTTCGAAGGCACCCCTAAAGAACGATCACACTCGACGACGCGGAACGGCGAATTTACATGAAATATTCCGATAGTTTTGCGCACAATATTAAAGTTCACCATAGTTTTATACGCCCGCTGTATTTTATTGTCATCGAACATCCAGCAACTCTCTCTCTCCCTCTCTCTCTCTCTCCATGTGCACACGTAGAATCCGGCAGCGGAACACCGGCGCCTCATACTTCCTGAGATTTCTCGTTCGCGCACCGCCAACCGAAAGAACCGCGAGCACATTAAATAGCAATTTATATACGTTACTTACGTATTCATTTTTAAACCATTTAACTTTTCCCGTTATACAACGCCATGAATACACTTCATTTACCTACCGAATTGCGTTTACGTATCATAGTAATCTTTCACTTCTGTTCTATCCTAGAGGATGCCTCCACTTCGTGACTTTTCTATTTCTCTAACCCGGAGGAGGACTCGCAATTGGAGACGGTGTCATTTCTTCTTCCAACAACTTTTAACAACCCTGTTTTCACCCCCGCAGCACCTCGTCGTCCTTAAAACTAAAGTCCAAACATTTCTCCGGTACTGCAGCATCATTTATGCATTAACGAGGACATTGTTTAAGCAAGACCGAAGCACTGACTCGTGTTACACTCTCGCATTAGCTTCTCGAATATCGCATACTTCATTCTTGTGGCCGTCGATCAACGTCCTTCAACACGAAAAGGAACGTTTTCATACCGCGGATCTTGAATTAACGAGAACGGAGGCGATTAAAAAAAGAAAAGGAAAGAAAAGATAAAAGAAGGAGCAGGGAAGAAAGAAGAGAAGATAGTCCGAAGGGTGGCAACCTCCTCCGCGGTGCAGCTTCGTGAAAGAACCAGCCCTGAGCGATTTTCATACAAATTCCAGAGCCGCCGGTAATCATAGCGAAATTAAGGTCATCCATCACCCACGGGGCCCATTCTATTCTGCTACCTCACTTAATAGTATTCCGCCGAGCGACGTAATTTCACTCACCCCTTTTCTGTCCGCGCGTACGCGAAAGGAAAGACAGGCCGTGCAAAGGGACGAAGACGAGAGGAGGAAGGGAATGTGAGACCGGAAGGAGACGTTGCTGCACTTTCTTCACGTGGGGGATAGGTAGCCGTGGTCCTGACGATTCGGATTTACCGGTTGGGGTCCTTCGCCGAGGTTTTTGCGATCTTTGAAGTACAGGCTGCTGAAAGATTGGAAATTTATGGGTGGAAATTGGTGTTTGGAATTTATATTTAATTTTGATGTAGTGAACTGATGGAGGGGTTCGAGGTAGACGGCGAGTATTGGAATAAAATATTGGAATTATTCGAGAGAGATATTAAGATGATTAATTGGATCTGAGAGAGTTTCAGGATAATGTCTGTAAATTATTATGTTTTATACGTTCATGAGTATTTGTACGAATAATTTTTGGAATATTATTGGTGTAATTGTACTGTAATGTTATTGAAGATTAATCGATTCTGAGAGAATAAGTACATGGGATATTTTTGCAATTACGACTGGTTCTGGGAGAAATATCTGCTTTGAAAATGTATGTTCTGTTAGTAGGAATATGCAAAGAATTACAATAATTTCTCAAGAATTCATGAAGAATTGTTATTCGACACATGAGCGCTATTTCGTTTTTAAATACGACGAGAGAATGCGACATGCAGCGGGATCATTGTTTCGATATTTCGCAAACGAATATTTGCAAGTTATCGTACTGGAACACGTATTATTCGCAGGGCTTTCGCGAAGCTCCGGGAGCTCTTCACGTTTCTATATTCCTCGTTTAATTTTAACCGTCCCAGGAATCACCACTACGAGTTTATTAAACATGTCCTTGCAATTAGTTCCCGGGAAATCTATTTTCTTCGTACGTGGAATATATGGGACATTTTTTAACTTCATTGCGGGTTTGTACGACGTGCTTGCTCGAAGAAGATCATCCATTTTCACTTCTCCACGTCGAAATTTCACGCATGGCGAAACTATGAATTAGTGCATTCTCGTACGTTTTGAAATACAAATAAATCGTCCCGTCTTCTCGGTCGGAAGAACGCATCCAAAGTCGTGTCAGACAACTTTGCACATAAAGCTTCGATTAACATTTCACCGTTTTGGGCGAATGAATTTTGCGAGCTTTTAACAGCGCGATTTTTAATTGTCTCAGTTTTTATATAATGCCCTGTTTAATACTTAATGTAACAGTAATGCATTAACGAATGAATCTAAATTAATAATGCTTTCCCTGAATTTTTATCAGTAATTTTAATTGTACATTTCTTACAGCAAACACACGCGATATTAATGGAGAATATAAAATGTTACATAACCGTTAATTTGAAAATTGTGAGTTGTTTGTGATAAACTAAGTTGAAAAGATAATACAAGATGTATTAATTCTTATATTTCAGGCAAATATGTTAAAAAAAGGCAATTTACAATAGCAGAAATTTTTTCCCTAATGCACAGTTGTATAAATAAACATCTTTTATATTTCAACGTAGTTCTCTGTAATTAATACCGTTGTCATGTAAAATCCCAAAAATTTAAGAACCCGTCTCATATCGCCAATGACAAGAAGGTGCAGATGATTAATCACCGTATCACGGAACACAAGGGAATTCATGGCAGATTTTGTTAGCGCTTTTACCGCGAAACAATTTTCCCGTTTGCCAACTCATGTGCGATTGAACCGTTTTAAACCGAAAATGATCTGAAAATGGCACGAACAGGGATTCCGAAGCGGTGAATAGTTATAGGTAGAGATAGTTTCTGAATTCTAACGGTGAAATAATATTTACTTTGCCATATGCATCACACACCGCGAAAGGTATTATTAAACATTCATATCCGCCCTCGTTCCTACGTTATATAAACCATGACCTGAAATTTCGAGAACCGCTTACGAGTATTCAAACGTGTTCCGAATTCCGCATTATGCGTCAATGCTAATTAGATGCAGGAATACGATTGTCATAAATTTGTTGCAGCAGAAAGAGAAACACTTTAATCGCTTAAGTGCATTTCGAAGGAATTCCTTTTTTGTTTTTTTTCGGCTTTAACTGTTATGGTAATTTTGCCTAGGATCTACTTCATTTAGGTGGGTTTCGAATCACCGTGGCTACGATATTTATATTACAATGGAAAAATTTGCCAGAGCTGATAGGACAGGCTTTCAATTTGAGTCCATTAATTTGCGAGTCTGAGATTTTACTTTCTTATCCGCCATAGCTCTCTCCATGGAAACGTGGTTATTAATTCGCTTCTAGTTGAATACTCTTAGCAACAATTTAAATGAATATTCTATCCAATATATTGTGATGTCGGCGTAACAATATGTACAAATTCCTTGCCTTTGTTGATGAAAAAACACCGAATAATACAATTCTGTCGGAATGTCAACAATATTTGAAAATGAATGTAAATATCACGGATGCAGAAATAAGATTTAACAGGGACGAATAAATATGGACAATTTAAAATTCGTGCCACAAATATCAACTTATCGGTGTCGCCGTTGGTGTTTGATATCAACGGGTAAATCGTGTTCACTGATCCCTGACAATTTTACAGTCGGACGACTTTAATTGCCGCAAATACGAGAGCCGAGAAATAATGAAACGGCGGCGTGCCGGGACTCGATTAAAATATGGAAAAGATGCGAATCTAGTTTGAATCGGAGATTTTTCCTCGCCGACAAAAGGAAGGAGCCGAAACGTCGTCGCGAAGGAAATGGAAGAATTAAAATGAAGTCTGACTGTCTGGGGAGGAAGCATGGATATTCCAATTGCCGACAGAAATTCAAATATCGGCCCGACGAATCGTTCCCGTCGTTGAGTCATTTCCTCTAAATTATGATTATGCGATTACGATTTTTATATTGGATATTTCAATGAAATTACATTCGAATTATTTGCAGAAGTTCTTTACACTCGTTATACCCTCCCAGCTTAATGAACGTCTCACTGAAAAAATTCTATCCGTGAAATTTTGAAATAATCCTAATCTCATAATTATCCTAAAAATTACCGCCAACAAAAATTTCCCAAATGTAGAATATACGATTCTAAAATCCTTCTAAATTCTCAATCGTCCATTTTCAGATCTACTCCACCGGAGAGATTTTCAAAAAGTACGATAAAAATATCAAACCACTTTTCACCCCAGAAATTCCCAACGATTTACTCGCCCGTTTCCAACGTTCGCGTCACTTCAGCAGACGATCCTCGACAGTACATAAATTCGAAAATCTCCGGCGAAATAATCCGCCGGTGCATTCTCAGTACGTTTGCAGAGAGAAGTGCATGTCCAGCCAAGGACCTGACCTAATTGCGTTCCCACGAGGGCGTACAACGTCCCAAGGAATACCGTGGTTCAGCATTGGGAATTAGGAGAGGGCTTGGATCTTCGGATTTTCAGCCAAACATGGAACTCACCGAAGTACGAGGGTGTTCCCTCCGTTTTGTTCCTCTTCGTTGAATGCCCGTTCCATTATGAGCCTTCACGAGTGTTCTAGAAGGACTTGGAAAGTGTAGTCTGTGCCAGACAACCGTGGAATAGACGACTACGACGACAGGCTCGTTTAACAACCTGCGAAGGTTGTGTTCCACGATTCTTTGTCTCTTGCCGCCCATCCGACGCTCTCCTAGCGAACTTTTCATAGCGATATACCTTTAAACGATCGAATTAAGGCACTCCCTTCTTACCGTTGAATCTTATTCGTCGGATAAATGATTCGGTTTTCGAGTAATTGACTTCACGACGTGAAAGTTAGTCGGTAACTTTAAGGGTAGTAATCCAGTCATTTTTCACGTTCTCCTACCGCCTTGGCAGACTTCGCGGCTTTATTGCGCGAACTTTGTTCACCGAGTAAACGGAGATGATTTTTCGTTGTGCTTGAAGCAGATATTACTTTTTGTCGATGGTTGTTGAAAATGATTTGAAATTTTAACGTCGTAATTTTATAAGATGCGACGAGGATTAGTCTTTTTGGTTTTGCAGATCACAGGAAAGCGGATTGATGAAGGTTTTAGGGAAGATGGTAAGTTCTAGGTATTTGAGGCCGTAGGATCGTCATGAATATCTTATCGAGTGTATTCACCAAGAAATTTGCCTTCGTAAGGGAAAAGTCAAGTTTCAGGCGGTCGTTGCAGTTCTTCCGCCGTCATGGATGAGAATAGAGGTAATGGCGGTTACGTTCGACGATACTCCACGTAAGTGTAACGATATTTCTCGCCCGAGCTTATCACTCGCCATCTCACTTCCGTTAACGAGCAAACTTCCGAGTGTACTTTTATATTTTTTATTTCTCGCCACCGTCCATAGAGCTTTTAACCGTAGAAGACCGCGCGGAGTGATAAATCGTTCAACTCTCAGGTAAAAAAAAAGAAAAGTATCTTTTAATACCGTAGGTCAGCACATATCGGATAAAGAGTGTGGAGCGACCGGTGCTGAATGTTTACAACTTCTCAACGAGAAAATGCACGAGGAGTCTTTGAATGCGTCGTTTGAATTTATGAGCGCTTAAGCTCAACACGTTCTTATCTGGCTATCGGCGAAAAACTGCGAAGGATGGAAGTTACCGTCGGAGTTCGGCGTTTTTATTAAAGTTCCGTGGAATTGGCGCGATATAAAACCAATCCGGCGATTCGGTCGGCATATAAATGAGGATTTCGAAAATTATTGCAACACGCTTTCACGCAAAGTATCAGGGGCTACCCGAAGGGGACAGGCTGAGTGCTATTCTGTTCGACGCGATATAACAGGGTTTTACCTCGGTAAGTGTGAGATTTAAGTTATCTATGGCTAGATATATGCCAGGAAGAATCGAAAAGCCATAAACCGTATTGCATCTTAGGAGCTTACGGAAGTTTATCTGAAATTATTACCGTCCGTAGGGATTAAATCCTATATGGATTGTCCGATTCCTTTGTCAACGATTTAGAATTTTATTAACTGTAAAAAATAGACGTGTCGACCGCTTATTTTTGTGATTTGGTAAACCGAAAGATTACGATGATTTTTCGTAATATGTTAAATGGTATTTTTCCAAGTACGAGACGAAGAGTGAAAAAGGAAAATAACTCGAAGGTCTGATATTTCTTTCGGTCGACTATTTTCTAGTTGGTGTATAGTGAGAGAGAAATTCAATAAGAAGAAGGGAAAATAAAGATTCTACGAGGTCTGAGAAAACAAGAAAAATAAGAAAAGTTCTCGGGATAGTGCTAATAAAGTTTAGAACCGCAGGGTGCAATCTAAATGATAGAAACTGTATAAAATATGTTTTCAAATGAAATAATAAAACTCACTGCACAAAGAAAAAAAACTGTGACGTGATTTTACTATTTTCAGATACCATCAAAGCTTCCTGCTGCAAACATTCTCCTGGAAATTCCACTTTTTCCAATATTCAATCTCCGATGTAAAATAAATTGACCGGACATCAATATTTTGCATTAATACATTTTCTATCACCGCAATATATTCAACGAATCTGTCCAATTCACAATCCTCTTTAAAATTCTTCGAAAAACATCCCACAACATTAATATCCGTTTATTATATATATCTGTTAAAATCTAAAACCACCGATAGAATTTCCCCAAAAATATGCAAGACCTTCACCCTTTGCGGTCCGAATTATTTTGTCAATTTTACAGTGAGGTAAATGAAATTAATTTCACAACATATTCTATCGTTGAATATTTATTTTTTTAATGATAGCAATAACTATAGGTACCGACGAATATTTCGATGATATTGCAAAACCATTATGAAATTGGTAAGTCGATGTTAAATCGTCAGAAAATAAATTGAAGTGAAAAGTTATGTCGAGTATAGCTCGATATAGGACTACAAAGGGTTAAGCAAACTAATTCTAAGATCCTTACAAAATTCTCTTCATCTACCACACGTATCCCATACAGGACAACAAAGAAAAACCACTCCGATAAACGTAGAATGCATGATGCATTCGTGGTCCAAAGCCTCGCTGAGCTCCCAGAAAAACAAAGAAACGAAGGAGGAATTTTGTCGAAAAATTGCAAGAACTTTCTCAAGGCTTGTCGAAGGCCTTTTCCGCTCGCCACGAAGTTCGTTCGGTATCCTCGCGGCGCGCAGACTTCGTGGAAGGGGGTTGGAGACGCTTCGAGAAACAGTAATTTTTCTTTCGAGACCCTTCCTCGCGTCCCACCCCCATTTCAGGCGATGGCGCTACTTCTACACACGTTGAGAGGGACTTAAGAGCGGCGGTGGTGGCCTCGTAAGAGTGGAAGTATGACAAATTGAAACGGCCATCGACACAAGCGATCTCCAATCATATCGGGTCGTATAAGCCGCCCTTCAACTTCCTCGAGTATGAAAACCGACGACACGAGTGCGCCCGGTATCTATGGCGAACGTGGTGAAACTTACGAGGAAACAGGGTTTTTGAGAGTTACTGCTTCTAATTTTTGTCACAAATTGTCTCAAATTGTCACGGTTTGACAAAGCGTTTTACCTCGAGTCGTGGAAGAATTTTACCATTAACAGTAGATCTACGAGGATGGCCTTGTTCTCAATTTTTTAGTAAATGTTCCTGAAATGTCGAACGCTGTTTCTTTTCAAACAAGCAATTATTTTTTTCCAACGTACTTGTTTGACATTTTTAAATATATTGGATTATTCATCGATAGATCTAGAGTTAATGAGTCAAGGATCTATGTCTGTTTTCTCTTGAGTGTATATTGAAATATTTCCATTATTATAAACTTTCTATTTTTCTGGTAGCATGTTTCTTTTATCTGTTTGGTATTTTATTAAATATTCGATGAATTCGTTTATCCAATGCTGCCAGGAATTATTAGGATATATTTTAAGAAGTAACAGCCACGTATTTGTGTTAAAGTTAACAAAGTAGCTTGTCGATATTCCATATCGATAACTTGTAGAGGTAGAAATAGGAATACTTTCATCTCGACGATGCTCTTTTATAGGCTCGTATGACGGCAATCGTCGACGAGGACGAAAAATGGTTTGAAACAGCTTGAAAGCTCCGCAACAAATATTATCGTAACGTTTAATCGACGAGCAGTTTAACACCAGCAATCGAAGATACTTTGACGGCGATCAAAGCTTTGCATATCGCCGAACGAAATTGAAAAATGTCTATTGTATCGTGCTTTTGTACGGTGCAGTTTTAATAGCAATCAATACGTTGCACCGTTCGTCCACCATCACCGTAATGGAAAGGAACTGTCGGCCGAAATAAACAAGCAGAACTGAGAATTACTGTAACAATTTACAGGTCGCGGTGCAAATGAATTTCGTCGAAAACGCGTGTGGCCGGTGGACGTTAATTTAATTAAAAGTATGGAACAAGAGCGGAGTGAACAACGAAGTTGTCTAACATGATTAAAAGCGGGATTGATTAATGTCGAGTTCCGCGTTCGTTATAAATCATTTTCAACGCCCGAACGGAAAGATAGCCCTTTAGGATTTGTTCGATTATATGGGGACAAAGCAACGGGGACCTATTTGTCCGTTAAAATAAATTCTACGATGTCTCGATTTAATTTTAACGTGTCGCGGATACTTTGTGAATCGATCGAAAATTTTAACAAGCTCGATTTAATCAAAATATTGGAAAACGCGAATACTTTCCCTTTGTCGATATCATTGCGTTTTCATCAAATAATTTTTCCGAAATAGGTGAAGCTAACGATTTCTATGTTCAAATTCATCGTGTTAAATTTACCTTTTTTTGTTGAAACTGGCAGCAGCTGAAATTGCTCTTAATATCAAATTTACGGGGTCCGACTTTTTTATAAACGTTTTTCCACTTTATCGAGAAACAATACAGTAGAAATTTCACGTGCAAGTATAACAGACTTACGTCCGTAGATCTAGTGTTAAAAAATGTATTGTCCTAAAAATACTCAAAAATCTAAACACAGCGTCGATTATAGAAACTGATAAGTTACTCACGCAGTGCCGTTATGTCGTCCAATGGAGATCAATCGATAGATCTGCAACTCGATTCTTTGACCAGTGTCCGGCACAAATCTGTACGTACACCTCGAGGGTCCTTCAAGAGACGGCGACTTTATTTGCCCGAAGCCACGATCCGATTTATTGAGTAACTGCCTGCTGTCCAGGGTTATATTGCACACTGAAATGAAAAAGAGAGGCGGAATAAGAGGGCGGAAACGCAAGGAGAATGCTCCGATCGTTTACGCCGATCAGAGACACGTCACGTTGCTGCAGATGTGTCAAAGATTTAACTGATATCCTTCTGACACTTATCCTGCCAGCCTCTTCCCTTTGTCGTTTCTAGTTCATTTTCTGGAAGTGTTCCGATAAAGTTACACTCGGATATCGATTTCTCTAAATTTATTGTATAACTACTTTCTGACAGAAAACTCAATCGATAAATGTTGCAAAGTCCAAGATAAAATTTGCACGACGACAGACGTTGCAACGACACAAGATAAACTCTATATCGTTTCAATATATATAAACTTGGAGGATTAAAAAACAAAACAGCACGCACGAATCCTTTGGTACAAAACGAATCCTCGCGGTCTAAAGCGATAACGAGCGGATGGTAAGAATGGAAAAGACCACAAAGAATAGAACGATCGTCGAACAATGAGGGATCGTGTCAACGTTGGAATCGCTCGGCTCGAAACTGCGTTTTAACGTATCCAGAAACATCCGTCTCGTCATTACGGCGGCTGATGCAACACCGCTGCACATTAAAACCTCGAATCCCGGCGCTCCTCTCGGACGGAAACGTTTATTTGAAACGTTTCTTCCGAACAATATGTTTCCTTGTTGTCCACGCGAAATCCGGGTCACGTGGTGCAGATGGTGGAAGTGCAACATCGCGGCAAAAGAAAAATGCCGGCGTCACTCGTAACGATTTTTCTTGCTTACGCCGTTCCGTCGACGGGGGCCAAGACAAGGCAAGGGTCTTCGTCTTTCCGTCCGGGCGACGAGTAGTCGCGACACCACCGAGCGATATTATGGAGCCTGTCTGCCATAAAGCGTAATTCGATTCTTAATTGCTCTCCGCGGAGGGACAGCTCGCGAACTCTGCATCTTACCGTTTAATATTGTGCTTCGCGACTTTTCCCTGCTATATTTATTGTCGCGGACTTTTCTAAAGATCCTTTTACAAGTCGCGATTAATGAGATACTCTCAGGCGCACGACTCTTTTCCATCGAACCGTTCTTAATCCCTTTCTCGTTGGCATTTAAGTCGTGGACTTCAGAGGGTGATGCGTTCATCGATTTCAAAATGCTCGGAGAATTCGAAGAGAGTGGAGTTGTGGAAATCTACGTGGGACTGGAAAAAGTCTCTAATGAACATCTGGGCAAGAGAAAAGAACATAGTGAATAATGCTCAAGAAGAAAGAGGTGCTGTGAGCAGTGACGTATGGGAACGAGCAACCTGGCGCAGAGTGGCGAACGACATGGTAACCATATCACTCAGTTTTTATGCATTTCTTTACTGAAGTATATTTTATTGTTGTAATTCATTTTATTTTGGTTTATTTAACTAAGGGTTTGTTGTTAAGATGTAACGACAGTCGATTAGAATTATGTTGTCAATATTCTCTTCTCCTCAGCATTTTATTTTATTTGACGATAGGAGGAAACTTTAATTAAATACACGACACTGTTATCGAAATCGGATCGATTTTCCGAGAATATTTCAATCTTGTGGGTTTTCGTGGAAACCTGAGAAACTGAGTGGGGGATCGTTATTCAGGAAAGTTCGTAAACGAGTACATAAAGTATTCGATTGTTCAATCGCAGTCTTTGAAACGCGAGTAAAATGAGAAAGGTACATTACCGGTACATAGTTTCATTAGCCATCAAAATGCAAACAATCTAATTGCTTCTAAGTATACATTTCAGCCGTCGGGTTTCTAAGAAAAGCCAACTCAATGGGAACAAAGATCTTGATGGATGAAACGTGAGAGCAGTATCGTCTAAGGCAATTAGCAAAGAGAAAACTTAGATGAATGGAATTTAAGGAGGAGAGAACCTTCGCTCCGAGTAATTAGTCATAAGAAATACCAGATGGTAGGAATGCCGTAGTAAATTTTCCTGATACGATTTATACTTCCTCCGCAAATGTAGACGTGCATCTTTCGCAAACGGGTATCCCAAAGAAATCGCCGCCTCTTTTTCATCAGGATCTACCCTTTCCCGTGTCTTTTGGAGCATTACGAGCCGTTCATCCTGTTATAAACGTACCCTTCCTTTTTCTTCCTCTGTCCCTCCGTCACCCCTTCTCTCTCTCTCTCTCTCTCTCTCTCTCTCTCTCTGTCTCTTCTCCTCTATTCGTGTCCAGTCCGACGCCATCCAGCGGCGTAATCCACGTCTAAAGAGACTCAACCGACACGCTTTAATTTCCACTTGTTCGCATGACACGAGCGCCAGAAAACGAGAAACGGGGAGAGTGGCTTAATGGCGCAAATCTTGTTTCTAACGACGACCCGGAGTCAAAGAGATAGTCCTGCCTTTTCGACGTGACGTAATTACATTCCGTAGAGGGCGGAGGTAAACACTCGGATTAGACGATCGGCCAGGTGAGCGTGCGTCGAGGAGCACAGAGGAAACGAAAAGACAGTGGAGTGTGCTCCAATTGCCAGTTATACGACTAATGAGTTTAACATCGAAAGACCCAATTCGACCTCGAGGGTTTTCGTGTGGCTCTGCGAGAATATATACATATATTGCATGCAAATTTCATTTAACGTAGGAAGGACGAATATTAATCGCGCGGAAAGTAAATGAAAATATGAGTCGAGACTAAACGAGCGAACTTGGACGAGCGGGGGTTAATTTGAGATTATGAGAATAGAGAGAAATGATCATGAACCGTAATGGTGGTACTTACTGTTGGCGCAATGCTGCTCGAGGCCACACTGAGCGCATCTGTCCGGCGAAGATGCACCGCAACTGCATCCTCCGGATGGCACGCAGCAAGCACATTCGTTGCTGGACGAGTTAAAGCTGCAGGAGCAACCCTTCGTACTTTGCGTCCAAAGATCCACTTGACCTGAAACGAAAACCCCATGTTACAAGATACGGTAGTTTAAACATTTTGTATATCTCTGCAAAAGAAATATTATATTATAATAAAGTAGATAAATAATGTAATATAAGTAGTTTGGAGTTATCTTTTTAAATCGTATTATTAAAGCGACGTGTAGAATCGCAAGAATAACTTTTCGTTTGTAAGCGTTCAAGAACAAAATTCGGTAAAAAATAAAATCCAGTGATAAGGTACTCTTCGGATCAGCATTTAGACTACTGCATTTTTCGAACGCAAACGATTGCACGGTAGAACGAACGTAACGCGGGAAATGTAATTCTTCGAGCAGTAGGACAACACTGCCGTGGAATTCATGATACTTCGTATTTTCCACGTACTTCATAGCGGGCGAAATTGCAACTCAAACGATTTTCACTATTCGCAGGGCCTTTGTCGAATGGTTTTGTTCGTCCACTCGATCCGTTTTCGGCTTGGCATTCCTACCGTAGTATTACGTTTTTCGCCGTTGCGATCGTACCACTATTTCTCTCTTTTTGTCTCTTCCGCTCTCACCCTCTCCTTTTCTCCGACCCTCTCGCGCGCACACCCTTTTTTTTCTATTTCCCTTACACCCCCGTGTCCCAGGACACCGATAAATAGAAATGCACCGAAAAACAGAACGAAGGCGGAATATAACCCCACCGACGAACGATTGCTCATTGTTTTTGCCCGTTCGTCGGGAACCACTGACCGAACATATCCGCTCTTCTTTAAATTTTTATTGGACCCTTTGTCTCGCTTATCGATTTTCCAAATATCCCCCCTTCTTCGAGGGAACGTGATAATTGACGAAACTAGGTGCAGCTCGAATTTCGAGCAGGAATTTTCGAGGGAAACTGTGAAACTGCTGCTTCGAAACACCTGTACGCGCAAACGTATCTGAATAGCATCGAGATAACTGTGCATGCACGTATACGCGTATCAAATACCAGTAAAAAAAAAAGTACCACCACCGAATTACCCTCGCCCCATCATCGCTTCCGCGAGCACGTCACTAACAAATGTTGCAAAATTAACTTTCATAACCATCCTGCTTTTATTTCCTGTGTAGCGCGAACTACGAAATTCGACGGAACTCGTTGAAAACGTAACGCCGTACGGGCATTTAGCGTATTTACAATCGGATTCCCTTATTCGCCCTGGCACGCAATTGTGAAAATACTGGATACAAATCGCAACGGAAGAACAATGACAACCATTCACCGGTGTCGTCCAGCCCGATCGATCCTAGGGTTCGATCCGACGATCGTGGTTATCCGTTGTATACACAGCGAGGAAAAAGTCTCGCTCGATTCGACGTCTAATAGAGATTTCCGGTTGATTCTGCAAACGCAGAGATACGTGTACGTGATTGATTGTCTTCCTCGTCGTAGATGGAGAACGAGAACGACGGAAGAGAACGAGAACGAAGGAAGAAGATCGAAGGGATGAGAGACGAACGCGACCGGGAGGTTTGGAGAACGAGAAAGATAAAAGAGGGCGAGAGGTAAGCGAGAGAGCTCGGGAAGATGTAGATCGGTGCAAAAGAGGAAAAAGAAGAGTAGATGGGGTAGATGGTGGTGGAAGAGGACGCAGAGGAAGAAGACATAAATTTCGTGCCAGTGTAAAAAGGGCGTTAAGAGGAGAAGCCCCGGCACCCCCGATATGTCAATATCCCGAGGAAATACGGGGCGGTACTTGGCCAGAGGGGTAGTAAAAATAAAGCAAACTTTATTGCCGGTGCCGCCGCCGCCACCACACCACCACCATCACTATCGCCACCATCGTTTCCACCAGCGTCACAGATACCCACCAGAGTGCCACGATAGCTGTGAATGTATTTCGGAAAAACGTTCGTGTACGCGAACGCTTTAGAGCCGTGAATGTGCTAGAAAGGTAGCCGGATGGGGGTTGGATTTCAGGGGATTTCACGGTAGAAGGGAAGCTGGGAAGAGAGCGCTGAAATAGAGGGAGGCGGACACTTCCAATTGGATTCTTAATCCATCGATTCGGGCTCGATTACAGGGGTTTGTTTAACCGGCGAGGAGACGTCGATATCGCTGGGATAAAAGGAAACTGGAACTGCGGGGCAACGGTGCCGGAAAGACGCGCTACGTGCTGCCGCAAATGAGGGAGAAGTAGACCCTGGGCAAGCTATGTGCTTTTTCGGTGAACTCCGTAACCTAAGGGTCACGGTCAATGTTAGTGGAAGAATATCGATTTGTACTATTGCGAAAGTCTTTTAATTCATTGTTATACTTATCGAATTATAGGAATGTATCATTTAAATTAGAAGAATTCACATCGTTCATTTTTCGTGCATGGTGTGTCTTTAAAGAATCTCGTGTTTTTTGCAAAAATTCGTTTCAAATTAAAATTTCGTTCCCGTCGCAATTCCACGTTGTAATTGCGCTTACCAGATTGTTAAAAAATGTAGAATCCATAAGAGTGGAAAATATTTTTTGCACACCGTTTTTCTTCTATTTTTGACAAATTCCTCGCGGAATGCGCCGAAAAATCTCATGAATTTCGCACAGCAGGTACTTCAGTTTTGTGACAGCTAAACCCCATAAGCTGTTCAGTCTATAACTCGTCCCTTGCGGTACTTTGTGCGCCAAAGAAAGGGGGATGAGAACGGTAGCGGGGAGGGAAGACAGTCGCGAGGAGGCCGAAAATGAAGCAAGTAGAGGGTGGAAAAGGATGAAATCACAGGAAGAGAGAATCCAGCACAAACAAAGCCACGTTGGCCAGCCTCTGTGTTCCTCTATCTGCTACTTTATTTTTAGAACCTCCTTCTACCGAAAGTATTCCTTTCCTTTCACCGCGGTTGCTTTACTTTTTGCCTCGCTCGGGAACATTAAGGGCTGTTCGCACCCTTGCAGCGTGCTCACGGTAACCCGCAGAACAAAATGCATGAATCACGGAATGAAAACACGCCTTGGCACGGATACAGGATAACGACTATCCTGGTTTTTGCAGTTAATTCTCCTGCCGCTTGGAACGGGAATTAGCAGCTAGCGTGGTTGGTTTTATCATTTGTGTAGCGCAATCTTCCATGTAATGGAAGATTAAAAAGTTCGTACATCGGAAGATCTGGAAGAAGAAATTGCCAATTTTTACGAGCTTTAAACATTCAACAAAACTTCGTTGAAAGAAATCTGACATGTGACATTTTTCTTTCAAAGTTTCCATAATGTTTAGAAAAAGTGATTTGGCAATCTTCACACGGGTGGTTATGGTGGTCATGGATTACCCACTCTTAATGCGCCTGAGTTTAAACTTCCATCAGCTTTTAAATACGTTTCCTCCCTGATATTAAGTATTACAGAGTCAGCAGAGAAAATTACAATCTCCTAGGCAAAATAGCCATGTCAATTAAAGCCGAAAACTACAACAAAAAAAAGAAGCTTTCCATCTAGCAATAGTTGTAAACTTATTGCATATAATTTTATATAACACCGTTAACATTAAATCTATTTCCCCATTCTACCTATCATCGTTTCCTTCACCCTCTCGATATGATCGAAAATTTATTTCACTTATCGGAACGACGGCAATTAGGGAAACTTAGGTCGGAGGGACCACTGAACTCTAGCTTCGGACTAACTGTCGGCAAATCGTGGATGCAGGTGTGGTAGACGACAGTCGAATGAAGAGATCCACTTACCGTTCACTTCGCTCGACGTTAAATTCTAATGAAGCGAGGGTCTGCACGATTTTAGCTATCTGCCTTCCCGGTAGATCGTGATCTTTCCGAGCGACGTAGAGACCCCATGTAAAATGGCTGCCGATACGGTCCGGTCGCTGCGGTCAGCCCTTCCGAAGTGTCTAATAATTTTCATTTAAACGCATATCGCTACATCCGAGGCTCTTTCGTGCAGCTGCTCTCCATCGATGAAAGCCGCACGCATTACCGTCGTAATAGACAAAATGCCAATGGTCAAACAGAGATCTACGAGGGATTTTCGAGTATCATTCCGTGCCGATGTTACTAAATTGAAATTACCCGAGAATGTTCCGATTTACGTAGAGAGGTTCAAAGGTAATTCTTCTGTATGTTGTAGAAATGTACATTAATCATTGCAAATTTTGCGAAAAGAATACGTTAGTATAATGAAAAAAGAGAAAATAGCATCGCTGTAACGGCAATAGATAAAATGATAATGGTCGAATAGATATTCACGAGGGATTTTCGAGTATCATTCCGTGCCGATGATACTAAATTGAAAATACCCCAGAATGTTTCAATTTATGTAAAGAGGTTCAAAGGACATTCTTTTGACTCTTGTAGAAATGCACATTAATCATTGAAATTTTTGCGAAAAGAATGCGTTAGTGAAATGAGAACAGAGAAAATAGCATCGCTCTAACGGTAACAGATGACAATGGTTGAATAGAGATTCATGAGGGACTTTCGAGTATGATTAGTTACTGTGGGAATTTTATAAAACCCGCGCGGATCAATCTAGATTCGTCTAGAGGGATCCACCGTAAGAACAAAAGACAGACGAAAGACGGACGTGGACTGCACGCGGTCGAGAAGACGCAGAAAGAGAGTTGACGAACGCCACGTTAGACGGACACGTTGGTTTTTAGACGAGTAGACGTTATAGACGAGTAGACGTAATAGACGTAATAGACGAATAGACGTTATAGACGAATAGACGTATTTAGACGAATAGACGTTATAGACGAATAGACGTATTTAGACGCATAGACGTAGTAGACGAATAGACGAATAGACGTACAAGTAGACGAATAGACGCGACTAGACAGACGTTTGTGTATTTATTAGTAGTCATAAGAGTGTGTGTGTGTGCGTTCAAGTATTTTCCGTACTTTTGTGTTTCCACTTGTATTTTATTTTTTTTAACGTGTATTTGTAATAAATATCCTACAAACTTTGGGGGCTCGTCGTCCGGGATACGAGTGCTGAAACATAGTGAAAAACGAGAACGCGAAGAGTTTATAGACTTGCAATATTTGTGACGAACAGTATCTTAATCGAAGTGAAGAAGAGTATTTAGAAGAGACGCAGTCAGGAGAGCCGCGTAAGTTGAACGCATCCTGCAACATTGTATGCACGATTCGCATTAGCACGTTTCTGCGATCGAGGAACTGTACAGTCAACGCAAAGAAAAAATTCGATAGAGACTTTGATTTTAATAAAATAGTTTAAGTTCACCGATAAGATGGAAAATTTAGGAGAGATTGAAACGATTAAACGAAAACTGAAAACGGCATCAGTAGCTTCTGTAACCGCTTTACATAAATTCGTTTTTGAACAAGAAGGTGATAGAGGCAATCGTAAGCGACTACGAGCATTTGAAGGTTTCAAATTTAGCGATGGTTCGGAAGGACATACAAAGAAACTGGAAGATGCAAGAAGATTGACGATCGGTGATTTAACCTCGTGTTGTAATATACTTGGCCTTGACTATACGGGAACCAAAGAGGAAATAATACGACGAGTGTGCAACGGATTAATGAATTTAGATTCATTGATAGGAAATATTGAGGAAGGAACCGAGGATGAGGATGAAGAAGACGTTTTAGTTGAATCCGTAAAAGACTGTGACCTTGCAGCGGAGACAGTCCGTGCAAGCAACAATGTATCAGAAACGGTACCGCGTGGAGAGCGAAACGATTCGAGATTTTCGATGGGATACAAAGACGTCGAGGACATTTTACGCATTTTTGATGGAGGAGATTCGTATCCGGTAGAAAGATGGATCATGGATTTCGAAGAAGCTGCCGCATTTTTTGGATGGTCCGAACTACAGCAGATAGTATTCGCGAAAAGGTCTCTTAAAGGTCTTGCAAAATTAGTCGTGCAAAGTGAGGGTGTTATTAAAACATGGCAGAAAATAAAGACGGTATTGTTGGATGAATTCGCGACGAAAGTAAACAGTGCGCAGTTACATGAGATGCTGACTAAACGTAAATTGAGGAAAGACGAAACCATCCAGGAATATTATCTTCACATGAAGGAGCTAGCTGTGCGTGGAGCAATTGAACCGGAAGCGCTAATTCAATATGTAATCGATGGTATACCGGATGATTCTGCAAATAAAAATGTGCTATACGGCGTGGGAAAATTGCAAGATTTCAAGGAACGTTTGAAAATATACGAGACAGTACAGAAGAGGAATAAAGAAAAGTTTAGAAGCAGCCAGCAGAAACCTAGAGAACATCGGGGAAAAGATGTTTGGACGAGGAAGACAGAGTATCCGAAGATTTTACCGCGCGAAGTAGGAGATGATCGAAGAATCGAGGCGTATTGTTTTAATTGTGGTGATAAGGGACACCGATCCGTAGAGTGCGAGAACAGAGCGTTAGGTAAGAAATGCTTTAAATGTAAGAAATTTGGACATATTGCAGCAAACTGCGAGAACGGTGACCGTCGTGAGAAACCATCACCGTCAGGAGTGCGACCCTCAGTGAACAATATAACGACCTCGCAAAAGAATAGTATGTATAAAAACATTATTTGTGGTGATTTAGCTATAGATGCGTTAATTGATACAGGTAGTCAAGTAAGCGTTATGCGTGAATGTGTATATAAAAAGACTGGAATGTGTGAGTTGCATGCGTGTGAAATTATATTAACAGGTTTGGGTAAGTGTGAGATTAGAACGTTAGGATACTTTCAAACAACTATTTCTATCGATAGTGAAGAATTTCCCTGTACAATGTACATAGTACCGAATGATTCGATGTCAGTAGATGTTATAATTGGTTGTGATATTTTAAATTTAGCCGAAGTTAAGATAGATGTAAACGGTATTACAGTTCGGAAAGTAACACCTGCTATATTTTTATCTCATATTGATGTTTCGAATCAAAATTCTTTAGATATCGGTGAGCACAATGTTAAAAGGCACCGTGACGAAGTCGAAAAGTTAATTTCGAACTATAAACCGGAAAAGACGAAAAGTACCGATGTAGAGATGAGTGTTATTGTTAAGGACGACCAACCAGTTTTCGATAGACCGCGACGTTTACCGGTAGTCGAACGTGAAATAGTAGATGCACAAGTGGAAGGGTGGATTAAAGAAGGGGTGGTAGAACCGTGTGTGTCTGAGTATGCAAGTCCTGTCGTGGTTGCGAGGAAGAAGGATGGTTCGCCGCGAATCTGTATAGATTACCGGAAAATTAACAAAATCATTTTGAAGGACAGATACCCACTACCCCTCATCGAGGATCAATTGGACAAGTTAGTGGATGCTAGAGTGTTCAGCACAATAGACTTGAAGAGTGGATTTTTTCACGTGACGGTACGGGAAGAATGTCGAAAATTCACGTCCTTTGTTACGCACAACGGACAGTACCAATTTTTGAAAGTACCGTTTGGACTGTGCAATTCGCCTTCGGTATTTCAAAGATTTATTAATTGTGTATTTAGGCATTTAGCAAGCCGTGGAATTGCTATACCATATTTAGATGATGTGATAATACCTGCAGTGGACGAGAACGAGGGAATTTCGAGGCTCAAAATGGTTTTACAGACAGCGAAGGAATACGGCTTGGAGGTAAATGTTAAAAAGTGCCAATTTTTAAAACGAAAGGTTGAGTTTTTAGGACACGTAGTGGAAGAAGGTCGAATTTATCCATCACCTGCGAAGACGGACGCTGTGGTACGCTTTCCAACGCCAACGACGACGAAACAAGTGCACAGTTTTGTTGGACTCACTGGGTATTTTAGAAAATTTATTCCAAATTACTCCAGAATTGCCAAACCGTTGACAGACTTGTTGAGAAAGGATTCCAAATTTCGATTTGAAGTAGAAGAGAAGACGGCTTTCGAGTTGCTGAAAAGAATATTGTCACAGAATCCTGTTTTAAATATTTACAATCCGAAATATGAAACTCAGGTCCACACAGACGCGAGCAGAGAGGGCTATGGAGCCATATTAATGCAAAAATCGCCAGTTGATAATAAATTCCATCCAGTATATTACATGAGTAAGAAGACTACGTCGGCGGAAAAGAATTATTCGAGTTACGAATTGGAGGTTTTAGCCGTAATAGAAGCCTTAAAACGCTTTCGCGTGTATCTTCTTGGTATAGAGTTTAAAATAATCACGGATTGCCAGGCATTTCAGAAGACCATGGATAAGAAGGACCTTACTACGAGAGTAGCTCGATGGGCGCTACTATTAGAGGAATTTTATTACACCATTGAGCACCGATCTGGTACCAGGATGGCGCATGTCGACGCGTTGAGTAGATGCCCTGTTATGTATGTGCAGCATGACGGCGCAATCGCGAAAATAAGAAGAGCACAGCAAGACGACGACTCGATTAAAACAATAGTAGAATTATTGAAAGAAAAACCTTACGAAGATTATATTTTAAGGAACGGTATTTTATATAAATTTGTTTTAGGCCGCGATCTATTAGTTGTCCCTAGATCGATGCAGATGGAAGTGATACGGCAAGCGCACGAGAAGGGTCACTTTGCTGTAAAGAAGACGGAAGATTTGTTAAAACAAGAGTTCTACATTCCGAAATTGCCGCAGAAGATAGAGCGCTTCATTGCTAACTGCGTTACCTGCATTTTAGCAAATAGGAAGGCTGGAAAACAAGAGGGTGCTCTACACCCGCTATTTAAAGAAGACGTCCCACTATTTACTTACCACATAGATCATCTAGGACCTTTGGAGTCCACGAGTAAAAACTATAAATACATTTTAGCCGTTATAGACAGCTTTACGAAATTTGTTTGGCTGTACCCCACCAAGACGACGACCGCCACAGAGGTAATTAGAAAATTGGAGGTACAAAAAGCTGTTTTTGGGAGTCCGCATCATATTATCAGCGATAGAGGCACAGCTTTCACCGCAGGCGAGTTTCAAGAGTATTGCAAAGGGGAAAATATTAAACATTCGACGGTAACAACAGGATTGCCACGAGCTAACGGGCAAGTAGAACGTTTAAATCGGATAATTATCCCTGTTTTGACGAAATTTGCGATAGACGATCCCATGAAGTGGTACAAGCATGTGAATGACGTACAACGTGCCATTAATTCGACGTTTCAAAGAAGCATAAACACTACTCCATTTGAGTTACTTACCGGTACGAAGATGAAGGGTGTTTCAGATTCGAGATTAAGAGAAATTATTGAAGAGGAGGTAATAGAAAATTTTGGAAAGGGTAGGGACGAATTACGCCAATCAGCGAAGCGACAGATTGCAAAAGTTCAAGAGGAGAATAAGAGGACTTATAATTTACGACGACGAAAGCCAAATACGTATCGAATAGGTGATTTAGTGGCCATAAAACGCACGCAGGCGGGACCTGGCCTGAAGTTAAAAACGAAATATTTAGGGCCTTACGTTGTAATTAAAGTTAAGGGACGAGACACGTATGATGTACGAAAGGAAGGTGTACAGGAGGGGCCAATGATGACCTCTACCTGCGCGGAGTATATGAAGCCGTGGTGTGGGGATGACTTGTCATCCGAGGCGGATGACTTGTAGGATGGCCGAGTGTGGGAATTTTATAAAACCCGCGCGGATCAATCTAGATTCGTCTAGAGGGATCCACCGTAAGAACAAAAGACAGACGAAAGACGGACGTGGACTGCACGCGGTCGAGAAGACGCAGAAAGAGAGTTGACGAACGCCACGTTAGACGGACACGTTGGTTTTTAGACGAGTAGACGTTATAGACGAGTAGACGTAATAGACGTAATAGACGAATAGACGTTATAGACGAATAGACGTATTTAGACGAATAGACGTTATAGACGAATAGACGTATTTAGACGCATAGACGTAGTAGACGAATAGACGAATAGACGTACAAGTAGACGAATAGACGCGACTAGACAGACGTTTGTGTATTTATTAGTAGTCATAAGAGTGTGTGTGTGTGCGTTCAAGTATTTTCCGTACTTTTGTGTTTCCACTTGTATTTTATTTTTTTTAACGTGTATTTGTAATAAATATCCTACATTACTAATTATCAATGATGCAAAATTGAAATTACTTGGGAATGTAACAACGTACGTAGAAAAGTTCAAAGCATCTTCTTGTGTATTTTGTAGAATTACACATCGTTCGTTGAATGTTTGATGGAAAAAACGTTTGTGCGGTGCAGAGAGAAAATGTAAGAATGCAGCATAGATTTTAAAAGCTTTGTGGCGCAAAGGAGGATGTAATCATCGTTCTTGGTTTTCTGCGTCATTTTATTCCATTAATAGTGAATGAATTCTACCTGAACACTTTATACCGGCAGTAGAAAAAGTCTGCGAAGTAAATGCGGTACTTCTTGAGAGATATTATTCTGTTCTTTTATAAAAGTGAGGCTGAATGTCTTGGATATTCTTTAAGCCGAAGAATTTTCAATTACCGTGTATATTTAAGGTTATTCATATTAATACAATGTTTCCTGAAACATTAAACTTTTCATTTTCAATATTTTACATCTGGAATGGATAATATTTGGGCGAATTATGAAAACAAAGTTTTTGAAAATTCAACGAATCTTTTTATAATAGCTGGACCATATCTCAAATAACGGTGGAATTTGGCGTCGGGGTAGTTTTGGATGAATCGTCGAATTTCGGACGGAAGCAAAACAGCGTTTCCGTGAAATTTGTGCAAAATACAAACTTTCCCTCTACCACGAAATTTATTGGACGCGCGTTGATATAACACTCTGCATTTTTCACGTTCCCCGATTTCAACCGGACACCGAATGTTTTTTAGTCGCCCGGATACCTCGTCGTTTTATTAATTTATCAACTTTGATGTTGGAATAATGTTTCCCCAACTGTTTGCCCGTTTTCGTTATATCCCCACCTATCGAAATTAAATTGCTAATTTCACACAATATAGTTTTTCCGTTCTCTTTGCTTCGCGTTTCAATATTTCTCCCTTCTCCCGCATTCCTTCGATCCAATTATCGTACAAGTATCGACAAATTTTCAACGTCCAAAATAACCCCGGCATACCGTTACAGGATGATGACAATTTTAACAGTTCGAATTTCTATCCTCGAAAAATTCCATTCCACAATTGATGCCCGAGGAGAATTTCATTTCAATGCAAAGCACTCTATCGTCATCCACCGTCAAACTGACGATTTTCAAGGACGAAAGGAAATATCTCCGTAACGATCGTCCATTTTCTCCCACGTAAGGTTACGTAACGCACAAAGCACCGATTTATTACATCGAATCCTTTCAAATTCAAATCTCCCCGGTAATTCCCTCTGATCGATGAAATTACATTCGTCTCCCGTTCCAATCCCTACCAGCAGCATTATCCACCGTTGTCTTCGTCTTTTGTGACGCGACGTTTTTGTTTCCATTCGTGCACAATTTTTCCATCCCCTTTGTACGCCGAGACAAGCAGGTGTCGATTAGTTCAGCCCGGGGTTTCAGTTTTACAACGGTTTCCCGGTCACTGTGCTACTTGGCATTCCATCCGCATCTCCATACATTTGCACTTTAATTGGCTTCGCACTCCCTCCCCTTCTCTCAGCTCTATACATCTGTACGTATAGGTATATACCTCTATACGTATATGTACATAGATCTTTGTGTGCCATAAATATGTATAATGCTCTCCCAACATGCGGCAGCGTGCACGTATCGATGCATACGCGAGAGTACGGGAGCACAGTAGAATGTAAGGGAACACAGAAACTGGGCGCATCCATTCGTTGCACGGTAACTATTTTCCTCGTTAGACAGTCATGAAACGCGCTACGTTTCGAAACTCAAGCGATTCTGGGGACATTGAGTGATAAATGCGATGCCAAAGTGAATCAGCGCATGCGTCTACCGTGCGTTGCTTTGTTCATAATGATTTAGTGGATTCACTCAAGTGTTAGAATTATCAGGTGAATGTATGCTGATTCCATACCCTATCGCAGCTAGGTATATGCGCTCTCGCGATACAAGTGCTTCTGATCGAGCGACTGATTAATTTGTTTGTTTACACTAATACAGGAAATTCGTGCGGATGATGGACTTGTTAAGTGAACATATATATTTACTTAATAATTAATTAAGAACACCGTATGGTCGAGTAGGATGTATATGATGCAAGAGGGAATCTTTTCATCGAGTTGTCAATTAATCTGTTTTGTAGGTACTAAAAGAATTATTGGATCGTGAAGAAGTACTTGTGGATTGAGAGAGGATTTCTGATATTTTCGGTGGTTTGATATAATTGGAATTATCCCAGCTGTCAAAGATTCTCATAAGTGGAATTTTTTCTCAGGCTTTTTAAATATAATTGGAATTCTTTGAAACTTTTAGGGAATTTTGGAGAAACCAATTATTCCTCTGTTGCGTAGAAAACGAGTAAATTAGCTAGGCAATGTATGTGACTTGATATTTCTATCGTTTATAAAATTAGTAATTAATTCGACGTCGAATGTTGAAAGCCATAATTTTTCTTGTCATCGCGGTCATTGATCAGTACTTCGAGGGTTGTAATAGGATTACCGTTCTCAGACGACGATTACAGGATTGTACGCATTAACGCTCGAACACTTGAATTCGCGGAATATTCGAGGACTATGCTAAGTAGATTTCCTCCCCGATATGATTCCACTTTGTAGTTCCGATGTTATCTACCAAGAAGATTAGAACGAGCTATGTCTTACATATATAATAGAGAATCTGTTACAGAATTAACAAGCTGCTGCGTCTCCGTCCACGGGAATCATTTCATAGTAGCCAAAATATGCGCCACAAAATCCTTTCGACGACTGACGAAAACGAATATCCACTCGGAATCTAGTAGTTAGAAAATAAACAAAACCATTCTGCTTATTTTCAGGAGAATAGTAATGGTAGGGCAAAAAGATTGATTTAATTTCATTTTGTAGAGACGACGCGCCATTATTCATCAAATTTTCTGCATCTTGCAAGAATGTACGAGTTGGACGATAATTAAAACAATGCCTTCGATCTACCGATTAGCAGCACCGTACAAATGATCTATCGATGTCATCGCTTGACAACTGTCAATTAATAACTGCCAACTAGACAAGGCAAGCAAAGACCAATTAGCATCGACAGCCAGTAGGAGCAACGACTACTGTAATAGGGAACATTCGGTCTTACCATTGAGGTTGAGGCAGACGGGTTATCATAATCGGCTTTGGCTTAGAGCCGAACATTCGCAGAAACGCAAAGCCGATTTTGGTTTCGTTGTACAACAGATTGCAGTTCACTGATAGAGGTATTCGAAAAAAACTAGCTCGAAATCACCTTCGGGACTCTGTGGTAGGATTTAATGCCGCCGAAAGTACAGCAGTGTCGAGAATCTATTCGCATATTTTCAACCAGTCGTATAATATCTTTGTAATGATAGCATTAATTATTGTTCATTTAATACTTTGCACAATTACAAGGTCAAAAAAGTCGGCTGATAACTTTCTCCTTGGAGCAAAACACTTTGAGAGGCAGGAAAAGTAACGAAAAATAAAATACGTAGATAAAAAAAATAGTAAATAATAAATTCTGCTCATTTCAGATCGGGTCAGAATGCAATTGAAGTTTTTCAAAAATTACAAAGTGGTTGACCCAGACTGCATTAGGTTCGGGTTAAGTCTGGGCCTAGTAATGCCGTGAATCTTTTTTGTTCTACTCTCCGTTTTGTTCCTTTCGAATGTGTTTAGCTTCAAATAGATAACCG
Organism: Cerceris ruficornis; assembly: GCA_963989415.1. Classification (NCBI taxonomy): domain Eukaryota; kingdom Metazoa; phylum Arthropoda; class Insecta; order Hymenoptera; family Crabronidae; genus Cerceris; species Cerceris ruficornis. The sequence goes on along the minus strand of OZ022521.1, from coordinate 20,995,617 downwards.
CCGTGATTAAGAAGTTATTCTCTAAATTTTTTTATATGGGTTATATATTCATATACAATATAATACTTTTAAGCAAATCCTCCGACTATCATCTTTCTATAGAGTTCACCTTTTCCCAGGATTTCAGTCAGTGAAATAAAATGACAAACATCGTATCAGAAATTCTCACGGCAAAATCGTCGCCGCACTCTGAAATCGTGCTTGGAAAAGTTAAATATTTGAGAAACGTTCGAAGTACCTTCATTCTCGTGCGATATCGCCACTCGGGTAGACGTTCTTATACTCATTTTATTATAGGCGCGTAGTACGCTAAAAAACCACTTAAAAACGTGCTCCCGTTGAGATAGCCAGCTAGACCGAACTTCCATGTAGAACAATAAGCTGTCTATCGCCCTCGCAAAGCCGTGTTATACATTTTTCAGCACTTTTTACAGACACCTGACGCGAACGATCGTTAAATGAGAACCGTAGAACGGCGAGTTTCGACGTAGAGGAGGAATGAGACTAAAGTGCCGTTTCTTTCGTTTATCCGTGGTATTAAACGTCGAGGATTGTCCATACCCTGCCTCTGGATAGTTATATACGAATGCGGCTTTAGCTCTGAAACGGAGACCGTCGATACAAGACTCAACCCCCTATAAATTCACTCTTCGAAGGATAAACTGAGCATCGGCGGTCCCCTATCGAGAAAGTAGCCGCCTAAGGGGTTTGAGAGCGAAGCGAATGGAAGGCTCTGGCAGGTACTTGTTTTAAAAAGTGTGCGAATATTCTAGAAAATACGTATCGTGTCATCAAAACTCATTGTGAGGATTATAAATGATCCTTTTAATCTGAACATGACGTTTCATCTTTCATCTTAAATTATCCTTAATAATTACTACTTATCATTGAGGAATAACGATATTTTTCGTCATCCGTTTTTTGTAGGTTTAGAAGAGTATACATTTTTGGATTTATTTTCTAAGGAGTATTCTGTATCATCCTTCTTAATGATATCAATAATGATTTGATGTATAATGATTTCAATAAAATATTCATATCGAAGGAAAACGAATATTTGTATCCAAGTGCCGTTACTTCTTCCGTCAGAGATGTGTCGATACGGAATGATAGAGCGATAAATATTTGCTAAAATAGTTTCGGCTGCGAGATAGGAGTCTAGACGAACGGAGAAGACGCTGCGATCGGCACTTTAGAAGTGATTGGAAACTTCTCCGATAAACCGAGAAATCCGACCTTTGTTGGGAACACAGGTGGCCATCTGCTTTATCATTAGGGATTCGATCGGATACCAATAACGTTTGACCAATTGTAGAAAGGAAGATCGATGCTTTGGCATAAAAATACCTATTTGTTACCATATACGATGGAATAGCAATCAATCTAATACTCTCGCCGATTTCACTTCTCCATTCCTTCTTATAAATCTCCTGAAATTTTATCAAACGAATTTAAATCAAATTTCTTCAAATTTCATGCAACTGCAGCAAATGGCTATCTTATATGTAAAATGAAACTGGTAAAAACTAATTCTGTTTAATATTTTTTTTATCGGGAAATTAATTCACCATTGTAACATTATTAATTAAAAAATAGCGTTACAAATAAAACATGTCAAGGTGTCTTATGACACCTTCGGCAAAAATATTGTTAACACTAAAACTACCAAGGCAGTTAAAATGACCGCTTCCCAATTTTTCCGAATAATTCTCCAAATTGATAGGGGTGCCATGAAGTGAATATTCCACTTCTATCTCATAAAATCTAAATGACTTAATCGATCATTTTTTTCTCCTCTTGATTTCTCTTTTTCCAATGTACTTAATCGGTAGATATAAATATAACAGATGCAACACCGGTAGTTTTAGTGTTAAAAGCCTTTACGAAATGATCATAGCGTACCTTAAAATCACAGCAACACGAATCTCTCAGAAGCCATTATCTTTCAAAGAAAGTAAAAGCCAATTAGCATTTTATGCGTGTCCGTGTGCATGATAAGCACAAAATGATCAAAAGTTCCTCAACTAGATAGCATTAATGGCGAGATCCTTTCCTCGAAGGAGGTCAAGCCTCCGTAAAGTTGTTTCGGGCAAACGTTCATCGTCGTCGAAGCCGCCGGGGGATCGTGGCTATAGCGATTGTTTTTAAAGTAGCACCGAGCCAGACGGATCCACTGGTAGCGGCTTTATAGAGCGAAAGAAAGGAGGACAAGAGAGGAATGGTCGGAGGGCAAGCGAGGGGAAGCGACCGATGTTGGGTCCAGGCTTGAAATATCGCGTTCCTAATGCACTGGGGCAAAAACTACCCCGTCTCTTGCCTCCGGGGGTGGCGAACAAGCGAAGAGGAGAGGAAAGTGGAGGTCGCCCGTACAACAATGCTCGCCGTATATCAGCCGTCTGCTCGGTGCGCGTTGTACGAACCTATGAATCCCTAACTAACTAAATTGGCTACCGCGACTTTTCGAATAGATTCGAGATATCGAGATTTCGATCGGTTCACTTTGTTGCCTTGGAGCTAATTTTAAAATTTTATCCTGACGTTCTATCGATTGTAGAGTGATATGTCGATGACTGGGTTGGTAATTATGTATGTCTGATTTGACAGGAATTTATTGTAAAATTGAATGTTCACGAGGATAACTGTGGAATGGTTAAAATCGGTCAAAAAATTTAAAAGTCCCTAGGGCCTAAGGGAGGAAGCCACGAGTTTCGGGACCATCGGGAAGTAGCCATTGAGCAGTTGAGTGTCCTTGAGACCCGGATCGTTACGTAGAGTTCTATCTTCTTCATCTTTTTCATTATTTTAATGAATTTATTTATTAATTTATTAATAAGCAGTATATTAAGAAGTGTCTCAAATAATACTTAAACCCAAGAACACTATTCCTACATAAATATTTTTCTCGCAGAAAGGGAGACTATTAGGGAAATTGGTTTAAGTGGGGGAGATTGAAGTGAGAGTATGTGAATAGATTTGTCCATGTGGACATGGATCTTCGTGTTATTTTTATTGACGTTACGATAGCTCATGTAACGGCGAAACTTTTGCAAATGCACAGCACGAGGAACTGTAAGTAGAGCGAACCATTTAAAAGCATGGAAAACAGACCTCACGAGCAGCCCGAGATAAATATCCGAATAGTACAGGATATTCCAAAGTCTAAAGTTCCGAACATTTCTGAAACTCTCAAACACGAAAGCTCTCGGAAAAGCGTTGCCGGTAATTCAGTAATTTTGAATGGCACTCGTTACAAACAGGCTTCGTATGCAGAAGGAAGGTAACAGGTGAAGGTGGCACGATGACATAGTAGTCCGATGTAATACCGTATAGTGCCCCGTTATATTTCATTCCTGAATGCCAATGATATTACTTGAAACTCCCTTACTTCCAACTGTATTGCCGCGTTCTCCAGGTTCATTTATTTGAACCACACTGAGCTCAGACTTCTTCTCTGTTGCCATAGTAAATGAGCAGGACGATAAGTAAATGCAATATAAAAATAATTTCAAAATAATTACCGCTGTTTAATACGTTATTCATGAGCAGCAGTGCTTTATTCAAATGCTCTAATGCGCGAGTTAACTCGCCACTTTACACTTTTAGTTCCCTCATTACGGTTAAATTATGCATCGCATGAATGTCTCTTCGCAATAAACATCGTAAACCCCCCGAAATTATCTATAATTTATCGTCAAAACATGTACAGTTAATTATAAAGAATTCCAGTTTGTAATTATCAATGAATCTTCACGTCGACGTCCTCTTTTCATATCGTGCCATCTTTAAACGATTTCACAATTATATTCAATCTCAATTCCAATTACCAATCCATTGTAATTCGAAAGTATCACGATATTACAATCAGATTTGATTGGAATTTCAATGGAAATCGAACATGATCGTACTTGACCGAAATCACCATCCTCTCGACGCTCGAAAAGAGCGCATTCACGAAAATCAGAAATGGCGGACGAGCGGCATACCGAAACCAGAGATTTACGTCCTTTCCGGTCGTGTCCGGGTCGTCAGAACTCCGAAGCGGGAGTCCTCCACGCGACGTAACTAGATCGATAGTCTCGGATTCCGTTCGTTAGAGAGCGAGTGCAGTCCGCACGTCGTCGTGTCACTGCGGGATGCACCCAGAGCGACAGGAGAGAATCACCCCCTGGAGCAGGGTGGAGGAAGAGGCTAACACGCTCGAAAGTGGGATGGGCCTTTGGGATCGCAGCCAACTATTGCCATTATGTGCGGGCCGAACCTGCATTATATCCGTCGACTACGGCGCATACCAGATATCCTTGAAACCGACTGTAGCTACAGTTGCTGACGCCTCCTGGAACGTTCTCCGTTCGGCCATATTTGCTCGAACGAATGGCAAACTTACAGTGCGGCTCAGACGCCCACGGAATTCAAATCGTCCAAGTGATTTTCTTTTTCGCTCCGACACCTTCGTGAAAGGACTGTCCGGATTGGGGTGAATTTGTTGACAGTATAGGAGAAAAAAGGGGGGGGATCTCGGTGGTCGTTAGCGAGAATTAGGTAGCGAAGGAAAGCTTGGAATCCAAGGTGGCACGGAGAAAGCGGAAAGGGGAAAGGTACATCAGTCTGTCCGATGCATCCCTACTCCCCTAGCACCCAGTCATCTTCAATGTTCGAGTCGTTTTACATCGGGCGAATATTAAACGTGCCAATGTAATATCGGTGGCTGTAGAATTCAAATTGAACTCATTTTCCTCTTCGCCGGACGGCGATCCGAAGAATGGGAAACGACGGCGGAGGAAGTTTGTCCTCGTTAAACGTGGAAGAAGATTAAAGTTTCAAGTGTCACTGCTCGCGTTGCTACGGAGATTACTATTAATTCGGACAGCGACGAATTGTCTTCGTTAATATGTAACGAAATTCTGGGCGGGCGGCAAACGTACGTATTCACGCACAGGTCGTTGGAACGAGAAATGGATCCGGGTTTGTGCGATTTTGATAGATGCAGGATGTGTCGGGGTTAGTGTTCCATAACGGAGTCGTCATTTGTACGGATTAAGGAAACAGACACTTCTGGAGCCGTCTGATGTTATTCAACAATTGTAAAATCGCTGGGAATAAGTCTGCGTTCATTGTTTGTGATTGTTCGTCTTAATGTTTAATTGTAAGAGGTCAGGAGGTGACTCGATCAATTGGTACCATCTTGGTTTAAGTGCTATCGCTTGGTTTCTTTGAATAGATTTTCGACATATTCCTAATAAATCTTTCATCCACATCTAAAACTAACCTTACGGTTTATCTAAATGACGGGAAGCACGTTAAAACAAAATTACATTCGAATTCAAGTGAAATCCAAACTCAACCACTAACCGAGCCGTTTATAGCGAAACGAATTTACATCGGGCTCGCATAATTTCCCAAGAAATCGTATTATTTCCTTGGAAAATGAAATTCTAGCTAGGAAGGCTGAACGGATTAGAGGGTAAAAATAAATTATCTAAAGGAGTTCGATAACGTCGGCAATTTTCATGAGGCGAAGTAGGAAGCAAAGAGCAATAAGTTGAGTGCAGACTTCCGGCCGGAAACCGAGCGCCCGGGACTTCAAAGTTGACGGCAATTGCCGGCCAATAACACGGAGGTTTCCTTCGTCATCTCCATCCCCTTTCAACCCCTTAATACACTCCTTTTCCTCCACCCTCCCGTTCTCCACGGAGGCTTTTCTGTCGCCGGATATCTCCGTGGAATTCGACTTTAATAATTCACCGATTTCGGTCTTTTCTTCCAGCCACTGTAATTCGTTGCAATCGATCTTTCACGAGGTCCCTATGCAGGGCCAATGGAACGAGGAAAGGATGAAACGAAAAGACGTCTAGTATCTCCGGTTATTCTCTTGGAAATAGTATCCAAGAGAAAGTTACCGTCGAACCTCTCTTAATAACGTACTTCTTGTCGAGATCGCTTTCCCGGCTCGATGTCGAGATTGAAATTCTGTGTACGGGAAGTGTGATGAAATTTTTTACGTGTACATAAAGCCCCGAGAGGATCGGTTGTTTTTTTCCGTTGTTTTTCCTCTCTCCTTTTATTATTCGACACGCGCGATAGTTCATCCGGGAGATACGGTAGTGCGATAGCTTATTACCAAACTAAATAAAAACGCGAGAGAATTAGCAATGGCCATTTGTGACGATCCAGAGTGTCATCCTGTAGTTCTCACGCGTAAAAAAAAATAAAGCCGTTACCGGCAACGTGACGGCGTTTCGAAATATCGGATAATAATGGACTCCCGTATCGAGCCATTATTCATAACCCCAAAACGTGCCGGTATTTTCGCGAAAATTCATCCGAAAATGTTGTAATCCGCTGGAACCGTATGAATTATTCATTACGTGTCACGTGCAAGCTAATAAAATTTGTTCGGAATAAATTGAATATTATTTCCCGGAATAATAAGTGCAATGGAATCTCAACGTGAACTCCGTGCTTGAATTTCACTGGCTCCACGTTTTTCGCGAATGGCCACTCGTTACAGATGTTGCGAATTTGAAGAAAATTATTGTATTATATTTGTATGTAGAATATTGGGAGAATAACGATATCTCGATTTGGTATGTGAAAATATCGCCTGCGAAAATGGCCGAAAGGGGCACGGAAATGTTAACTGTGCGAATTCTGCACGATTATCAGCAGCTGCAGGTGAAAATGGCATGCGGTCGTTTCATCTGCTCGCTGCCGTTTCGATATATCGGGTAATAATGAGCTTCCGTATCCGGCGATTGCGCGGAACGGGAACGTTCTGTACTTTATTTTTCAACGGAATTGCATCCACGCTTTTGGCTCGTTTAAAGTACATCAATTATACGTTTGCCACGACATAATAAATCGAAAAATTGTGCGCACAAAGACAAACAAAATTCTGAGAGTAACAAGAAAACATTGATTAATAAATAACCACCAATTGCTCGGTTAAAGGTAATTTCTTTCCATTTAACGGTACAACGATAACGATACGACTATAAATTCGATTCAACAAGTTTAACGATAAGGAATGTAATAAATATTTATTCGGTAGAAAAAAATTGCCTTTGTAATATTACTCCATCGTTACTTGAAATATGTTTCTCCATTCCATCGTGGAAGAAATACATTCTTTCTACCGTTGTTTCTCCATTAAACAAGTTTCAAGTCAAACAAAGCTGTTTCCATCTGCGACGTACAATTTTTATTTGCAAAATAATCACAAAACATTTACGCATGTAACGGAAGTTAAACACTTCAATGCCGCGGGGAAAGTGGGGGAGTTAATTAAAGTACAAGGTTCGCTTCATGAAAAATGGAAAAAAAGGAGAAATAAGAACTGCAACATAATAGCATGCAGAACAGATCTTGCGTTCATTGTAAATTGCCTTTTTCGAACGCCGGCACTGTCTCGAACCAGGAGCGTTTTAATAACGAAGAAACCTTTTAAGACAAGAGAATAGGGCGTTTCACTTAGAAGTTGTAAATTGTTTCGCTTGAGGTAAATGCAGAAATTACTTGACGCGAAAATGGACACTTTTCTTCTGCATAAAAATTGCCAGCTCCTGGTTCGAATTACATTCTATCCTCCCTTTTTTTCTCTACATGCCTTGCAATTAAGGTGATCGAAAAATTTTAGGGAAATTGTTCTCTGCTAATTTTCTCTTCTGTAATTATTAGCGTGAAGCATATGTTTAGTGGACTATACATTCTTCTTGTATTTCTTAATGAAATTGTATTCAAGAATTTCTAAAGTAAATATTGTACAATCGGGATATGTTAACAGTAAACATTTGCTCTATAATATTAAATGTAAAATATTTTCTCTTTATTTAAATCAACACGACGTGTTCCAATATATAAATTTCACTTGGAATCGAAACCCAGGAGGACGAAATTACTTTCAGAATTCGAAGTCTTTCAGAATTTCTTAAATCAGAATCTTCAACGATCTTTTATCTCTTACTGCGAGAAACGTTCGCTCTAAATTTCTGTCACGATCGGCGTTAAATTGGGAAACCGTTTCGTAAAAAAAATCTGCAAGCACAATTTCATATTTTTCGTCCCGGGCGATAAAATAGAAGAGGACGATATGTATTTTCGAAAAATTCCTTCACGTCGTACACGTCGAAACATCGCGGCAAGTGTCTCGAAGAAAAAGAAATAACTAGTACTGCGACATGAAAGAGACAAGCCGAGGAGAAAGGGCTGAGTTTCTGAAGCATCCAGACGAGCATCTTTGAAAAAAAAAACGTGGAAAAAACGCGACGATTTCGCGTTGTCGTGTATAAATACAAAAATACAAAGAACCCAAAGTGTTTCGTGCATTTGAACCTGCGGGGTGCACTTTCACGTTTCTCCCGTGAGACTGAAGGACGTTCAAACGCAGTTACAATCGCAATTTGACGCGCAGACGACTTATGAGAAGCGTTTTTTACGTCGCCGTGTATTTTCTCGCATAAATTATTAAAAAGCATACATTCATAAAACTCCACCAGTCGGCACGAAGTCGTTATTTTTTTCTTCTCTCGTTTCCCGAGAATCTTTTTCCATACGTACGTGTTGATACCAGGAGCGCAGCCATAAAATTTAACGAGTGCAATTCAACCCCAAAAATGATGAAATATCGAGTGTCGTTCGAATAAAACAGTAACTTATACGGTGTAAATTTACACTCAATTTAAACCTGGATATATACAAATTTCAATCATTATAAAATGGATGTTACCGGTAGGAGTGAAATCGCTCGTTCTCACCACCCTCAGTTTGCGCCACTAATTGCTACCGTGTTTCAAAGTGCTTCATCTCTGAAGTTACATTTTTCACATTGCACACTTTTCATTTCACGATAATGGAAATGCATGTGCGACTGTGTTGTAATGAAAAGCACAAAGTTACCTCTCCTCGTTTCTTCTCGCTTTATAATCGCACGATCGAAGCTCCGTTTCATGTTCTCCGTGTGTAATCAGCTTTCGCGTACGTGAAAAAGGCGAAATATCAATATTAGCCGAGAATATTAAACCAAGAGAGAATTTCTCGTTTTATCAATTCGCTGACGTTCTGCGAACAAATCGATGTAATCGCCGGTTGTTCTTTCTGCGACGTGTAGCTCTGCAGTATATAAACGATTTTCACGAGAGCGACTCAACCCTCTTCTTGAAACCATATATTCAATGGCGCCGTTAGTCACTTCGATGGCTCATAAAATTGACAAATCGTTTCCACTTACAGTTACTTAACTCTCTGTGTGCATGTAGGATAAAAGACCCTAGGAGGATCTTATTGACCGGTTCTTTCAAACAAATAGCATCTTATCCATGCATCGCTATTCCCGTTTGCACGATATTCGATTTTTTCATCGAGTCATTTGTACGATTGCACGTTGACATTTGTCGGGCGAACAACGTTTTCAAAATATTCACCATTTTGCATCTATTTTCTCCAGGAGATTTATATCCACGCTGATGTATTCGTTAAATATTGTCGCGTGAAAAATGCTCGCTACGATAAATCTCCCTCGGATGAAAAATTGTTCGATCGTTCAGAGGTCATAGCAGGAGTCGATGTTTCGATATTTCAATATACTCGTGAAATCTATGAATGAAGAAAGAAACACTTAACTTCTTACTCGGTCCAAGTTATTTCCATGCCAAACGCGGAAGTTATTCATACGACGATTTTACGAGTATCTTCCTACCTTCGTTCCGACAAGTATAATTTTATGCAAAAATATTTATCGAAGATTTCCACAGGATCTTCATAAAATTCTTCTTGGCATATTCGGCTTATAGGAGCAAGTGGAACTCAAGCACAGCCAACACTTGGCAAATGACAATAAATATCATCGCAAACCACGATAAGAGCAGGTATAACTTATGATACCTAGAGACATCTAAGTCCATATACACCTTCCACTACATCCCTGTGGTTTATTACTCTGCGAAATACGTACTTTATTTCAGTTCAGTCGAAGATGAACAACTCGCACGTTGAATTTTTGTAGCGATCAAGAAATACAATTTCACCGAGGCTCCTTCGCGCGCAATGTTTATTCCTGGTTTATTCTTACGGGCAGCATTCCGAACTGTTGAATGAAGCAAACAGAAAACAACTCCAACTTTTTACTCCGCTTTGCCGGAATGATGAACGGTAAAGTATGACGAAGAAATCTCTTTTCTTCGTTTTTTTTCTGTTTTGTAACCTAAAGAAGGAATGTTCTTTCTTCTACATTGTCTCTTTTACATTACCATCGCTATTACTTAATTCTTGCGCCAGAAATTCTTATATTTTTTACATTGGAGAACAAGATGCAATACGTTCACGTACAGATTTATTATAAATAAGTGTAGCTATCCGCTGATTAGTAGCTAAGTTCACGGTGTTCGAACGCGTAATTCGTATACGTCTCAGGTTTCGCTACAGCCGTTAGTCTCCTAAATGTCCCAGAGACTGCACCTCTCTGTATATATCGCACGCATAAAGTCCTACATGCAATATTCATAAAAAAACACCTACAATTTTACCACAGACCCAGCAGAAATCCCTTTTATAGCAAATAAACCAAATATTTCATTTTAAACCACACCGTTTATTTCAACCTCCATCTAATCATCTTATCCTACATTAATTACCCTTATATCGCGCCACTTTCTATCCCCGTGTACTTATCACCTCACAAATCATGACTTTACATCCACAAAACTTTCATGCTAAAAAAAAATAATGTTACACACCCGCGAAACGAAGGCCCCGCACGACCGAGTCCTTTCGTGCAACCCTGCTATTTTTACCCTGTAATTGATTAACCAAATTTGCCGACGAAGTGCCCTTATTTCGCTCGATTACGAAGCGGAAAGTAGCCTCGCGTGCGCCAGGTATCGTTATCAATATTCCGACCACTCGACGGCGTCTTCCGTGCGCGATTTTAGTCGAACGTAGGTGTACATCTACGTATTATACATACATAGAAAGCGGGAAAGCAGAGGCTGAATTTTCAAGACAGATCTAAACGTCGTAACGTACGTGGCAACCGGCGCGTGCTGATGGGCTCCTTAATAATCCTACTATCACTCCTTATTATCTCAGCGAGAGGGCAGGAACAGAACCCATTACGTCTCCGTGGCCTCAGCAACGAGCTTATATCCTTTCCTTTCCTTCTCCTCATTCTCATCCTCTTCATCCTCCTCCTCCACCTCCTCCACCTTTGGCTCCTCTCTGCAGCCCTCGCAATATCAGAGCCCGGGTAACGTGCGTGGCAATGCAATGCCGTGGCTTATGCATAAACGATGGAAAGTGTTACTCGTTCGCAAAACGGCCGCCACCTAAACAGCCGAGATCATCTCGGTCCCGATTACTTCGATAAAAGTCCTTCCGTTGTGCGAGGCCACGTCCTACCTGGATGCGCCCTGGCGCCTCGTTTTCGAGACGATTGCACCGTTCCACGGCGAAAAAGTGAATGCGTATGGCACGAAATTTAGCGACTCTTTAGAATACGATATCCAAAGTCCCGGCCCGATGTTTGCATAACGTCCTGTCTGCGTATTACGCCCAGACACTTTCGGAATAACGAGACTGCGGGTTTTGTTTTTCCTTTGTTTGGAGGCCGCTTCGGTACTCCGTTGAAATTGTGCATGAAGTTTCTCTTTGGTAGGGTGATTCTTATTGATAGGGTGGAACGATGAGAACAAGGGGGTGGATTGGAAGACTGCGAGGATTAACGAATTAACGCTTCGATGTGTTAATACTGTAAAGGTACCTTGCACTTCGGAGATTCCTTTTCAAAATTTCCTTGTTAATTTATCTTTATTTCGTTTAAATCTTAAGTACATAACGAAACTGGGATTATTGTGTTTTCATATCATATATTGCAACTACGACAAAGCAGATCCTATGACGAGCGTGGACGTCAAATTTTAGAGGTGATGGGAATTTATTGAATATTATTTTCTTAATAATATATTTAACAGAATTTCCCGCAGTATCTATCTCTCCATCGATTTAATTGCCATTTTATGATTTACTAATAATTTTATATACCGAAATTCAATACTCCCGACAATATCAAATTGACTAGTCAATGCTCGGGCAATATTACCAAATGAATTTCATTTCAATTAACTTATAAATTCAATCGACAATTAAACACTGACAACCAGGAAAAATAATATGCCAGAGATAAAATTCCAACGAAAGCCTCGATCCCATCTGCTTCCGCTTAATTACACGCTATAACATCGCAACGAGGCATATTCCTCGGAGAACTCGGGGAGTTTCGCGCACGGCGAACGTTAGCCCTGAATCGAAACTTTCACGGATCCCCGTATGCGAGCACTATGGCACGTCAGCTCGTAAATACAGGTCTGCCAGGGTCGTACGAAATTGCAGTTTATCGTTCGAAGTAAGCAGCCATTACAGACCGAACAAGTTGTCCGTCGCAATGGTCCTAGAGGATGCCGCGAAACTACGGCGAGCAAGTAATTCGATCGTCGAAGGACCTTGGAAACTGGCAGGCATACGTATATACGGGAGGAAAAGCGATTTTGCGAATCCGCCCCATGATATCGCGATTCCGAGGGTGTACGGTGAGCCTCTTACGGCGAGAGAAGCTGCTTTAATTGTTTCGCGATTCTATGGAAGATCGTTATTTGCCATCGTCTACGTGCGCTTTCGTTCCGAAACGTTTTCACGGGGAAACCCCATAACGTCGGTAATCCATGGTACGCGTGTGTCGTGGATTAGAACTGTGCTTCGTGCCGTGAAAATTAACGGGCTGGTTATAATGAATTTTCTGGGAGCACTTCGATAACTGCGATGGTGTTTCTTTGGTGTTGATAGTTCCACTGGCCAGCACGATATTTAACTCAATGAATATTTATGCTGAGTTTTGAAAGAAAATGCAAATTTTCAACTTTCAGAATTTTTTGTATTTTAACCGCAAAAGTTATTTAGGTTTTTTTTGCATAAAATGATTCTTAAAACGCTCCCGAATATAAGGGTGCATATTATTTTAATGTTTAAACATTTAAATATGTTTTAATGTTTATAATATTAAAGTAATATACACCGTTATATTCAGGGAGTTTTCCGAATTAATCTATACCAGACAATTTTTAATAATTCTTATGTGTTAAAATACAAAAAACTCTGAAAGTTGAAAATTTGCATTTCCTTTCAAAACTGATTTTCTCAAACATGGAGTCTAATGGGGACAAGCAGGTTTGAGATTCGTGTTCAGCGCCACAAAATCTTTAAGAATCAGCATAAATATCCTTTGGGCAAATAGAAAGTTCAATTTTGTAGTCCAGTGTTACTATCGATTAGATAATCAGGACAAATTCTTTTAATCGATTTGACCATCTGCATAGCTGTGCTTTTATCATTACAGTTATTTAAGTTATTCGATAGAATTCTTATTTTAATTATTGCTTGAAGGTTGAAGGTTAATTTGAAGGTTTTATTAAAAATGGGGCATCTAGTGATAACGTGTAGCATTGTGGCGATAACGACGGGTTTATCGTGATTTCGTAAAAACCCTTCCGAATTATGGTACAACATGTGGAACGTTAACGAGTGCAGCACGAGATGGAGAAGGCTTTGCACCTTTCGTATTACTTAAGAAAGGGCCAACTTTACAAGGCAAGTACTACTTTCTCGGGAACCACGAAGAAAGAAGAACGAGGCGGTACATCCAGCTTTTTACTATCACCCTTTCCAGTTCAGAAGTTTACTGCTCTCCGGGAAAGAAGCGGTAGCGGCCTGAACCAGTCTAATTAATTGTACCACGGACAGATTAAAGAATGACCGAAAAAATATCCATTAATTTCAACTATACCCATTCCTTTCTTAACGAGAGGTAGACCTATCTAGTCGAAACGTTCGTAAAGCTTCCAGCGGAATTACAGAGTCGATGTTCACGAATCATTAATGCGTAAAACCTTCGAGCGAATCGCGCGGTACTTGATATAACATTCAGGTAAAAGAACACTGTTTAAAAAGAATGAACGCTCGTGAAAGAACGATACAAATTAAAGACATAAAACTTACGAATCATTGATGCAATAAATCTTCGAGTAAAACAGAAGCTCGAGGTAAAAGATTAAACGGTAACTTGACCAGGAAAAGACGAACTTTCGTAAAAGCGCAAGGAAAGCTGAAAACGCGGAGTTCATAAATCATTAATGCGTTAAATCTTCGCAGAAGCACCTAATAAAATGTACCAAAAGAAAGAAGAAGAAACTTCTTAATTCTTCATCCCCCCTCCGTTACTCCTCTTCGGCGCCCTTAACAGTTGACTTTCACCTATTTCCCCTTTCGACCTCCCCATTCTTTACTTTCAATGGCACCCCCTCCTGTCACTATGGAACTAAACTGCCAGTTACATCGTGAGGTCTTTACGGAGCACTTTTAACAAGCTAGAACTTCACCTTTCATCCGGCGATGCTGACGAGATAGAAAGAAAGAGCCTAAGGGACAACGACGCAGCAAGGGAAAGACAGAGGGAGAGGCTGTAGCCAACCATCGCGGCTTCAAGGGCTAACTGGAGTATGAAGGTAGGTTAAAGTGGAGTTTAGCGAGACGGAACTTTTAATCTTCTCCGGAGATAATCGTCGAAGCGTCCGTGTTCCCCGTGGTGGCAAACTTCTCTTTTCCATTTTATGATCCTGCGTCTTCCCCTCTCTCAATTTCTCTGTCTCTCTGTCCTCCCTGTGTTCAAATTCTTTCCTCTTTTCTCTTTGTGCTTCATCTTTCCGAAATGGCAGGACGAATTATCTAGTCGTTCGTCCTGTTGCTCATTTTTTCTCGGCTGCAATCCATTTCTTATTCCATCTTGCGATTTCTTAATAAATCTACGGTTACCAATAATCCTTGAATAGCTGCAGATACCGACCGATGTTTGAATGACGTTTGGAAGGATACGTTGAGATTTCATCTCGTAAAATGACACGAGATATCTTATGCGATCGAATTCGTGCTTACGTAATTTCATAACGGCGGATTGAAAGTGGAAATCGTTTATTTAAATCCATCTATAACGAACCAGCAAACTCGGAGAGCAGACACATTAATATCAGAAGCAGGGAAAATTCAATCGTACATTTTACATGCGGCCAGGGGATTTTTCTAATTGAAATATTCAAGGGAATCGAACGAAGGTTCTATAATTAAAGTGGAACAAGTAAGCGTTAATAAGTAAATGGAATTAATTGCGATCTCTCTTCACGGTTAATTCATGCAACGCGAAAAGGGAGAACGCGGAGGTTTAATCGGGTCAAAAGTTCGTTCCTTTTCGGGTTTCTCTGAAAAATTCATTGACGCGAATGAGCACCGGGTATTTTTGTACATCAGTTCGGACTCGCTGCTCTGTCCCAAACGATTCAACGGCATCAACCCTTGAAAGCTTTCTGACGTGCAATTGAAAAGTATCTTCAGCTTCTCTTTCCCGCTAATCAATTTAACGTGTTCGTCAATCCTATATTCTCTCCAATGGCAGCATGCCACAAGTCTATATAAATGTCCACTCCACCGATGCGCGGATTAATTGAAATTTATCTTCTAATCTATTACCACTTCACTAAAACTGATTTATTTTAAACTGTAGAATAATTCAGTTAAATATATAAAATAATGCTCGGAGCTGAAAGTTAAAATTATTTGGTGAAAAAAAATTACTAATGAAAGAAGATTACTTCCATTATAGCTCGACGTAAAAGCACAAAGGATTAAAATACGTATAATACCATTTAAATAATAATTAAACATCCGTTAAAGAAACCTTAAGAAGATTATTTCCCGCGGTAAAAACATTTCCGTAAACTTTGTCCCTCGACAAATGTGTATCCTATTTTCAGGCAAAGACATCGAGCCCTCCGCGTAATGAGACCATCGTTGATCTCAAAGGATCGCTCGAAAAGATGGCATCATCCCCAGAAGAGTATTCTTGATGAAGAATAGGATTAAAGGATGAGCGTATCTTTTGTGAAAAGATAAAGGAGACGCGAATAGCTTTCCTGCCCTCGGAATAGACGAGCCGTCCGATGCATCGACGTATATGAACTCCAAGGGTCGAGAATACGATTCCTCCGTTTCCGGTATTTCCTATTTCCATCGACGTCGACGTCCGCCTCGTGTTCCACCTTTCTCCGTCTCCTGTTTCTCGATATCTCGGTGCCATTTCGAAACAACTAAGTGCCGATCTCCTGGCGAAAAGAGAGGCAATTCTGGCTACATTAACCGGAGTCTCTTACCCCCATACTGTCTAACAAAGAACTATCATTATTCTGGTAGAATGGCTGTGAAACTGTTGGTAAGAAATTTCCCAAACATTCCTTCCCCACGATATTCCGAAGGTAATTCCGAAAGTATGTAGACGAAGAAAATTGCGCGCGGTGGAAATAGTCGAAATATTTCTTCGCCATTCGAATGGATCCTATTGGGATCGGGGTTGTCTGTTCGCTCTTGACGTACATAACAAATAATAGATAGCTTTGAAAGGGTAGAGAGAAGAGAGGGAGATTGGAAATACGTTAAAGGAACGGAGGTTTCGATAAAGAAAATTCGAAACTCCTAAGAGGCAATGTAATCCGAGAGATTCCCGAGTACGGTGGCGTTCAATGAGGATCCTTCGATCGATCTAAGGATTTCGTGAATTTTACCAATCGCTGATCACGGAGCATCGACGATCTTGGGAATGGAATCGCATGGAAGCTTGCATAAATTAGCTCCGTCGAATCACGACGTTTCTGGGGCCTGATAATTGGCTTAGCCGGGGACTCTCGACTAGACAATGGACGGAGAAAGAAAGAAAGAGAGGAATAGGGGTGAGGCAGAGAAGTAGAGAGAGGGCGGAGAGAGAGAGATGGAAATTCTCTATCGTGAAACTTCTACGTCCTCGCAACCTCATTCGCATTCATTGGTTTCCAATTAATTCCTACAAAGCGACGAAGTTATTAAGCCACTAATTGCGGATCTTCTCCGATGGAGAATGCAGATGGTGCGTATCTCTGCGCGTTTCCACGGCTCTGAACTTTCGGTGGCGCGGCTATATACACGTACCGTTATCACGTTTTCTTTCTTTTTAATAAGCAAACCGGGATATAGAGTCGACGTCGCAGCTGCGAGCGGAAAAATTGAATTATAGCAGATGAAAAGTTCCCGCGGTAACTCGATTCCCCGTTGACACTTTCGCACTGGAAAAGACGAGCCACCATCGATCATCGTGCTGGTTGCAAATTTTCGAGATAATACCAAGGAATGAGAGAATACGGTCGATGATACGTCCATAGCCTACTTCAATATCCTTTCTTTCAAACTTTAAATAAAAACTTTATAAAACCTCACGATATCAACGATAAATTTCACATTCCAAAGATAACAAAACCGAGGAAATATTATCACGTACTATAACAAACATCATCATGATATCAAATATTTGCAACACATAATTACACCATCCACATTTGACTTTAATCTATTAGGTTGCAACGTATATTCGTTTGGTTGCCGCAAGTATCAAGTTTCTCTTCTATGAATCGATTGTTATATTATGAGCTTTTGAAACGTAACAAAAGAGTTATTGCAGAAAGGTATTGTGAACTGCTTGAATGATTACAACTGATACTTGAAGAGTATCGACCTACTCTCGTCAATCGAAGAACAGTGATGCTGCTGCACGATAATGAAAAACCGTATACCGCAAAAATAACGCAGGATTAAATTTTACAGCTCAAGTGGTCAGTTTTGACGTATCCACCATATTTCCCGGATTTAGCACCGTCGATTTATTATTCATTCCATTTACTGCAAACTACATTACAAGGAAAAAAAATTACTAATGACCAACATGCTAAAACCTGTGTACAAAACTTTTTCGAATCAATCGATGGGAACTTCTATTGAAATACTATTAACCAATTTCCGTAGAAATGGCAAACTTTCATCAGTAACGATGGTGATTACGTAATTGACTGAATGTAATTCGAACGAAACAAAAAGAGAGAAATATGTATTAAATTCAACCGAACGAATTTATGTTAAAACCCAATATAATTCCAAAGTTCGGTATGATTCCAAAGGAAGCAGGAAACATCCCCCACCACGACAATGTAATTCTCGTTATCGCGAAGGATGGGATAAAGCATCCGGAATATTTCCACGTTTCGGTTAGATCGTTCCATTTCGCTTACGTCTCCCGGACAATCCGGTTATCCCATCCTCGAGGATTAACGGACATTATGCCGGGCTAGCGAGTTGATCGAGCAGATCTCCTCCTTTCCCTCTTGGGATGCAACCACGCGCGGAGGATGTTTCGCGCATATTGACCATCAGAAATTGCTGCCGCTCTGTTTGAGCAGATGTTGCGAGCATAATATGAGCCCTGGTTTTCGAGTGCTCAGCCTCGCGGTATTCGATGCAGCTGCATATACGGATATCGTTTCCGATGCACGTCTCGTCCTGGCGGCAACTTACGAGACACGCGAGATACCCGAAACGTTGGGGTTACGGCGTTGAGAATGGAGCAGTAAGAACGAAACCGGTGCAACGTGAAGATTGTTTCGAAGATTTTTCACAAGAAGTCCCAGTCGAGAGGTTATTTTACGATGGGGTAATGTGCAGGTGATGGTGGACGTTATGGGTGTTGGAAAATAATAAGATGGTTGGGAAATAATCGGA
The DNA here is from genome assembly GCA_963989415.1 of Cerceris ruficornis. Lineage (NCBI taxonomy): Eukaryota > Metazoa > Arthropoda > Insecta > Hymenoptera > Crabronidae > Cerceris > Cerceris ruficornis. The sequence goes on along the minus strand of OZ022521.1, from coordinate 20,976,954 downwards.
GCAGTTAGAGTCGAAATGCAGAATAACGGAATAGCAGAGTAGCGGAGGTTTTACCTCTTCAGGGACGATTTTTTATAGAAGCTATTTTTATACCCCTAACTGTACACCGGAAATAACATTCTCAGTGCAGCCAGAACATAAGATATTTATTTTTCTTCTTGAGAGATTCTGTATTGAATATATTATTATCAAATGTTTGTTCGCTTTATTAATGATAGTAATTGTAATTATAAAAAACTAAATGTCCACATATGCGGCCAAGGGCCAAGAGGTTAAGTTTTTTGGGAAGAATGCTATCGGAGGGGATCGTGTGGTATTTTTCCTTTGCGAAGTGTCCTATGATTGGTTGTAAAGCTTCGTTCTTTCTTTAGTTATTTTATGAGGATGATTTTTTTGTTAAATATTGGTTAACATCGTTTAAAGTTATTATTTGATGGTAGAAAAGTCAGCTGCAATAGTAGATCCTAAGAGAAATGATCACAGGATTTAAAACTGGAGAGTATAGAAGAAAAGGAACAGAATTTTCTTTGAAATCTTAAGAATGGCCGGACTTTATCGTGACGTTACGATATTTAAATTGTCATAGAATGCATCGCTACTTTGCATTTGCATCTGTTTCCTGAAAAATCCCTTTCGAGTGAGCATATGAGATTCTTGCACGACAAAATTTTCCAAGAATTGTGCTCGTGTTCCTGGCGCAAGAAGCATGTAAAGCTCGCGGAGGTGAAATGCTGGTTTTAGCGAGTCGACTCCCTTTCCATCTGAAAGTCGCACGCTGGAAGGATATGTCTGGAAGAAAGAGCGGATGTGGATCTGTCACGGCGAAGGAAGCCCGCTTCGTTTCTCGAGCTTTCGGAACAGAACGTGCGAAATTCTCTGCCATTTTGTGTGGAATTTCACTTTGAATATCTTATCAACACTGCGGTGCTATTTCGTGTTCTTTTCGGTGACGATCGCACGCTGCAATAATATTTATTATACGGAAATGTGTGCAATACATCCAGTATTATGTAATGAAATTTCCTTTAAAAGAAAATCTCCATTTTTAATGACCAGAATGTGTGTCGATTTTAATATTAATTCACTACATTGTATGTAAATTAAATGCTGTTCCGTCAGTAGAACTATCGCGGTGAAATATATACGCAACCAAAATGGAGAACGCAGCGTTAACCAAGCGTTTTGATTAAAACCTGCTGACTGTGCGCATCGATGGGTTTACAAGCAAACCACGTAAACCGCTGTGTGTGTAGGAAATGTTAAACTATATCGACGAAAAATGGAGAAATTGTTTTGAGGATAGCTCTCTCTATGCAAACGTAACAGATACATCTTTTGTGGGTACTCGAGCCGGTGAAATTTTTATTTCAGCGCAGTAAACACGTTTTTTCCTCGTCAAAGTTCCTTCGGCGGAGATCGAACCAAACTGGTCGGTCAAAATGGAAATTAGTTGAAAATGGGAACGGTGTTTTCGCGACATCGATTCAGTAGAAGTTCGCGACAAAAACGTTCGACGAATTCGAATTCGATGGTGGAAAAAGAGCGAGGACGACGTCGGAAAAAATACGCATTCGAGCGAAATTGAATAACCGCAAATATTCCGAATAAGAGAACTCCGTTAAAAGCAATTTTTTTCAAAACTACAAAATACTGTAGGTAGTCCCGAAATTGCCAGATTGACTTGTAGAGGGAAGTTCTACTAAATCGGACCTATTTGCTGAATGTTTCGAAATTCGTATCACTGTTTTGCAGTTCTCTCATTAATAAATTAATAAGGTGCTAAGATGGATCTGCAGATAAAGGTTTTAATTGCTAAAAAAGGTCATAGCCTGGGTAGTTTAGAACCCATCTAAAACTGTAGATCTTAGGCGAAGTGATCGTAACAGTTGAAGCCAGAAAATGTAAAAGAAAGAAGTCTACACCATATTTAACAATCGTCTTCATTGCACTGTTTTCATAACAATAGGAAAATTCAACCAAGAGAAAAAAAGATCTGACTGTCAAATTAACACGAAGACATCACCCATCAATTGCAGCCGACGAGTAAGATTAGGAAATAATTTCCAACGATCCTCGGCGCGTTCATTGCAAGAGACATAACTTCTCGAGTCAGTAGCAGTTGTATTTTGTCCAAAACAGAACCGGCTTAAGTTTTGCCGCATGTATCGCGTTTACAGTTGCACTTACGGGATTATGCACAGTTTATTATGGCCAGAACAGACGTCCTGGGTCGCTCGAAACATTATTGCGCATCTGGGAGCTATTAAAGTAACAGGATCGGGCGCACGTGTATAGTCGCGATCTCGCGAAATGTTTAATACAACAAGCATCCTTTAATAATACAAGTTTTTCCCTTATTATGACTCCACGATGAAACTGTAATAATTACATTAATTTGCGTGCAAACGTGCGACTCGGTTCCGTGAAATTCTAAGGATCGATTGTACATTATCCGCGAGAAACTGTTTATAGGATTTAATTTATTTCCGAAAACAAAAAGAACGTAAATCGACGAATGTTTCAATAGCGCTGTGACCTGAAATTCGATAATTAACATTCTGAGGGAGAAAGAGCACAAATTAAGATGCAACGTTGAAGCGACCCTAGCAATAAGCAAGGAACATCACTATTGTCTTCACAATATAATTTACGATTCTCGATGACATCGGTATCATTCACAAGCGACGAGCGTTTTCATCGAACTTAATGGAATATACGTTTTATGTGTACGATATTTCGCAGTTGCGTTCGCCATTATTGCCAGCAATTTAGGTGTTTGTCGGGCGAGCAAGGGTGAAAATTGCACGGTGCACTTTTAACGAAACGTTCTCACCAGGGCGTTTAAACAAGCAGGAAAATTTTATTCCCGTCGAGTCCGTATGAATTTATAATTGAGAATAATTGCTTTTCATTCAAAGGACCGCGCGCTTCGCGTACACAGTGAATTTTTGTGCGCGCGCACAATGCACTCGCGGCATGCACTGATTAATCGTGGCTGCATTTGTATTCAACGGCCCGCGGCACGTTTCATCGTGGCCGCATAATAAATTATTGACAGAATTCTGCAATTCCGCCGTGGGGAATTATGTATGCAAATGCAGACGCTTTGGTGCCTTGAACGTGAGCGTCATTCCGGGACCGGTAAGCTTCGGGACGATTAAAAACTCTGCCTGGCCGATTCGAGTGCGACAGAGGATGGCCAAACCCTCATTGCTCGAGAATAGAGAACGCGGCGAAAGGTCAATTGAATCGCCTCAATTAAAGGAAACTCCTAATTATCAGTCGGGCTCCGCCAATATCGGAAAACTATTCGGCTCGAAGCGAGGCAGAGAAGATCGGTCGGCATTGCAGCCGGATCGTTTCGGCGGATCGAATCTTTTCACCATTCTAACGAACTATCTGCATAGATATCGCTTGGAATGCATTATGTTTTTCTGTCCTTTCATAATCGACAAATATCTCCACCATCCTATGCTCCGATCTTCGCTGCTCTTTCGCTCGATGTTTCTGACCAATTAGCCGGCTGGTCCGCTTTCCGAAAGAAATTCTGCGAGCATTTAAATGCCGTGGTCTCTGCTCTGCATTTCGGGGAAGTATTGTGCTTAATTTGTATGGAAATTCCCAGCTTTTTTTATTGTCCTCTGCGCGGAATGCAAAGCAAATGATGGCGCAATTGGAAGAGACATTACGCTCGCCGGGACTCCTCGCGCCGCGGGGGTAAGAAGAAATTAGAGGGTAAAGTTGTTTCGCATTATGCTTCATTTTTTCGAGAAGGAACCGCGCAAATATCCTCTTAGGGACAGCTTTCCGTAACAAAGCTTCACGTGTAATATACTTGTTTATGGCGTGACAATTTTTCCATTAATTTCATATCAAAAAGGTTAAATCAGTTCGTCTTACATCGAACATCTATAATGTAAAATTTAGATAACGGTAGAATAATTTCCAAAATTATGCTAAAACGAAATACCACCAATATAGACGTCTAAGAAAAATAAAATAAAGTACCACTGTGTCCTTCTCGTACAAGTATCAAGATCATGTAAATCTAGAACGTCTAAAACGACCAAATTTATTCCCCGCAAGTCCAACTTATTTTCTTATCATCGAAGAACTTATCTCCGTTCATCCAGTGATTTTATCGCCGCTACAAATCGACGTGTCCTTTCGCGTTTCCTCCCCATCGCGCTTCGTCCTTTTACGTTCTCGTGAGAAAGCTTTCCGAAGGACAGCCGTGGTTCGAAAGAGCTCTCAGGTCCACGTAGTTTGGTAACAGGTTCTCCATGCCAAATTGTTCGCCATAATAGAAGCTCCGTCTCCTTTGACTCACTCCCTTCTTCCATCCGTCTCCCTTTCTGTTTTCCCTTTGCGACGAGACGCAAGTGGCCATCCACCTTGCGGCTTGGTATTTTTCGGAATGAAAGGGAAAAATAGGCGAAAGGTGGCCGACCGAGAGAAAAGACGAGCCGAAAGCTTTGCGAGTGGAGACACACTTTAGCCTCGATGGAGCGGAGGCGCCGTGACACTTTGAAAAGCCATCAAAGCCGACTCACTGGCGAATGTCTCGAGAGCGTTCTACCTCCTGAGCTTCCCTCCTTTTCCGTTTATTTTCGGTCACAATGACGTAAATAAAGTGCACGTGTCTACTGTGAATCCATGAGTATCCTTTAAATTATTTATACGCGAGGATACAATTTAATTTAATGCAAAATGTGCACCTGCGGTCGAAAAAGTAATTTGTGTGATGAAAATTGTTAAATTGCTAATTACCGTGAATTTATCAAGGGTAAAGGTGAGTTGAGTAAATTTACGGACAGAACGGTCAAAGAACTTGGTAAAAAGGCCGCGAAGAAAAGGTAAAACAGCCGTAGCGCGGTCTAATGCTACTAAAAATTCGGAGTACGTTCCACCTACTTCTGTACCTAGTATTCCCAATTTTCCTCGATTAAAGCAACATTTTCTTTATTACACAACCGCGGTATTATAAACGTTATTGCGGCGTTTAAATGCACCTTTCAGGATCGCAATTTCGTGACAATGTGTTTAGCAGAGACCGGTTTCCGTGTGGGAAAAGATAATGGAACGACGGGGAGAAAATAGTAATGCGTTGGTCGGTCGCAGAGGCATTGCACTTTTTTCGCCACGATGCTCTTAACTATTCTACCGTTCGCGGGAAGCTACTTCCGAGTCGAATTTGCATAATAACGTGTCGCGGCTTAGGTGTCGTCTCTCTGTTTCCACGTATTACTTTTAATTCGATAAAGATAATAAAAAAAAAAAAAGATACTCAGACTCACACGGGGAAGAAATTTACCTGTGGAAATTCAAAGTGTCGCTGGAATTATTAACCGATAATCGTAAGGCGATAAGAAAAGAAAAAAGAAGGGAACGAGGTCGATAGGCGGCTGCTTCTAAAGTCTATTTTAACAGGTAATAAGAAAGCGGCCTCGTGTTGACAGGAAATTTACTGCAGGTTTATGGTTTCCCAACAGTCCAGAGCAATATCCATAACGTGATCGTAAAATTATAACGGGGATAAAATCAGAAATCTTTCTCTCCGAGTATCCCTCCTTCACTCTTTCCACCGGGAAAATTTCCATCGCGATAATCCTAAACCGACAATCTTAAAGTGCTTTCACTTTAAGCGTTCGCGGTGGAATCTGGAAATTTGATGTAGGAAGAAGTTCTAACAGCCGCGCAACACAAACTACGAGGGAGAGGAAAATTCCTTCTATCGGATTTCATTTGCACGCACAACGATATTCCGCCGTGCCAAATAATCGCTTTGAACTGCACCAGATCAACGGAGATTTTTGGATTCAATATTCCCGAAAATTGGTCGGTACTATTATTTCAAATTGATTGCCGTAAAAAAAAGTTTTTATTTCCGATTATACAAACAATAAAAGAACAACCTTTGCTTTTCGAATTCGCCGTTTGGAAATCTCTATTTTCCTCTCCCCTACTAACTTTCGACTTCATGTTTTCCATTAGTTTACCGTCAAAAAACAAACTCGATATTTTTTTTATTTGCCGCTTGCGAATTTTTTTTACCGTTCAATTTTTCGAATTAATAAAGCTCTCAGTAAAGTGAGAATTCTCCCGCCACTGACGAGAGTTCACTGACATTAATCGTGTCGGTGCTCGAAGTCAAGAACGTGGCAAGTTCCTCGAAGAGACGAGGCAAATCTGTTTTAAAGCGGTAGACCAGTTGGCCGGAAAATTATGATCCGCTCAAGATAAATCCTTACCCTACTTTTGGCGAACGTTTGGAATCTCCGTAGTTGCTCGAGACGTGTATCAAGAAACTCGGAAAAAGTCGAGATACAAGAGAGAGGCGTGGTAAGAAACGTCCTGAACGAGCAACGAGAAGAGGGGAAAAAAGCTCGGGCGGATGATTACTACGCGATGCGACGAATGAATATTGTATTTCGTGCGATCATTGCGTAAAAAGAGACTTACAGTGCACTTGGGTCTTTATGTAACTTTTGATTAACAGGATTTACAAGCGGAGATAAATCAATACCCTGTTGCAATGGAATTATCTCACTTGTTGCTCCTTTTTTTTATATTTTAATCAGAGTAGGTTTTTCTCAAATATAATTCTTCTTGTATAATAAATAAAAAAGAATGCAAATCGTATATTATGTAGAAACAAATTGTATAATAATCTACAGACTCTGAACTTTAAATATGGTAAAATTTAGATAATTCTGACAGAGAGAAACAATGCCGAGGATTCTTAAAACTTAGCGTTTTAGAAAAGATATTCTGACATTTCTCCGTGGTTCTACCGAGACTGAAATTAAATTCCGCGTAAAACACTGTGATGACAAACTCAAATCACGTTAACTGAGAACGTAGACAAGCGACTCCTATGAATTTTCAGTTATTTTAAACTCTCTCGTGTACTTTTACGTCTATTATCCCAATTCTGCAAAAAATTCCGCAAGCACATGCTCGAAAGGGGAGAATCTTAATGGCGGTGTATCATGACGGTGATCCTTCTCGTTTATTCGCGCGTCTGATTTTTTAAATCAGAGATATATTTCAGGAGAGGGTGGAAACTGACGCGAAACGCACGATCAAGTACGGAGAGGGCTCTCACGATGAAACCTGAGAATTGAGAGAAGCAGCTTGTTCATGACAGTGACATCAATAACTGTCAAGTAGATAGACACGAGTGCTCGCCCGTAAAAAGAAAATTCTTGCGCCGCGGACGAACGAAAAACAGCCTACTTTTCATATACGAAAGAATTCTATGATCATTTCCTGGTCTCTACCGTCCAATAGTGGGGGATTCAAGCTTTCATAGTGGGCAGTAGGGGTTTCGTATGATGCGGAAGCTATAGTAGCTAAACTTGAAAGAAGGCGCGCGGAAAACGCAAAACTTATTTCGTGGTGCCCATGACGACGCAACGAATGTGCGGCTTTATCAGCCAGTCACGCGGTAGAATCGAAGATGACGTCAGGACGAGAGTTGTCTCTATCCGTCAGGCGAATCAGAGCAAACCAGAGGCCAGGGGACTTCTCTTGTCTTTGCGGGCTTTACTTCTTTTTTTTCACCAGCTGCTATCACTCGAGTTGAATTTTTTTCTTCTTTAAATAATAAGATAAATTTAATTACATATTTCTACTAAACCTCCATTCAAAAGTCACGAGTACTTTGCAATTGCGCTAAGTTATTGCGGAATTGGTGGGTGATAAGAAAATTTTGCTAGCAACTCCGCTACAGAATGTGGGAAACTTTATTCCTGAATCGAATTCTGATTAAAAACCGTTAGTGGTTTGATTTCTGTATCAACCTCTAAGTGCACATTTTTAAATATTATTATTCTTATATAATAAAAAAACTGTCAACAGATGTTTGTTGACACAGCGACTCGTATTATTCGCACTCAAGTCACCGTTTATATCCACCGAGCTACGCATTTTCAATTAGCAAGATTAATATGACTAAAAATTCTAGAATTTGAAATTTCACAATATTACTATCCCTTTATTCCTGTCGTTCAGCTAACTCCGACGGAAAAAAAGATTCCCAACGACACCGCAAAGCAGATCCGAAGATTACGGGAAAACACAATTACCTTGCCAAGAGAAAGAGTCTCGTCAACGGCAGGAATTTTCAACACGTTCGACCCGGGTCTCTTTGTTATAAAGATTAAAGTTCACGAACCCAACAAAATCCCTCGGCAATCCGAGGGGGTTGTAGAGGTTCGGTAAAATTCGCTTAACCCGGATCGGCTGGCCGGTTTACCCTACGAATAAACACGAGCCCCGAGTATATTTGCGAGACTGTAAAAAGCGTAAGCAATCTTCTATCGCCCCGGCAGAGTAAACTACCAAGTTTTCGAATATCGCGAGCCAAGAGGATCGTCGAGTTACCCGAAGGAAAGAAGTAATTTCATCCCACGGCTTTGGCGCATCCTTCCTTCTCTTATTGGGCCATCGTTTAGCGTGAAATGAAACGGTGCTCGCCTCGTTTCGATCCGTTTCGTCCTATTGGTAAAGAATTAAATACAAAAAAAATGAAAAAGAAAAAAATGGAAGAGGATAGGACGAAACCTCTGGTAATCACGATTTCATTTTGTGTGGGTTCTATTAATGCGCATGGCTTCATGCTTAATTACTAGTTAATGAAAGCAGCATATGTACCGCTTCGGGTACGGCGGGCAAAGTCTGCAAAGATAATGAACGACGGTCCGATAGCGAGGTAGTGTACGTCGGTTTTGAAGTGAATTTTAACTGTGCCCTGCGAGCAAGAAATTCGGATAATTATGAAATAATTAACGGGCAGATGATTAAAATTCAGGATCACACGGCAAAGGGGAGACGAATAATTAGAATCTGGAATAGATATCAGCTTGATTTAACTACGCGAGGGGATTAATATTATATTGAATTTAATTCCTGATATTTACGCTACGATTTTGTGTAATGATATTCCAACTGTTTGGATTTTTATAAGAGCGTTACAGGTTACTATTTAATAAGGGGATACGAAATTACTTTCCTACGTCATTGATGAAACTGCGAGTTAACGAAGAAGAAGAGCTGACAACTAATCGATGGAACGAGGAATTAACGGGGAGAGTATTTACTTTTGTTGTTAATTCCGCGAGGCTCTGTAAATCTACTTGGGAAACTGATTTAAACGATTTAATTAGTGGCCAAAGAAGGAGAACTCCCGTGTATCTTACTTGTATTTTCTTCCGTGTACCCGTGCTTTAAATATTCAATCAACAATGAAACTTCAATTTTCCATCCTACAGCGTGAAATTAAAATTTTAATTCGGCAACGTTTCAATATTCCAACAAAATCCTACATAATGGACAATTTTCTCTAAAAATAAATCCACGTAAATTTCACCTTCTCCCTACGCTTCAACCCGACTGAATGAACCTCTGAATAAAAATTTCCCTACAAACGGCGCAGAATGTTTTAAACGTTACAAAGGATACACAGTTTACAGGATTATCCGTGGACGTGCGACAACACAGGCTCGCTTTGTCATCCGCTCGTTTTCTCTAACGTCAAAATTGAAACATAATTCACTCTGTTCTCTGTTTCCGTCTTATCTCATTTCGTTGTACATACGAAAGTACGTCGCTTTTGCGATATGCCGGCCGTGATACGAGTTGACATCGGTTAATTTTCATCAAATGAGTACGGTTATACAATTTCACAGCGGCGTATAATAGAGACAATTCATGCAAGATCAATCGAATTTAAACCGCGGGCGCGAACGTCACGGTGACGGTGAATCGGACAATTTTATTTCGTCCAATTACAATTTTTTATTTTCAAACGGTAAAAATTTCTCTCCGTCATGCCCGGGCAATTTAAAACGAACCGCGATACTCTTTACAGGACCAGGAAATGCAATTTCGTTCATAATACCTCATCATTTCGCTCGTCCCACGATTCGTCCGTGGAATTTCACGATTTTGTTCTGTATAATTAATATCCATCATTGTTCCATAGTTCTGTTCCACGGAGGATCCAAAGATAGAATAAAGAAGATTTGCAAACATTTATTCTTCGGCCTATTTTTAGGGGAAGGATGCATTTTTTTCTGAAACCCCGTTTCCTATCACTGCTGATGCGATCTCTTATAATTATTTCAGTCAATGCATGATACATGAAAAATCTAAACGTTTATTTTTTCAAAATTCGTTCTTGAATTTTGTTTCGAGTTATCGCTAGAAAAGACAAAACCAATTCTACGACTAAACGAGTAAAATCTCCTATCAATTTATATCAGAGCTCGTACCCATCGTCATAAAGTAGTTAAAAAATCGAGAAGGTTCGTCGCTGCAGGCTATTAACCCTTTTCACCTGGATGTCTCGTTTGAAGGGATATCGTAAGTCTACAGCTCCCAAAGACAAGAGAAGTCCTCCAGCCTCTGGTTTGCTCTGATTCGCCTGACTGATAGATACATCCCTCATTCTGACGTCATTTTCGATTCTAACGCGTGACTGGCCGAAAGAGCCGCACATTCGTCGCGTCGTCATGGGAACGACGAAAGAAGTGTTTTGTTTTCGGTTGTCATTGGTCGATCACAGGTTTCAAGGACCGACATGGTGGGATAGGCGGTGCGAGCGACACTTCACCCGTGCCTCATACCGCGGGCCTTCTTTCCTTTTGGTTATTATAGTATATCACTCGGTTGCCCCCTCCGAGGGGTCATTCGAGTTTATTAGTGATTACGCAGAATGACCTTATTGCACCGCAACACCTAAGAAATGTTTCTCTGCAGTTTTCTATTGAAATAACAGAAAGCACAAAATCGTAAAGCACCGCCGAGTTGCTGATAGATAACGTCAGGGATGACTCCGAGTTGCAAAGGGTTAGAAAAAATGTATTCGTATTCAAGATTTACTTCCTCTTTCCCCATTCTCTCCTTCTCTCTTCATCTCCTCGTAATTGCTGTCGCATGCGTGTATGAATGCATCAGGGGTGATTCAATGACGAGGGGGAGAGAAAGAGAGAGAGACAGGGACGATAGAATTCAAAGAGCCTGATGCACGCTACACACCCATTCAGGACGTGCATAGCGTCACAATGTGGCACGATGCAAGTTCCGGAGATTTTGAACAATATTACACCAGTACTAGCAGCACTATAGCCGCCGACAGAAACTTGGACGGGAGTAGTAACTCACGTTGCTCTGCTGGCGACGAGTGCGACGAGATTCGCCGGACAGAGAGAAAAGGGACAACGGGAAACAGAGGACCAAGGGAAGAGCCACCGAACGGGGTGACGTCGAGACGAGCCAGGTTACCGGTCAATTGTATTATCCTTGCCAATTCCATGGGCTCGTAACTAATTGTTCTTCAACGGTCGGGAACTACCCGCCGCTACCGAACGATGAACGGTGTCTCACACTTTTTGCATCGTCAATGGAGTATTCCTTGGGGGCATGTTTCTCGCGTATTTTATATCGTCTGTTTCTCTCGAGCGATCATATTTATCGGGAGGGAAGTAGGTAGAATTATAAACTTTCAATTTATATTTTGCGTATATTTTTGAGGTAACGCGTGCAATGGAACCGCGGGAGAAAAATCTCTGTTACTTTTTCTTTCTTATCTCCATCTTACAGTGCGGAGGAAATTAATTTTAAGAAGTTTTAATCAAAGAAAGGCAGAGAGAGGGAGAGGGGGAGAAAAGGAGGAAAAAGTTCGAGATAAGGCGAACAATGGGAAAACAAGTGCAGAGCTACGATATATGAACTGCACCTGGAGAATTTAAAGACACCTGGAGAATCCAACGGAGGTATTAATCAAAATCCGAATGTACAAAATAAGCTAAATTACGTTCATAGGGCTCTCAACACTCTATGAGATTAAAAGGGATTAATTAAGCGTGTTGGACAATGGAGCACGTAAATAGCTGATTGGATAACACCCTGAGACGATTAAGGACGATTTATTGTAAGGCGTAAAGCTCTTGGCAAGAGGGATGAAACAAATTATGTTCTGAGTATAATTGCTGGCGTTATCTGGAAGGTATTACCGCGGGATGGTAATTAACATTGCTAAACGAATTAACGAAGCTGACTGGGACACCTGGAGAAATGTGGAAAGTTAATGGAGCAATTAAATTTCTTCATAACAATCGGATAAACGGGAGATCCGAAGCGTGTTATCGATAACGAGGAAAATTTCCATCATACTTCGAAAATATCCTTATCCTTGTCCGTGACAAATCATTGCGAAATTCGAATGATTAACATATGGAAATGCAATTCGCCGAAGGATCGTCGCCAATCACGCGGCAAATTATAGCGTTTCCTAATCCATGCTTTATGCGATATATTCGCAAGATACTGCCTATATGCATGTACCCTGTGTATACTCGTTAATTGTACAAAACGTACTGGCTGTGTACACGGAACGAGGTAAAAAGTGATAAAACAGTAAAATATCGCAGCATGATATTTTACTTTCAAAAATCGCGTTTTATTTCTATTACGTTCCCTTTGTGCAATCCAAACAACGCACGACACACATCACGAGCGTAAAATTTTACGTTAAAATAAATTCGCGTTTTATATGTATATATTTGGTGTTTACCGTTGCTAAAAATCGTTTTAGCACATTTATCCGTGTCACAGCAATTACATATGTTCAAGTGGTAACGTTCACTCCGCTTGGATAATTTTATTAACTTACAAGTTGCTCCTTTAGGTGGCTTTAATTAAGTCGACGGTACCTTCAATTCCACACTTCTCGCAACTTTGATTTACGTTGTACTAAACATTGTAGGAGAGCTTCAAATTTGCACATATACAGTATTCGTCTCATCATGAACTATTTAGGAACTATGATGTATCCAAAGTTAAAGGCTTGGACGCCCAATTAGCGGCACAGAGATTCTATTCCCGACATCTCAGGGAAACTATTCCTAAATTGTTATTCAATACATCATAGCCTCGATGGTTCAGAATACACCTAGATCTTTATCCTCCAGGTAAAATGATCGACCAATTAAAGCTAAAAATAAAAAAAGAACATCGATACGAACTATTTCTCAAGGAATCAACCTACCCTTGCCACTCTTGGGTAAAAAACAACCGCATGAATTTTACAACGAGCTCGTATTTCGTACGAGGCGTTAAGCTGTTTTAAAGCTCAGCTCTCTTGAACGTATCGAAGGTACTGTGGCTTTTAGCAGGGCGGCTACTCGAGCAAGAGAAATGGAGGACAGAGAGATAGAGGACGGAGGAATACCGAAGACAAAGAGAAAGAGAAAGGTGGAATACCAAAGACGCGGCTAGAACGCGAGAGAATGTTGGCTGCAGAGACAAATTGTCGAACAGTGCTTGCGGTCGGACGTACACATGTTCTCCGAAGTTGGGTTACATTTAGAAAACAGGATTACAGTTCGCTTCACGGCACCGGTCTTGCTGGTGAGGAAGGTCGAAGACTATGAAACTACAATACACCTGCACACTCTGTGCCCAGGTGGCTTTCCGTGTTCGCTCACTTTGCTTTCCTCCGCGGTTACGACGACCGGGAAGTTCGCGCAGAAGTTGCGAGATCGGGGAAAATTTTCTCCCTTGCTAAAGAGACCCATTTTTACAATTATTATTCAGGATCCGAGCAATTTCGTCGCACGATCGGACGAAACTCTCAGACATCGTAAATGAATATTTTATAGGAAAGTCAAATAAAAGTATCATCGAAGGGCCTGTTAGAAGAGAATTTCAAAAACCGGAAGACGTTCCGAGTCATCCAACCTCGACGCTCGGATAGCGCGAGATTAGAGAAAATTTGGTTCCTCGCTAAGGAGACCCATTTTTACAATTATTATTCAAGATCCGAGCAATTTTATCGCACGATCGGACGAAACTCTGAAACATCGTGCATGGATATTGTATAGCAAAGTAAAATAATATCATCGAAGGCCCCGTTAGAAGAGAATTTCTGAAAAATCTGAAGACCTTCCGAGTCATCCAAGCTCGACGCTCGGATATCGCGAGATAGGAGACCGTCGAGCGGGAACAAATTAAAATGCAATATCGCAGAAAAACGAAACTGCACGGTGGCTTTTCAGATACGGTTACGCTTCCGTTTGATTATTAATAAACAATTCAGAGAGCCGACGTGGTGGATGAAAGTAAGGTTATCGTCGATGCTGCATTCTCATATGAGCAGACATGCGCGCGAATACAGAGAGACATCGTTTTGTGCTTTCACGTAGCCGACGTGCTCTTTCTTTGAAAAAAGCAAACACGACCGTTCTGTTTACTCTAGCGAGCTAGCGTTTCCGCCTTCGTAAACTTTCTGCATACCGTGCACCTCGTGCTTTCCAAAGAATGGCACAATAGTGCCATTTTCCTATCGTATCAGCGGACAACTTTTTAATTCCTAACGAAAGTACCCTTTATTATCGGAGCATACATATCGCGTTTATATTATAAATCCAAAACAGGATGCCACCGATTTATCGGATGCAATAAAACGTTAATGAAACTAATTGTAAGTCCACGCTTTTCCAGCTGCAAATGCTTTTACCTATTAACCATGGAATTTTCGTTGCAGCAAAGCAACGGTAGACCGTGTAATATAATAACAACAGCCACTGTTTTTCATAGAAGAGCATCGAATACATTTTAATACAAGATATTAGTTTACCATGTAAAATTTGCATCCCGTAGACGTTTTAATGAAAATGGAATTAGAATAATTATATTACATTACTTCCTGTATTTCAGCAAATTAGTCCGGGCGCGGGAGACAGAACGAAGATGAGAAAAGATCTCATAATGAATATCGGCCACGTTGTAATTAATTAACGCGGGTGTTTTAAACACTTTTAAAAATGTTCAATTTACCAGAAAAAAAGAGAAATTCGTCTTTCCAGGATGAAACAGCACATGGCAATTTCATTCGCCCGGAGATGGAAAGCGTTGCGGAGAAAATAATTAATTCGGTTCGCGTACACGCGACGTCGACGACGCCGACGACGGGCTCGTTAATAAAACAACGCAATAAAAACTATGAGAGCATCGAAGTTCGGTCCGTGAGGAAAATTTCTGGCGCCTCAGGGACAGAAAGGTCCGCTCCTTCCGCTCCTCGTCGTCGAAGCGTGGCAAGGACGAGGAGGCAAGAAAAAAGGCCACTCCGAAGGGATAGAGAGAAGCGTGACGAAAGGGCAATTCGCCTTCGTAAGAACTTACGAGGAGCCCAGAATGGCCGCAACATTCGGCCCTCATTCGACCCGGCTGATTCTTGTTGCGGCTTTACGAGCCGCCCTTCCGCAACTTTTTTACAGCCGAGGGTTTATTCGGCGGAGAAAAGTTTTTCCGCAGCAGCGAACGCAATTGCGCTCTCAAAGTCATTCAGGCTCGCGGAGTTTCCTCATGAACTGGCCGGACCGATTCAAGACGGCTCAAATTAGACGAATCATTGCCTGGACATCAGCGACGAGTAAGATTAAAAGGGTTCTGAAGTTTACGAGAAACGTTGAAAAACGCCATGATGCCGCTACTTTTACATTTGCGACGGCACTCTCGTAGAATTTCAGGGAAAAAGATTACATTCTTATTGTCGTCAGAGTTTTAACAGTGACGATGCCATTTCGAAATCTTTTTCCGACGTAACAATTTCACGAGCCTGACATTGCGAAATGGAGGGAAAAAATTCCTAATTAATAAAAAACATTCCTAGCGAATTTCACCGACCAAGGTCGATACCAGCGCGAACAATATTCCTCTGGCATTGGCGTTCTGGCCTCCTCCATATCTTTTCAGCCTCTTTCTCTAATATGCACAACACAAATCCGCCGACCGGCCTTCCTCTCTCGTGCGAGTTATTAGAACGACTCTCCATCTCTCTCGGGTACCCTTGTTACCCACCGTTAATTAGAGTACAGTCTGCTACTGACGACAACCAACTGCAAAGGAGAGTCTTCACCGCTACAACCCTTCCTGCGCTCCACCACTTTGTCGCTCTCTCTAACCCTCCCGACTTCTCTGCGCCTGATCTACACCATCGGCTTCATGTTTGCGGCTTGAATTATTCCGCTGAATCTCCACATGAGTCCTGAGTACCCTTTAAAGGAATCGGCCAAGTAACTTAAGCATTACCATGGCTACGTCCCATCGGGGTTAACCCCAGATGTTGCGGAAAACTCTGGATGTAATGGACGTTGGAAGTTTACTTCCAAATGGAATTGCTCTTAGGTTGAACCGCGAGGTACTCAGAGAACGAATAGAGGGTTTGGTATCTTAACACGTTCACGTTGGCGCTTTAACTTGTATTTTAGATTATTAAGTGGCAGTATATTTAATTTAGGAATGTTCTACTTCCAGTTGTTAAATGTTCCGCTGTACTCCGACTTCGACCGAGCGATTAACCAGGTTGTATGGGGATGTAGAGGAAATTATAATTCGCATTGCGGAAGTACCTTGTTTTGCGGTTTCCTACTGCAATCTGTCCTTGAGAGTTTGTCAATTGTCTGTAAGTAGATGGTCAAAGTTCCTTAATTTCCGCTTGCGATATTGAAAACAGGACTTAGTGTCTGATTTCTAAAGAAATGCAGGACAAAGATGATAGTGGCAGGGTCATTTCTTCGAGCAAAGTCTAGAAGGTTCTTGCGATGTTTGAAAGTCGAGGACGTTTCCCGGTCGTATCGAGGTATCCGCTGGTCATTGCAGAAATCTTAGATGTATCCGCCGGAAATTGAGTTACTTCGCGCACGTTTCGGATTGATTTCCAGGTTGCAAAGCTTTGTACCTTTCGAGGCAGGAGCGGCGTGATTACTTTTCGATCCGGTCTACGTGAATGGAATGATCATCAGGGTCCAGGTCGGTTACCGTTAAACCGGGGTATCGTCCCTGGAGTGTGATAATTTGATCTCCACGTGATACATTGCTATTGATCGCTGACTTTCCTTGCTCTTATCAACTTTAATGGAAAAGAATCGTGCGTATTCCTCTTCGTTAATAAAATGCAACGGGCAAATGGACGTTGAAGGTCGTCAACGGAACGAATACATTTCTCCGTGTTAAAAGAACGAATTAAATGTACGTCGAGGGGAATTTTTCAATTTGTCTGTTAAATTGTTTCGATTCCCGAAACTCAATCGTTTACGGACGTAATGAAATTGTTATTGCGGTACATAACGAGTGCCCATCGATAAATATGTACGGTACGACGTGGAAATTGGATGGCACCTATCGCGCTAATTAACAGATGCTTCCTTCAACGCTAATAATTAACGGGAAAATGCATTATAAACGCAGAGTAAATAGATCAACCCCGAATCAACGTGTACCACGGTTTCATTTAACGGCCCCATTAAATATGAATCTAACACATTTAGCTGGCATTAATTGAAAAATATTTCAATTCGTTTAAGTGCGCCACTTAACAATTAGCAATCTGGGTATCGATGTTTGTACATATAACACTGTTTCGCAAACTTTAACGATTCAATTTCTAAAGGGTCTTTAATCCTTAATAGGAATTTTCATAAATTGTTACCAGATCATTATAATATCCACATAAATGGACTTAAATAAATAAACTTCACGATAAAGTTTCTGCAAATTGTTCAAGTGGACGTTCTTGCAATTTTTTAACCGTAAAGGAACCTCGAGATGGAAATCTCCGAGAACCGTCGACACAGAATAATCGGCACGCTTCTCTGCCAAGTTCTCCGCGATATTGCAAATCATTTGGACGTGTGCGAACGTGAAGAAAATCTGCCACGTCCATGGGAAATCGTAGCGCCGCGATTTGCGACAGCTCAAACAACTCACGATCGAAATGAAATCACTGACGACTCGATATCAGCGCTCGCGAAAAGCATCGGTAGAAATTTCATTATCGAGAAAAGTCGAGACAGATCGTCCCGTAAGATGACGCGATCGTTCGTGCAAAACGTGAGCCCTGAAAAAAGAAAGCCGATCCGGATGTACGGCACGAATTGAATGTCACAGTTGACCCGAATGACTCTCGCTGATTAAAGCACAGCACGGAGCAGTTTTCCTATTTATCAACGGCACGTGTCGCCGCGGCACTTTCGTCCGTGAGGAAGTTCGCGCCAAGAGGAAGAGACGGGGAAAGAGAGAAAGAGAAAGAGAGAAGACAGAATTATTAGTGCAATTACACGTTACAAGTCGCATCGGTAGAGTCCGTAGAAGATCCGGGATCCATCGTCGACCCTGCAGTGCACCCTGTGCCACGTTGCAATTCCTCATATTCTCACTCCCCTCGTTTCTCCACGAGTTCGCAGCGCTACGCGAACCTGATGCGCCATTAATTGTACTCGTTTGCGAACTTTCGAGCACGTCCTGGTTCGTTAATTGATACGATCAATCCGACGCTTCGGTAGTGGCTGGTGTTCGTAGTTGTCCAAGCTATAACCTTGATTGCCGAAGTTTCGACGAAAAAGCTTTGGAATTTGAGGAAAAAAAAAGGAAGCGCCATTCAGCCGGCTACCGAACGAGGAGATACGTCAACCAGTTTGCAATTTTTATCCTCGCCGCTCTGTTCGCTCTACTTTTTTTTCTTTCCGAGTGAAAAATATTCCGTTTTGACGAGCCGAAAAAATACGTAAACTGAATACACCGTGCCGTTACGGTTATTTGTAAGTCAAGCAGGTGCCGCGAGTGAGATCAATCGGAAAGAGCGGAGAACTGGCTGGCGCGTGAGGAACGCTTTTTTCTCTCTATCCGATCGGAATATTGTACATCGGTTTGGTGAAGTGCGACCAGTTTCGCGGTGCAATGATGCAAGAATGAAAACGGCGAAGTGGTCGAGAGCGCTGCTAACTTTTCGGGGTGACTGCGAGTATGAGTTTCACCTACGTGAGAATTTTATTTGATAAATTGGAAAACCCCGCTTCAATGGTTAAAGTCAACCTCATCGCTGCATGAAAAGCAGACATTTTGAGGAAAAACTATTCTGGAAGTGTAATCGGAAAGTTTCAGAGTTGGACCTGCGTGCATGTCGAGTACTGTGCGTTTCTTGGTCGATGGAGATTATTAAAAAAAAGCGAATCCCGTTCAGGAGAAAATTCCCGGATGTCGCATATGTGGACTTTACAGAAAGTTCCATGAAGTTGTCATGTTAAATTTTGTCCAAACGGTATAATGATTCTTTTACGGAGATTATTGCGGCAACGACGGACAAAGTAGATTTAGTATAGTGAATTAGTTGTCGAAAATCGAGATCGCGTTATCGGACAGCAAATCTGCCGCAATCTTCCATGGAATATTACTTATCAGTTGAGCTATTTTAAATGTCAAATGCAAATATATTGCTATTTCCGTTTTTATCATAAATGATAAAATTGATGAGATATTCGTATAACGGTAAACAGGAAAAACTTGACGAGATATTTTGAGAGACATGAGACTTAAAAAATTAATAAAAATACTCACTGTATCCACCAACGTAGATCGGTGTCCATGTTACTTGGGAATGGACGAACGACGTCGCGACGAACAAAACAGTTCCGAACCACACACTCCAACGCACAGCACTCATTTCACTAACAGCCTCGACGATCGCCATTTCTTACGTTTCAATCAGTCCTCCGCCTCAATATCATCTTTATTGACGTCTCTCTCTGCTATTGTTTTTCTTTGTTTGCACACTGTCTCGCTACTTCTCAACTTTTTCTCCCTTCTTTTGACCACACGAAAACGAGTTTCGTTTCACGTAGAATGATAATCTACGCGATTAAAAAAAAAACACGATGCCACTGCTTAAAATAGGTGTCTAGTTAACGATCTACTTATTAATCATGATCAATTGAAACGTCAATGACGAAGGAAGCTCGAAAAACAATCTAATTTCTCGTCGTCTGATTACACGCTTCGGGTCCCACCACCTTTCTCAATAATGTATTCAAAACCCGCGCGAAAACAAGGCGAGTTATCGAAGTTTAACGCTTTCGACTGCACGTAAAATTGAATCCAATGCGAGTGTCGCGTTTATGAATACCGGGCAACGCGATTATACGGGAAAAGTTTGAGAGAGAAGCAATTAGCTCCGCGGGTACTAGCCGAGTTTCGTTATAATTCGGTAACTGCGGCAAAAGTGCAAGATTAATGATCCGTGAATAGGCATCTGTTCGGATATTCGTTTTGCCGTTCGATGTTAAATCGTCCGTGTTATTATTGGCCGGCCGTGTAGAGAGGAAACTTGTAAATTAGCGTCTCTTTATCCCGCCGCCCTTCTCGCCTTTTCGCGCGGCATTTGCGTTATGCAGAATTTCGCACCTCTCGTCCGTTATTCTTCTTCCCGACAGAATCTTCATTTCTGCCCTGGCCTTGATTTATGCGCCTTATACTTCACGCTCCGCCTTGAAACGTATTACTTCGTTCCTTCGAGAATAACATGAAGACACAATCATCGTTTCTGCCATCTACGGACCGTCGAGTAACGATACTCTGTCTTCCCGAGGTATCTCTTTCTCAGACTCGTAAACTCGCCGTGCGCTTGGGATATCCAAGACTTTTCAGCTCTGCTCGATCTACGTCGGTCCTTCGTTTCTTCACTCGCTCGAGGAGTCCTCGCGTAAGACACAAGGTTCTCCTTTATCCGTCCTCTTTTCAAAGTCCTTCTGCGGTTTCGCCGGGCTCCCCGGCGAAGCCTTCCTCTCTACGGCATCGAGACTCCTTCTGTAACAAAACGGCAAACCATTTCATTAGAGAAATCCCTTTGACGGTCGATCATTAAGAGATAAAGCGAGGATAGGTTTCAAGTCTTTCGGAAACCCTCTAAAAGAAGAAACGACGATTCGTTTCCTGCAAATTAGTGCTGCTTCAATCGTAGCCGGGGATGGGGAGGAGAAGTGAAGGGAGTCAACCTGTTTTCTGATATTTGAAACGATTATTCGAACGTTTGAGTGCCCAAGGCGGTCGGAAGAATGTGGAGGATGGACGAGAGCCGAAAAGGAGGAGTGTTCAGGAAAGGAACTACTGTGGGATGAACCTAAACTGTTCGAACGTTTATAATAGGTGAGGTAGCAGTGATGTATAATCTACACTCTGTGCAATTTAATTAATTTTGCCGATTTACCACTTGTAAAAAATTCATAAAGAATTTCGATTTAGTATAGCTCAGTTAAAAACCTGATCACCTAGATGGCCAAAGCACTTTCTGGCAGCTCTTATAAAAAAACAATAGATTAAATTATTTGTTATATCTGCTTGCAAAACAATCGTGCAGACAGATATTGTCTGACTCGTATGTCATACCAATTTGCCAAGTAATACGCAGTTTATCATTGTGTCACGCATACAGATTTAGGATAATGGCTCAGAGGGCAAATTGACAATAACGAATTACGAATCAATCATGCGAACTTTAACCGCATACATGACACTCCTCTCGTTACAGAAACGTCCTATCAATCTCAATAAATCGTATCCAAAAATTATTCCCACAAATCAACAGAGGTACGCATCGAGTACCGCTACAACAATATTTCCATCTTCATCCACCGAACGATACCGTCAATGTCTCATTAGCATATCTCCATTGAGACGAATGACACAAAAGCCGAAGGTTACCACACCCCATAATATTCTACGGGGGTTGCCGTAGTAAACGGGACGATGGTAAGGGCGCGAAGGCTCTCCCATTATGAGATAGAGCAGAGGGTAGTATCTTAGTCGTTCATAATGTGACAAGCCAGAGTTATCCCCCCGTTTTGGCCCTGTTATTTACTCGTTATCTCCTGGCCTCTGCCTCCTCGCAACCCTGTCCAACGATTATGAAAGAGACGTCCCTGAATACGACAGCTTCCGTGGAATTTGCTGCATCGGCGAACGATCGACGGTTCCTTAGTGCTACTCTTCGACTACTTATCGTCCGTCCGCTCGTTCCGTTCCTTATCTACTTAATTGCGCTTAGCGCGCGCTTCGTTTCAAACCTCGCTGTTCCATCGTCTTTAAAGCCATACACTTCCGGCGTGATTTCCTCTTTTCACGAGATTTATATTATGCGCTGCTGGAAACAAGTCTCGCGAGAGGAATTCAAAAGGAATGCGGATCTGATTGGTCAAAGTGGAAGAAGTACACTCTTCTCTCACGTGCATTATTGGATCTAAGGTGGATCTTTTCTAAACGGTCACGTATATTAATAAGAGATAAGTAGTAGAAGAAATTAAAGAAAAATTAAAGAAATTAAAGAAATTAAAGAGTAAATGAGGTATCTCGAGAAAAGTGAGGTAGTACGAAATGAGCGATGCATGGACGTAGGTATAGAGTTTTCTGCCTGTTGCATCTTACGAATTATAAAATTTCATAAGGAAATAATGAAATATCACAACCTGGGTCGTTCTAATTTCCCTTAGTTTTATTTATCAGCCGACCTTTCCTCACCGATCGAGAATTTTATCGTACCAATTCCAATTATCTTCCGGCAAGTTATACCTCAGGTCACTTAACAATCCTCTTTCAGAATCCAATCCTCCAATTACAATTCAGCACGCCTATTGGAACGCGGACAGTTCTACGGTCTTGGTCTCCAAGTGTCTCTTTATAGAAGGAAGATTCCTTTCCGCGTCTCCTCCTTTTTCTCGTGGACTTCATCAGTGGCAGGCGCGGTGAACGAGCCCAGTGAAAAGGCGCCGATGCAGTTAACTTAATTCAACTGTTGATTGGACACGCTGTGTAGCCCCTGCCAACCGTCACGACGAAGGAAGAAGTACGCCAAGCAGAACAATAAGAGGAAAGGAAGAGACGAAAGGACAACGTGGACGAAGGAAACCCGCAGGATGGACTTAATTGTGCCACGCAAGTATGAGCTACTTTTCGTTTGATGAAGGTAAAAAGAGACCACTCGATAAAGTGAAAATCCGCAATTGCGGGAACGTCAGTTGCACAAAGCCTGCATGCCCCTCTCTCTTCTGCTTCCTCTCCCGTGCATTCAACCGATACATATTTTTCACGGTTTCGTTATTTCGGTTTCGCTTCTCTGTTGTCATTGACCGAAAAAGAGTATCGTTTAACGTAGCCCTCAGCAGAGTGGAAAGTGCGACGTACCGTTCGGTATCCATCGTGGCTAAGCGGTTGTGCTTCCCAGAGGGATGACCGCCAAGCTTTCATGGGCTACATGCGAGAGGTAAATAAACGTTTCCAGCAACAGAGATAATTAACTGAGTTCGGACCCTGTGAGTTCTTCTCGGTCTTCTTCATTTCCTTTTTACGCCCCAAATCTCTGCAGCTTTCCTCCTATTGTTACATCTTTGTTTCACTTTGTTTTATGGTGAATTAAATTAGCTATTTTTTAAAGCTTCTTAAAGTAAGTTGTGTGCATGGTTAATGATTTTTAATTTTTTTACATTTTTTTAAGAGCAAGAAAATAGATTGTGGTCGGTCTCAGCGAAACGAGGAGCGTTATTATTCAAAATTGACTCAGCAAGGGTAGTTTACCCCGAAGTTGTCTCGAGATTAACAGCATGGATGCACGGAATCGATCTTAAATATTCAGATACAACGGTTAAGGGCATTAACTCTCATTCAATTAGTCGCGCTCCCTTTCGCGAATCACGCTTGCTCGTCAGACGTGTGACGGACCATTGTAATTATTAATCGAGTCAGGTATCAATTAGCCGGAATATCGATTAATTGCGAATCAGAGGTGTCTTGCCTGATACACGACTACAATCTCGATTGTCGATTGCTTTCATGATTATGCGTTTCATTCTGTTATTAATTAACCGCAGACAGGGGCTGGTTTACGTAACTAATTAAGTGGCATTATCCCGTAAACCTATTCTTGCAATCCTCGATTACTTAATAAAATGTGCTCAGTTACAATATTCCTTCGAAGACTGCCAAAATACTTCACACAATATTATTTTCGTTTCGAATCCAAGCTAAAATTAATCTATGATCTTAATATTACAAATGAAAAATGAAATGAAAATTTTTTAATTGAACGACGTAAAGTGTATTGAACTTTTGCAATTTTTCTTCTTAATTTATATCATACAATATTTCCCACATTTCTCTCAACTAATAAATAGGAAGAATTGCAGATATAAATGCAATTCAAATTAGTTGTACAGCGATTGATCACTTCAAAAAATGTTCTTTCGAATTTTCATTTTTACCTTACATAAGAAAGAAAATTTTCTATCACTTATTAATCGTCCTATTCCTTTTCCTATTCCCGTTTACCTTCCAATCGCACAACACATGTAACTGCCAATGCAAATTTCTGCGCTGGTGTAATCAGCAAAGTTCTCTCTTCGAAGCCCAATGTTTGTCATGCAGAACATAGCGCTGGATTTAGTTTCTAATACATTCCCCGTCGAAAGATGATGACACCTTCGATTCGACTGTCAGCATTTCAGAAAATCTCGCAGTGCTAGAAACTACGCTGGTCCAGCCATCCGACAATATTTGTTTTTCTCTTCGACAATTGAGGTAAACGTAACGCCATGTTTGTCAGAGCAGAACTTCCAGTAGCCGGAAACAAGGAAAATGTGTGTTCTTCGTGTGCGGATAGTAAGCAAGGCACGAATTCCGTCGGAATCGATTGGAAACGTTCTCGATTCTACGTTATTTTCAAATCCACCGCTGAAATGGTGATTAGAAGGGTGTTCTCGTGACGGTAAACACGCTGATGAATTTTTCCAGTAAATATCCAAGAGAATGTGACAAACAGCATTGGATAGAAATTTTACAGATCAAATGGAACTGGACTTGAAACTAGATTTTACGTAATTTTGAAAAAAGAAGGACAGAAATTTGAAGAACAGAATTCGAGGAGAATTTCTTGAACGAATTTCCGATAAAACGTTTTGCATATAAGTTCACGTAACAAGGTGACTTTCTAACCTTAACGTTATCGAATGGGAAACTGTAAGAGGGAATTTCTATTAAGTTAGTCAGTGGTATTGCTTCTTAACTTTATCCTTAGCCGCGAATAACTTGTTCTCTATGAGGTCGAGGGTTGAAAGGCGATGACGCTAATGATTATCGCCCTTTCGTAGCGAGTTGGCTCGTAGATGCCGGACGCAATATTCTATAACGAAGATAGCGGTTGGAAAAGGGTCGGAACAGTGTATAAGCGAAAGTAAGGTCGGTAAGCCGTGGTAATAGAGAATAAGAATAACAATTTCACGTTTCTTTTCTTCCTCTATTTTTCGACACAATTCTCCACCCTTCGTGGAGGGAACACTAATGCTCCGGATAAACAAACTCGTATATTTCATTAAGCCGTTTCCTACATCGTCGCAACTCTTTTACACGTTCACCTTTTCCCGTCTCGTTGTCCTTTCGTTCGCTTTTTAACACGGCACGGGTCGTTGCAACGGAAGAATCATAACACGCGTAACCGTATTAAGGATTTCGTTAATTTCATTGCAGCTGTTCGTTAACGATTTACGATATTTACTTTTCTACCTTCAACCACGGCCAGCCGGTTTTTCCAGAAATGCCGTCGAATTAAAACTAGCAGTTAAAAGTAACATCAATACCATTCTTAACAGTCTCTCGGTGTGTTTTATTTATAGAAAGATATTTATTTGAATGACAATTTTAATGCCGGTTAAGCCATGACGAAGTACAGCTATTTCCAGCCTCGCGAATACCTTTCTGCATTGCAACGCTCCGAAAGAGACGTTTTCTAGTCGTTCGCGGTATGTAAAACATTCAACGGTGTTTGCATACGCGATAGATCCACCGCGAATGTATGTACGCATGTGGATATTCGCGAGATCGGGAAATGTATAGCGAATTCTGGGGAACATATGGTTCCAATCAAGCGCACACGAGTTCGGAGACACGACATCAGGATACGCGACGCTACATTGATTTATCGTTGCGATTTAGTGTTTGGTTAATTAATTTACATTTAGGTGGAGACTTATACGCGATATTATCGTTAGCCGAACTACCGTGTTCTAAATAACGATACTGTGAGCGGCGCATCCGTGGCGATATGTCAAACGTTGCGATGAAATTTAATTATGTGAATACTGAAATTCAAACGACTGTGTTGGTTGAGAAATATGTGAAAATATTAGAATTAATTATACGATGAGACTTAAAAGTTTGGTGAAATTTGATACAAGCATATAAAATTTTTTAATGCGAGTAAGATCTTTGTTTTTGGGTGAAAGTAATTGCAGTTATGTGACAGTATAAATGGATTTTTCAAAAATTATTTTTCCACAAATTTTCCAGTTTTACTTCATCTACTTTTCAGGAAAGAATTCACCGTTATGTTTTTCGTATTTGAGACAAAACATTTCAAGTAAAAACGTAACCTTCTATCGTAAGATACTGCCTGAAACGGCGAAGCAGAAGAGCTCACTCCACTTCATAACGCGTTTCATCATCGTCCATTCGTAATTCACCCGAAAATAGGTTATTCCGCGAGAGGTGTCTCACGAAACTTCCACCATTGTTCACCGAGCATATTTTGACAAAAGCACGACACACGTTCGCCTGTCGGGGAGAGCATAACGAAATCTACAAAATGTAAACGTATCTACGTACACATTCGGTCGCTACTCGTACCGAAGTGCGAAAGAAGAGAGCACCAGAGAGATGTGAAAAGGTTAAGAGAAACGGAGAGAACGAGGAATATAGAGACAGTGGCAAAGAGACAGGGAAAAACAGAGACAGCTGTACATCCAGAGAGGCAAAGAAGGAAAAGTATAGATGCAGAAGTAAAGGGAGAAAGAGAAAAGAATTCAAAAGTATAGAGGCAAACATGGATAGAGACGAAGAGAGAGGTCGAAAGGGGCAAAGGTATGGTGGAAAACGGGGAGATAGAGAACGAGAGAGAAAGCTCTAACCACGTACGAATGGTTGGAGACGCGCCACCGAGATATACGATACCGACGCGATTTATCATCGTGACAATTTCGAACGTAGCGCAGGAGCACCCGTTTCATAGCCGTCGACCCCTCGGCTCTCTTTCTAACGCAACCCCCCGGGCCGCTCCTCGAGTCGCCATCTCGTTCGAGAACTGCGGCAAAAGTTGCTCATATGATTAATCGAACCTTTCCTGCGACCCCGCTTAGATACATCGGCATCGTTCCAAGGATTATACTTGTTTCTTTGCTTCCAGCCTCGAGAATAATATTTCAGATGGACGAAATGTATTGTTATTACCGGGGCGCGAGATACTTGGAGACCTCTGCGTGCAGAGAACTCTCGAAGATCATGGAACGATGACACAGTAATATCTCGAGGTTCTCTTTAATGGTAAAACAATTTTGGATAACGACACGTACCAACAACCGTACCAACAACCGTACCAAATTCCCCGTTGCAAATGCAACGAGCAATTGGATCGTTAGAGTCCTTTCGTTATTTATAAACGCTTCCACGGAGATTCCGTGAGTCATTAAAAATTTCCGGGGGCTCGCATTAATAACCTTCCGTTTGCATTGAAATATTTGCGAAACTTATAGAAATCGGATCGCGTCACGCATGACAAATTGATTTAATTAAATTAGGAGAGCATGGTATTAATTATTTTCGAGGCAATTTGCATTAGTTCCCGGTAACCGTACAATTACGTAGTAAACAATGAGGGAACACGTTTGCCGTGGAATATATTTTCCGCTACGATAACGCAAAGCGTCGGAGACAAGGAATGTATCAATGAAATCTGCAAGGGTGTTCCGTGCTTTTAATTATTTCGCGCAGAATATCCCTCGCGCAGTTCGTGCGCCATTCTCTTCTAACCAACGGCTCCAAGGTCTGCGTGTCATTTTCAATTTAATTAAAGGCAGACTCTCGCAAATGTTCCGGGATATGTGCACTTTCGTTGTGATCCCGAAGCCTACGTTAAAACAATGTAACCGGTGAGAGAGAATTCCTGAAAAAAAATGTATTTCTACGCGCACACACTAAAGTGCAGGCGCAAATCTTCGCGCGAATTTCGCGTTCGGTTTCGTTCTTTTCTTTCTTTCTTTTCTTCCTGAGAAATGAAACAGCGGGTCGGATCATTACCCCGCCTTTTGTTCTACGGTACATATCGAATGAATGGAGAGAGATTTCGCGTGAAAAAGGAAAGAAAACTCAGGGGCTACAATGCGTCGAGTATCTATACTTTATTCACAACGATATCTCCACCTAACACAGACTCTACACACAGAGTTGGCTTTTTACCGACCGTAAACCTTTTTTATGGTGTCCCATGGCTTTTACACGCATACAGGGCCGGTCTTCCTTTCAGCGTTTCGGTGTTTTAATAAATCACGACTTTTCTGCCTCGTTCTACTCCCGCTACTGCTTATTAAATTGCACCGTTCCGAGCGAATCCGAATGCAATAACTTCGTTCCACGATAAATCGTGAATCGATGTTCGTAAAACGTATAAACGCAAGGAAAATACAATAAATATTTTACCAAATGCTATTTAATCCCTCTCCTTTCCACGTCAAATCCTAGTTAATCCTTGTTATCCCACTTTCAATGGGTCTTCGATGCTTTCATCTTTACAAATACATACATCAAAATTTCTACTCTTTTTTTTTCAATTTCCAACCAAGCAAATACTTTTCAACGAATATACGAAAATTTCGTTAGTAAAATGTCCCCGTGTAAGACCACGAGTGATATTATCCAACCATGGACAATTCACTTATTTCTATTCGGCGAGGGTATCATTGAGGTCGCATTCGTTTAAAGTCCACGAACGCGAACTTCATAATCCTTATGCCGACGTTCGAGTAACACGATCGTGTCGTGAACCAAAGCTTTAGGATAAAAGTAATCCCGAGGTGGAAGTCTTCGGTCAAAGTTTTTTCTAATTGGCCCCTCACGGAAGCCGAAGGATAAGAGCCGAAGAGGCCATGGAACGCGGCAATGGCTTAAAAGGAAGAACGACGAGGACGCTTTTCACGAGCTTTCCGGGGGGACGAAGTGTCGTGGAAAGCTCGTGGAATCTTCCAATTCGACTAAGAAACTCGAACGCCCCTGCAGGCAGTTTAATCGAATTCCACTGCGGAGCCAAGAACTCCAGGCTTCCTGGATCAAAGTACGCTCATATATGTGAATACGTAGAAATGTATGGCTACTTGAAAAGGAATCAGATTTTTTCGCTATGTTATTCTCTTTATTTGTAAAACGAACGATTCTCAAATGTAGATATGATTCTGTTTTCGGGGCGGAGGGGTAATAGTTTTTAGGAGAAGGATGAGGGAAGAATATTCTCCTGAGAAAGTAAAAATGCGGGGGACTCGCAGAAAACGAGGAGAATGGAAATGAAATGTTTCATTGGCAGTAATTGCAAGTATCAATATTCTTAAAGTGTTAAGAATTAAAAGTCCTTGTTGGAGTTTCAAAGGCGAAGGAATCGCATGTTTGCTTGGAGAAAACATTCTTGCCGACAAACTAATTTACGGAGAATCGTTGACTTTCTGAAGCCAGCTTGCCGTCTTTCCAGGGTTGTTCCCAACAGTTTTAACTGGCGTCGCGTATAATTAAATAAAGCTGGTGACAAGAATGCATTCTAGTTTACTAAAATCCACGAACTCCAAGTTCCTCGTAGTCAGAATATATCACTGCTTAAATCGATCGACTTCTACAAAAATTCAACGGCACACTTCTTTAAAATTACCTTTTATCCTCCGAATTTTCATAATTTCCAAATTTATCCCCTGAAATAATTAAAACACCGCTGTCACTTACTCACGTTAAAATTCTGTCAAAATTTGAAGGAAACTCGGCTAAAAATAATTAACCAAGGGTTAACTTCTAAACGAGTTACTAATCACAGTTGGCGGTCAGAGTGGGCGTGGATTTCTTCGTGTTTTATTTTTCATATTTCTCACCTTCGCTTCTCGGTTTCCCAGAGCCCCAAAGCTAATCCACTTTCTCGTCATAGTAGTAATAACCAAGGCCACATGCACGTCCCCTCGTCCTTTCGACTAGCCCTTTCAGTTAGTTACCCGTGCGGTGAGTCACGCTAATTGCTTTAAACGCTTATGTGCATTGGTAAGTGTGTACCGTGAAGTTAGGTGTTGCCTCCTAACCTTCGCTCAACGCCTGTTTCTCTATCGGCTTGCTTGCTTCGATCCAACTCGTTTGTCGAAAATAACTTTCCCTGTGTCATTTTCTCATTATTTAACGTCAGAGGTATGGTCCCAGTATCATCGGGCGTTTCTCGAAAGAATTAATTCTACGATATTCTGTCTGTTTCATTAAATAATTGAAACGCTCGTTAAATAATTGTGATAGTTATTCCAACAAAATAAAATGGTGTGAAGTATTAAAAGTGGCTACGGTGAGAGTGAATTTAAAGTTTCGGGTAGATATTTGCAATTAATGGAACTGAGTTTAAGTTTCAATCACTTCTGAGAGATAATAGATTTTTCCTAATTTATCATTGAACATATCGATGCTTTGAAAAGTACTTGAAACTAGTTCCAGACAGAATCACCATACCGGTAAAAATCGAAAAACACGAGAAAAAATATATTAACAGTGCGGAGAATATTAACTATCTATGTTTTAATCGGAAAAGAAATTTTACGCGGAGACAGAGCTACATATTTTATTTAGTGTTGGAAAGAAAGGGCGCATGATTAATATTTAATGAAATAGTAACTGTTAAGGCTACATCTAGCGGCAAAATAATTAATTAGTTAAATAATTTGTGTATTATAAGACACATGTAAAATATCTGTACTGCATCTCTATAAGGAAGAATGTTTATAAAAATGAAATTTGTAATAGGAACCCATCGCTTTGACGGATTCCGCAGGTCTAGTATTAAGATACGAAAGATTCTGTTAAATCTTTGAATACAAATGAGGGTAGAAAGCATTTATGGATTTAGATGCACTTGTACTTTGAGTTCTTCCAAAACGTGCATTTATGTGTGAAATATATTCACGTTCGACGTTTGTAACGAAGTTTACGAAAGGGGCAAGGGACCTCCGGTGTCGACGCGAACGAAGTTAGTCCTTAAAGCGGAAAAGTTAAGGGAGGATATACCACGGCACGTTCGGAACAACAATGACAAAGCTATAGGGCAAGGCTCCAAGGGAATTCCGAGTAAATGAATTGCCGGCTCGATCGAACTGTGACTTCAAATCTGCGTGCAACTGCTCGTGAAATTCCTAATAGGAAGCGAGAGATTCTTCTGCAAAATTCTGTCAAATTCTCCGAATTATTTTTTCTTATTACTATTAACACTAGATTTACGGAAGCCGTCAAATTCACGGGTCCCTACTTGTCTTATAAACATTTCTCAAATTTATAGGAACGCTGCACAGTAAATATTTCACGTTTATTTTACGCCCGTAAATCTAGTGCTAATTTCCATAATTTTCACTACAATTATGACATTATCGATCAACTTTCATTAATCATAACTCAACTTTCACTATTCGCACGTTCATTCCTAATGTTAACACGTTCAGTAATCGTTTGCCATTCCATATTTCAACATGTGGTAACAGCGTGCTATCCTTTTAATGAATTCAATGCATCATAATGTTTGCTTATAATTATAACCACATACCAATTACTGTTTATATCAAACACATGGTAAACATTGAAATATAGATATAATAATAACGCGAGAAATTATTTCTATCATATTCCAGGAATTTTAGTGTACCAAAGAAAATCAAACATTGGACATTCCAACAAACATTGCCATTATTTGTCACATTAATCCCTTGCTCTACAATAACGTGCAAGACTCGTGACGCGGTAAAATGAATTGGAAATTTTCAAGTTTTCCAAAAACTATTAATTTGAAAATATTAATCGATCAAATTATTTTTATACTAGTAATATCACGTTAAGTTATACATTATATTAGAAATCAGTTGGAATTTTTTATTTCAGCAATTAATTCTGAGTCATCGCGCATTCAGTCAGAAAAGAAATCACAGCGCAAAGGGTTACCAGTTGTATTACAGTAAAAACTAAATTTTAAAAAATCACAGCCAAACTTCCGTCCTCGCTTTCCCAGAAACCCTTCTACGTGAATCGTCATAAATATGAACGAGTACTCGTGGAAGAAAGCAATCCTACCTCTGCAATCCATCTCTCAATTTCTTCCACCAGTCAATACCCTATCCACGCTTTAATTCCCATCCGCGTAAACCGTGTCACGGACGTACCTTACGCGGATAAGGATGACGTATCGTTCCTGCATTCAACGTTGCAGTTTGCCCGCGGATAAACTAATATCCCACTGACCGTTATCTGTTAATTACGGTAGCTTCTTGCACGGGGGATCCCGTCCACGGTTAAATTTCCACCACACGTAGAATGGCATTCCGTGAGTAGCTGCACATATGCACGGCTGCAGAACTACGGACGCAAAGTTCCCTCGCTCGTCGGACGATTCACGTATGTTAATATCTCTCTAATGTAGTCCGGCACGGGCCACTGCTTCGTCCTTTGCAGAATCCACGGGGGATTTCGAATTCGAGTTGTGAGTTTCGAGCTGCGTTTCACTGACCCGGGCTAACTCAACCTTAAATAATGCCTCGTTCATGGGATACGTTCGAACGTGAGTTATCGCTACCTGCGATTAAACCATTCGACGATACGTAATATCCTGACGAGTCGAATGGAATTTACATGGGAGAGGATAGCTTTGAGTTTCGAATCGGCGAAGTTTTTGAAGGGCTTTAGGTAGGATTGAGGGGTTTTTAGTTGAAATGTACTTCAAATACGAATTATGAATTGCAGGGTGGTAAAGTGAAGAGTAAAGGAAGAATGATAGAGATTTTGAATAATTGTGGAGTTAGTGGTTAATACAGTTTTCTGAAAAGGCTTTGCGAAATTAAGTTGCGATAATATTAATTAGCTATATGGTTAATTAAACGTGAATAATGTAAAAAAAAGAGAATAGAATTCAGTGTTTTGAAGTAATTATTCCATCGAGTAAGGGAATACGTAACGTTTGTGTAATTGGGATTGAATTTTCGCAAACAGGTCCCAATGAAATGAGAGACTACGTGTTGAATATGATCTTTGCAGGATCGATCCAGTTGTAAAGTCCTCATATTACTCGAACACTTTAATTAAATCAGGACGTCACAGAGGTTGGTAATTGAACTTTAATTTAACGTCTGCAACTCCCAAGGATCATGTTCGTGGTACCATTTAATCGCGACAAATATGAATTCCGGATTGTTACAAGAACGAGCTACCGAAATTCGTCTCAAGCGTACTTTGACATATCGTGATTGTCACAATATCTCTAGAAAAACATCAAACTTTCCTTCTTCCACGATCAATGCTTTCTTTAATTAATAAGCGACTATGCTAAAAAATTTCTAGTTACTCTCAAATCTTCTATTTTGTCTATTATCTTTCCTCTGAAAATATCTCGCTGTAAAACTGTAATTTTCATAATCAAAATAATTTCAATGCACACAAAAAATTCTACTGTAAACATTCTAATCGATTGCGTACAAAAACGTAACACATATTTGATAAGCATAGTAGATTGTTTAATTGAAAGGTTGACGACCGAAGCGTAACTACCGTTTCATGCAACACGGACAAACATAAAGTGGCGGAAAACCGTGGAAAATTGCAGAACGAAGAACGTTAAACGACCGATCGGACACCGGTCAATGAAAGAAAAATCGTTGCTGCACTAAGAGCTTTGCGATGGACGATGCGGCTGCATGCGAGCGTACGTGAATGCACTTCTTCACGGGTGCATACATCTAGTCTAGCGTTAGAGATAGTACGAGGAGTTTCGTACGTGCAATGGCTTCGAAAAGCCCCCGGCTTCCTCCACAATCGTAATTGTTTATCGATAATATACCCACGGATTGCCCCGATAGTCCGTGTTCGTTGAAAGTCTACGTATGTT
Organism: Cerceris ruficornis; assembly: GCA_963989415.1. Taxonomy (NCBI): domain Eukaryota; kingdom Metazoa; phylum Arthropoda; class Insecta; order Hymenoptera; family Crabronidae; genus Cerceris; species Cerceris ruficornis. Next base: position 20,943,158 of record OZ022521.1, on the reverse strand, counting down.
AGCGAGCTTTTATCACAGTTTTACGCTTCCACTGTTATGCCATCGGCGCTCTCAGAACTGCTTTTACAATACGTCCGTGTGAATCATAAATGTTGCTTTTTTTTATAGTCATCGTATAGAGCTGCGTTTATACCCACTTTATTTTACGTCCTCGTAAACGATAAAACACTCGGCAGTATGGGCAACACTTATGTGTACAGGATTTGTGCAATTTTCGCGTGCAATCACCCCGCTCGTGTATTTGTTTATTTTCACACGTGACAAATACTTTAACGATGAATACACGTTAATCTTATTTTTAGACGCTCTGCTTCAGCATGGCGATCTTTGCAACTTAACACTAAAACTACCCAGGCAGTCAAAATGACCGGATCCCAATTATTTCTAAAAATTCCCCAAATTCATGGGGCAGTCATGCAGTAAATATTCCACTTCTATCTTATAAAACATAAATTACCTAAATTATAATTTCCCTTATTCCAAAATACTGATTTACTGTATTTAAATATAATAGATATAACGCCGGTAGTTCGATTGCTAAAGAACAAGATAATGTCGCATATCAAAGACTTTAAAAAAAAATATGTTACCTCAATACCATAACTCTAAAGTATCTATAATATTGCGTATAGAATTCAACGAATTTTATTGCTTGGAAGAATTGCACGAGGTAAAATCCAACGACTTTACCTTAGCAACTGACAGATTTATTTGACAAACACTTCAGCCGAGCAGAGAGATCATCCGCTCAACGATACGTTGTACACTGCGCCTTGTTTGTTATTATGTTTTCGGCTTCAACCCGGTCATATCTCTAAGGATTCACAGTTTTAGGCAAGCTCCAAACCACCAAGTAAAATTTGCCAGCGGTGACGTTGAGGGGATTTGAACTCCATGTTCGAGAGTCCAAAGCTGTACCTCTGTTGCCATCGCAGTCTCTCCGGTATATGTTCCAATTTGAAGTTCAAGTAGTATCATTAAAATGCACATTTGAAATTTTATATAGAGCGTCTATGGAGTTAAATGCGTGAACTCCCAGTTAGTAAACTCGTATTTAAATCCCCCTCACCTCTGGGACATTTTTCCTATGAAATATTTCCATCACAGTTTCGCTAGTTCGGCAGTAACCTAAAACTGCATGCTCTAAACAAAACGACCACAGCAATTAACACGTTGGATGCTAACCGTATTTCACCCATCTGGTCACTTTTACTGAAGTACAACTTTGTACTTCACAAAAACCACATCTTTATGATGCTACTCTTACATTTCATAATTACTTGCAACGATAAATATTTAATATTTTATCTATATTTACACTATCATTATTCGTTTAATATGCAGCTTCTTTTATCATCTAAAATCGTATTTTGGATCAAGCACACTTCATGGAGTGCGAACCGTGCTTGAGCTGTCGCAAACCAACCGCACTATCCATCAGGAAGACGGTTCATTCTCCAGTTAGACGAAGTTGCGCTCTGAATACATCGCATCTGATGTAATATGCACCGTTGTAATGCATACGAACAGGCGAGGGTCACGTACGTATGTATAAACGGAGCAATGGAATCTTCGGCGTGAGAAATTACGTGCTATCCGGAGGACTCGCGGAAATTGTGGACTCACGGTAATATTAACACAGGATACATTATTAGAAAATATAGCGCGTCAGATTACCTGAAAACGCAGACAAAGGGTGAAACTCGCTGTACATTTGATGTCTGTTGCGCAAGACGTATATTACATACGATTCTCGTGCAATATTATATTTTCCCGGATGGCACGTTCTCAAGATAGCAAACGTCGTCTCCGGCATGATACTCTTTTGTTTCGTAAATCCAGGACAATTTATCGCGCACCGATTGATCTCGACGATTCCAACGATATCTAACCAATCGGCTGCACAAATATCTTCTCCGGAAAATTGATACGATCGTTTAACCGTAATCGATTGCATACAAATTTGTTCCACGTCGGAGCAACTACTTCCTATCGAAACGCACCGCGTGTGCCGGCATTTAATTCTCGATCTACCGTCGTCCGGATAAAGGAAGACCGGCATTAATTCACCAGGTATTTCGATAATCACGAAGTTCCTCGGAGCATAAGGTTTCGCTTTACTACGCCCGGCATCTATATTGATTTATGGCGTGTGTGGAAATCGAGAAACTTGCCGCCTCCCGTATGTACAGGATCAGAAATTCACGCGATCCTTCTTTCCGCCTGTCAAGTGGATCGAAACTTTCCAAAGAAATATTTCTCTCGTCCTTCGCTTCCACCACCTGACCCTTCTTATATCCTCCATCTCGCCGCAGAAGGGCGTACGAAGGAACTCGTCCAGAAAACGTGTCCTTCCACTCGTCGAGCACAAAGCGCAAAAATCCACGATATTCGCGAATACCGAGTTTTTGAGACGGCAAGCAAATTTTCGGGGTTCGCGCGAGGAAACACGTGATTTCGGTCTGACGTGACCATCCGACGAGACTTTTGCATGGCAGACTAAAGGGAACTGACCTGCGATGATAAACGACTCTACGGATCGAACCGTCGTAAGTTCACGTGGCCTAGTTTCCTCTTTGCAAAACTGCACCCTATATAGTCACGTTGGGATACGATAAGAAATTTTAAAGGTATTCTACGATTTCATCTTCGGGATTACGATGGATTACGCCTTTTCTCGAGGAGAAATTACGCTTTTAGTGATTCAATAATTAAAATTGCCTCCCGTTGAAGAACCTATTTAAAGATGATGAAATATTTTATGAAATTAAGAGGCAAAGAAAGCAACTGGCACCCTTTTATAAGTGAGCACATTATCCCGAAAAAATGCAGTATTTCGCACAGTTATCTCCACAATCTTTCACTTGCATCTATCTCACAAAAGATATAAAATAACATTTAACCCTTAGAACACTACTGGGATATTTCATATCCCAAACATTATCATATCATTTTCATGTTATTATTGTACAATTTATTTCCATATCTTATTTTGTTTATATGACAATATTTACTGCTGGGATAAAAATATCCCAGCAGTAACATACTGCTGGAATCTATGCGATCCCAGCTGAAAGTCTGAAAACACCTGAAATAAAAAAAAATATATTTCATTCTCAGTCATATTTTTATTCCATTTCCTGTGTCACAAAATATACACTGCTAAAAATTAGTCATTTTCTAAAGAAATAAAATTCAGTGTTGAAAGGGTTAAGGAAGGGAACTAATAACCAAAATAAATAAATGTCCAAATTAATCAATGTCCAACGACGGATAAAAGAAAGTATTTCATCCCCATCGATCCTTCATCCCGAAAAGTTTCTTCGTCCCGAAACAGTTACAGGACGAAGATGCGTTACCGATCGTGCCCTCCCTTCTCGTTATTTATTCAATACGCTTCCTCGAAAAATACCGAGATACAAGCCGCGATATCTCCATCCGAACGTATATGAGACAAGACATATTTCAAGCAGGCAAATGCAGAAGCCACGCGACGCGTCGTCGGCGGGACGAGTCGGCAGTTTTCTACTCGAGGGTGCAGTCACTCGTATCAATTCGATTGCGAGAATGTACCATCGTATATCTCTATTCGTTTCTGCGTAGGTTACGACAAACAACGTCTCCGTATATTTCGCAAGGCAACAGGAATGGCTTGCAGAAGAGAGACTCGCATGGAGGAATTAAATAAAGGATGGTGCATGCTCTGCGTTATTGTGTATACAATGTCCTCGAACCGTGAAACGCAAGGAGATTATGCCGTCCGCCCACGGACCGAGGATTTATTCCACCGAATTTCACGTAAAATTTGTAATACACGGAGACACCGGAGTTCACGCTTAAAACTAACTTTTCGACGATGTTTTTTTTTTCGAGGATAATTATTATTTGATGAAAGATTTAATTTGTACGATCGACGTGATACTTTAACGTTTAGATGGGTTTTATTCGTAGTGGATTTTCTGAAAAGATTTTGAACGTTGCATTATCGAGAGGCGAGTGAAACGGCAAATAGGGGAAATTTTGCTTTCTGACCTGTGTAGAGCGATTAGAGTTTTGGAACTTGTTCCAACGTGGAGCGTGGAAAGTCAAATAGAATTTCGGTACGAGTGACTTTGAAACTCGTTGCTTTAGCCAATATCAAACAGTTGGAGAACGGCTTGTTAAATTGCGATAATCAGTTATAGTTGCACGGTGAGACTTATGGTGCTATGAACGCTGTAATTCTGTTATTACGATAGATTTATGAAATAAACTCATGCGACAATTAATTTGATTTAATAATGACACTAAACTAAATTCGCAAGCATGTAAAAGTTTCGGTAGTTTAGAACGTAGCTTCGTGAAACGATGATACTTTCTGCAAATTACACTCCTCTATTTTTGCAGACCAAGAACAACTGTCTACCCATTTTAGTTTTCACGTAATACCAGCTTCTTTGCCGAAATCCACCGTTTTTACAAAAACTGATGTTTTTCGAAAAATTGGTGATAGAGAAGTTTCCTTGGATTCGAGTTCTGGATGGCTAACAATATAAGTAGCCCCAGTGGCTATTGGAAAACAGAGAAAAGTTTTAAATTTGTTGGATAGTGTTATGCATACTACTTTAGTCTCCGTTTCGTATAAAAGGAACTACTCCTCGATGCAGTGTCGATAAACTTGAAGCAGTAGAGAAGTTTTGCCACCCAAAACCCCGTAGGTAATTAATTACTAGACTACTAATTATCAGACTTCGACTCAGGACGAACAACGCAAAATCGGGAAGTACTATACATAATCTTATCAACAGAGCGTCATTATAATAGCTGGAATATCGAATTTACCGATGCTCCATGCTTGCCTTACACGTCTGCAAGAAGCATCGTTAGTGTAAAATCAACGATATTTTACTCACTGTCTAATTATTACAAGAAAACTTCACCCTCGCTGCTTCACCCGATATAATACGAAATTGCACAATGCTAATATGTTATACAATCTTTAACGATATTTTACCAACAATTATAACAGGAAAAGTAATACAAAAATTGCGCCGCCACAAAATTTCTTACGATATCCTGTGAATTTCCTATATCATTAAAGTTACGATAAAAGTTTTTGTCGACATGTATTTTAATTTTCATGTCTATAGAATCACACTATTGGATATGTATCAAACCACAATGGCTATATTAATACATCAATTAATAATGTAGAAAAAATCTCCAAGAAGTAACGGAGTTTTAAAATCGGATCAGGATTTCCAGTCTCTGTTAATCTAATTGTTAAAAGAAATCTGAATATTAAATAAAACCAGCCTGCAATTTCGTACGAAAAAATTAAATTAAAAAATTAAAAACTCCACTACGATTCTAGGATTAATCGTTGATACCCGTAACGCTAACTTCATATCTATCGTTGCTTCGTAAAACACAAATAAAATATAATTCAGATAGAAAAACAGTTAGCTTTATCTTCGCGAAACACATCTCTAACTGCATTTAATAATAAAGCACTGAAAAAACAGCCATCTTAATGGGTCAGTTCCATTAGATCTCTCAGATGTAACCGCATCGTGATTAAACGCAACCGTTGCATACCAATAAGGTATGTGTACGTGCGGGGGTAAATATTCTTGCTGTGAACGTAGCACGGTTTACGCATAAATAATCCCACGTGGACGATGGGATCGACCTCGATCTACGGGAGGACATGCGACAGTACGTGACGGGATGCACAGTCGCGACGAATGTTTAAGGGGTGATAACACCATAAAGAGGGAGCAAGAAACGGCAAGCGGAACTAACATCGCTAAACTAAACACAATGAGTACGGGAAAACAGAAATGGAAAAAATGAGGGTTTAATCTCCTTTATATTTAATTACGAAAATATGTCTCCTTAGATAAAAAAAATAGAAAATTGAATTTTTTTGTTGAATTAAATTCAATAATGAGTTAGGTTGACTTCTGACAGTTTGCGATGATTTTATGAATAGCATATATAATTAATAACATCACAGATCTCTATAATTGGTAAGATGGCAGATATCTTGTACTTTAAAGTAATGCGAAGCCAGGTTAAAATTGTAAATAAAGCGTGAAAACTTATTTCTTGATTTAGAGATGATTTGAGCTGTGAGGGTAAGAGAAGCCGGCAGTGAGCTTCCTTTGCCAATGCCAAAAGACGAATATACGTTGTATTTAAATTATATAATATCAAGTTTGCGTTATGGTATTTTTCTTTCCAGTTGGAAGTCTGGCGAAGGTGAAATCTCAATTAAAAATTTAAGTTTCGTCCATGTTGTAGGAGATGTGACCGCAAACGAGCGTGAGAAGTATCACGATCAACGTCCGGACCGATAAAAGACTTTCATTGAAAGTAAAACGTCGCGCCAATATACTGTAAACTCCTATTGTCTGTTCGTGAATAATACCATTTGCGAGTAATCGGTATCGATCGATTTGCAATACCTGCGACCGGTGGACTTTAAAATTAAATTATCCCGAAGCCGAAGCGTCAAGAAGTATGGGTTAGGCTCTTTAAATGGAGCAGAAAATCAATGTCGGCTTACCTACTTCCCTGGATATCATTGCACTTTGGGAAAATCGATCGAAATTGAATTTGGCCAATCGGAAGAATAAGTGTTATGAAATTTATGTATCTGCAGGCAATTTAATGGAATAAAAAAAATCGATATAATTAAAATGATGAAACTCTCCGATACATTAAATACTATAGCTACACTATTTATACATAAGCTATTAAGTATGCGAAAGAAATATTTTCTTACGATGAATTATTTTCGCGAAAGCTAATCCTGAATATTCGTGAAATGTTCATATACCTCATGTATATAAATATGTAATACGTTGTATAATAAATACGATTTAATTGTATAATTAACAGTAGCTAATAGATACCCGTGATAAGATAATCTATCTTTCACTTCTGAAATAATAATTCGCTTCACGAAAATGGTGATTTCAATTATGAGGCTGAATATTATGATACGTTTCGCGGAGCTCGACCGCCCCCGTTGATGTTATTCAATAGTGGCAATATCGAGCGGCTTTCTCTGAATCGGTAGAGTCGAGTCATCAAAAGAAATTCGAGTGGGTGTGTCCATTTTTCGTAGAATGAATGAAATAACCAATCTAAAAACTCCTACCAATCACGGCGGATTTTCTCCCCTCGGGGAAGAAAACCGAAGTGTCTAATGCGATTTTGATGTGGGTTCTAACGTGAGCCACGAAAACGATATCGGAGACCTGCGTGGAATATCATAAAATGGAAATAATCTATTTCTTCGTGCTCGAGGTTCATGTTTACGTGCTGAAGCTATACGGTCGCAAAGGTCGTTTACAGAAACCTGATCAGTACGTCGCAATCTTGTTACTAAGTCGCCGTAAGTGAACACGTATTTAATAGATAAATAACATCTCAACAAAATCTGCTTCGACTGACATGCTTTCCCTGGAATATTTCTTTTTTAACTTTTCAAGCTATAACGTGTTAAAAAACGTTTTGTGTCTTTATTATCTTGATATGCGTGGCAGTATATATCTTTTAGCTCATTTTGGAAAATTGAAATGAAAACTGTAGAATTAAATTTGCACCTCAAAGAGTTAATATGAAACGCAAATTATTGCGATAATGATAGCGTCTGGTTGGACTATTTTGGAAATCAAAATTTGTCGACATTCATACGTCCTTTTCGCAATTAAAGCTTATTCTATTTCCCTCCAATGCACACCAACGCCGAGTATTTAACCTCTAATCGTACTCATCAGACTCCCACCTTACAAAATAATGAATTATCTCTTAGAATTACTGTAGATGACAGAATTCTCATCAAACAAACTTATCGCTTCAACGACTCACGTTACCGCCGTACAATGCATCAGCAGCACTGTCATACGCCTAGAGGTTATACACCTCGCAAAAACTTACTAATTAACAACCTTACTTACTAACGGTGGATTATTAATCGTCACAAAAAGAAGCCTTGATACAATAGAGAGAGGCTCATTATCTTACCTTTACACCAAGAACTCTGTATAAGACGACCTTCATTAAGTGAGTCATCGAGGTCGATGATGCATTATCCTAACCTCAGATTAGGAGAACGCACTATTAGCACTTTTCGTGAAAAAGTTTACGATACATTTCGAAAAAACGAGTAACACTGCACTGTATCTATTTATTGTATATTACGTTATCTTATTGTATGTTTCGAATTTAATAGCTGCAATAATTTCGTCGAGGAGCTGTATAGCTTTAACGAATCGCGAAAGACGGAGCGATGTCACTCGGACAGGACGCGAAGCACAACTGAATCACGTGCTACGTAGTAAGTCAAAATAGCGCTGCCCGTCCTGCGCCGCTCGCGGTCGCGCCACAGCGATACAGTTTTTGCAGTATTTCGATTCTGCCTCGGCTACGTTTGTTTACATCCCGCAAATTCCAACTGAGGGTTTAACGACCGAATGTAACATTAGTATACGTAACTTTATGCTTGTGCGTAATCGTATTTTCATTTGTAGTGAAATTCTATAGAATTGAAATAGAATTGTGTTACATTATTTATAGCGTTCGATAAAAGAGGCTGAGGTTATTGAATTTAAGTTACGTAAGATATCTGGATAGGTAAATATGAGTGATGTCTTTGAACGAGTGTTTGAAATTAACTATTATAGAGTAGTATCTCTGCAGTAGAATGGCATACAAAACACAATTGATTAATATGATAATAATATTACGAATAAACTGAAAAATAGTACGTGATTGAATATGGTAATATAATGGGACAGAAAAAGTGTTCGAACTTCATACAAATATTAAAGCACTTTTTATCACATCATAAAAAAATCGCTTTCCCCAGAAACTAAAGCACACTTAAAAAGTTGTATTTCTTAGATCAGAATCTAAGACAAATATCAATTCTGCAATTCTTTCCTGAGAGACTCTCCAATATCATCGATTCTGAGAGAATATTTTAAACAAAGGATAATATATCTTCCAACGGGTACACATTTACGTACGGCAGAGCAGCGTAAGGAGTTACCACCATGGATGGGGTTGATTCCAGTGTGGAGGTGACTCCCACACCTACGTGCACTTTATATCCCGACGTAGAGAAAGCTGCATCTACGGGGGAGTATATTTGCACCCCACGAGGGCATCGTAGATCATTATTTAGCATAGCTTCCTCGGCGGTCAGGTGGTGGAAAATGGAGGTGAGAGAACATGCTTGCTCTGCAGGTGACTCGTTGGTCGAGCAACGTTGAAAATGGTGCAAACGAAACAGAAATGCTACCGTGAACCATCTCCACCCCTGCTGCGACTCGTCCACCCCTATCGGCAGCCTCCGACACCTCGGTTTGACCGCACCACCTTGACAAGGATTTATTATCATCGACGTGGCAGCGACATAAAACATGATGAATCGAGTTCACTTCGTCGTGTGCCGTCACGTGACGCCCTCCTAGGATGACGGTGCCTTATAATACATTTTAATTAATCGCTCGATGGGATTAATTTGTCATTAGCACGTCGTCCGACCGAGATTTTTGCCGATCGCATGAGAAGAGTCATTGACGTTTAGCTTGAGAAAATTTCTGACGTGTATTAATATTTTTTTTTAAACTTTGAAATTAGAATTATTTTATTAAAACTAAATATTGTTGAAATATCTAACTAAGAAGAACTCTATACTTGACCGATTCAGCGGCTACTTATTTGAGGAGATTGACGTTCAAAATTGAAATTATGAAGCACCATCAAACAGCGGTTAATCGTCTTACCGAACTCGATGAATAATTACTTCGTGGTCAATAAGCGCGATGCTATCGTTACGAAATAATTCCCTGAGAAAATTCACCATCATTCTCAACGGTACGTATTAATCACACGTCGCCGATAAATTCCGGAAGAACCGTTCTCCATGTATTACCTCTCCAGCTCTCCTCAAATTATCGATATTAATTAGTTCATTTGTCAACTTCATCGATCTATTCCAATTTGCGTTCTTTCTGAATCTTCCGATACCGGCACTCAGTTAATTGTAATACGTCGGGATAAAATCTACGCGAGTATTCAACGATATTAATATAAAATAAATTATCATATCCATCGTATCAAGATAATGTATCCTATAATAATATCAATTAATACTAAAATAACCGCCGGTTTCATGTAGAAATAACGATAGAAAATCTCTGGCCTGGTGACACGAAAACCGACTCTCAAGTTGGATCATTTATTGGCATTTATCGGCATGCAGTATACATCGCAGGGCGACCACGCAGTGCCGTATTTCTGATAAACGGCTCGCTTGTTTATAGCGAACGTTCAAGCCAGTATTAAATATTTAATACTTTAATCGCGGCTTCGCACGGGCAAACGGCCTAGCCGCGCTGTTTGCCATCGTGCCACCTTTTCACGGACGCACACACGGGAAATTCGCGAAAGTATATTGCTAACCGCTGTGCAGACACGGATGAGAAAAAAATGTCATCGAACCCGCAACGTTACTTGCATCCCTCGATCTTTGATTAATTAATATCTTCCACGAGTTTACGAGCGAGTCGAGTATCGTGACGAATTAAAGAATTCATCGTTACGAGTCTGACGTGCAAGTTACGGTACTACTTGAGTTTCGCTTCTGGGTTAATCGAATGTTTTATGACGGAAAAGTTACGTTCAGTTTTAGCTCTAGTATGGATATTTGCACTTTTTCTTTATTTATTCTACTTTGGAAAAAAATGTGACACGTACTGACACACGTAAAAACAAACAAGGAGTAAAAATAGAATTGTATTATTTATCGAGACGAGAAAAAGGTAATATTTGACGTATAAAAATTTTCATTAATATTAAATCCTATGCTCTCCACGTAAGATAAATCCACAGAAATCTCTGCAGCAATATTTTCACCGGCCTTTGTCTTACGTGTGTCCTTTGTTCGGGAAACAAGGTCGAACCACTTAAAAGTTAGGTAGGAAACGTCGTTCTGTCAACGAAACTAGGTGTTATCTGAGAGAAGGTAAAACGAGGGTCAGGAATAATAACGCACCGCGGTCGTATCTCGTTGATCCTGTAAAATTTATGAGGAAGGAAAAATGTTGCTTCTCACGCCGCGAGGATGGTTCAGCTACGGCAATTAATCGGGCCGCGTTATATCATCGTTACCCTGCCCGCCAGGGGTAAATTACGTGCGCGAAAAACCCTCCGACGTACGAGGATAAAAGTGAATGTATTTTGAAGATTATTTCAATAATTTAATATAATGGAATTATCGCTCGTATCGGGAAATTCCTCTGGATTGCATAATACGTTCGTTAATTACCTATCAAAGCTGTCGACGCGCGAGTGTCTCTTGCTAAAAAAATATCTGGTTTTAATGAGAATTAAATTACGCGATATTATTCCGGTGTCAGATTGAACTGGCGTGACAATTAAAACGGTGGGAAATGTTAAAGCGGAAAGAATATAATCGTCCTGTCCTTTCTCTCGTACTTTATAAATTCAAGTTTGAAAACCATGGAAATGTCGGAATTGATTGCATTCCTGGTTACGATGCCGGAACAGTATCGGAACATTCTGATGGATAGGAAACCACGGACGTGTCTCGCAATAATTCATGCCACCTCTATCATTTTTACTTTTACCTCTTTTTTTTTCTTTCTCCCATTCGCTGTATCTACCAAATGTGCGCTCTGCTCGAAACGAAGATTTTTTTATTCCATTGACCTACACATTATCATTCTTCTATGCTCGCGTGTCATAATTTACAAATCAAACATTTCAAACGGACCATCTTTCCGGATTATTTCCGGTAAATGGATATATACATTTATTTTCCTGCAACGCCGTTCAGCAACGTACAAATTATCAGAAACATAAATTTCACGATATCCGATTAAAACAGCACTCCTGATAAATATTTCCTGATTTAATAAAATATTCCGACTGCAAGGAATGTTGCGCACTCGCACACTGTATTAATGCAATTAAGGTGAGACGTGCTTATAGGATGATCTTTGCGGATTAAGCTTGTTCAGAGGTTTGCGATTCTCCGTAGCTCGTCGCTTTTGGTATCCATTCAGACCGGAAGGTAAGAGCAAACACAATAAAGGATCGTCCAGAGAAGAACCATTCTATCCGGAAACGGAGATCAAAAACCACTGTATTTCGAAACGTGGCATTATCGTCACACACTAAAGCGGATCTGCTTACAAGGAGCTATAATGCTTCCTGTTGGTTCGTATTCCTGCATTCTGTTCTCGGTTCTTTATCAAGACTAAGGTCCTAGAAATTCGATATATCCTATCCGAGAGGGCGCATGAACAAACGACAAATTTCTGTCAAAGCAGTACCTTTTGCCTTTTCATTTGAATTGTGTGGAATAACCCGAATTCCACTACGTTTCGTCGCACCTCCACGACGTCCTCGGCCACGTAGAATTTCGCACTCGATGTAATCTCGATAGACCGTAATTCTATGTCAAGAAAACGATTCCTTTAAAGGCCATTGCCGGACGAAATTTCCCTTAAATTTACGAAGAATTTTCACGAAATTTTCGCGCTCCCGGTCGGTCGCTCTCTCATTCAGAGCTCTCAATGTATATGAAAGCGTGAGAATTCCCGATAAGTTCTAGAAATTATTGAGCTCACTCCCCGAGTCTTTCCTACTTTACCAAGTTTACCACTCCCTTACCTTCCCTGATCCATCCGTGTGGGAGGTGGGAGTAAAAATTTCACGGCAAAATTCGAGAACGTTGACTACGATAAATTTCACCCTTGGGTTCGCATATCTTCGCGAAGATCGATATACGTTATCCGTTTTTACACGATAGAAAACGAACAGACGTATTCGTATCTTCTTCTTCGTTTTCCATTCAGTGTCGTAATTACTGAAATTTTCGGAGAATTGTTTTGCGACAAACGAAACCAATCTCTTTTTTTCTTTGCTTTCCTAAAACCGATCGTAGCGGTTCTTTGAAATGTGCTTTAAAGAACGATCGGACAACGTCGAGCGATCTGAGACTAGTCAAAGTTAGGAGGCACACCGACGATTCTAATGGCAGTCGCGATACTTCCTGCGATTCACTTGTTATCCTGTCTCGCTCTGGAAGGGTGCATACGAAATTAATTTCTTGCGCCTGTATGCGACACCGGCGTCGATCGATAGTCGCCTCGAAACGACGGGAAAGTACACTCGAAACGACTCGAATAACGTCGATAAATTATGGAGAACTCTCCGCGAACCGGCGTCGAGAGGGTGCGTGAGATAAAGAATTTTCAAAATGAAACTTTAGCCAACAGGGAACCGTTACCGAGGGTCCACGATGTTTGTATCTGAGAGTTCTGGACAGAACGATCCCTTGGAACAACTACTTTTACAGGTTTTAAAAGATGTACACCTTTTTTTTATACCATTTACATTATTATCGATAAACTTTATATCTTTATATTTACCATAAATTAAGATTCAAAATCTGAATACGATTAGAAATTTATAAATAAAAGTATTTACCTAATCTACGTTCATTGTGAAAACAAGAATCCGACTGCCTCTTTTTCTATTGTCAATATTAGCAGAACGGCATTACTTTTCGCGCTAAATCAAAAATTGAAATTGCACTTACGGAGGGTGAACATATGTGAATTTAGACCGTTCGCGAACGTGTTAAAATATATTTTAAATTTTATTTTACAATCGTCTCGATCACTTCCCTCCCCTCGGAAATCTCGCATATGTATAAAAATCATGAAAGAAATTCAGAATAAAAATCGACGACAGCCCACGATCGTTTTGCCGAAGTGAAATACTTAATACATATCGCTGGTGGTAATCGAAAAGCGAGTTATAGTCGAGGGTAGCTCCTGTTGCTATAGCGAATCGAAATCGACGTCGGCATCGTCTGCGAGGGGTGAGTCAAAAATTACAGCCGCGACGTTTCGCCTCCGGACAGGCAAAGAAATGATAATGAATATTTCAATAAACTCCGTCTCCGCTCTTTCCAGGAGGATTGTGTGCGACGCCATTACGACATTATATTTCACGTCGTCTGTATGGATCTCGGGTAATTTCATGGGACACTCGTCCTTAATCCAACCGAGGCAAATTGAGCGGCTATTCTAAAAATGCCTTCGTGAAAATTTCACACGCAATTACGAGCGAACACGTTGTAAACGTTGGCTCTTAATTTGTTCGGTAAACTTTATGTCATCGCGTTACAATTAAAACTGGAGATTTTACGCGTTTCACGTTTTGATGCAACATTATAATATTATTCGACTGCAGTACTTCAAGCTACTCTAACATCACTCGAGAGTGAAAAGATATTTGGTTCTCTGTTTGAAGACACGGTAGTTTGACCCAATTGAGTGTCTTTGTGGAACTAATGCAAGTAAATGCGAGAACAAGAATAATTCATTGGTCTTAACAAAAAGCAGATTCGACGCGAACGAGCTACCGTCTATTCTCGGTAAGTTTAAGAGGTCTTAGTCGACGTATAGTGCAATCGTTGGAGTAAAGAGCGTGAAGACGTGTTTGAGAAGTCTTCGACGAAGAGTTCGAATTTTCAAGCACGTGGCGAGATGACAGCAGAAAGGATGCGCGAGTCAAGCGTACTTTATCATTACAGGAAGTACGCTGTTGTCGGAATCCTGCAGGACTCTTCGCGTCGCGTGAAGCTTATTGTTAAGATTCGCGGAGACGTTCCGAAGATTTGCAACAAACTTGAAGGTATTCGCGTGCACGAAACGTTCCGCGGTGAAAAATCTTCGCGATTTTTATAATCACGATCGTTAACGGATACTCGCATATTTTTATACAGCGTATTTTATATTTTGAGAATGACCTCAATATTTCCACGGCAGACAGCAGCCACGGCTTTTTTCCATTATATTTTTGTTAAGTGGTTTAACGTTAATAAGATTAATTCTGTGTTAATTACGTGTAGAGAAATTTTTTAAATTCCACGCCCGACGAATTTGGATTCTGTGGATTTTTTTTATCGTGCACTTTAATTGAAATTTCCGGTGCAATGGACGAGCAGCGGCAAACAAAAAAATTATCACGGCAGCAAATCCTCACAATGGACTTTTTCCGAGGGAAATTTCTGTCGGCGATTTTAGGGTGAATGTATAACGAGGAAAACTTTCCGAACGAAACTCACGATTACTTTACTCGGTCTTTGCATTCTTTACCTATGGCTAATATCGCGTTAATGTACCACATCACCCTAATACCTTTTTAATGCATAAATGCGCGGAGAGTTAAAACAAGATTAAAATCACCACCGTTACTCCCCATTTACACTGTATAGAAACGGGTTAAATAACGCAAAATGAGAATAATACGAAAATGGAGGAATAAAACAAGCGGGAGATTTAATTTTCCCCTTTCCGAGAATTATCAGCATCGAAAAATTATCCCGTGAATTTCATTTAAAACGGCCGTGTACAAATACTGGCAAAAAAGAGAATAGAGGAGGAAAAAAACGTAAATGCACAACAAAATACATTAAACATCGTTTCGGTATTTTATTAAGGCAAATCGTTTTAATCCTTTCGAATGACGTTATATTAAATATCCCACGGAACGAATACAATTATTTAAATATAAAATGATTTACGTGCAAAACAGGGGACAAACTGACATAGCGGTCAGTTTTATCCGTGCAGCATACTCGTACGGTGTGAGCCAAACGAAATTTATAGGGAACCGAGATCGGCCCGGTATGAAAAATTAAATTCACGCATACACCTAATCTCCGTTGCGATACTTTGTTCTACACGAAGATTAAATGTCTCGACGCGATATCGCGTAAAGTTCCCGGCGCGCCTTTCACAGTAATCCTCTTTTCCAACTCGTCCTGTTTGTAAACTCGGTCGCGGCGGAGCCGTCGTCCTCTCGAAGAGGACGAGGCGTCGACGTCGGATTTTCCAACGGCGCCGAAGACCGCAACTTTCGTCCTGTCGCGAAACGAGAGAAATACAGAGACGTGACGAGGAAAATGGAGAGAGGCGATGGTGAAAAAGGGAGATGGGACGAAAGTGAGGGAAACGGAAAAAAGAATGGAGAAACAGACAGGAATAGGAAGGGAAAGAGCGCGGAGAGAAGGTAAAAGGAATTTCAGAATCGTGCGATCGCGGCAGGCTTTCCAATTTGCGAAATTGTCCGTGAAATCGTGCGTTTATGAGCCGAGATAAACGACCGACCAAGCGCCAGATACTCTACAACCCCACCCTAGCCCTTTTCCGTTCCTGTTCCGTGCCGTTCCTTCGCCCAATCATCCCTTCGTGATTCCTTGTCGACGGACGATTACCCGTCACTCTTGTTGCTAAACGTGCCATCTCGAGAAATATTGGTCTCATTTCAGCAACCCTTTAATCGGTCTATTGTTCATTTATTTACGGGGGAGTTCGATGATGCATCGATTCTGAGAACCGACGTTTCTTGGAGATTATTTGGCCGTTGATGATAATTACGTGTAGGAAGACTCATACAGAGATGAGTGACTGTTATATTAACCCCTTTCCCTATAAGTACCTGTGTCACTCATAATATGGTGAATGGAATAGGAAATTTTTAATTTCTCCAAAAACTATTAAATTGAAAATACCTGTGAGTCCAGAGATAATGAAATTATTTCTGCACTATTAATATTACGTTCAATCGTACAGAATGTCAGAGATCCATAATAAACTTTTATTTGAGAAATTAAAACTGAGTTATTACGTACTCAGTCGCAAAAGAAAAAGGTAGGGTAAGGGGTTAACTACTACATTGATACAATATGTACAAAAAATAAGCAACAGACTTGAACATTTGATTTTAAAAATAATCTTCATCCCTTTGATACATCCTAAGTAAATAAATTATTGTTGACATCGGTCAACATTGGTACTTGAATTATTGATAAAAATCAAGTATCAAAAATATGGCTGGTAGAATTTATATTCTATTAAATGCTAATAGAAAAGTCTCTGCATATTTGCAAAACAGAAATCTTGGTCTGCAGTTGTAACAAGGTAGCAAAGCAGGTTACCAGATACGTGTTAATTCCGCGATTAAATTTGCCGGGGAACAAGGTTTCGATCAATCAGTTTAGTCGATCAGATTCTGCTACCCCCTTTTCAGCTTTGACTCCTTTAGCCAACCACCCTATTCGCGATGTAATCCCACCGAATGTGGGGTGACTATCCATCGCTTCCACCGTCGGTTTCCGTTAACACGTCATAGCGAGCGCATCGGCTATCGATCTACTTTCAGAGTATAATTTCGGCCAAGCGATTTTAATAATTCGCAATACTTCTAGAAGCTCTCTCTCGCATTTTTCCATTGATACGCAATTAATCGAAGGGAATCTACGAGGATATATCGATGGATAATTAATTGGCTTTCACGATGACCCGTTACACTTGCAATATGGGCGTCTTTTAATTCCAGTTCTGATGAGATTTATTTTAATCGTAATGTAAATCTCTCTTAATTAATATTCCGGTACATTTTCCCAATAATGAAAATTGGACTCAAAATATTGCCTTTGCCGTGAGAGCGATGGAATTTTGCAGTATTACGCGAAGTATGGATTACTTTGATAATTAAGTGCTTTATCGGTTGATTCATTGTAACCGTCCTCGAAAACTTTAATCTACGGAGGTCGACGGTATCCAATTATATCGCGTAGAAAGAAATGTGCGATTCAAACATCAACGAGCACGTTGGATAAACAATTCGCAAAATTAGTAGCCGTATTGAATTTATGGGCCTCGTACTCTGGCATTAACGACATTGGAATTACGTAATTTGGTAATGGACCAAACAAATTATCGACCGAATATATTATTTTACCTTGAGGCATATTTCACCAATAATTTACAATTAACCGGCTACTTTCGACAAAAATGCCAGGTCCATGTTTCTGGTTTCATTGATCATCTATCGTTTAACGTCGTTATATTTCATTATCCTGGAAAATACATTTTCAGCGCACTAAATTATTCAAAATCAACAGCCCTTGCTTTTTCCGCCTGAATGAAACATTCCATTTCGAAGCATAAATAACCGTTGCAAATATTTATAAAGCATATTGAAAATACGAGTATTGCGAATACTCCATCGCCAAAAAAAATTAACGAGCAATAAAAATCATTGCACGAAAGTTCCAAATGCGCAAGATCAAACTTCACTCATCTCTTTTTCGAAAACGTCATTTTCACTGGGTTTCCCCCGCACAACTTCTAACCGAGTCCGCGTCCTGGGGTAACTTCTATTCTCAAGTTTCTGTCTATTCCCTGAAGGGATTGGGAATTCGACAGTGGAGGGGAAAAATGCGGGGAGCGAACCCCAAGGGCGCTTTGTTGTCTGCATGTCCGGCTGAGAGGGACGAAACGAATTTGAACCCCGAACTTTCTTGGCTTCCATTAGCCGGACCCGTCTCTTTCTCCGTGTACATACACACGCGCGTACGTTTTGTCGGTTTTCTGTTTTTCCACGCAACCAACAAATTGCGATTTCCCCTCGGAAAGTATTTATTTTCCGTGGCTCGAATGCAGTTTTTTATAAATAAATTCATTTTACGTGATAAAATATATAGGACAGTTCATGGCACTTTCAGTCCTACTAATTAGGTGGCCAAAATTGTATCTCCTTAACCACCATAGCCCCCTGGATTAATATTAATGTTGCGGAAATATAAAAGCGCGCACTTACAATATGTAAAAAAATATGGTTGCAGAGTTTGCTTGTATTTTGTGTCTTTTCTTGCAAGAACGATAAGTGCAGAAACATTGCATGGCAATAATAGTTGCCAGTTCACACTATGAGGCAAATATTTTGTTCTGGTGACGACAATTTCAAGTTGTCCACTCTACGTGTTTCTGTCCACTGTACGTGAAATTATTGTCACATATTTGACTTCATACGTTCTGGTCATTTCGAGGATCCAGAATTCGAGGGTTTCGAGCCACCAAAACTATGATATAGATACATATTTCCCAGAAGTGCTGACGAGGGGATTTAAACTTGGGTCCAGCATCTAGAAATCCGAGGCTCTCGATCCTCATAGTTGCCGTAACTCCGTAATTACATATGGTTGATGTTCTTAGTTTTCCAAAAACAATAGAACTTAGAAGGCCATATTACCTTCCATGAATATGTATTACACAGTATGAATATAGCTCTTGATGTCTTAAGAGTCTCGGATTTAAACTCCAACGAAATGAAATTAAGTTTACATTATTTGCCGATTTAACAAATTACTAAAAGCGTACAATGAAGCCAATTGAAAGTAGGGTTCCGCGTATTTTTGGGACGTAACCGAATATTCAAAAGAATTTTAATATTTTATATAGTGAGATAATACATCGTTTTTCCTCAGCTCGTTGATATCGGCCGATTGCCAATGAATAAACAGCAGTCTCTCAACAATTAAGGACTAAGTTAACGTACAGTTACAAAGAGTCTTCTTTCACCGCGAACTTTTGATTACTTCTTTCGAAGTAGAAATCTTAAGGACGTGATTGTGCTCGTGTCGCGTTGCACGGGTAACTGGCTAAGGTTTATGTATCTCCGAGAATAACAGCGAGAAGAAAACTTTATTCGCGTGTCGAGAAAAGAATAGGAAAACGTCTTTACCTGCGCTCAGGCCCCGCAGCTCCGGTTACGGGGGATAACTGACCCACCAATTAAAAGTTTTTTCCCGCTAGGAGAGTAACTCAACATTTCCTTTCTCCTCCTATGAAAACGCTCCTCATGGTTAAACGTATTTCCCTCTTGGCGATACTTGGAAGCGCTTCCAACGTTTTGCAAATTATCGCTACAAATCCCGCCGAGTGGCTGATCTCAGTTACCAAAGTGCTTTTGCATTCCCGATAGTCCTCGTATTTTCCAAGCTTCTTTTCGGATTAACTCGAGCATTTCGTTGATATATTTTCACTTCGAACGTCTACTATCTCACGAAACACGTACGTTCACGGAGGATACGTTGCTTCGGAATAAAAATGTCTCCCCTGCTTGTTACAACCTCCGAGCAGAGGAGAGAGAAGAAATGGCACAACCGAGGATAATTCATTCTTTCCCCTTTTTTCCTGGCTCCGCGACATTTACAACTCCTTTCACATCTCCGATGCAACCCAGACTACGTGCGGCTCATTTTTATTGTCTACCTGTGCCACGAACCAAGGTGCAATAGCGCCGACAAATATCAGCGGTTTCTGCTAAAAGTCCCTCAAAATATTTTCCTCGTCGGCAAAGTCTCTCGTTGATTATCGAAGCCACCGTTCTTGATAATACCCTGGTTTATAATATCCATTGACGTTTTGCTGGTGAATACACTTTAAATGCATTCTTACTTTGATTTCAACTACAATTTGTTCATGGATTCATCATGAGAAGGCCGCAGTGATAAGTAGCCACGGAAGAAAGGAGAAGATTAAGCTTGTAAAATGCAACAAAGCGTAAAAGCCGACAGTCGTTGGATGCAGTTATAGAAATAGCAGCACGTACACCTTCGTGTCACAGGCAAAACATGTTTTGAATTGCATCGCAGTAGGTCGTGATGTTTGCCTTACCGTCGCAGCTTTTGTCCGACATTTTACCCTTTAAACGACGTTTCGCGTGTGCAATTATGTTCGCACGGAACACATTTTTTCGGGATATTAAGCCGCTGAAGTGCGCGGTTTCACGAATGCTAAAACACTCTGTGTACCAACGTCCAATTTATACGACCAACGTAAAGATTGTTAATGAAGTGATTGCAATAATAAGGCTCCCCTGAAATTCAAATTCTAGGCTCTTACGGTGCACGCTACGTCTACATGCCGAAACTTGCTCAGACTTATTAAATCTAATTATCACTAATTTCGTGAGTCTCTACTCCGTTCACCAAACTCCGGAGTTTTGAGACGATTACCGTAAGATAGGGGGGAAACGTGATTTCACGCTAGTCGTTGAATTTAATATATAAAACGACTCTCTACGACCTAATAATAATAAATTCTTTATACTAAACTCAAAATTGAAAATTGAGCGCACTAAAAGTCGAAAAGCAACTTCAACGCGCCTACAAAAATCATCGTCCCTCGCAAAGATCTGCTGCAAATCAATCTTTGCAATTAACTTGTATATTTCAATTAAAATCGCAAACCTGCCCGCAATTGTTTCATCCTTACAAAAATGTTCGCAGCTCGAAGAAAAAAACGATACAAAGAAAAATTAACTGCAGAAAGGAGAAGAAGAAGAATATATAAACTACCCCTAAACACTTGCCGTAACTTAAAGCAAACTATTATTCCCAACTGATTCCAAAGTCAATCGTTTCCCGTATAACCAGAGAAGGACTTTCCGCGAACGCAAAAGCGGGGGTGGCGCAAGCGGAATCGCTTCTCAATTCGGAAGATAGGCGGTTCTAAGACGCTATTGCGTCGCGCTGGAAATTGCACTCGGGCGTCGCGAGACTCCCGGCCGGGTTTATTAAATCTAATCACCGCCAATTTCGCCCGAGTCTTCTCGCCTCGCGAAACGTTAACTCTCTGCCAGCTTTCTTGTAGACCGTAGTTCGTTGGCTCACTTTGTCGAAGCTTCGAGGCGATTACTCTTGCGCGGCCTTAGAAGAGAGTGACGTCGACCGAGAAGCTCCCGACGCGTCGGGACGCCCCTTTTATTCTTCGCACCGATCTCGCACTCCCGTATACTTTTGCACGATATCGTAGGATACACTTTGCTTCGTAAACTCATGGTTTCCGCGAATATATTATTGAGAGTCGAAGTTGGAATTGAACACAAGGGGTTTATAGAGAATTTGGTGTAATTGAGTAGAATTCGTTACACCGCTTCGGGGTAAGAGAAATTAGCTCGAAAAATAGCGCGGAGGTTGGCGAAATTTTAGGAATACTCGATAAGCTGTGTAAAAATTTGCGATGAAAGTTTCCATCGGAACGAGGCATTGAACTGAGCGAAATTTTTTGACGTAGAGAATTTTGGTTTTGTTCGATTTTTTAAGCTTTGCATTCGAAAGCTTTGATCGGTTCGCCGTGGAAAGTTTTAGGTCACGTAGAGAGAATTTCTAGGATGTGGGATAACTTCGATTTTTTCAAATGGCGGTGAATAATGTATTTTTTTTGCTTTTTAGAGGAAAATAATATTGAGTTGAATGGAAAGATTTCTTAATAGAAACCAAACGAACATGAACATTTTTGTATGGCAATTACAAATCTTCAATATGTCGCTTTCAGATTGTTATCCCTTGAAAGCCGTGGTGACTATAGAAAAACATTTTTTCGCATGATCACGCAGTGCTTTCGCCAGGAATACTTCTACATTCGAGAATACTAAAATGAAAACGAAATAAACGATGCTATGGGAGATTGCTTATTCTCTATTCATGCTTCGTCTACAAACACGCAATATAACTCCGAAAGGTGCACCGTTCAAAGCGTATGCAAATATTTTTGTACGTATTATGAATTTCCATTGCAATCGATACGGTACTTTCTTCGAAACTTGCCATTTGCAAAAGTTCGATCTATTCTTTTCTTCGTCGTCAAAGTCCTCGCTGACCTTTGACTGGCGATTAAAAACGAGGAAGAAGAGAATAGCTTTATCAAAGTAAAGGGCTATTAGGAAGCGAACGATAATCTGATGGATCCCTTGTAGCGATATTTCAGCGAAGATCCGAATCGAGGTTGGCGAGAATGATTAAAATCCCACGTGCTTCGTTCTCGTAAAGCATCCCTATCTGCCGATAAAAGTCAGTAGGCACAACGTTACGGCTGCGATGGATAAAATGAAGCGATCTAGAAGATTTACGGCCACTAAATATCTCGCTTCGAGATCCTCAGAGCTGGCAGAAAACTTTTACATTATCTTACGGGCCAACTTCCACCTACTATCGCACAAATTACAATCCATTAAATATCAAACATCTCGTGATATCACCAAAATGAATGTCATCCCTGAAATTATCCACCGAAGATACAAATACCACTAAGCCGATATTCAATCGAATAGATTTTCTCCTTCTTTCAGCAATTCGTGTTTTACAAATTTTTCAATATAAACGTTTCAAAAATCCTACGAATACTTTTAAGCGTGTCCTCATTAGGAGCAGAAGAATACACTCGAAACACGGACACCAGACAGGGGTGGATTTCTGGGTCAGTAGGATTGGTACATTTCAGAGATACCTGGTCAGAAATTATTACCCAACACAAGTCACAGTGGTGAGCAAACTATTGTATCAAGTTCCACGTTGTTCGATATACAGGCTATTTGAAGGTAACTGATGGCTCTGCAAATTCGCGCGTGTTCTGTGCCAACCCCTATGGCTTAATAGCACGCGCCTACTTTAGCATAAGACCCCGTCTCTCTCTCGAATTGATTCTCGAAGATGGGACAGAGAGTGTTCTGGATGCCTCGTTTCTGCGTTGGCGCGTTTTCGTGAACATAAATCTTTCATGAGCCGGTATACGTAGGTACGGTGGATATTTCGTGTGTGTCGCATGGAAAATGCGTCCGCGGAAAGTTCGACATACATCTTCCTCGGCGAGAGCCGAGATACGGGGATCCGAGTCCTCGGTGGGTTCGTATGAAAATTGCCGAGTCTCGAGGTATGTCTTATTCAACGATGATTTGCGTTTAAATCGCGCCTCCCTTTCTCTACCGATATCCGGAAACGTTTTACAAAGGATCGTTCTTTCAGCGTTGTTACATGAACGAGGAGAGAGATTTCGGAGGCTGTGATATCGACGGATTCTTTTTTGAAGCTTGCGAAAATCTTTTGAATGATGTTTCAGTACTTGGATTAGCTTTCATTTGACACTAGAACTACCGGCATTATATGTATTAAAGGCCACAGTAAGTAAGTACTTTGGAAATAGAAGAATTAAGAGGAGAGACAAATAATTGATTTAGGAATTTTTGTTTGAAACATTTACTGTGTGCTCTCCTATCAATTTCGGGAATTTTTAGAAGAAATTGACAACTGGTCATTTTGACCGGCTTGATAGTAGCAGGGTGAAGTTCCTGATGCATAGACTGTGAACATTTGAAATAATGTGATATAGAATACCATTTTTGAAATTTCGAATTCATTTTGTCGGAATATATCCCAGATGGTTGAAACATTGAACACCTCGTCGTGTCTCTCGGCATCAATCATTTTCTCATCAATCTCAGCGTTCTTAGATGCATCGCTGACATATAACCACTGCATCCAGAAGTGCATGCACGATTTCTCGACTCCGCTGAAAGTCATACGAACGATTACTGCCGTGGCTGGCGATTTAATTCACCGAGCGAAAACAGTTCTCGTTAAATCCCGACGGCACGCATATAAAAATTCGCACCGGGCATTCATACCAGGACAAGATTAAATGGTTTCGTGCTTAATGAATGGTAAGTTATCGCAGAGGAACGGACGAGCATCTCGTAGGTTTAATTAACACCGTTCTACGCGGCGAAGCGTGAAAAACAGCGTTTTGTAATCTTATTTCTCCGTTTATTTGTTTGTATGCTACTGTTTTTTTCGTCCGTTTCAGTTCAGAGGTAGGGATGAAAAAGCCGGAGGCTTTTGTAAAAGAAATTCTAATTATTAGGTATGTGGACGGTGGAAAAGGGAAAACAACGGATGTCATTTATTGCATCCTGTGCGAGAGACAAAAAATGTAATTTCAAACGAGCACCGCGAAATACGAGTCCAAATTGTTTTATTGACGAACTGGATGCTCTCTCTCCTTTCTCATTTTACCGCATTACTTGTCCATCTCTTTCTTCCCTTTTTGCCCGCCGATTCGTATTTCACTCGTTTGCTTCGAAACGAACGGCTAAAGAGAGCCAAAATTATTCGTGCAAAATTTCAGCGTATGTTAATGTTGCAACTATGTATATAGAGGTACGAAAGAAATAAAAAGGAAGATAAGCGTAATAAAGTTCGATGAAAAGCCCGCATCCAACGTGCTTCTCCATTTTGGCTTCAGAAATATCCGATTCACGAGCAAAGTCTGTTCAAAGGATAATGAAATCCATCATATGATCATTTTTTTAATAATGCATTCTTAATTACTGCTTCTACATCTTCATTATATCCATTTTGTGCCGATGAACTTCAACGAAATGATGAAACAATCATCATATGTTCAACACGTTCAATGTTATGGAGGTCATCGGTGATCGAAGCTATCAAATTCAATGTTTCTTACGTCCTTTAAAAATTCGCAGTCACGAATTAAATCACATATTCGATATATGTTCTACGAATATGCGATTTTGATAGAAAGTTTTGCACGCATAGAAATGACAGAATACAACCGACATTTAGTGTATTAATTTGATAACACCGAAGGTCACTGTGCGCTTAAGTAAAATACTTGCTCCATCATTGACCTATGTTTTTGATAATTGAAATCGAATTTGCAACTGGAAATGAAACTGAAGTATCGTCATCAAGATGTGCTGAATTTTTCTACAATTTAGAGATGCCCTGGGAAAATCTTTTACTGTACTCGTACTTTACACTTTTTACGCTCACTCCAAGCTTTTTCGAATTTACATGACGCTTGCATTTTCCGTTCCACGTTTCTCCCTTCTTCGCCGTTGTAAGTTTCGTGGCACGTTTGCGATACGCACGTACGGTTCAAACGGTTTACGCAAAATCACCAGACACGTTGAAAATACCCCCCGAGAAATGCACATATTCGCGTGTTCTTAAACTGAACGAAATTCAGTTGATTTTCCTTCGGTTTCTCTGAATTTCCACATTTTCTTTACATTTATTTATGCAAAATAATATTTCTATAAACACAGTCAAAGGAATAGAATCCTACCAGAGATTTGTTTCACTCATTAAATGTTACAAAGGACGTCAAACATTAAAAAGTTCATAATATTTTTCTATGTAACATGCATTTCATATATTTTCGCAATTTTGTAATTTTTCATAAATGCATCAAAATCTGCACATCTAATTATAAGTATCTTTTTACGTCTCCTCATTAGGGGAATCCTAATAAGGATTCCCACATAATAATAGTGGTAATTACATATAATACATTTTCGTAAATTAATTATCTGTATATTCATGCAAGTAATAGCACGACGTTAAAGATCGTATTTGATCATTCTATCCAGAGGAGAATTCATGTAATCGAAAAAAAGGCAACACCGTTGAATTCGAGAAATCATAACTTAATTTTCGAAGTATTCCAGAAATAAGAGTCCGAGAATACTCGCAGGCGGTTTCAAAAGACAGAGTAAAGCGAGCGGAAAAAGAAGGTAATCTTTACAAGTCAGTCGGTAACGTTATATCGATATAAAGCTTCAGTCACGTGAAATTACGGCGGCTATACCTTCCAGCTCCGTAACTCCATTCGTCGGGCATAGTATCACGGGATGGAAGAGCCGAGAGGAGGAGCGAGGAGTAACGAAAAGTTTCCGCATCCTTCTGGAATCTAATGAAACTCATATTTCTCTCGCAATACCATTGGACTGTCTTCGTGTTTTATCCGACGCGTCGCGAGAACCGCTATTATCGAGACTTACGTTCGCCCATTTGGATTCATTAGTGTTTCATTAAAGACCGCGTCCGTTATGCAACTTTTCAGCCTTTAAAAACCGCGCGAGACGTTCGGCAGCTCAATTTTAATTCACCTCGATTTTGTGCTAGAAAGCCATCTCCGTCGCGACGCACGATGCGCCACGGGGAAAATTTTGGCAAGGATCCTTCGCAATTTAGAGAATGTAATTACAATATGTTCGGCCGTGATCGTAAATCGCATGGGTACCGTCGACGCCGGAACAATTAATTGCACGAGTTCGCGTGATTTATTCAAACGTAATTTATATCGTCGCGACTATGTCAGCGGGATTTTCTTTAACAACCTTAGATTGAAAGTATTTGAGGGTTGAAATTGCAAGATGCATCTTGTACGCTCAGAATTTTTGATACTGGACGATCGTGTCTTCGAACTGGAAGAAATCGGTGGAGTTTATGGGTGAGAAAATTGTCGATTTTAATCCTATGCTTGAAAGTCTCACAGAACGTCTATTAATGAGGGCGTCCATTGCTAATAAACTGAACGACCGATCATTACAAAGGACGAAACGTCACTGTTGCATGTGCACTGAAATGACCGTCCGTGCACGTTCGGTAGCGTGATACGTGCAAACATGAATCTTTCCGACCCAATTTGCATCCTGCGTGACAAAATGGTACGCTCGCCGAGTCATTTGCTTGAACTCGTGCGATTAAATTGGCAAGGTATTGTGGTACGAGAGATACTTTCTCCCGCGATTGATCTTAGATTTTGTAACACCGGGTGTTGGATTGATCTTGTTACGAAAGATAATAAATTTGCATCGAATAATCTGAGTAACTTTCTATTACATCATTTTTCTTCTATTTCTAGTCATTTATATCTATATTAGCATTCTTAATTAATTAAGAATTCTTAGACAGTTAATATATTATGTAACGTATAATAATCAAAACATGAATTTTAAGATCACAATTTATAATTTAAATTCACAAAGTTAGGATGACTTTTGACGCGAACGACAATGCCAAAGGGTGGCCGAGAGAATGTAAATGGGAGAGGACGAATGGTAGAGAAGGTATAATGACCTGGAAAGGGCAGGATAGACCTTGATGAGGTCAGTGTGATATTGGGAATCGGCTCCAACATGGAGCATCGATTTCAAGGGAATAATAAGTGTGGTTTTAAGAACTTAAAGAATGATATCGACGTACTCCAGAATAATATAGAATAATAGTAGAATTTTGCAAAACATAGAAGTAAAGGTACACCACATTAACACTAGAACTACCAAACCAGTAAAAATGACTGAAACACAATTTGTTCCAAAAATTCACCACCTTCATAGAAGAGTCATAGAATGGATATTCTACGTCCATCTTATAAAACATAAAGTACCGAATCGATCATCTTTTCCACCTCATAATTCTCCTTTTTTCAAAATACTTATTTAATATTAGTAAATATGATAGATTTAACGCCGGTAGTTCTAGTGTTAATAGTCTGAAATAATATTGTGGGATCTTCATCAGGAAACAAAATATTTGAGATGAGGAAGATACACTTAACAAATAAAATGAGATACGAAATGTACAATATAAAGAAAGAACAACGTCTATCTCACCCATGCTCTAGTCTACTACTGATTTGAGCCATAAAAATGCAGCATCCGATCTGGCGTAATTTCTGCCTATTTACGTTGCCGAAGTACCACTGTATTATTTTATCACGCGAATTGTCATCTTGGTTACTCGAAACTCTGTTCTCGTTATTTGTCACATACAAAATTTGCTTAATTGATGGGCTCAAGAATCCTCTATTCTTTTTCCATCCCAATCACTTAACCCAAGACCTTGGGCAACCCCGTTAATCGTTCCCATCGAAACCCGTCAACGAAACGAATCTATCGGAAGCTTTTGCCCGGTCCCGTTTCACACAGTTTTATCGAGTAAATCCTCCAACAAAAATTTCGCCTTTATTTCGTGCTCCTCCAAGCAGATCCCCGGGTCGCGTTATTGGCCGCTCGTCCGAACCCGCAGAACTTTAATTGACGCGGACGTGCGCGAGTATTAAACCGCATGGCCGTCAATCACAAAGGACGCTTCACCTTGTTGCAGCTTCCGTGACACGAACTGGGATGCGATAGGCGGTTACCTAGCCGACTGTACTTCCGCAAAAGTGGCCCACCTAGTGTACACTCTTGGTCGCATTGATATTCACAAAGTGACCTCTGTTCGAGCTTAACGCGTCGATGGCTCGCCGAAAGAGCACGTAGCCGCTGTTGTTTCACGCGGGAAGGGTAGTTTTGCCAATCGATATATCAATCGAGATCCATCGAGTGTACGATTGCTATAACATTACAGTATCCTCTTACTCTGTTGCTGTTTATTCAGTTTACCGATGGTTGAGAACGAAAAATTGTATCGAGCTATTTGTGATAACTGTAGATCGGTGTTTTATTACGATTTGTCGTTCTGTTTTTATTTTATGACTTGAATTGTTTTGTTTATTTTATTGAGAAGGAGTTTTAGAATAGGTGTTCGAGTTTGAAGTACAATTAGGAAGAATGTTTTGGTTTGAAAGAAATTCTTGTAATTGAAGCAACATCGATCGACGTGGAGGTTGATGGAATAACTGGTTTATACAAAGATAGAACGACGGGTCGTTATTAGTTGTTATAATTACTTCTGCATCAAAAATTGGCTTTGTGGGTGTAGCTTTATGATGACGACGGGTTTTATTGTTATCTCGTGTCATACAACGACGTGTCATTTTGTGATTAACAAACTGATTCGTTTCCCCATCGTTAGTGATAACGACCTGAAAGTTTTAAGTGATAATGCATTTCCATTCTGTAGTCAGACGTTAATTCGCAATGACAAACGTTGCTAAAGGATTGATAAATTAATGTCGTCGTCGACAAATCTACTTCAAATTAACACTACCGAGAATTAATCGGCTTCTCGACGAGGATAACTCGATGACAGCTTTGTAAATACACTTCGTCAAAGACACTTAATTATTGTACGTTACGATGCAACTCAGGATTGTCAATAGTTTTACTTTCTCATTCAAAAGTCTGATCGTGCGGTTCAAAACGGCGAATCGTGTTGGCAATTGAACTTGCATAATTTAGTCTAACACGTATCTCCCGGCAGATCGTACACCTGAGTCCTGTAATCTCAAATTGAAGCAGAACATCGTGGTACGAGTTGCTGTTTCCATTCAAACTTTCAATGAATATCGTATTTCTGTTCTCATTAAAAAAATGTTACTATTGTTTCTAACACAAAGGTATGTAGCTAAATAATAGAGGGGTGAGTGCGGATATGGAATATCTATATTTGCTGGTACAGAGAATCTCAGAATAGTTGTAAATTGAAAAATCAAATAAAGAAGTTAAGTTAAAATTAGATCCAAAATTAGGAATAACCGAGGCTATGATATACAAGTCACATTGGAAAAATGTCCCACATGTGACGCGGATTTGAACTCGGACTCGCTAATTGGAAATTCAAGCCCAAGGGTACCTCTAATTTTTCTACATGTTCTGATATAAAATTTGCATGCATTCACATCCCAAATAAAGCTGCAATTTTTCTACGATATAACACAGTATCATTAATTTCGTAAATTCAATATTTCCGACATAAGTGTACCACGTCAACATCAGACTAGCACAAATGAAGGGAATTTAGTATATGAAATACCTTAATTGCTCCTTATATTACATCACAGCTGCGCTACTGCAAACATTGAAGTTGCTTGAATCGCGAAACGAGTAATCGGTTCAAAGGCCGTGACGCAATGCTCACGGAGTGCAAATTAAAGGAACGATAAAGAACGAAACGATGCTCTTTAGCTTTCACCGCGGATCCTCGTTATCCATCAAGCAGTTAGATTACTTAGCAATTAAATCCCACATACGTTTGCAAGCGAACCATCCAGCATAAATAAACGATCGCGAATGGCTCTGAAACTTAAACGAGTAAACTTTAACAGTGGAATGTACGGAACTACTCTCGCCAAGTTCTCAGTAAACCTACCGTTTCAACGTTCCGAGCATTAAAGTGACGATGGATTTCGAAAATAAGAAAAAAATACAGATGAAACGAAAAGGGAAAAGCCATCGTAACTCTACTATGAAGAACTCCTCTGCCATATTTATTTCATTAATTCCTGCTCGATACTCGCCATTGAGATTTCAAGAGCAATCAAAATCTTTTTCGTTTGTAGAACTTTGCTAAAATTCGTGGCAACCGTCCGTCAAATGTCGCGAACCGAATTCCGTCGAAAGCGACGTCGGACTTTGGAGGCAACGTTCGCTGAAATTATCGACGTGTCTTTGAATTTTGTCATAGGCCAGGAACAACAAAGCACGGCGCACATGAGCGTTCTGTCGCACGCGTAAAGCCAAGCGACATTCGCAAGCTGGCCTTTGTGAAGGTTACCGCATTGACAGGTGTTGGACAATGTACCTTGTTTTACGTCTAATCGGCCCGTACAAGCCGTGCACGTGTAAAGTGCGTTGTACGCGCCCAAGTATTGACAGCCACTAAAAAGCTAAGCGTACGCATCGACCCGAACGATTAATTCTCGTATTTTGCACCGAAATACTGTCGAAATGGGACTAGCTAGATTCAGATTATCTGACGGATTACATTGGCTTATTATTTAATTTTTTGGTCGGCAGACATCGAAATTATATTTCTAAAAAGATTGATATTTTTAAAAATATATCAACTAAGAAGGTAGCTTGCTAGTTGACCAAGCCTGTTCCAAGTAGAACATTCTACGTGCATTTGACTGTGCTGTGCTTTTCCAGGAAATTATTTTCGGGGCTGTAATTAAATGAAAAGTTTCTCGTACAAAGTGCAGGTCATCAGTGGAGGTTTTTTTCAGTTTTGAGTTCTTTGCAGTCCCAATTTGCGAACTGTTTAAAGGTTTGCGTCGTCAAAGTCGTGTTACGAGTGCGACTGCAGTTTTGTTAATCAAAAGCAAGGGGGTTAAAATATGTGAGAACTAAGCACGCATGAAACGGGACCGTTTAACTTTGTCCTACAAATCCGGCACTCATTATCCTCGACCTTTGTGAAAAAGAGTAGATCCGCCGGTAGGAAGAGTATCGTTAAATGGCTCGATGAATGAAATTTTACCCTTCCACTTTCCTACAGCTTCAACGATCATTTTTATGGAGTTTATTAATCGATCAATGAGCCTGCCAACTAAACCTTGTTGGCCTTTTTATTTTAAAAACGTCCCATTTCCTGTGATATCTCCAAGTTCGTGAAGACCGTACTTGCCTGTAATTATTTATATAATTCAATTTCATTCGTAACAGAACGATAAAGTGTAGCAAGAAATTACTGAAAACTACGTCGCATTGCAGCTCTGCTTTTGCCTCCGTCATTGAAGGACATTGAGTGTACGGCGTTTAAGATTTAATTGGAAAGTTTTACGAAACAATGCCGACACTCCGACCGTCATAATTTGTCCCCTGATTCAATACAATTCAAAATTAATCCATTGCGCGTAAATCTTTTTACGATTTATTAATTCGTGTCATTGTTTCACGATGTAACAAAAGTGCAAAATACCACGTTGGATTTACGAAGATCTGTATTGACAAATTCTTCGAAGTAAAGAGAGCCAAGGAGTAAAAGTACAGGGACAGTTGCACGGAACGAGAAATTACACAAGAGAGAGGTAAATTTTGAAGCAATAACGATTAACACGAGATCGCACGAGGTTCGATTAGCAATGACGCCGCTTGGAAGTTCGCGACACGTGTGAGCATTCTCGAAAGTGTTATGGATAGGAAGTTGCAGAATATTCTGAAACTCGGTCGCCGCTTGCTGCAGCGAATTGACCACGGACGTGGTATATGCAGATGAACATAGAAAATTACTGTATCCGATATCGCGCGCACGTGTGCGACTATATATACTGGAGAATGTGCATACCTACAGAGAGATACACGAATACGAATGCTCACAGATTTCTCGCCGCTTTGGTTCGACTTTGTCGCAAAAATAAACTTTTCGCCTCGTTTTATTCCTTTCTAAGCAACGACTTTACGAAAATGGTAATAATTGTAATTTACTAATATGAAATATTATTCTTCCTACATAGAATTCAACGATCAACAAGTACCTAATTACTTAGATGTTATTTCAAAAGAAATACTGACATCGTTCCCTTCGTGTCAGTAATTGCGATACTTTTATATTCTTGCTTTATTTTCGTGTCCAACGAAGTTTTCCATTCGATCAACTTGAAATGGAATTTGTCGTGGAGTATCGATCTTAAGATAGAATACCATATGTTCCACTTTCTCATCTAAGAAAATGGTTACGTAAGTGGAACAACGGATGGTATAAATGGAATAAGAACGATCTCGTTGAGAGTATCGATATATTGAACGGTATCGGATTTAACGAAAAAGAATTCATATCGAGCGATTTCTTACGAACGTAACGAATGTTCTATTCTAGAGCGTGCCGGGTGAAAGATGCGAGGAACCGATAATTTTGACTTTCGAGGAAGCGAAGAGCTTCACTTGCAAGAA
Organism: Cerceris ruficornis; assembly: GCA_963989415.1. Classification (NCBI taxonomy): domain Eukaryota; kingdom Metazoa; phylum Arthropoda; class Insecta; order Hymenoptera; family Crabronidae; genus Cerceris; species Cerceris ruficornis. The sequence goes on along the minus strand of OZ022521.1, from coordinate 20,910,068 downwards.
TTCGACCTGCCAAATGACCCACGTGCGAGCTTTTATCGCGAATAAACGAAAGCCGCAGCTTGCATTCGATGAAATAACTTTTTCACCGATTCCCCGGGGGGATACACATCGTCATTCTTTGCGAGTGTACACTGAAGTATCGTGTACGACGAACAAATTAGTTCTTCGTTGCTTCACACTGGCTCCCACGAAATCCCTCGGAGACTTCTTGGCCGGAAAGTTCGTTAATTGCAAGCTCACGCGAGCTTTTCGAACTCCGGATGTTGACAGCGGGATCGCGTTGTGACGTAAAGTTTACAATTAGGGGAATACGAAATACTCGGTTTCTCGACGAACCGAGGGTAATTGAGAAGTAATGAGTATCGATGAGGATTTAGATTTGCGGAGTTTCAAATCACCGGAAGTTTCTTTTCTCGCGTAGAAAAAGTCTAGCTACAGCGGCGGTAAAAAAATCTAAGCCGAAAAGCGAAACTTTACTTTTGGTTCTACTGTTCCGTTTGAGGTTTTGTTCTCGTTGGTATTACAGCTTTAAATCTATAGATTTTAAGCAAGTATTCCGTATTCCCCGATCGCCAGCAACGTACTCGTTAATCATTTCTATTCGCGATAGCACGAAGGAGAAGTCACAAGTTCCCCTTCCTTCTCCGGAAATACCTTGGCAAAAGTACCAATTTCGTCTCATCGATGTCGATTCCTCGCCAATTCCATTCCAGTTTGGAGGAATCCAAAGCGGAATTTTCAATCTCCGAGCCAGCCGACAAATTGCATCGCTCGGCCACGCCGTATTTTATTCCCGCCCGTAACCGCGCATCTTCCACCAACTGTTTCGATTGCCTATTGATTAGCAATTGCTCCCGAATGACGAAGACGGCTAATGCGTCTCTCGAGGTTACATTTGCCAGCTGGAAAAAACTCACCCCCTCGATGCAGCCCCCGAACGCCCGATGCGCTTCACAGAGAAAGAAAGAAAGAACGAGATCCGGTCGGACTTTTCGCCTTTTTTTTTTTGCCCCGACGGTTTTTAATCGATACATCCAATTGCACACGGTGACCCCGGCGGGTTTCGCAGCTAATTTCTCGTTATCGTCCGGGATAAAAGCGTCCGGCCAGTGCCATACCCGATTAACGCACGAAATTGCACGGATCGGAGCATTAAGCGCGTGACGATATAAACTCTCTCTGTTTATTGCCATCGTTGTAGAATGCAACTCGAAAGCTCATGATCGACGTTCCTCGTCGTAATCACGTTATTTTTTTGTCGACAGACAGAGGATTAGGGGGGTGAGATGTCAAGCCATATGACGCCGGCATTTATTATCTGGAATAAGCGTATTCCTGAATTATGCGGGACCGACGAGCTGCAATCGGATTTCCCGCATACTGCTAAACTAAAGGGAAACGCCATAACGATTTATAGAGTCGTAGAATTTTTATTACACCGGATCGTTTCCTGTAAACGCCTGTAATCCCGCGTGCAAAAACTTTCATGGATGATTCGTCTTATTTTCGTCGGATAACCTTTTTAATAGGGCCGCGAATAATCTCGGAAACTGTACAAGCGTAGAAGTAGAATGTGAGTGTAGAGGTAGATTTAAATGGCAGTGTCAAAGAGTATAATGCCGAAAAACTTTGTCGCTGTCTTTGTTTCCTCCGAATAGTTCATTTCGGTGTACCATCCTTGGGCTCTCTGACGCGATTGTTTTCTAACGATGGCAACTTCCCTCGTCTGGGACCACCGACAAAAATCGCCTTTAATTTCCTCGAATGCCTGATCCCCGCAAAAAGGGTGGATGCAAATCGTCGCCTCCGAGTTAACCAACTTTCCTCTCTCGCTTCGCGGGCAAACTTCTTACGAGCTGCACGCATTAAGCGGCGTAATCAGTTGCAACGAATTTTACGGCCTCTCCCGTGCGTTATTAAATCGCATGCTAATGAGATGGCGGTGTAACGTTTCCGGGAAACTGTCTCCAACTTTTATGCGATATAATTCTTACGATTGCAATAATATTTTTTACCGTTATTCAACGGTAGAACGAGCGAGGAGATAAGTCTCGAAAAATGTCTCTTTCGGTGGATCTCTGCGTACGGGAGATTGGAAGATTCATGGATAATGAAATAATTTGTATCCCCGAAACAAATTAGCACGTGCGTAATTAACGATCGGCTTTAATCTCGTTCGCAAGAGTCGAACGGCGCCGATAGCGATAATCGCGTCGAGCCGAAGGATTATTGCGCGTTCCACTTTTTCTACTTGCTCGTTTTTTTTTGCCTCCGTTCATTAATTTCTCCCAGACACCCCAAGAGCACCGTGTTCTCCTGCCTTTATATTAACTTCTTAAACTTATCGCCCAAGATGAAAATTTACGACGCGTATTCACCTGCGGCGGGTTTCGTTAAAGAGGCAAACCTCACCGGCAACTGTTGCAATTTTACGGATAATTTAGCGTCATTAGGAGGTCTGCCTCTTTCTTAACGACGTGAAATATGAATGGGAATTATCGCGGGGAATAAACGCGACGATGGAGAATTACTTGGGCTCCGGAAGTCGACCGAGTTTCCTGTTAACTGGCTGACGCGATATCAGAGATCTATTTCTCGTACTCGCCGTAGAACTTTCCTCGTTTTAACAGTTTACGTCTTATGAGAAATCAGTTGCTTTCATCTTGACGTAGAATTCCAGACTAATTAATTGTTATCTCATCACTGAGACGGCCAGGCTCGTTATCATGAACGAGGATTAACGGCAATTACGTAAACACTTTATTGCAATTTCTATTTCAGCGTAAAACGTGGGAAAATTCGAGTCAAAGTATTCCCCGTTTGGCGGAATATTGTATCAATGATGCTCATGTTTTATAAAACGGGATAATTATCGATAAATATACAAACGCGTGCGAAGTGATAAAACATTCGCTCGCGAAACGAGCTGATTCGAACGATCGCGAAAGTCAATGTTTACAGAAATTCCCGTCGAACTTCGTTCAAGAAGTTCCATCGATTCCATCGACCCATGGAACTAGGTCTTTTCGTCGAATAACACAAATGATATGTAAAATGATTCACAAATGGATGAGTACTCACCACATCATTTTTCTTGCATCTTCCTCGGCAATGCTGATTTTCCGAGGGCCACTTTTAAATTATCTGAACACGTCGTTTACATTTGCGAATTCTCATGGAGTTACATATTTATGACCCTTCGACGACGACGTTTACCGAAAAGTTTTAGAAAATGCTTGCGTTTAGTTAAAATAAAAAAGAACGGTAAGTGTCGATAAAATTTCGAATTTTCACCCCTATCGCTATGTAATTGTTATTCGCCCGCAGTCATTTCAACGTCGTAACAATTAACCAATTGTTTGGAAGTCGCACGTAGCATTGTTAAGTTAAATATCGTCAATATTTAATTGCTCGTTATACGATTTACTCGCGCAAATTGGTTTACATTATATGGGCATTTAATATAATTCCGCTCCCCATTACCGGCAAATCGCTTAAAACTCAATTCTATCGTGCGTCGCGACGTAAATATTCATGTAATTTTGATGCACTTCATCTGATACGGAGCGATTAAAAATCATTTAACGACGGGGTATATATTTCACTATAATAAAACACCCCGAAAGATTACCCTCCTGTCGTTCTTCTTCCACGAAATAATGTCTAAATAAATGTTATCGCGAAACTGGGAAAGCCTTCTGTTACTTCCACCCTTTTAGGGGAGACTGGCTATAGCTGAGAAAGGTTGGGGGTGGGACACGAGGCACGAACTAACTTTCAACTCTATCCCAAAGTTTCTACATTCATAATTGTTGTAAGAGCCTCCGATCATTATTATTACTTGGTCAGGATCGACCTCTGAATATAATTTCGAGGCTCAATTTATGCGGCAAGTTTAAGAAGGGCGAAAGAAGGCCGCGGGGAGGATATCGAATTCGAACGAGGGTAGAAAGAAATCGCGTATCGATCGATGGTCGTGCGTTACGATAAAAGGTACATCGTGATAATTGAATGCGATGTTATGCCGATTCACGTTTCAGGGGAAAACTGGCCGCGAAGAGAGAAAAAGAGAAGAGGAGGAGGAAATAGACAAAGAAAGAACCCGGAAGAAACATTCATCGTTTATACGAAGAAACGAGGAGAGCTCCGTTAAAACGACAGAATAACGTTACGGCTAGGGAAAAAATGAAAAATATTATTGTTCGGCGACGAGTTCAAAGGAGGAAGGATAAAAGAAAAAAGGTAAGGGGGAAAAGAAGTAGCAAAGAAAGAACAACAAACGAGCCGAGGGCGTTTTGAAAATTACTTGTACTTGGCCACGATCTTCCAGCAGCAGTGAACTTGCAAAGGCAACGCGTACACAACGTGTGCCCGTGGAACGAGCGTGGCTGCAACGGGTCTGCACGATGAAAATTATGTTTACATAATTTTCAATTTAGACAGCGCCCTTTGGCGCGGCAGAAACGACCGTGCGGTATGCAGATTCGCGTGATTACGAAAAACAACGAGTGCCGTTTATAGTTCGAATGATCGATCACGAGCGAGAGAAAAATCAGCGCGGTCGACGATCAAACATGTTTTGTTTTTCCTCCAACAACACCGCATACACTCACGACCGACGTATTATTGTCACGCGCGAACAGACGGAAAGAGTGTGATTCGAGATTCGTGTAAAAATCGACGTCTATACTCGCACATCTACTCGATTTCCCACAACCTGTAATAATTCTCTGCCGCATGGACTTCCATCGAAACTCATCGCGCGCGTAAAGTCGCGATCGTAATCCCGACACATGCAAAACTGTTCGCGAACAATGCACGTTATATGTCCCAAAATTCCTTTAGAATTTTTCCCGTCACATCGTGAAATAAAAGCGCGATTTTCACACAGTTTTCAGCAGTTCGATTTCAAGGATTTCTTTTTATTCCAGAACCGATTGCACGCTCAGGAATCCGATTAAAATAACGGCGCAGTGCCGTGCGAATTATCCAGTACACGAGCGAAGTTCTTTACGCGATCCTCGTAGACCTTCGAACCACCCTTGAACGCGGATCGTGGGAACGAAGGGCGTCGCGACGCGAATTGCACTGACTCTCGCAGATTCTCCGTTTCCCGCAGAAGCTTCCAAGCCCCTCTCCTCGCTCGCTGGCCTTGCTCCCCGAGCTCCTACCCCCTTCCTACACCCCCTTTCAACCCTCTTCCACCGGCCGGCGGTACTATCAAGCACCCCCTCCGTTAGACGCTTTTAGCGCAAGCGCTCGTGCTTTTGTGCGGACTCTGCCCTATCCTAATTCATATCCGCGTAAGTACGGTTAGGTCCAGTCTGCAGGACAACGAAAATTTCTCGTTTTACCACATCGTCTTGCGGTTTTCACGGATTACGAGAGGTCGCTCGAGTGTCGCCTCTTTTTCCTTTTTTTTTTACGATGGCCCGCGTGTTTTTACCATGTAAAATGCCTTCCAACGTTGCTCACCGCCTGGAACGATTCGCCGTTCTGCATGTTCCTCTTTCTCTTTCTCCTTCAGCTTTCCACTTTCGACCGGTGGCTTTTCTTTCGCGTGTTAACAGGTACGCTGGTGCAGCTTTTAACGCAACTTCCTTCCCGATGGAATGGAAACGCAGGATGGCTTTCGTTTCAGGGCGAGGAGGAAGTTTGAACGTTTTAAAGCCGTCAACTACTCCTGACCCTTCTTGTCGGAGTTTCGGCACCGCTCGCGCTACTCACTTAACCCAGAAACTACGAATTAATTGCCCGGTAATACGTGTTTCGAACTGAAAATCCAAGTTGGAGCTGCGCGGTTGTTAATAATATGTCTATCGCTTTTCGTGAAATTTTTTGAATGGTCCTTAATAGTCGTAGAAATTTCCTCTTTTTTTAAAAAGTTCTCGTGGATAAATTTCAAGTTTTCTTTTTTGTTGATGAAACTTTGTGGTTAGTATTTTCAGTGTTTCTCTTTTGCAGTCTCGGCAGTAGCCCCTTGAGAATATCTAAGAAATGAAATATTTAGCACGATAGCAACCTAGATGTATGCGGAGTTGGCGGAAAAACTCCCGTACGAAAAGTAGCAGCAGCTTTTTCCGTGCAAAAGCACCGACTTGAAAAATCAGCTCGTTAGATTGACAAATCGAGCGTAACTACGGCATCATCCGAAGTCTGTAAACAGGCACACTAACGAACCATCCCATGGGAGTCTTGCGGCAAGCCGTAAATTTTTCACTCATCGGCAACAAGGGATGATTAGAATCTGCTCTTACAGCGAATAATTTAAAAGCGGGAAATCCCGTGTAAATCTAATTGTCCGTATGTATAAAGAATGCGATAAACTTCTAATGCAAAGCACGTCGTATTATTTCAATATTCATATATATTATTTCAATTTTTTTCCTCGCGAAAGAAAGAAAAATATGGTGTATAATAGGTCGACTGCCCTTTTTAATAAAAGTAATCAATGAACGGGAATATCGTTGCAGAGTATACACGTTTTGTTATACAAATATTAATAACCCGTGCGTTACAAAGCCTTTGCTCCATATAATATACCACCGCTAATTAACCTCACTGAAATCAAACAGAAAAAATCAGATTGTTAAAAAATTCTAACAAAATGAGCATAGCAAAAAGCTCACGCAAAATACGAAGACAAGATTTCTCCAAACGTCGCGATCAAATAAGCTGCTCCCCTTCATTTTCCCTTCTACCCACTATTCTTTTTTGCTTTCCCTTTACACCGGTATTTACATCTCCCGCCTGACCATCCCTCTTTCCACCCTTGCACCTGTTTCTCCACGAACACACGTACGACATGTGCTCATTCTTTTCACTCGCCTTGCTTTCTCTTCGCGTTCTCCGCTCGGTCCGTGCTTTTACCCTATTTTCCCTCTGCTTTCCTCCACTTTTTCGACTGTCCCTTCTCCTCTATATATCTCTTCTCCGCTATTCTCCCTTCTTTGTTCAACCCCCATTCTCTCTCACCATCTCTCTCTCGGTCTCGCTGTACCTCTACCACCCCCGCATCCACCCTTTCTCACAGCTTCTCTTTCTCCCTTTCCAGTTTATCCTGGCATCCGGAAACATCGAGCCCGCGGCTGATAAACCTCGCCAGAGTTGCCTAGGGATCCTGCCGAATTGCACAAGTTTTAATTTCCTCGAGCACCGCGGCGCATCGGCGCAATCGGCGAACTTATTGCGGGGTAAACGTGTTGTGAGTTTCCAGGCTGCCGTTATTGCCGCGCTCAAATACGTTTGCCAGGAGTATAGGTGACCTGACATCGGTGCGATTGCTCCACGTTCCCTCTACCGATGATCCTGACCGACCGACCGACCGACCGCTCGGAATTAGAGAGACCGAGGAACGACGAAGGACGAAAGTTTTATGGTGCCGGGGCGCACACTTCTCTGACAAATAGACTGCCGTCGCGACGATGAAAATATGGAGCCACCCTTACCGGTAACGGCTTCGAGTACCAAAACAGTTACATAAAGGGGACTGAATAATGCAGAGCTCGGATTACTTTGCCGAGCTATTTTATAGTTATCGCTCCAAGTTCCTTCGTAGGGACAAATCAATTTTAAGACGATCATTGAATGACCAAGATATTATTGGTATTTTTTTCGATATTGTTTACGCTTTTACAAAGTTATGGAAGTGACATGGATTTTGTTTGTTCATAGGAAGTAGGATGTCTATTGTTATTATTGATATGTAGACAAATTTGAAAGAGGATCGAAATCGTTGCGCTTGATGCTCATGTGAGATTGGATGGACGTAATGGAATATAAATACAAGTAATTAGCATCGTATCTATCGCGGTGATAATGCCGATGATAATAATAATTATAATTATTATTACGCTAGTAACAAGCAGTAGTGGTATTAATTCTAATGAGAATGACATGTAATTATGTAATTAACGAAAGAGAAATGAATATGTCGCGTGCAATGCGAAATTTACGGACGTAATGAAATTTCATTTGCATTTGCATGTGTTATTGCAAATTGACCGACGTCCACGTATTCCACTCTGATCTCTTCTCAGAAGGCAATGAATACGATTAAATACTTGGTAACGAGAAATACAATGCATTGGAAAATCGAAAGCAATTTTCCTGTTGAGGATGGTAATCGATTTCAAACATCCTCCGGAGATCGCGTACACCTGACGGAATTAGAACGTTTCCAAACATACTTGGATAAAGGTTCCTCCGTGTTGCTCGCGCGGCAATAAATGTACTGATGTGTATGTAATGAAACTATGTCTAGCGTTTCTGTGTTAACTCCGGATTTAGAATAGTTCCGTGCCACGGAATTGGATAATACAAATCCCTCGAGGGAACTGCATTTTTTAACACCAGGAATGCTAGGGGTGAAGCAATGGTCGTTTTAAAGTTGATTTTATGTTTAAACTTAATATACCATTTCGATAATGAACTATAACATCTTCGATATACTTGTCAGTGACTGAAAGCGATCTAGCTTGAGAATTTTGAAAAAACTTATGAGTTATTTTGTTTTGCATCATACAAATGATAAAAACTAAATTGTTTAACAAGGATAGGAGTTGTTATACAGTCACGACATAAAACTCTAAATGTCTGGAGGAATAAATGATTCTAATCACCGTCATAATTGCTGGCACAGATTACACCTTCTGAAACTCTCCAGATGTATGTTCCAAAAACAAAAATGAAGTGAAATTCAAAGGAGAGAATAACGTGAGATAGTCGAACGAATGAAAATGTCGATCTACTTAAAAGTCAATGTTGAAAATAATGTGGAATCGTACTAACGATAGATTCGTAATACTCGCTCATGCTCTAAGGAAAACAGAGAGGAAGGAAGGGCCGGTCCGTATTTGATCTGCAGATCTGAAACTGTGCCAGCTGGATGAACTTACGCCGAAATGAATTGGAGATTGAGCAAGCTTCGTAAGGAATTTTACTAGCGGCGCTCCAAGTTAGCCCCGCGCTCCTTCATGAATTTCATCGGTACCTTACGAGCTTCATAAATTCCCAAACAAGCTCTAAATCGTTGGTGAACTTCGCATTATTTGTTTCGAAACTTTCCGTCGAGCACCAATAACCGCTACGATTCCGATCTCCTTCGACAATAACTGAAAATTATTCGTCTCCTCGTGCTTCTCAAGTGGTGCAGTTATTCGAAATAATTTTCTGCGAACGAATCTTCGCTCTATGAAAAGTACGATGCCGCGATCGATTTTCTCTCTTTTTTTTTTGCAACGGGATTAGTCTCTTTGAGGGACGTAATTACGTGCCTTCCTACACAATCCAAAGGAACGTCATTTCCTTTGACGCAGATAGCTTCATAGGTCAAAAGCGCTTTATTACGCTTATCTTCGTGTTTTCATATTTCACCGGAAGCGATTGTAAGAAAGGAAATTTCAAAAATTCTATTTTCGTCGAACCCTGCAAATTGCAGCTTTGTAGCGAAGGTGGAAGTCTTGCAAGAAGTATATTTTAATATCACATATATTCTACCTCTATATTGTACATCAAAATATTATTGCCAATCGCATCAGCGATATTGAAAATCAAAATCGCAAGAAAGTAAATTCACTTTTGAGAAATCTCCTCTATTGTGAGAGAAAAATGAATGGAGAAGGCTTACTTCAAAAATCGATAGAATTATGGAAATATTATGTATATTCTTCTTTTCAAAAGTCCTTCGAAATTCCGATCTGACGTTAAACATAAATCTACTTTTCGTCCTCTCAATTTCGGCCTTCGCGTACAACTCATTTGCATTTTACAACAGCAACGGCATCGCATTCTTACGCGGTCCTGGCAGGAGGACGTGCGGTCATACCGTAAGCAACGACGACGTGCTAAAACAATGTGAAGTAATACCAAGTGGCAAAAAGTGTTTGGAACTAGTTAAACTCTCTGTCGTGCACGCGCTGGTTAATTTATGCTCCTCACGTACTTGATTCATCCCTGAAGTTACTTGCCCTGTGTCCGTTAATTTCGGTGAACGGAGCCGAAGGAGAGGAGGAAGATTAACAGGCGAGGCGAGGAGTAGACAAGAGAGCAAAAGGACGATGTGTTGTTTATCCAAAGATACTAACTACCCTCATGGTCCCAACCATGATCGTCGATTATATTTACCCTTACTTTTGCAATTAATTAACTTCGACGATTGCATTCGCCGATCCCTTGAAACACGTTGAGCGCTGGCCGTATTTCATTTGTTTTGTCATTTATACTGAAGCTGTTCTTAAAAATTGGCATAGTTATAGTATAGTTTCTGCTATTAGTAGATTCATGAATATTATAGTTTGAAGACGAGAAGAAATTTCAATGGATTTGGGAGTAGCACTGAGCACTGATCAAATTTTCAAATTTACTTTCCAATGACCTAAGATCACAAAGTATATAGTTTCAGAATTTTTTGAAACTCACACTTCAGTCCGTGAGCAATAAAGATCCAGGAATAAAGAATAAATATAAACTGGTATAAGTCTGTGCAATCGTAGATATCAGTCCCAACGTAAAGAAAATCGTTCTTTCGATATAATCCAGGGGAACCTCTCGGTCCGTCCCTGCACGATCTCTTTAATCAGGTGGGTGCATTTTTCTCTCGGTAAGTGGCGATTCTCTTATCTGAGCTCCATACCAATTCTCTATCCTCTTTCACTCACCCCTACAACTTGGTGCCAGGCAACGTAACTGCTGGTGCAACTCACCACGGCTGTCCTGCGAGGTAGCTGTTTCCGAAGGAGAAACAGGGAAAGTCTAAGAAACGACGGCGAGAGTGAGACACCGACGGAGACAGGATCCCAAAGAAAGGAAGTAAGACGAGGAGAGAAAATCGAGCCTTCGGGGAAGTAAAAGAGAATAGGAACGTAAGGAAGGGAATACGAATAGCGGCTTTATTTAGCCGTGGATATAAACTCAACTTCCCGCGAAAAAATATTACAAACACTTAACGTTTAAACGTACGTCGGTGTGCACGACGAGTAAAAGGAAGAAGTACGTGGCCCGCTGCAGAGGGAACGGGAAAATTGCAACGAATTTTGCATTTTAATGAAGGGGTCAGATATACTCTTCTGTATTAAGTGGTGTTCTTATTCATCCTGGGGTAGATCCCCTTTCAGTACACTTAGCATTAAACCGAGGTATACCGAAGAATCGTAGGACGCAAGACCTGGCAGAGTACCTCGACGAGAAAGCTTTTACTAAGGTCGTGAAAACGGATATCAAGTATCCATGGTACGGTTAATTTTTAGTGTCACCCTTGCTTTTCACAGTCTATTGCTCAGCTTTGTTGCTGAGATTCGTTCAAAAATCTTAATGGGTGTCTACAAATTTTTTTGGCGGAGAACGTTCACGTTTTACTTCGATTTAAGAAGTATCTGTCAGAATTGAACAATTATTTAGCTGAGGAGGTCAGGCAACGTGAATCCTATATTAGACATTTCTAATAATTCGATTTATAAGGAAAAAGTCTGACATTGAGTAGGAATTATTCCTACGAATTTGTTCGGGGGTTAGGAAATTTTTGTTGGCATGTAGACTGGCAATCTACACGAATACAAATTCGTGCTGACTCCTTCGGTACATTCCACAAATCTCTTCCGGTGCTAATAATATGCGGGATTACTTACGGACGAACGAAGAATACAAATCAGGATCGAGGAAGATAAACGAGAACGTAGAGTAATTGCAGACCGAAGGAGATACGAATCATAAAGTCGAACGAGGAATCGGCGGGGGCGAAAATTCCATCGAACGGAAGTTTCCGCAGGCGCGCCAAGAACAGCACGAGTTAGCAGATTTGTTAAAAAATAACATTTTTTTACGTGTCGATTTTAGTACGATTTAAAACAAAATAAAAATTTGCAAATTGGTGACGAAGAGTAGTCATTTCAATTTCACTTGTGCTTCAAACAAGCCCGCCACTTATTACCGATTATATCACGATTATTTACACCCATAATAGACTGAAATCGCTAATGATACGATAGTGATACTATCTTTTATATGAACTGTATAAAATTTTATATTTTTATCACTATGCACTATTATGATAATAATACTTTTCTATAAAATCTGTTTATTAAATAAATTTAGCCTTTATTGTGTTTTTCGCCATCAGAAAAATTTTAAAAACTTTACCAATACTTTATTTTCATAATTTACAAAATGATCGATCAAACGACCCCGCTTTCTTTTTCCCAAAGTAAAAAGAAATCGATATGACGTTCCATCGGAAACGAAGAAGAGTGTTCTGGAATCGAAAGAAATCGAAAGATTTTGTGAAAGAAAAGGCCGAGGTTCTCTTGAAACTTGGAAGAAGTGGATAGTCTCGAACTCCTTCTTCTCGGTAGCGAGAAAACTTAGGAGCTCAAAGCGTGTACCGTTCAGCGAGTCGCGCGGAATCGTAGTTTTATAGAAGATCTAATAGTAACGAAGTTTCAAAATTAACCGAGGGAACAGGCGGTGTTAAGGAGGACTAGAACCGGTTTCAAGTTCCAATGAACTTTTAAGTGGAGCACCATTCAATTATTATTTCATTTCTGGCTGTTTTATCAGCTCGAATACTTAATACACATTTTACCCTAGATGTATCTAAAACAGCTAAAACAACCAGATCGTAATCTGTTTAAAAAATCATAAAAATTCATAAAGCAACGATTCCTTTGATTTTCCACGTTTATTTTGTACAGTGTAAATGATTAATTTGCCTAATTTTCTTTCTTCCTTCGTTCATTTTATTGAAATATATTTAGCAGGTGCCGCCAAGTATGCACATATCTGGAATTAATCATCGGTACTTCTTCTTCAAATTATACCAAATAAATCCATATATTCTCAGCAAATATAACCCGGATCAACGTTAATTTTTACTCGAATTTTTTGCTCGTCGATACACATGGCGTCAGGTGTGAATGAATCTGAATATTATTTGCTCAACGTCAATACCGTTTCGTTTGACCGAGAAGATCAAAATAATTTTATCGAACTCTACGGGAGCATCGATTACAGTTGTCGCCGAGAGTTCGAAATAAAAATCTTCGAGACACGAACGTGGGAACGTTAAAATTTCTGAATGCACCGAACGGTAAAACCAACGAGAAAGTTGTCTTTGGGTGTTTTAGACGTGGAATGGAACACCGCGGGCTGTGCCGTTGGCCATCGCGAAAAATATATATGTCTGTATAGGAGGGATATAAGATAGGAAATAGAATAGGCTCTGTCTGTTATGTGGAGCACTGTGTTGCGTGCTTCGACTCCGTGAGCTCAGTTTCGTTTGGAGTTGTAAGATTGGAAAACTTGGTTGGGACGTTCTCTCTGTTTTCCTACGTTCACTTTTTCTTCCACTTCTTTCAGTGCCTCCGATTCTCCTTCTTTTTCTTGCCACTTTGTCTACTTGGTTTCGCTTTGCTCGGACACGGTTATCTTGCTTTTGCTATTCGTTAACATCCGTCCGACTATTCTTCGATTTCTTGGAATTTTCTTTCTCTTCTTTACAGGGAAGAATTGAAGTTGAAGTTTGTGTTTATCGATATGTATGGTACTTTATGGATAATTACATTACGTTTCCATTTATACATTGCTCTCAAACTAACCATAATTATCCTTATTATAAAACGTCAAAGCGTTCCTCCGTGCTTTTCGCAAGATACGTATTTTCGAGATAATATAGAACCAATGGAAAATTATATTTTGCATTTCATACATCGTAAACAATATTAATTTTCCCTCTGCTGTTTGCGACAAAGCATTGATTATAAAGGGTAACATTACACCCACAAACAAAGGTATGTATATCCCATTTAAAATTTTTCACATATTACCAGCGTTTTCCCTTTATCGACTAACTATTCTACTTTTCTCTCGTGTAATAAAATACACGTTAATCCTGCCAATGGGAATTTGCCACGAAATTAAATTTTTTACCTGTAAAAGATTTCAAATTTCAAGTGACTTTTTTTTTAACAATATCCATTGAAATATCCAAATTAAATTGCGATTGAAAAATAAAATATAACAGTGCAATTTAGTCGTGACATTATTATCTCCGTCATCTCCGAGCTTACACGAACATTCAAAATTTTCTACGGTACACTTAATTAGTTGAAGAAGATATATAGGTGACAAGTGAAACCACGAAGAAGGGAGTTAAACGCAAACCAATGTAAGCAAAGGGAAACGCGTATGCGTGTGCAAGTAACGACGTTGGCTGTGGATGGCGGTACAAGCGTAGGTCAAAGGGCAACTTCTCGCCTGTGGTAATTGAAGTTACCTACGGCCTAGAATATTCTCCCTGTGCTCTTCTCTGCACCTGAAGGGCGGTCTTTAGCGTTTGAGTAGACAAACACTTTCACCCGGTCTGATGTTCCACGGAAAAAAGGTGTGAAACGGTATCCAGAAAGGGTTGAAACTTCTGGAAATAATAAACCTTTTGATACGGACTTCGCACACTGACTTTCTCTCCTCTGGCTTGATTTTTGGGAGAATTTTACATTTTAAATTGCCAGCAATTTGCTGAAGTTTTCTTTCAAATATTAAAATACGATCGGTTAGAGGCATTTAATTTAAAATGTTTTAAAGCATTTTTCGTTTAAAGCAGAAGGATACCAATTTTTTATGATACATAGGAAGCACAACAATAGAAGGAAATTTTATTCAGGTTCGTGGAGCATTTGGAGCTACGAAACTGCCAAATTTCATTTTGAAAAACTATCGTGTAAACTTAGTGCGTATGAAGACACTTCCACGTCGGGCTCCTGTTCTAAATTTAAATATTCTCAAAGAAAAAAATAATACAAAAAAGCGACCGATTAATTTAAAAAGTTTTACATAAAAGTGCCACATAAATCACCAGGACTACTTAAAAGATCGCAAACCCGAGAAATGTTATTTCGTTTATTGCAGTCTCTTCCGCATTTATTAAAGGGAATTCTTTTCTTTCGTGTGTGCCGCTGCTCCTTCGCCCAAGCCGACGTTTGCCAAGGAAATCCTTTGCATCGAGGAAATCTCACGGGTTCATTTGGCAGTCTAGCTCTGTTGTGTAAACAGAAGCCGGAAACATCAAGGACGGGGAGGGTGTGTCCTATACACTATCAACCCTCTGCGGCACTTTGTGCTCCTCTCACTCCATTGAAGTAACGATTGCGCGGAAAGTACAAAAACCCAGAACCATGGACCATCGACGCTTGACTTGACAAACTGATATTAATGAATATTTAATATCCATCGCGCATCTCATTAAAATTAATTCTCTTCCGATGAAAAATCTTCGATGAACAACGATAGAAATAAAGATCGAAACTTTAAGAACCGAGGATCTACCCTCTCACAGTGGTTGATCGTTTTTAAATTATAACAAAACGTTTCCACGATAATTCGACGCAGCGTATCTCTGCCCTCCGGTATTTACGTCCTACTTTGGGGATGCGAAATCTCTGCGATATCATTTGGCAGTGAGTCAACCTACCGCGAACGAAAGGGACTTCACAATTCGGAGAGTTGCGAAAACGTCGAGCGAGCTTTCCCATCAATTTTTCCGCCGAAGGAAATCGGCCAAAGTTTCTCTTACTCGAAAAAAAAAAGAGAGAAAAAGAACGACAAACGGGAACGTGCGGGCGATTCAATCGCGAAACGTTTGACACCTCGCAGGAAGCTTTGGAAAATCGAAATGAAACGTCGACGGTGAGGACGCCCTATGGCCGTAGGACGAGATATCGAAAGAGAGAGATGGGAGTATCGAGAGGAAGGAATACACGTGGAAAGAGAGACAGGGATGGTGAGAGTAAAAGCGGATAAGAAAAGACAAAGAGGAGGTGAGAGGAGAGAGAAGGAAACGTTGCTGTAATCAGCGGAGCACGTCGATTTCTACCCTCGAACGATTCCCGCTGGGGAAACGCTGCATTGTTAAAGGACCGGGATAAATAAACAGTTCCTGAGACAATACGAAGCATCTGGTAACTGTTGGAAATTCGAACTAGGCGTTAAACACGCTTCCACTCCCGTTCGGCATGAATTATGCCGTCGAGGTGCAGCACTTCAAATAATCTTCGACTCGAGCCTATCTGCTTTCTCGATGGAGAAAATTGCACGCGAAACAACAGCACCGCTCAAGAAGTCTGTTTAATGTAGAATGTAATATAATGTGCAAGACAGAAATTTAATCCTGGCAGGAGTTGGAATTATATTTTATATCGTGCTCTCAGAACGCTACTGAAACCGTTCTGTGTTGTTTAAAGTCGACCTCGTTCTCCAAATAACGATCTAATGACGTTTTTGTAATTATGTAACTTATACATCTGTGTTAATTATTCTTATCATCGTCGCCGTCAATTTTGTGCTATATCGTATCACTTAAAATTCGATGAAAATAGAATGATATCTGCAGCAACCCTTTTCAATACATTCGAAGAGTTCTCAATTGAAAATCTAACAAAAAAATGATATTCAAACGTTGCCTTATCACTGTTATAAAATCACGTCGGTGTCGTTCCATCGGCACGCGCATCACAATATTCCCCGACCGACTGTAACGATCTCGATTCACTGTCCCAACGGGATCGGTTGGGAAAATGTTATGCAGGATCTTTGAAATAATTCTGATATTTTCTTCAAAAGACACGGAAGCAAGAAGGAAGGCGTGATTCCGTTGTTGCGTGGACGCTGCGCTTGCAGTTTCCACGGGAACATCGTCAAGGGCCGATGCATCGGGATGGCCCTCGACGGAAGTGGAGAAAGGCCGTCGCCGATCGATCGGCGTACACACGATGAAAAGCAGCGTGCTATCGTTAAACGGCGCGCGGCGTGCACCGACGTTCGCTTGGAAATAGCTCCATTGACTTCTTCCACTCTGTATAATCTCGGCGGAGAGTCACGGTCTTTGGCAGTCGCTGCCAATTCAGTTTATCCGACATCGTGCTTGCATAATGCAAGCGAGCGCCGCCGTTGCGGGATCAGCGGTTGCAGTTGCAACTGCGCGCGCGAGATTCTCCCTGGGTGTACCACGGTTACGTTATTTCGACGATGAGCCGACGAGATGTTGCATTGTCGTTCGATTGCCATGGAAATTAAAGAAAAGTGCCGTGGTTCGATGGGAGGACAATGAATAATAGATATTTTCCGCGATATATTCCAGCGTGGATGAAACAATTAGAATCATAGATTTATGCGTTGCGCGTTTCAACGTTTCAGTACATCTTTGCATTTATGTGATAAACAGTCGAGGTTTTTTTTCATAATATTTTCCTCGAATAAATAAAATTCTTGGAATAAGATTATAAATTTTAAGATTCTAATTTAAGTTCTCATTCTATGTTACAAAAAGTATTTAGTTCGAAAACATGTATATACTTTTCTGTATTAGTTGATTTTTTTAGATATGGATAAAGTTATTATTGTTATTTATATGATAGTGAGGGGTAAAGGTGAGCTTGCTTTTCGATATTAACTCCTTCGTTGTTGATGATAAAAATTATCAAAATGTTATCACATCTTCATTCTTAAGACTGCAGGACTTTCTTTGGAATACTAAAATGATCTTACTTATACTTTATTATTATTACTTTATTATGATACTTTCTTATGATACTTTGGAATAAAATGAAAAAAGCTATAGACAGTTACCTATAATTAAAACACTTGATCCCATAAAATAAATCCCCGTCGACATGAATGGAATATCTATAAAAAAAAGGAACCGCAATGAACATCCGCCGTTCTCCGGAGAACGCACGGTCGTTAAAGAAATCCATAATTGGTTGGCCGACCGGACACAATTGCCGCGTCCCATCGAATTAATCCACGTAATTTCGATTCGATAGCCCGTGTTAAAGTAACGATACCCTAGGAATACGTCGGCTCTTTATTTACCGTAGAGTGGATTCGATCGGAAGAAATCCAATATTATTCAAGCAGTAAGAAACGCGAGAGGTAAGAGAAGAAAACAATCGAGCTAGTTTCCAGTGGTTAGAGTGCTCATCCCAATAAGGGAGAGGAAGCAACTGTAACTTGATTTATATGGCTGTTTCCCCTTGCTGTCGAGTATTCTCCATCCTCTCTATCCTCCGCCCTCGATTTCTCTTCCATGTCCAGCCATGGAGCTCTGAGTCCCGTAGGTCCTTCTCGAGATCAGGTAGAAACACGTGCTACGATATCTCGATGCTTTACTGCCGGGAATCAGGCTCCCGGTAAAACCAACTAACTCCAAACTACGTTATATTTCGTACAGGAGAGAATTCCACCTACTTTACCCTTTCGTTGGCCAACAAATTCCGCGGAGGCGCGAAATTACGGCAGATTTATGCACCATGAGCGGTTAATACGTTCGAGGAACTGGAGCGAGGTAAGGAATTACGAGGGAAAAGCAAAGAGATTTAAAGTCCGGGAAAAATTGTAAGAACACGAATTTCATACCTTTACCTCTCAGCTTCTTATAGTCTTCTCCTATAGTCGAAGATGACGGAATAACGATCGAAGACGCCGACTAACTGAAGATACACAGGAAAGCGAAAAGGTAAAGTTTGTTTTAAAGTTTCTATCGATGAATTAATTTTAAGCGAGTCTATATAGAGATGATTAAAAATGAAGAAATTCTTTGGAAACTATCTCGAAGTTTTTTAAAGTAATACAGAGTAAGAAAGTAAAGAATAATTGTACTTTTCCTTTCTGCCTTTTCTTTTAAGGTTGTAGTACTATTCACTGTATATACCGTCTATTCGGTTAATCTCCGAAAGGTTGCATTTCTCTGAATACATAGTTCGATATGGAATAAAGAGATAAGTGCCTTTAAAATGGCTCGGGGATTTTCACGTAATACCATGGTCGTTCAGTCAAGGTCGCTATTTCATTCCGCACGGGGATGGAAATCCTTTTTTCTTGAGTGGCCGAGGTTCATCGAATTAAAGCAGAACAAACTAACGGGAAAGTAATTACGGTGGATACGCGAAATTCGTGGTCGGTTGAAAAGAATGGAAAAAAACGCTCCATCTCTTCGGTAAATCCATCTCCACTGACTGCCACTGCTACCAGGCTATTGATACTCCTGGATTGAATCGAAAGAGAGAGATGGAATTGTTGTAGCTCTCGATTGATTTCCCGACTAGCTCGGCGTTCGTGCGCTTTGCGGCCGTACTATCAATGTATGCGAAATTGCTTTCAGAAATAATCATCTGGATGGAGAACATCGTACGAAGAAGTAGCTCGATTACGTGAAATCCCTTTTTCTTAAACCACTGCGATGGAAAGATGTGTGGCACAGATCCATAGTCATCAGCTTCTGAAGTGTTTTTGACATGCAAGCACGACGACCGATTCGACTGTTTTAGATAAGTAGTGTAATTGGAATGTGATATGTTTAAAAAGAAAAGGATTTTTTAGGAAAAATCGTGGAGAATCAGCGATCGTTCTATTACGTTCTGTTTGTTTGTCAGGGACTCTTGTTAGGTGGGATCATTTTAGCCGATGATTCCCAGGGTGGAGATATTTGCTCGCCACTTTTTTTTTCAAGCGGTATAAATGGTTTATCGATCGGAAGGTTGGACCATCAATTACAAGAAAAATACGGCCCAGTTTGGATTAATTTTTTGCCTCTGATGGCGATGGGAAAACGATGAGTGGAACGCATATCGTATCGAGAAATGAACAAACGCTGATTCAGGTATCTCATTGTGCTCTGTAAGTACCTGGCAATATTAATAATCTACCTGATCGTGAGTAATGATCGCGAGTTACTACTTAATGGAAATGATCGATTTTTCCTCCTGGTATATACTCTGAAAATGACTGTTCCTTACTCAACGCTTACTACGGAATTTTCCTCGAATATTTTTATTCTTCGAATAAAAGAAATGAAGAGTTTCATCGTATTGCATGTTACGTTTTACATGTAAAAAAACTATTCAGTTTGTGATTGGAATTGTCACTCAGCAACGCTGACATTGAATTTTTATTGCATTCGAAATACCATGTATAGACCGATGAAGTTTAATTGCCCCGCGAAGCCTCAATGTCAACCGGCAAAATGTTAAAGTCCCTTTAAAAGTGCTCTCTTCGATCGAGCATTTTCACGCTTACGCGCACTTACGGAGGCCATTATTGTAAAAGAACGAAATCCGTTTTAACGGCGGTGCTTTTCGAACATTCTTCCACGAGACGGCGTAAAAAGTGACGCGAAACGTGGAACGCAACAAACGCAGACTGTAAACGTAAAATGTAAACTCGGCATCCCGAGAGGGTGGAATGTGTTTCGCGACGGTCTACCTTTCGATTTATCCTGCACTAAAAATGAACAACTGTTCGACTGAACTACCAAAATTTCCACCGTCCCGTGCATTTCAAGTGCAGGTACATAGAAAATGTAGATCTCGAATTTTTCCAAAACATCGAGAAACTTTCACGAAACGATACTACAATAACACGAGAACACTATTATTCTACTTCCGGGTATTACGCTCTGCTTCGAGTATTTCGTTTAACTTTCCAAGCCGATTTCCGTGGCATAAATCGAAAAGTAAACTCGCCGTTCGGTGAAATTAATAGAAAAAAAAACTCACGTACACTGCTTCGTTTCCAAATCGAATAAGCCAATAATTCTCTCCCTCCCGGGAAGTAAGATAGCGTAATTTCTCGAATATAACGAGAAGAAACGTACGGGTCGGTAATAAACATCGAAATCGTTAGAAAATCGAAGAAGAAAAGAATCGGAACGGCCATTCCCACGGTGAGGAATCACAGACAAACGGTACTATTCTGCCAAATTTCCAATGCAGCAGTAACAGCAATTTCGGCTCCACCCTCTGGTTGCTCGATCGTGCTACAGTATAATGCGATGTTCGAAGTTTTCGGCGTTCCAACTGGCGCGGACAGTGGCATCCTTACCGGGATAGATTCCACGATATCAAAACCCACCCTACAGAACTGCAATTTCGTTTCTCAGGATTTTATTTTGCTATTAGCAGATAATAAACTTCGACGCTTCCTTTCGAGATTGAAACGAAAAGGGTAACGAGTGGGACGAAGCGATTTAACGATGGTGGCAATGCAGGCCGATACTTGGGGTAGTTCCGATGGTGACTGTGGTGGTAGTGGTGGTGGGTCGGCGGCAGTTTGGAAGAATTGCAGCAGTTTCGCAACTGTTTTCCGTTCTTCAGTTCCTTCAACTGTTTTCCACGCTCCGCTGTGCTTTTCGAGGCGTCCACCCTTCGAAGCCCACCCCTTCCGTATCCGCACCCTCGAAGCGCGAGCGTTGCTTCAACAAACTTTTCGTTATTATCGCTCCAGCTCGCCGGCCTTAGATGGCCAGAAAAAGATTCCTTCGACTTACCGCATCGCTAGTTACCGAAGACCACCCCTACAATACCACCCCTACCTCCTCTCCGGCTGTCGGAGTGACTTTTTTCCTGTATTGCCTTTCCACCGATATTTGCAACGGAACAGCTAACATGCTCTTATTAGCGGTTTTTTTTTCTAAGTGTCGGATTAATCCGTCGAAACTCGTTTCAATCTTGAGACGGTGAGCTACGGTTAAAAGCGAGCTCCATTGAAAACGCTTGCTATCTGAATGGCCGGGTAATTTGGAATTCGAGGTGATCGAGTCGTGGTACGGATCGTTCGTGAATCGAAGCAGAGGCATTTGAGGATTTGAGCTTCGCGTTGTACCTTGGAAATGGGAACTAGCCTCTCGTTCTCCTTTAGATGAGACTACATCGGAGGTTACAGACAGCTATCCTTTACGTCCGATTACATGATAAAATTTCGGAATTCGCGTAAGTCTGAAGAACTATAAAACGACATTGTATTTTTAACGATCTGTACTAAAAGCCAATTTTAATTGTAAGCGATGATTTTGATGATTGTCGCAAAATTACCACTCTGTTAACATTCCTCGATTTTCTATGGACTTCTATTGGACTTATATTCGAGAGAAATCAAATTCCTCGAGCGAGGAAGCTGGGGAAAAAAAGGAGAAATCGCCCGAAGGGTAACCGAAGTAAGCACGGATTTGGAAGACGTCGGAAACGGTGCAACGCCGTTTCTGAATTCCATCGAATCAGATTGTTTATGCGGAATATTCATCGGCGGGGGGATGCGAGGGCCCTCGAAGGGGTGTTCACCCTTCCTTGCTTCTGATCGATAATGGAGAAACGACGGATGCTTCTCAGACGAAGCTGCCGCCACCTCGTCGTCGGCTCTTTCTCACCCTCTCCCCCTCGTTCGCGTTTATCCCTCTCGGGAGCCCCTTAATTGCATTGTTCCCCCTTAATGAAGCTGTTTTTGTTGTAGAATAGAGTTAATTGGAAACATTGGCCCCGCTATAGAAAGCAAAACGTTCGATCTTGCAGTTCCTTCCTACCTCTTTCTCTCGATTTCGCTTTAAAATAATCTTTTCGATTTTCACTCTCTCCTTTTTCCAGTTATTCATTTTTGTTTATCCAATATCGTTCTTCCCAAAATGTTACACACTCTGGAAGGACCTCCTGCTTGTTGTTAACGTTCAACATAACCGCGAAATTCTGACGTTGCGCTGCAAATATCTCGCAATCATTTGCAAGCTCGGATGTAATATGGGCAACCGAACAGCGTAATAATTAACACAGTATTTCGCGTAATTATCGCTAAACATACGTCAGCGGTGGTTCGATCGGTCGGAAACGAACAGAGATAGAGAGAGAGAGAGAGCAATTTTCTCGCTGCGTCATTTCCACGCTGAAAGCATAAGTCGATGCACGATGGTACCTGCTCGTAAAACATGATCAAAAGTGATAAAATTCAAAATTCCTACTTTCGAGTGCAATAAAAACGTCTGTGACGGAGAATGAGATTCGCGGGGGGAACGAGCCTGAAGGGAGGGGATGCGAAATGACAGTGAAACCGCAGCAAAGATTTACGACCTCGAACTCGGAGATCAACTTTCTCTCTCGTTTTATCTCTGCCAAGGAAGAGACAGTATTCCAACAGAGAGGGCTTTCCCATCGCTGCTGTCTCGATATCGACCCCCATATTCGATTCAACGTAAACCTTTACGAGGGAAGAACAGAAATCCATCCAAATATCCTGAAATGGCGAATAACCTTCGATCAGACTCGACGTATCAGAGCGAGAATTCGACGCAGATACTGACAAAAAATCGACTTGCTTCGCGCGAAATATTCGCAGGATCGTGGATTAACGCAACGAAGTGGAGTCGATTTTTGACGATCAAATAAACGGCTCTATCGCAGATCGTTTCTATATTACTGCATCGAACTCTGCGAGCACAGTTGGCATCGAAATTCTGTCGCTTTCGGGCGAAAAAAATTGAAAAAAGAAATTGGTATTCGATTTTCATCGGACATTTAACCCGTCGAAAATATCTCGATTGTTCGTGGCAGGGGAGAAAACAAATTGTAAACAATATTTGAGAAAGTTAGAAAATTAAACGATGGAAAAATACGAAATAAAAATACGAAAAATTTCATTGCGAACAGCAGGAGGGAATTATTATTCCAGGCGTGTTATCGCGATTTTTACGACATCGCGACAAAAGGGCATTAAATTTGCATTACCCGCCATCAAGGGGGATGCAAAAAGGTCGATCTTCGCGGAACCCTTTCAAACATAAAAGCCGGCATACGTGGCACGTAAAGTTTGAATATATCCACTTTAAAGTATGTCAGGGCGGACCGGTGGCGTGCTAATCTACTGCCAGCGGCCATCGAACCAATTTACTTCATACTCCTCCCCACCTCTTATGGTATTAAAAAGTTAAAAAAAAAAAGGTGATGAACGTTCCAAAATTGCTTCAAAAGTTTGATTGCCGATGCGTCTGGCTTCGCCCCTCATATGTGAGATTCGTTATTCGCCATTCTAAACGTATTCCATTATAACGTCCCTCGCACAGACGGACGCTTACAAATTTTACAAATTTCCTATCACGAATTCCATTTATTTTCATTCTCTCGAAATTAGTCGTCTGTCGCGACATACCGGATACCGTGAAATTTTCGTGGTGATGGAGAAAGAATACAGTATGAACTACCAACCCCAGTCGAAATACATGCTACCGCACATCTACATAGTGCAATATTTTGTTTCAAACTTCCCTTCTCAAACAGAATGCGCATTCATACGTTCTTTTCCCAATGCTCTCTTTTTTCTCTATAAGGTCCAAGGGTCATTCGAAGACTTCATTTTTCTCTTTCTTTTGGTTACTATTTTTCAACTTTAACTGCTGTGGTTAGTTTTCCTAGAAGCTTCTGTATTAGGCGAGTTTTAAAGCACCAAGGTTATGATGTGCGTATGAAATAGGAAAAATTTCTCATAGGGACGAGAAAGGATTTTAACTTAGCCCCACTAATTGCGAGTTTGAGCCTTCACCTCGTTACCCACCATAGCCCCCTCAAAGATTTCATCCAATCTCCAATCTCATCGTGGCTTTCACCGCGCGTAAACGTCGGATTTTTCGAAATACCCTCGATTCCTCGACTCAATGATCGTCTATGATGAAATAAAATGGCAAACGATCGAACGAAAGGAAAAAGAGTTAATTGAATAACGTTAAACGAATAAAGTAAAAGGAATAAGGCCATAAATGCGGCGCGGTAAAAATGCTGAGAAATACGAGGCACGATATCAACACCATTGGATACTGCCCTTCGAAAGACGTGTCCTTTTTACAAGTACCACGACCCTTGAGTTGTCCTTTTCCAATTCCACGAGAATCGTACTTTCCGTCGACTCTCGATTCTCGACTCGAGGCGATCTCGGTTCGGGCATCGAAACATATCTGGCCCGATCCGACGAAACTTTTCGACGGCTTTAAACTTTCTACCGTTCCAGTCGAAACTCTTGACTGGAACATCGACTCCAACATCCAGGAGGAATTCACGCAGATAAGCCGTGCAGCTAAAACGGCCAGAGAGGAGAACTCGATCTGCGGAAGTCCCTGCGAGACGCGATCCTGCGTGGTATCTTTTACGAGCATTTTTTCGAGTCCTCTCCCTCCTGGCCATCCTCCTATCATCGTGGATGATGGAGCTTCTGAGAACGATAAGGGAGTTGCGCGATACTTCGGTATTTCTTATGGCTTTTACGAGAGATTCTGGAAGAACGGCGCAGTGGGATGATTTAACAATTGAAGATAGTCCTTGGACGGTATTGTGAAAGTAATTATTGTTTCAAGAATAATTTCTCAATTAATTCTAACGTGGTGTAAGTTTCTTGTTCTTATACTGTAACTTTCTATCGAGCGATCGTATTCGATAGAAATACGAATCGTTTAATATTCAATGCTTTTTTTAACTTTATTCCGCTTGGAATTCAGAAAGATAGCGAAGTTACAAGAATCAAGTATTGTTTCAGAAATTTACATAAATTGTACAGGGTACATATATTTAACGACAGCTTAATGTGTGCGTGGTTTACCGTTGTTTTATTAAGTAAAAGAATAATAAGACAATATGTATTAATACCGACACCGTAGTCACACGTGACTGGAAAACAAATTCATCATTTACATCTATTTCTTGTAGAATAAAAGCACGACACTTAAAGTCCAATTGCCAAGAAATCTACCCGGGGCACGTCTCAAAAATATTGTACGAAAATATAAGTCAGGAGCAAACGAAGACCAACGTTTAACTGCACCTGCAGGATTTCATGTTTCATTTATGTACCTCCAGACGTGGTTTATCGTGCAGATTATTTGCGCGGGTTGCTTGGTAAAATAACAATCTTTCTTTTGCGAAAACACCGGCGATTCGAAATGCTATCGCTACGAGGGAGAAATATTTCAAATACTTCAAAGACAATTTCCGCGCCGATTGACATTCGCACACTTGCGAAGTGTAGGGGAGAATATTTGCCGCCATTATTCCCAAAGCCCTTTTTCGAATTGTTTTTAATGTATTCGAACGATTTAAAATTCGAGTGGTAATAAATTACATTCCGGATCAATACGCTGAACGAGATGAATTAAAATCGTGAAAAGCTCCCGATCATATCTAGGGAAATAATCCGCGGTAAGTGGCGACAGAGTTTGCAATAGAACGGGTGGCGATTATGAGTGCAGATTAAAGTATCAAAAAACGTCGTTCGAGATTCGCATTGTAATGCAGTAGATTGCGCCTACCTAGAAACGTTCCATTAAAGAACCCCGATTTATCTGTCCTATAGAAAATTCATGCTGGTAAAATTGATGATTAAATTTACCGTGCGATAAAAGCAGCAGAAAATTGACGGGGCAAATTCCACACGCTCCAAGGGACACCAACGTAAGAAAGAAAACATGAGGTCGCTGCCTTTCTTAATTATTTGTAAAGCGAATTAAACTCGACGGAAGAAAATACAATTCTGTTAAAACGAATAAAAATATGAGAAAACCCACGGCCATTCGTCACAATAAACACGGAGAAAAAACACTGACGAAGGCTCCCAGAAGGCAATATTAGTTTTTTCCGTTAAAAAAATAATTATCGCAAAAGCAGTCATATTTTTTTTCACATTTAAAACGTAACAAGTATCGAGCATCTCGGCAAATATTTTAGCGAACGTTCCAGTGATAAGTTTCGTTACGACTTGTAAAGAGGAACAATTCACAGGCGCGTCAGTTTAAAATGGTGAATTGTTCCGCAATTTCTATCTCTCTCTCTCGCTCTGTCACTTTCCCTCTCTTCTTCCAACGTTCTCTGGCTTTAACGTGAAGTTTCTTCGATAGTTCACGAAGAAAGACGTAAAGTGGGCTCGAAGTAACGCGACGACGTTCCGTCGTTCCATCCCTTCGCCCTTCTCCCACCTTAACGTAATTTTAATTGCCTATATCCATATTTCCGGGAGCAGAGATACCCCCGGGGGATGAAAAGTCATTTCTCTCGACCCTCGACCATTCTCCGCTCTTACCCTTCATTCTCCATCTCGCTCCTGTCTGCCGAGACGCGCGGAAATGTAACGACGAGAGCTAACCTTCTCGCCCCATCCCGGTCGTTCGTAAGGGCCGAAGGGCGAGGAAACGGAGACGCCAAAACGACCGCCACAGGCTCGACGTTACCATGAAATTTTCTCGCGAATTTCTTTTTCCGCTGGGAAATCCGATGAGAGGACAGCTTCATCTATGATCTTTATGACTACTGACGAAGTAATTCAGAAATGTCTTTCAGAAACGTTTCCACGATTCGACCTCCGGACGCATTCGTGCCAATTGCATATTTTCAGGACGTCCTCTATCTCCGTAACGTGTAATGGAACGTGCAATTATTGTCGATATCGCGATTATCAATTTTTTTTCCTCAATCGCAGGAACGAGGAAGAATTTAGCGATATGTTAATCGGTCACAGTCGACCTGTTTACATTGCACGGTACAACTGCGTGCGTAATGCATTTTACGATAACTGCGCCCGATTGTCGCTAATAAACGTTATTGTAGCGACTGAAATTCGTGGTATTATTTAAATAATCATTCACGACCCGTTTAACGAACCTCTCTCCTCGGGGATGCGTTATGTCGATAATATCGTCCAATAATTATCAACCGCGCAACGTCACAGAGAAAAATACCGCGTCAGCGGCCATGAATAATTATAATTTCAATCTGACAGAAGATATGGTAACGGAAACCTCGCGGTTCCCAATATTCCGCAACGGAAACGTACGTGAACGCGAGGCGAAAATTTACGAGATATGCTGACGCGTCTGATAATATATATTTCTCCGTAACTGACCTTTTTGTCCTCGCGATATCGTCAATTTTCGTTCGCCCACGTGCCAGCAGAGACGAATCAGCGTTGCGGTGAACGAAGAAAGGACGAAACGTCCGGAGAAAAGGTAGGGAATTTTCGCATTATCGTCCGATACGAACGTGACTTCACGACAGGACGAAATTTGAATCGGCAACGAGAAACGAGTACCGGCAACGAAATTCCCGGCAAATAATGTCGGCGACCGTCGCCGGTCGACGTAATTCCTCGGAAATCGTTTTCGCGACGTTGACACCCGTATTATTGGCGTTAATTGACGCCTGGTCGCTTCTTCCATTAGCGGATCGTTTCGCGCCCGATCGTGATTGCACGATACCGGGACGCGGTCGACGTTCAACAAATTTTGTAATTTTAAATGGAATTGGCAGTGCTCATACTGCGATATGGACGAAATTAATTACGCGGACATTTCGGTATATTACCGCTTTACGCCAACGGCTCCCGTGATGGGGTATATATTTGATTAAGCTATTAATAATGGAGCCTGATGAAGAGAGAGAGAACTTGGTATGAAAGATCTTTGCGTTCCTTACAGTAAACGTGTTCCACGTTTTGTAAAAATCGTAGCAACGAATTTTGTAACGGTGTACACGCTGTACCATATACACGTGCTTCTAAAATTTTTATCATTAATAGTGTAATTACGATACTTCGTTATTGCAAGATAATGACGTTCACGGAAATTGTGAAATTTTGAGCTATTACCAAAACCAATTACGAGGAGATTTTACCTCGTTATTCTGGCTACAGTGTACAGAAAAAATCGTAGTTTACCACTGCGGTTCCTTAACGTTTATTGCAGATAATTTTCATACTTCTCGTCAATTCGAGTGCTCGAGTTTTCATAAATTAAACGGTCGATCGCCCGTACGTTCCGTTTTTTTATTCGCACGGACTTCTATCCGATCCGGTAACAGGTGCAGCGAACCGAGCTACAAACCGGCTGTTATCTGTCGGCTTCGTTTCAGACGTTCCCCGTTGCAATCGCTAAAGTGCCATAAACTCTCGCATTCTAATTTCTATTTCATTTCGCCACGGCCCAGCCAGCGTATATTTGGTTTCGCGGTTAATTGTTTTCGCTTCACGTTCCGTATTTTCAGGAAACGCCGCGGCGGCGATTGTTATACGTAGCTTTCCTTCGCAAACGAGCCGGTCCTCTATGGTATTACGTAACAATTGTAATTAGTCGAGAGCGTCTCGCTTCGGCGGGCAAATTAACGATCAGCCTGACAAACCCGCGTCCCGCCGGAAGAAAACGAATTATAACGTTCACCGTATCACGTCCCCGCTATCTCTCATTTCATCGGCGTCCCTCGTAAAAATTACGGGCTGCCATTAAAAATTTTACTTCGTCCTTTTTCCCCGCCGATTCGAATTCTCCCTCTCGCCGTCGTTTAATATTCAAGCCGCAACGTTTAATCATGAATGAACTCCGGCGAATTATAAACCCTTCCAGGATTGCTCGCTAGCGTCCACGCCTGCGCGCACGAGCGTTATCCCCGCCGTTTTCCGGTCTTTTTGCGCGACGAGACAACGCGGAACGAGTTATCCGCGGATACGGTAATGCCATATGATCGCGCCTCATTGTTACATTAACACACCGACACGGTTTATTTCCACGGTGTACAAGTGTAAGCGCCGAAACATCGATTTACATAATGCTATGCATTATGCGACGATAAACACGCGCGACGCAGATTCCCAGCGACGTATCGCTAACGGGCCATCGCCACGGGAACCGATCGAAATTTCCAAAATTTCTTCCCGCGACACAGGAATCGGTGTACGCATCTGCATTCCGATTCGCCGAGCAATCGGGATTTTCATTCGTTCTCGCGAGATTTACGATGGCTTCGGGGAAGCCCGGGTAGTTTAAATATAGTAAACTCCGGTTGAGCGTCACTGTTTACGGATGATCGCTACAGAACGTTTCCGGTTTCCAGCGTGTACTGACGAACGTGCCAATCCCAATTAGCATTCCCTGCCCTCCCGATTATTGGTCCGGTCAGTTACAAAACTCGTTGGACGACGGATTTGACAGATTATTCAGGATGGCGGGAGGTGTGAAAGATTTTTGGTTGATATTTAAACTGCAACACGGAAATCCACGCCGGGGAACAGAAAGAGTTCGTTAAATGGCACTCGGATTAATGGCTTGTCAGGTACAAAATCGTAAAAAATACGCTTACACCGATGGGTATAAAAAAAGATGAATGGATTCACTGTGATGTATTTTTTCCGCCGTTCTGAAGATTGGATTAATTTCGTAGTACACTGATAAACGAGCGAGGTCGGGCGCCAATTTGGGGTTTGATCTTTGCAAATATTTTTATGGCACGGCACAGCTTACGGAATTTTGAAATACAAATATCGGTGAATTTTGTTTACAGGTTATTTCACAATTATTTGTCATGACTTTCAGGGGTTGTTTTACACCTTCGGTTGGATGGAGATTTGTTACATAGTTTCTCTTGTGGGGAAAAATCGTTAATATTTAAGCAAACATTTTCTAAGCTGAACAATCATTTTCTATGACCATTCGGTCACTAATGTTTTTACAAAATTGCGTACTTCATATATTTTCAAAGTAAAAGGAATTTAGGAACAATTTTATCCATTTCAGGTAAAAATCGATAATTCACGGAAATTACTATTTCATTCGTAAGTATCAACAAACATATCGCGAATCTGATAGTTATAGCTACGCTAAGGAAGCGTTTAACAATTATACGAACCTGCATTATTGCAGGAAGAACAGGAAGTTGCATTCTACTTAGGATAGTTACACACTGCCCGTTTGCACTTCGTTATGCCGAAGACGCGAAAATGCGAGTACACAGTCGAGGAATTTAAATCCCTTTGCAGCAACGTGCAAATAAAATTCCCGCTCAGATGTGTGAGTACAATTAAATGTGTAATTAACGATCACGCACATTTAAGCGACAGTGAAACACGCCGCTTGCATTGCCAGAGACGCCCGTGTTTCTGGAACGCTTTGAGATAATACAGTTCGGGTCAACGTTTAATACGAGATGTGACATTGACTGATTACGTTCGCCGACCCTCCTTGTTTACGGAATTAACCGCGAATGTCTTCATCCTACCGTTTCTTCCACGCGAATCTAGTTGTGCGAGTAAATTACTCGTGGAGGGGGAAGATTTCAAGTTTTTTCTCTGGCGAAACTTTTCGTTCTTTATAGAAGTTTGTATATACTGAAAATGTTTCCACCGCTAACCTTGTTTCCACATATTGGTTGTTCGTACGATAGTATTACAAAGTCCTGAAACTTTCTAAAAAATTTGGGTCACGTAGAAACAAGTGCCTCGGAAAAATTAAAAAAGTGATCGCGGAAATTCCCAATTATTTTCTAAATAATGGATGTTAAACTTTTATCTACAATATATATGAAAAGTATCATCGGATATCTTGGAAAGTCAACAAATTATTGAGAGAAAAAATGAGATTCTTTTAAATTGATCGTTCTAAAAAAACATCATACATTTGTCTCCGAAATTGAAATCGACGAAGACGATCCTCCGGCTATTCTACCCCATGGATGAGAATAAATACGTGCCATAAACGATAGAGCTTTTCTTTTTGCACCAGCTAAAGTATTTACAACAGCTGCTTCCTTTTTTCAGCGTCCTGGAAACGTGACCGTAGCGCACGTGCCCAGAAAGAAACAGATTCGACAATATTTCAAGGACTATTCACACACGCGGTGCACCATCCTCAGCAGAATGTTGCAACGCGTTGCTAGTGCGTGTCGCGCATATTTGCATGCTACGTGCGATACAGAGTGCACTCGAAAATAAAGGGAATTTACGGTATTATTTACAAATTGTTGGAATAATCCAGCGTATTCAGAAACGCTGAAATTTATCAAAACCTTTAACGACGCCACAATCATCAATGAGCGATTACAAATATTTTGATGGAAGTCTTTGACGCTGGATTTTATCGTTTGTATAGTGTAAACAATCGTGAATTATTGAATCACTTCTGTGAGACATTTGACAATGTGTTTTGTACTAATTGTTTTTACCGAATAAGAATAATATATTCTGAGTGACGTGAGAGGTTTTAAATACAGGGTGTTCGGTAACTAGTGGTAGAAACAAAAGGGGGGTGATTCTACGTGAGAAAATAAGTCGAAAATATGGAATACAATATTTTTATTCGCACTTTAGTCGCACTATAGATCATTGTCTCGATGGACCGTTCTCGCAATTCTATCGACAATTATTAAAAGACATATCTCTTTTTTAATAATACAGAAAAATTACTTCATAAATAGGAAAAGTTATGATAATTTTAGTAACGTGCAAGTTTTCTCAAAAAACGGGCGATCCCAAGCGTATATCTTACAGATTTCTTCCGTAGTATAGCTTTTTTGCATAGAGACATGACAAACAAAAATAATTTAATTCTTCGAGTTCAAAAGTACAAAGTTAGTAAAAAAAGATAGTAAAAAGATATTAATTTGCAGGATGTAACTGGCATCGTTATGCGAGTCAGTTTCAAGCGCAAAGTACGTGTCGCGGACGAAAAACTTAAGCTGTGTCGTTGTATTAGTTTCATGTATTAAAAGATCTCATCTGAGAACATTACATCGCGTCGTTCTTCGCGATTATGCTCATCTTCAGCACGTAGTGCACCAGTCTCAGGGGAAAGGTCGTAAACGTGCAAATTTTCTATACATCTCTGTGCACCTCGTCAAGTATGAAATTCTTATCATCCATCGACGACTCTGCCAAGACGATAATAAACGTCTAGAATGATAAAGTTATAAAACTTTTAAATCGTCCCAGATCTCTTAATTAGATGTTCAACACAATTGCTACCAACAAAATACCCCAATCGTCAATTCTACCTCAAATAAATCATATTAAAGAAATCCTACTTCACTGAAAGCACTACCTCAAAAGACATGATGCATATTCCATAGTGTCAAACAACCCTTTGAATTTCTTTTGTGCATTTTCGGCTAAGAACTACCGTGTTAGGTTTACTGTTCTAAAACTCCGAGACTATCATATATTAATTATTGCTGATTTACCAAGAATTTTGCAATGGTGACGGCGGAATTTGAACTCGAGACCAACGATTGCATTCCAAGCCTTTATCTTCATATCCATTATAGTTCTCCTAACAACTATGGTCACTTCTATGGTCACTATGGTCGCCTAACACCTACCGTTTTAGGTGGATTCCGAATTACCGAGGCTATGATATAATAATAATTATTGGTTTTTAGGATTTAAATAACAACACTTTGTTAAAAAACTAATGGAATAGACTAAGACTTTATTATACGAATATGTGAAGAGGGTACGTCTTCTCTCTAAGAGTGAAAGTCGCAGAGTGAGATCTAAAAATTCAGCAAGGGTCTAAGCATTCCAAGAAGTAAATATACCAATTAATTTTCATACGTTTAAAATATACTATGTTCCTAGAAACATAGAAAACCAACAATAATTATTTAGCAAAAATGTCCTAAAGGTAAGGCTGATGATTTGAACTAAGGCCCACCGATCGCGAGTTCAAGCCTTTACCTCCTTACACACCATAATCTCCATCCCTCTGAATTTTCACCCTGTAAATTCCCAATAGCTCGCAATTTCTTCTCCACGTGGAAAAAGTTCGA
This sequence comes from Cerceris ruficornis, assembly GCA_963989415.1. Taxonomy (NCBI): domain Eukaryota; kingdom Metazoa; phylum Arthropoda; class Insecta; order Hymenoptera; family Crabronidae; genus Cerceris; species Cerceris ruficornis. The sequence goes on along the minus strand of OZ022521.1, from coordinate 20,876,703 downwards.
GACGATCGTGCATCGGAATCAATCGGCCACGTCATGCGCGCTGATAGAAAGGTGAGGTGAGATCGATACGCGCTTCACGCGGGAAAAAGGACTTGCAAGTCGAACGGACAACGAGAGATTGCGCGCGGTAGGACGTAAATAATTGAAACCACGAAATGGATACGTCAGTCTTCGCGGATTTCCGTGAAACATTGATGGGGCGTCATTCGCGAGAGGCCGGAGGTCCTGACGTTGGCAGGTGAACGGACGCCGCGTAAGCGCTCTCCGGCGCTGTCGAAGGTGCATTTTTCGAGGTCTCACGGCTTGCTCGCCGTGTCCGAGGCAAGCTCTGCTGAGGAATTCAGTCGATAAGAGAGACGGAGATGCATTATGCAAGAAACAAGTCGTCCCGGGAGCAGGGGGAGGGGAGAGACGACGCGAGATCGCCAGGGAGGGAGATAGGAGAGAAAGGGAAGAAGAGAGGACAGGTTGAATTGGAGCGAGGATAGAAATGGGAGGATATAGCTGGGATTTGCATATCATTTTATAAATTCCGAACAATGTACCCTGCACCCTCTCCTCGATTCCTTAGCCGCCACTCTCGGTGAATCGTCGCTGGAATTTGTAAAACCGGCCGTACGTCTGGAGACCCCATAAGCATTGTGTACGCGCCGACGGTGATATAGATTTCGAATTCCTATTTATCTGCCGTCGGAGAATTTTCATGCGTCGGAGGCTCGTGACGACTGTCTATGGCGACTTGAGGATATTTAAATTATGTCCTAAGGTTCGTACGGTGGAAATTGTTTTCCTCGTTTGTACTTACGTATGTCCTTTCGGTTGAATTGTTATCGGTGATTCATTGCGAAGCCGTCTTAGGATTACTAGTAATCGAATAGACAGTATGATATATGAAAAATTTCACGGAGATGTCAGAAAAGGGTTTCGATCTCGAGCCTAATAGAAGAGAATCCGGGTTTTCTGGCGCTTTTATTTCGGTTGTTTCAGAAATCCGAAATACAACAGCATTTGTTGCCAAGACTTTCCACAACGTTGCCCGCAAATATAACGGGAGAAATTTTATGGAGCGAACAAAGGGATTTGTTCTCTCGCTAATACCAACTTCGGGGCTCCATCCCGACAATCAGCCCCATGATTTCACGAGAAGTTCATTGCCGAAACAATACCGCCCGAGGCTACTTTTGCAGCAACGTCCCCTTCACTCTTTGTTAGGAGATTTATCACATCACGCAGCTGACTCTTGCTTTACATTATCAGAACGTCGCGAATGAAATTGTGTTACTGGTACCGATTCAATTATCCCTCAAAAAGAAAATTGAACGAGAAGAGATTCGAGGATTTCCTCTTAGAAAAGACCCTTTTTTACAGGTCTGCTCTACAGGGTCGCAACAGAGGGCTCGAAAAGAATAAACCGATGAAATATGCTCCTCGCGGGAGACCGTACAGCCGGAAATATTCCCATTAAAATGCGAATTTTCAAGTCGAACTTCATTACCAGGGGATTGAAGATATATCGTCGAAAAAAGACGGCTCCCAACGATAGCGGCTTCTTTCCTCTCGCGAGAAGGCGGCTTGCTTCTCTGACATTATTCCTTAAAGAGCACGGTGCGTCGAGTACTTAAGCAGATGAGAACTTCCTTCTTCGTTTAGTGTGCAACTCTCGCGTTTCGTTATTTCTTTTTTTTCCTCTCTCTTTCTGTCCTTCCGTTCCTTCGAACGACCAGTGCGACTCCGACTGTGCCTTCTTCTCCTTTCTCCCGGCTTTCTTCCCTTCCGAAAGCAACGGTGTCCCTTCGGAAGCGTCCTGCGCTTCCTTCGCAATGGACCGTTACAAAACGTAGGCGCTATTACCATAAATCGTAGCTCGCAACGGGAGTAAAGTTTATCCGGTAACATTCGATCCGTGAAGCCGAGGACGAGCGAAATCGAACGTACCCGTCAGAGTGAAAAATCGGGACACCGCAATATCCGCAAGCGATTGATTTATCTCGAGTTTCGAGGCCCTTTTAAAGAAAACAGTGAGGCAATCCAATATCTTTCTCGACGAGGTGAGTCTACACGTCCGAATGGACGTGGTCATCCGTCGTTTCGACAGATTTTCATTCCATCTAGCAGATGCCCGTAAATCAAAGAAATTGTCTGGCCCTTTCTCCTCCTCGAGATTTTTCCCACTTATTTTATCCATTCTTTTTCTGCCTTTACTCCCACAGTGCCAGCTAGTATTTTGCCAATTGAGAACGATTATGCGGTGCGTGTCGTTTGGGTGTATCGAAAGGTTGAATTTTGTAACAAATTCCAATTTCTTTGTCATTATCAACATTATCTTATAACGAATAAGTATTTATTATATCGTTGAACTAGAACAGTTTAATTCCTTGCGTTTTACTTTTTATGAAACTAAATTAAAACTAATCGAGGCTCGATGCTAGAAAATAACAAAAAGATAATTCTAGTTGCGTAACATTAGAAGAGCCAAAACCATTACCGCCTACTGTTTTGAATACTTTCAAAAAATTCGCTAAAACAACCCCCGAAGTTGCTCACCCTTACATTTTCATTTGGGGAAATGCTTTTACACGTCGCGGGTTATTTATACTCGGGTATAAATCTCCCGCGAAAACAAACATACACCATTTCTGCGTCGACGTTCTTAGCTGCCTGCCGAACGCACAATTTAAAGTGCGAAAGTATTAAAGAGCGATATTGGTAAAACGAGGAAATTTAAGAGGAAATTTTGACGCGTGATATACTCGTCAGAATATGTTACTAAAAACACTTTCGCGGCCGAAACTATTTGGAAATGGAAATACACAATATACGAGCAATCCGAAAGTGACGACGTCAGAGCGACTTTACGACGAATCGATCATAAAACTACCAACGCAAAACCTTCGTTCGAAAGAATGACGACGCCTTGACATCTTATGCTTTACGACTTACTGTATGGATCTATTTCTATCTCCAGCAATATGTTGCTATTTCCGTTTCTTCCCTCTGTTCGTTCCTCGCGAATTTAGACATTCGAAAAGCAATGCAATCGATCTTCTCTGTAATTTCAAATCACTTTCTTAACGATTCACATTTTACCTCATAACTTCATTCTATCTTTAAACCCGACAATTTGTTTAACTCTGTTTAACAGTGAAAAAAGTCAATCGCCAGAGAAGAACGTGTCACGCTTTAAACAACAAGATCTCGTACGTCCAATCTGTTCGTCTCGCGTCTCTCAAAGATTACATCCCCGAAAAGGACGGGCAATCCTTTCGCGGCAGCCTTTGCGAATCTCGCATTCCTGGCTCTTCCGGGCCATTAGTACCTGTCTCGAAGCATAGAGAGAAACGAGAAGGAGCCCTGGAAACAAGAGGAGAAGGAGGGCGAGAAAAGAAGGGGATGCCGGGAGAGAAAAGAAAGAAGAGGGTAGAAACATCTCGTGCTCGTAATATCCAGCCGTCTCGGGCATACAATGAGAGTTTGGATGAGGCGCCGAGTGTTGGCGTGAGTCTTCTTTCCCCTCTCTTTTTCTCTTTGCCTCTTCTTTCATCCTTCTCCTCGGTACTTTTCCTTTTTTTTTACGCTGCGCTATTTGTCTTCGACTCCTCGCTTCGTCTGTTCCTTCCTCTCCTTTTGCCTCTTCTTCTTCGTCTTCTTCTTTTTCCTCTTTTGTTTCTTACACGGAGAAAAAAGTACGAGCCAAAAGAAAAACAGGAGTCGAGGCCATTATGTGTCCTAGTAATGCAAGAAAAGCGCTTCTTCGTATCCCTTTAGCCGAGGCACGTGAGTCTGTTGCGTGGGCTTGCAACGGAAACCCTTAAGGAAAAAATGCAAACACTGCGAATTCTGATCCGCTCGATTTAGCATCGAATAGCCCGAGAAGGGAGACATAGAAACGGGGAACGTAGAAAAAGACACGCACCGAGCTGCGGTGGCACGAACCGTACAATTAATCAGAAACCGCTGCGCCGGCTCTTTCTGTCTGACCAGTGACGGACGTTACTACTGCGGACTACAGAGAACTACTTCGCGAGTTTCCCGTTGATTGAATCATGCAGATAATTTTAACACTCTTCTCCATTTGTATTTCTTCTGCATTAACTATAGTTATTCCGTCTAGAACCAGCAGTTTTACGTGCAACTTCCTTCCAATTAAACGCAGACTTTCGTTTCAACCCTTTCACACTCGTCAACGCGCAGACTGCTGCGAAAGGTCGAGCAATTTTGACAACAGCGACGTTATTAAGGACAAGAATAATAAATCCCATCTACTTGTAAATAACTCACAATCGTAATTTCGTATTCCATCTCCGGGTTTCGAAATAAAAGCAAACTTTTCCTCCCATTCCACGGCTTTTGTCCGCGCCGTTATTTTTGTCGCTTCGATAAGTCGCCTCGCAGTTTCTCCTCTCCTCTCGAGGAGTCCTGGAAAGCGTGAAAAATTCTGCGCCGGCCCGTTACTGCGAGATTTGTCGGCTCTCTAACGATCTCCTCCTCCACCTTCCCGGAAAGCGCCCCCGCGTTTCCTTCGGCCTCGAAACGCCGAAAAGGAGATAGCCGGATGCCTCTGAATAGGCGAATGGGGAACCGTCCAAAAACAAAGAACACATTCACCAAAACGAAGAAAAACAAAAAGCGATGCAAGGTGCATGGAAATTGCGGTTACGAACTGGCAAAGGTTAAATACGGAGTAACACCGACGGAAGGAAAAGAGGAGTCGGTCGGGTATCGTTGTGGAACACTTAGCAAGAAAATCAACGCTACCTCACGCCAGTTACTATTCGTTTCGTTTCATCTGGAAATTCTTCGAAGGATGCCGCTTTCAACGTATCTAACTCCATTAACCTTTTGCCCAACAACTTTTTTTTGTAACTACGTACGCAATGACTTAGAATTAATTCCTGAAATAATTATTTCTCACTGATTTCTGATTCACCATACAATTTAATATCATATTAATAGTATAGAGGTAATTTGACCGTCTCGTGACCCACTGACATCTTCAATTTAATAGTTTTTGGAAAACTCGAAAATTTCTTATTCCATTTGCCGCGTCACGAGTGTCACTCGTTATTGTGGGGCAAGGGGTTAATTATTCTTCGAGAATTTCAAGCTTCGATGGAATGTAAGTTTGACGAAAGACTCGAACGATGTTGAGAAAAAATAACGCTGGCATTTAGTCTATATAGTTGAAGAAAATAAAAAGTACAGATTGGTGTGGAAGTCACGAGGTGGAAGTTTGGCAAGGAAAGCTTCGATACCTGCTTAACGATTCGCTCGTGGATTCTTATAAACCTACACCAGTAAGAGAGCCATTGTCTCCGAGCGTGACTAAGCTTCGGGAAAGGAGAAACTCTCTAACTCAATCCTCCCCTACCCTTTGCATTCGCTTCAACTCACAATGAATCGCTCTCGATGAATTGTTTCGCGAACTTGGCACTACGTTAGAATCAGATACTCGAGAACATCGTCGTGGACATACTTTGCGCTCTCTCACTCTACGCTTCTACGGAAGACAAACGATTGTGGGAGTCGATAGAAGAAGAGAGAGAGAGAGACAGATTGATGAGAAATTCAGGAATGTATAAAGAGTGACATAGACAGCCGATTTTCACCCCACATTTTGAAATCTGTACTGTATCGAGCGACTTTGAACGTGACCCAGCTTCGTGAAAATGAGAATCCTCTAACCTGATTCCTTATTCTCGTTCGAGCTTTCGTCTCTCACTCGAAATCTCCAAATTGTTATCTCGAGTGCGAGCTATCGCACTCTCCTTTATGCTCGATGATACGAGGGGATCGATATCGGTGAAATACACCTCGGTGATTTCGCACGAGATATCGGAGAAGCTAAGAAATAATTCAAAATCGGGAAAATGGAGGGAAAGCAATCGCGAATGGCGCCACACGAATCCTGTATAACGTTTATACCTTTGATGGCCGATGCTGTGATGAAATTCTTCCGATTAAACGACATTCCGAGAACCTCGCATCTTGTTGATTAAAATTTCATGAGCTTTTTCTACATTCATTTTCCTCGTAGAAAGCAATATTTTTTTTTCCTTGCATATAATATGACGAGAATCCATTAACGGATTAATATTATCGATTTTCGTTAAATCACATCGAAAACCCGGTATGGCAATTACGTTCAGTTTATTTCAAGAATCTGATATTAGAGTCGAAGAGAGTCAATTCTCGCAGGGGGAGGGGACCCTTTTTATTCGTCGATGCAATTTATAACCTAATGACGATCGAAAAACCATGAATAAATTACGCGTGCAAGAGATGCGAAATTTCACGAAGAAACAGTCGATTGCACCGGACAGGGAGAACGTGTGATATTCTGGCTTTTGAGTAACATCGGTTCGTCGGTAGACTGGCATGAAAATTTTCATGCGTCCTAGCTATGCGAATTATCATGTAAATGGCATTCTCCTGGCTCTGTTGTGTTTTCGCACGGAGCTGACTCCTTGCTACGGTGATTTATGTCCTCGGTATACCCCGTAGATTGTCACACCCGGTGCGCGGATGGTGTTCAACTATCGTTCGCGAAATGGAAAGTGTTTCGGATACATTGCCGTCCCGTGGGTCGCAAATTGCACGCGCACGATGAAAGAAAATGAGTTTGAAAAAATATTGTGCAAGTTGTACCGGAAGAAAATTAAATATTATTGTAATTCAGGAAATTAGAACGATTTTGCAGCATTAATCCCTTGCCGTACGAATTGTTTTGTGACTGCCTGCGTAATAATTCAGAATTAAATTGGTAAAATAAAGATTGATGGGTGATTCCTGATATACCGCATAATTTAACGTAATATTGATATTACAGAAATAATTTTATCGTGTCGCGTCTCACTGAAATTTTCAATTTCATAGGTTTTGCAGAAAACTTCCTACACAATTTATCGCGACACTAGTGTCACCCGTTATTGTACGGCAAGGGGATACAAACAATTGAAAAGAAAAGTGCAAAATCGAAAACTCGATAAGAAATATAATATGTGAAATTCCGATGAGTCTAGTTCTGTGACAGTAAGAACGCAAATTAATTTGAAATTTCACTTCGGAAATGTTCCCTCTGTTTGCAGCAATTTCATAAAATATTAAATTTCTATGTTCATGCGCAGTATGAATGTTTAATGAAAATTCACCCCTTCCTCCTGCCGTGCCGACGATTTCTAATTGAGCACTCGAATAATTACTTCATTTTCAAGGGGATCCGGGCGCCTTTAAAGTATGCCCCGGTGCAGCATTGAGAATCACCGACACCGACGGTGAAATAATCTCTACTTGACGAACGTCTGCGTGTTCTGTAGGAACGTTTCGGTTCTTTGCCAAGATTATGGTATTTAACGTGCAGATTTTCCAAGCCGAAGCTTAACCTGTAGCTTACGAGTGAATTAAATTCTCAAGGCCAAAGGATAATTGCAAGTAAAGAGGCTCAAATCGGATTTGGTAATTAATCCACCGTCGGATACCGTTCGACGAATATTACAAGTACGAAGGAAGCATCGAGATTCCATTGATATGAAGAAATTAAAACTTATCGATTCACTGTGAGTAACACCGGCAACCTCTTACCGATCGTTTCCACGAAATGCAAGATTAGATGGAATGCCAATTTTGAAAAAAAAAATTCTGTAATCATGATACACTTCGTGGAAAATGTACCATTTAAAACCCGATGAAAATAACACAGTTATAAAACTTTTGACGACGAGATCTTCCAATTATTGAAGAGAAGGACTATTCTTAAACCGACAGAGAATAGTGATTTGACGATTTTTCATTTATTCCATGGAGAATAACACGGGAAGCCAGATAACAAAACGGGCATACGAATTGGTGAACCGGAAGATAATCAATTAGCAATAAATCAATTTAAAACGTCATTACGTTATTGCAGAGGAATCTGTCGTGCAACAAATAAAACGAACCGCACAGCGTTCACTCACGCATTGTGAGCACTATTCAAATAAAACTCGGCGGAATATTGTTTCCGTTATTCAGACATCGTTCCGCCTGTTTTTCAGATGTCGTTTCAACAGTCGACAACTCTGCGAGCCGTATAAGAAAAAATACGGTATTAAAAAATAAAAATACAAAGCAAAAAGAGGTAAAACTTTCGGTCCCGTTGCAAAAATTTCCTTCGAACTGTTCTCGGGTAGTTTTCCTGACAAACGAAGGCAGTTAAAAATACCGATAATTCCTGCCGAGTCGAACGAGTCTCTCGTCTTATTGTTAGAAGCAATTAAAATCATTCGATGACTCGGTTAACGATACCATTGACGGATTTCAAGTCTCCCCGGTTGAGCACGATCGTCGCCGTTCTCCTTAGCGAACTAAGACGAGCTGGCCACTAATTTATAACGGGATTAATATTAATTAATACGTGCTCGTAAACGAACCGGCACTCTCTAATTTTCCTTAGTTTGCGTTTATCCGGCTTCCGTCCCTCTCTGGGTGCATCTTGCAAAAGGTATCTTCAATGCACTTTAACGACGATCGTTCACATAAGCATTCGCAATGGCAACCTCCTAGAATTGCAACGTGATTTCGTTTTAATATTCCAACGAATTAAAAAACTTCGTACTTTTAACAAATCCCATGAAGAACTTCTTATCGTGAATAATGGACGAATGACTTGGATCGAGGGTGAATCAGATTCCAACAGATTTCCACAACTTTACAGAAGCTTTGGGCGTCGCTGTTGATGGGAAATAGAACGACGCGTGTTATTTCGTTGCCAAACATCGCGCCACCATTCATGCCGTTTCAATGGAATATTTTCAATCGTCAAAAATTCCCAATCGGGACAACACTGTGGAAGGAAAGTTCCCCGAGTTCCACGCTCGTTGAGTATTCCGAAGAGCCTTTCTGCGAGTGTGCACACGCGAATTTTTTCCGTGTGCATTGTCAATTTTGCATTTGACGAAGTGCGGGACACGTGTAAATCACTCGAAGCCCTTGCACTGTTGCGTAAAACTCGAAATTGATTTTTCAAGCGAAGATCAACTTTTGTGTATCTTTTTTTTCAAATTCTTCTCTTTGTATTAATTTGTTTAATTTGCGTAACGGAGAAATTAACGGCGAATAATTATCCCCTGTAAGTTCGTGGATTTATTGCAGATTGTGCAATAATATTTTTATACCAATGGATAATCGATATTGAAAGTTCTCGTTGTACGCAGTATAAATTACGTATTATCGAATAATAAATATTGATTCGTTTATCTTAGAAAGCTATTGGTCCACCGGGACGCTGCTCGTTAGTTGGAACGTTTTCAAGTTGCGAAACGTTAATTTCTATAAGGCAGAATATACGAGCTTCTACACTCATTGTCAGTTTACAGATAATCTGCACGCACTTTCACGTTGCAGGAACATTTCGCAATATTATCAAAGAAGGGACTCCAAAGCGTACGCCAAATATTAATCTGAAAGCTAAAACTATTAATATGGTCAAATTGATGGTTTCATTTAAATTCCGAAAAAAAATGCTATCCAAATCGGCGAAACGCCCCGTATCGATGAATATCTCATGGACATAGTTTTCGTTATCAAATAAATACAGCTGCTCATGCACGATGATACCGAAACGAACCAATAGTGCAAGATTCGGCACGTTTTACGCTGACACGTTGTACTCCAGATAAATGCTTTGAAACACCTCGTACAACAAAATCGCCGAACGTGATATCTAAACAATCCCACAGATTTAGAGCCGTCTATAGCACGAACAAGATATCGGTGCACCGTGTAGAAATAGGCGTGGACAATAAAACCCGTTTACCTTTGATCGAGATAAAGCCTTTTGAAAACGTAAACGCACAACAGATTAAAGTTTCACTGTGGTGTCATGGAAATTCGGAACCATTTATGCAGTTATCGACACTCCGATACGTTGTAGCTCTTTCCGACCGTAAAATTGCAGAATTTCAATCGTTGGTTATTTAAAAATCATCAGAAATATTGGATTTTACCGGTTTAATTTGGCAAACAGTGAGGCGACAATGACGATGATGATTGATCTAATCTACTTATATATTTCACGTTTCACCCACCGATATAAAGTGACAAATTAACATTGACGAATTTCTTTTCAATCCTTTCACTGCGATGCGCGATTATAATAATTATTACAGCTTTGCAGTATTTTTAATTAAATATACAAACGTAGTATCGTCATAACCCAATGCACGATCAATTTACCCCAAGAAATACGTCCGCACATCGCGCCTATTTAAACGCCACGGCCAAGAAATCTTCGCAAATCAATCTTCCGCAGAATCTCCCTCAAGTGAACAATTCCCGAAGCAATGGCATCGCTAATATCGCGTCCCAACAACATTGGGCTCCAGGACTGTGTGTCCTTCTAATTAATTGCATTACTTGTCACGCGCGTTTGCCTTCACGAGTGCGTCAAAGGTATCCGCGTCAGTGACACGCACTCTCCGACCGATCGACTGGCGATTGATCAAAGGCAAACCTACGACACGTTGTCGATACGCCCGTGAATCTGGAAATCGATACACTTGGTTACGCCGAAATATACCGCAACGTACGAGAAGTCGACTGAGAGTTCACCAGAATACTGTCCGCGAATGTCGTTTGCCAATGGGGAATAATTTCGTTCGACGAAATTCCATTCGGGTTTGTACAGCACCAAGCTCCAGTTACCCGACTCGATTACCGCGAAAGAAAGAATCGTTCCCGATGTGTCGTTATCGACAGCTATCGAATGCGCGAATTACAACGTTTAATGAAAATCTACGGAGGAGATTTTTGGAGTAATTAAAGGGACTGTTGGTCGAATCGAAAGGATGTTGACACTAGAACTACCAAACCAGTCAAAATGACTGGTACATAATTTTTTCCAAAAATCCTCCAAGTTTATAGAAGAGTCTTAGAATAAATATTCTATGTCCATCTTAAAAAACATAAATCAGCGGAGTCGATTATCTTTCCGCCTCTTGATTCCTCCTTTTTCAAAGTACTGTTTTAATATTTTAAAATGTGATAGATTTAATGCCGGTAGTTCTAGTGTTAAATATTCTTGGAAATTGAAAGTTCAGGATGTTTCCATGGATTTGAGATTTTTGATAATGAAATTAATTTCTTTTTATGGTAAGAAGAATAATCTAGGTTTAGTGGTATAATCTGTTGCGATGAAGAACCGCAAGACGAATTCCCGTCTGCCGTGATCGAATTAATTCAAAGTTGAAAATTACAGTTAATTAAATATAGTTATGTCTTAGAGAGAAGAACAGACGAATTTTCCAATGAAACGTCGATTAATCGTACATGGATTCCTGAGACGGACATTCATCGAGATCGTCAAAGAGCGAACGGCGAGGAAAAAGTTTACTCGCCGTAGGTGCAGAGTGGCTCGTACGTGAAATCCAATATCCAATCTGCGTCCCTCTTAACAATGCTGTCGAACGAGCTGCTGGGAGGCGCATAAAATAGCGCACGACTGGACAAGCGCCAACTTGGAAATAAAAATCGCCAATTCCGTTCGTTAACGCTATCGACATTTTTATGTTCCGTTGCGCTTCGCGCCAACCGAGGTCGAGTGGAGAGACGAAAAAAATCAGGGCGAAACATTTCCATGTGCGCATCCTCTCCGAGATATCAAGAAAATTCGAAAGTCTCAAATTTACTCGGCACGTCGACGAATTTGCAAGCGATTATATGCGAATCGAAGATCAACGCGCGTAAACGCGCACATGTAACGATGTAAAACGATGCGAAATTACCAACGATCCTCTGGTGCGTGAAGATCGATAAAAAATTCGAGCTATATTCGCACCCGACTAAATACGAGTCATCGAGGAAACCAATTAAATCCATCGTCATTTCCGGTTCCATTGTAACAATTTGGAAAATACAATTTCTACAGTCAGTAGTATCCACGCGTGTCCTCCATGCCGGGTGAAACGAAAATTGCAAAAGGGGAGACTTCGATAAGAAATAACGTAACGAATACCCAAGGATCGATACCAAAAGACCGAGTTAAGAAAATTTTCGAAAGACGTTTCCCTATCTACCCGATTCCCCCGGAAAATCGTGCCCAACTGAAATCCGACTATAATCGCGGAAGTAATTCTTCCAATTGGATTCGATTCCCATCTCTCGATGGAGTAACTTGAAATTCACCGTAGATAAAAGCAAATCCAGCCGAGTTACGCGCGCCAATGTCATCCTCCTGGAGAACGAAATCGCGTGCCGCGAGTTTCGAGGGCTGAACGAAGAGGGTAACCTGGCGAACGAGAACGAAGGGTGGCTCGGTGACAGGGACCGACTATTTTCAGCCATTCCGAATCCATTACCGCGGTTCCATCCTTCTGTGCCTGAAGTCGACTACGGGGCAATGCATCATCCGTAAGTGAAGCCACGGACCGGCGATCGTTCCCTAACTCCTTGCTTCCCTACCTTCTTTTCTTTCTTTCTTATTCTTTCCTCCGCGCCCTCCCATCGGCGAGAGCTCTCCTTTCGCCTCAAACGAACTGAGGGTAAGAAGGATCCTCGCTCACCCCACCGACAACTCTCACAGACTTATAAATCAAACCCCACGAACAAATCGCTACGGAGATCCCACCGCGGTTCCAAACGCTCTTCTTATTCCTCTTCTTTCGCTACCAGTGTACTTCCACCCCTTTTCTTGCAGGACTCTCGGTCATCCACCTACGCGTTGTTTCTTGTCCTCGATTCGGCCTCGAACCCCGTGTCGCCTCGAATCCTTTTTCTCCGGATACCCGTGTCGTTTTGTTCCAATTTCTTAACCCTGATTCGACGAGGGTTGCTCAGGCCCCCGGGGGTGTTATCGGGGATCTTTATTAAAGTGACCTCTAATTTTAATAACGAGCCCTTTGATGGGAGATCTTTGGAATATCGTGCTGTGATTTAGTTGGTTTTGAAAGATGGAAGAAACAATTTTCTTGGAGAATAAATCTTCTGTATCTTGATTGAATAAGGGTTGCGTTTTTTGCCAGCGGTATCATTACCAAAGCGCTTATCAGTTTGAGTAGTAACGATTATCGTCGTCGTTCGGTCGTATTTTAATGTGGAATGTTCGGAAGGTTAAGTTGTTTAGTTAAGTAACTTTCGAGACATAGAGAGAGAAATTAGAGTGCGCTGTTCTCCTATCGTAAAAATTTTCACCCGACCGTCTTCAGCCTTAAGTAAGATAGAGTACATACTCCTCCGGGACACATGCGTTTCCTAGTAATTTACGGCCTTCCTCGCTTCCTCTTCTTCGGGCAATGAATTTTTCGCAGCGATCATTCGAGTACTTTGTTCCAATGAACGGGTAATGCAAGTTTCCATCTTACTATATAACATACCTATAAATTCATCCATCAAGTTCAATTTTCCAAATGCTTCGAAGATCTCCCGTAGATTATTTCAATCAGGAAACAACCATTTCGATCCAAGTTACAGAAACTTTCGATTTCCCGTCATTAAGAACATACAAATATTCAAAACCATTCGAATAATATCAAAATTCCCAATGCAACTGGAATCCAGTCCCAACTTCCATTTCTCTTCGCTCTTCGAACTTCCATACATCCAGGAAAGCATACCGACTGCTTTTCCGTGTAAATCTCCTCACAAGTCATCCTCGAGTTTCCATAACGCGACGTTATTCACCTAGCCGTTACTGCTGCTTGCTGTTAACTGTTTCAAGACCATCGAACGAGAGCGTCGCCTCGAATTTCGCGAAACTGCATTTACCTTCTCGGCGTTTAGGATCGACCGCATAATCCTGACGGAGTTCGAGATTAGTCGTTTCGCGAATCTAATCGCCGAGTAGCGCAATTAAGCGAATTCTCGATGTACGTGCAACCTCTGCGCGATTCGTTCCTCCCAATGGATCTTTCGAAGACGTCGAAACGCGAAAAGGAAAGGACGCGAGAGAAGTTCATTGCGGTATTCCAAGTATTCGGCTCGACTTGCGTGAAATCTGCAATTCTAACTCGACTAATTGGGAAGCACAGATACCTTCGGAGAAGGCCGGTCGACTGATGATACACCACCGGTTAGTTAGTTAGTTAACGCCAGACGGTAACTATATATCCGTCACGTCAAGTTACGTAAACATAGCTGAGAGACCATAACTTCTCTTGCGTGCCACTGAAACGTGTAAAGCAACTTTAGGGACAATTTAGGGATCAGCAATCAATCTAACGCCGGACGTACATGAATACTAACCGGTGTCGTGCTACCGGCTCCAAACGGTTATTGAAATTTCTATAGGCGAAAACAGATTATGCGAAATGAATGCATCGCGAAATTATCCTCCCCGAGGGAGAATTCCGCGAAGGATAGAATTTTGAGGTAATGTAACTTGAAGTTTCTCGGGACAAATTACTTGGATACTTCGGTGAATCATCGTCAAGTTGTAATGAGAATTTCGGGAAGACATTTTGCACTGTTATCAATATTTCAGCAAAGGTAGATTTCATTTTATTGTAGACGATTTTTCGAGAATGATGCACGTTACCAGGAGACTTGTTAGTTTTCATGCCGATATGCATTAATAGGCAGGTATTTAATTAACGAAACAGTGTCACAACGAAATATCTACGGAGACACTTTTGCGAACTGCGAATTCCCGACATCGGAGCGCGGAATTGAGGATTTAAAAAATCCAGGGGGTCGGGAAATCTATCGGGAAGTTCGGTTACTTTGAAATTGTACGGGAGGAAGCCCGTAGAAGTGAATTAACGAGAGAAGTTTAGAAACGTATTGGCAATATAATGAGCTGAAACCGAAGTACCACTTTCGCGATTCAGCATTACCCTCAAGTATTCCGGACTTTACGCATCAATGTTAGACTTAATTAACGTTAGCGTTCTTTTATCTACTTTCTTCTAATTGATTAACCCCGATGGATAAAACAGATGCGACCTATGAATCCAGTTTTTAACACTTTCTTTCAGGCAGAAGTTTAAACAAAAATCGCTTAACAGAAAGGAAACAGTGGTCACTGAAATAAGAAGACTTCTAATAAACTACTTCGTAATCATAAAATATTTAAGAGATTCCAGTGCTATTAACACTCAATTATCACCAATATTTTACGTAGAAAGCGCGAAAAATATAATATACTAATAATAGAACGAACATTTGAAGAAAAAAAGTTAAGAGTCCAAGAATTCTTTTTAAACTCCCAGCGTGCAATTTAGAAAAAAAGGAACAGTTTTCGGATCAATGAAAATCATTGAGAAACCGATTCAGAATTTGAATTTAAACAGAGTTTTCGAGAAGGCAATCGCATCGACAACGAATCGATAGTTCGATTCCAATTCATTTTCGTTTGCGGATTTTAACGCACTTTGCAACCGTAGACCCATGAACCTTGGCACGTACAGGGAACCATCGGTGGCTCTTTTATCCTATTGAGAATACCTATTGTCGAATGGACGAAGAGAAATTGTAATTCAAGCAGGCAATACGCTTCGTGCACCGAATAACGGCCTCGCCGATAGCAGGGTAAGAGGCTTTGGTTTTTATAAAAGAAAGATGCTCTTGTCGGTAACGCTTACATATCGGCGAAAGCTCTTTAGCGTTGCTCGCAATACCCGAATAAGATTTATTTCGATGTAAACGAGCTTCTTAGCTAATCGCCGAACTACTACCTTTCTCTTATATTTCATTAAATTTTTTTCATTAATATTTTACTTCGGTATTGTCCAACGAAAATTCATTACTGCTTATTTTAAGAAGAACGATTCGCATTTTGGTTCCATAAGGCTCGTTGAACGCAGAGTAGTCGAATATATCGAAAAAATGCTGACGTACGATCGAAAATATTATTGTAAATCGTACTTTATAGGTAGACGGATGTGTCTCCATTCGATAGCGTTTATATAAAACCATGGTAGTTTATATCCTTACGCGATGCTCGGTGGCGGAAAGCTCGTAAATCCTTTAAATTGAGAGCGACTCAGGTGTCCGATATGTCAGCTGGTTCCGTGGACAGTAGAATGCTCCTGCAACGCGGACCAAATTCCAAGCGACACGTTGTATAGTACTTGATACAATCGTGTCTCGGTGTTATCTTTTTGCTTTTTACCGCCGTCTTTCTTCCTCTTTACTTCTCTCTCCTGTTCTCTTACTTTTCTTTCTCTATCTCTCCCTTCTCTGCTCTTACTTTGTCCCCTTTATATTTCTCTCCCTTTTCCTCTTTCTTTATTGCTCTTCTTTTTTACGCCGTCTCGGTTTACCTTTATTCTTCTCCCTTTTTCGTTCTTCTTCTTTTATTCTTTCATTTTCCTTCTCTTTTTTATTTTTCTTCTTTATTACACCGTGACTTCGCCGCCGTTGTCCTTGTCTCCGGCAGATAGGAACGTGAACAGAATCGAGTTAGACCGGTCGGTGCAAATTCCACTTAAGGATTTACAACATCCATTTACGTTTACTTCGCGGAGAGGGATGTAAGATTGAGCGACGACTCGGAAGACAGTATTTCCGGAACTCCCGTGTCTTTTTAACGCAGCCGACCGAACACCTTGCTCGGGTATTAGGTTGACTTAGTGCATGGACCTTATGTTTTATTCACAAGTCAATCCATTTATACAGAAACTCTTCGAGTTTCGAGTTCGAAGTGGAACGTAATGAAAGATGTATTCTATCGTGTATTTTACGACGTCAGAAGTGAGATACTTCTTGTGCCTGGCGAGATTTGCAGGGTCGTTTTCGTATCGTCCAATTTTTTCATTGTAAACGTGAAGGTTAATTATAAACTCATTTGTAATTCAGTCGAGTTAACTTGAAGAGCTAAAGAAAATAAAATAGCGCAGAATATTCAAAAATGTCAGACAACTATTCTTGCTTAATTAACCATCTTAATAATTAACAGTAGTCCAACCTTGTAGCTTCCAAACGAGCATCATCGCTGCAACGAGAATTTAGCGAAAGAAATTGCAAAAGAAATTGTTCGCTTTACAGAATAATAAACGCCAAAACCATGCCACGAGGCTGACAAGATTTTTGTTAACACTCTGAATAATTTCAAAACACATTTTTACGAATGCAAAATCCCGCGGAAAAAACGAAAGAGGAAAAAAAAACGGCGAAGCTTTCACGGAGCACTGTACCTATTCCCGGGAGGCACACTTGGCCAGAAAAGCAAGTGAATGCAAGAGGGATGAAAGGAGGAAAAGTGGAAGGTCCACTTTCCCTTCTTTCAGAGACTTTATAAAGTAGCACCCCATTACCCTTATAATTACCCGACGGCGATGTATTACCAGAAGATTTTTTAATTACTTGACCTTTATAAAGCGATTCTCTTCTCCCGGGCCGTAACTACGTCGTTAAGTAAGCACGACGTTGACCTTATTCTTCGGTTGCACGCGCTATAAATTAGGTTATCCTGATAGAGTTATGCGGAGTTTTCGCAGCCGTACGAAAGTTACAGAAAGCTGCAGATTGTGCAAAAGAGGAGCGAAACAATAAAGCGAGAACTTTGTCGTTCGTTCGCCGTCACGATAATAATAACTTTCCGTTTGGCACACGGAACTTTATCATCAACAAGAGCAAACTCCGCGTTGCGTTTTTACGTTGACGTATGAATTATAATATCGGACGGATAATAAATGTCAAAGCGGCGGTTTGCCGGAGTGAACGATAAAACGGGACGGCATAAAAGAAACGAAACTTAACGAGCAAAAACACGATGCGATAAGTTTACCCGCTTCCCTGCTCTTTGAACGGCGCACTTCGAACGGACGGACTAAAAATATAATTAATGACGAACCAACGGACGTGACTAAATAATAATTAAACGTAATTTTTTCCGACGGGCAATGTTAGGCGCGTTTGTGCGAGTATGCGACCCCGTTTGTTGCTTGGCGTGCAGCTATGTCAATAATTTGCATTAGTGTCAAGCGGCAGTGAGGCAATTAAAGTCGTTGCATCACGAAATAATCGGGACGACAATCTGTGAATATCTTCATCAAAATATCTTCTAAAGTGTTACGATTAAGTTTATTTATGATTTTTGGTACAATATCGATTATCGGCTGTCACTCTCCCGAAAATTGGAAATACCTTCTAATCCATTGGAATAAATAATGAGGATGTTTTAAATTCTGAACTAATTTTCAATTGCACTTAAAAATAATAGAAAACTTAGTAAATTCAACTTCGACCAATTGAGGATAAAATCATAGTGATATCTGTAATCGATAGAATCTATCCTGAAGGCATTGCATTACAAAAGGAACTCACTTTAAATCAAAAACATCTTCGTCTCTGTCTCATAAAACCTAAATGTATCATTACATTCTAGATATCTCACTTTCACTAAGAATTAAAAAATAGCAAAAGTAACCGCTACTTTACAAGATCTGCAACAATGCGAGTCATTTTTCATCGCAACCATCGAATTCAAGGAACATCCTTACGGAAGGTAAGCCAGGAATACCGAAACAACAATCTTTTTGATTGTCAGCCGCAAAATAGTTCTGGGTAATCGAATATTTCGAACGAGGGAAGTGGAAAGAGGAAGTATAACCGTACGTGTATAAAATAGGCAGTTATACGAGGCTGTAATTAATTCAAGTCCAACTATCTTGGAAACTATCTCCATGGTAGCTCGCTCCCGCCAGCAGGATGCACACGGTGCAGTCGGAGCAATCTGTCTACTGTTCCTTCCGTTCTAAGTATGGCCGGCAAAGTTTGTCCAAGATTAGGCGCCGCATGAACTACGGTCGTTGTATTCGAGTGGCTTACGTTGCTTCTCGAGTTTGGACCCGCGCTTACATTTGGACGATGCGTTGGATAAATTAACACAGGGATGACGTAAACGCACTACGTTCAAAGATAGTAGAATGTCCTCGATGTAACTGTACTTAGAAAGTTAATGGGATTTCTAAGGAAGTTCAGTTGCAATTTTCAGGTCTGGTTAATTAACTTCAAGATATTGTAACCATGAAAAAGTACATAGATCGCTAGGTACGGATCAATCAAATTAATTAACCTTGATCTATCTTTTTTCTCTTTCAACTTTACCAGCGATGGTCAGTTTGCCTAGGAGCCACTGTTTTGGGTGGGTTTCAAAACCCTACTCTACACTGAAATCTAATAATCCGTCTTAATCCACAATTACATAAGGAGGGGCTCACAGTCATTATTTTTATCTTCCTGCAGAAATGCAACATATCTAAACCCAAGAAAATCGGTTCCTTCAGGAAGCTCCTGGCGTATATCGAAGTTACCTATTCACGAGGAAAGTGCTGAAATTGAAAACACACGCGATCCCGCAGTTTCGTTGCCGTTCGCGGGAAAGACTTCGCCTTTTGGATCTACGATTGTACGATTATTATCCTAATTCAGGTCTGGCGTGCATCGTGGAACGGAGAAATCAAAGGATTGCGAATGGCGTTGCGTGTCGTGAACTTACGGCCGTACGAAATGTTCCTACTTTTCTTCGAGGCATCTATCGTTAATCTTATTGTTAGAGAAGTGCGCCGCCGATGGCATACACTCGGATCGGAGAACGGAAAACTTGTGCAATGGAAGCAACTTGAATTTATCTTCGTCACGAACGCCATACAAAACTGCAATCATTTTTTTCTTTTATCTATAAATCGTGGAAGATAATCGTTGTGTCCTTTGTATACTTTGTTTGAATAGAGATCAGCAATATATCTCACTAATTGCAGGAATTTTAAGCGGTCGATTAATCTTACAATTCTTTTTTATATTGCAGCTAGAGTTGTAATGCAAGCGGAGAATAAAATCTAGGAAGACGTGCAAGACTAACCGGTTTTATCTTCGTCGCGAAATTAATACAGAGTCATTGCAATTTTTTTCACTCACTCTTAACCACGTACCTTCTTATCTACCGTAAAATAAAACTTACATAGACTTCGAGTCATACCTTTAAATAAAGAAGGTCGATCACACGTCTCTTTAGTTTAGAAAATGCTTGATAGTCAATAAATCACAGAATATTCAAGAAGCGGGAAAGAGGTCTCAAAAGCAATAACTACGATCGTTAAAAATGTCAAAGAAAAATATCCGGAACTTCTGACTTTTCTCCACCGAGCTTACAACATTTCGGTAGTTCGATCCAGCCGAGTCCATTGAATCCATGAAGTGGTTATGAAACCTTAAAAAGTCGTTCGCCGAGCCATTTTCCCCTTCTATACTTGTGGGTTTACACTTTAGAAGAGTAGGAGGGAAAACATATAGGACGCCAGGGAAACATCTACTTTGATGGTGGATTTCGTCCTCAACCATCTTACTCCTGCCTCTTCTTCTTCTTTCATTTCCTTTTCCGTCCTTACCTCGTCCTGTAACAACAATTGACTAACCACGTTTGGGCTTTACCATAGCTTTCACCTCGATCACGAAATATCGCGTTACAATGTCGTCGTAACGCCTTTGAAGTGTTCATTTTCGCCATTTCAAGACCCGAAGAGACGTCTCGTAAAAATTCCTCTATCGACGAACTAATAAAAAAAAGAACGAAATGACCGATCTTTCGACGTGTAATATCGAAGCGTACCGTTCTTTTTTTCAAAGGCAATTCTCTCGTCGCAATGGAAACGCAGCTTAACCACAAATGCTCTTTTTGGTACGACGTTTTCATGCTCGAACTAGGATGGTATCTGGAAAATTTATTCGAGATCACGTCGACCGAGTATGATTAAATAAAGATATCACGTGCGAGGTGCTCGTTAAAAGCCTTTAGGAGACCATAACTTTATCACGCCTTCGGGATAGTTTCCCGCGATAAAGCGCGGATGTCCTGCATTATATATACGTAACTCGACGGACCAGGCCAACGGGCCATTTGTTAAGTTAATGTTTTATCGGTAGTTGATGTTCCGCGGAATGAAAATGCCAACTGAGATCAAGATGTACTTACAAGTGGAAATGCAACGACAGGTGGATATATATGTGTTTACCGGGACTCACTGTTTATCCTTTACAACCCTCGAGATAATAAAACGACATCGTCTATATTCATACCTTTTAACCTGGCAGTAATTTCTGAGTAATTAGAGTAACGTGCACTTTCAGATAAAATGAAATTTCTCCTACTGATTCTTCATTCTTTTCACTTGCGTCTACGGTTAATTCGACTTTTCGCTGTAAAACGATTCATACCGAATAAATGGACCGTACAATCGTATACGTGTATTCGAATTATTATCCGATTTTCCACGTTTGTAATTATACCATTCCAAACTTGTTTCCCATGACGAAAATGTTGTTGAAACCGAAATTCATTTTCGAAATTACGCTGCAGCTTATCGTTCGCCAGCATTATGTTATTACACGTAACTTTTTCCGGAGGGTGAGAGGAAGAGGGGCGAATTCATAATTAAGGTTACAGAGGATTAATTAAAATAATTAACAAGTTCCCAGTTTACCGTACACTGTCGGCCGTATAACGTGAGAGCAAAGCTGTTCGTTCATTTATTTGCAGTATTTCAACGTCGTATGCCTGTTTCATTGCAATCACAGTTATCGACTATCATCCCGTTCGTTAATACCGTATACACTTCCATTGAAATATCAAGTTTCGCTTACTGTAGACTAGTTTCTCTCTGTTTCGACGAAACGGCGACGTCGACTCGATTGTTCCGTTAAAAAAAGCACTCGATAGAAGGAGGCCAATCGAGACAAAAGTCATACCGATCGTACTTCCGCAAGACTCCAGTAACTTTCTACTATTTTTCGAATAATTCGTAAGCTCAGGGAAATTGCCGATACTTTGGACAGAGGCCAGTGTAGTATCGGAAGATTGTAGCATGTTTGCTTTTAAGTAGAAATTAAGGACAAAGGATACAAGTATTAACAACTGGTCGAAAAATAGATATTTCGAGGGACATCGACACTCGAAGCGAAAGGCCTCGTGTGTCTCATAAAGTCTCCGATTTGGATCTACTATACTTCTACAGGGTGTTAAAAAAACATTCAATATTTATATGGCATATAGGATACACTGTACTGAAAAAAAAAATTTCACCAATATTGTGACCAAAAAGCCCACGAGGTTAGCAACAAAATCGAGTGACGTCGTTTGTACTGTTAATCCCTTTGCTGATGTCTCTTCCCGGAGAATACGTTTCCTCTCTGGCCCGAATGCCGGAAACGGCAAGATTCTCCAGGGTGTCGTAAGAGAGAAAAAGACTTGCGTGCGGTACACTTTATGGTGTATGACTTCTGTGAATGTTTAACGATTCGCATACCGCTCCGTGACATGCGATGTAAAAACTTCCATCCCATGGAGACGTAAGAAGGAGGAAAGGCGAGGTTGTTCTTTTATGGACATAGGTAATTATGCTTGTTGTACTTGTGCATAATTTTGATAAAAGGTGATTTCTCGCGTGGTTAAACAATTCGAAATCATTGAAAGGCTGATTATATTAGACAAAGCAAAAAGAAATGTTATTTTTTATATATGTCTGGTGGGATACTTCAGGTGTGATTTATTATAAATTATAATAATCTGGTGACTCTATAACAGCCGAGGTCTACTGTGCACAACTGGAAGAAATAAATGTGAGTTTTTTTTGTAAATAAATTTGCTCGTATTGTAAAAGATACATAGAATTCTCGATAAGTAGAACAATTATTTATGAAGACGATCCAAGCATGAACAGGTTGAGGGTGGATCCTTATAAAGAAATTTAATTTTCTCTCCAAAACAGTTCTCGCAACACCAAGGATTTAGCTTACTGATTTCCTAACCGAGAGATGAGATATTGTGGGAAAGAGTCTAACAATATTCCCCGGTTCCTTCGCGCGTATTTCACGCACCACCAGAGGTACAAAGAGATATCGAATAAAAGGAAGCATCGTATTCGTGTCTACTGCTCGTTGGCGAATCTGCCGACTATCCCTTTTCTTCCATTTCCACGGCTGTCAGGAAAATCCATAAATATGTCATTCCATGGGTCACGAATAACGGGAGGAAAAGAAAGGTGACGAGATATATTTTATATCGTGCATATATTGCGAGTTTCCCTCATGCACTTTCGAACGAAGTGTGCTTTTCGCATATTCGCGACTTCGCGACAGAGAAATTTCGGTGACGGATTATTAGTGCGTTGCCTTTCGAAGTTGCCGCGAATTCGGATTCGTTTATACGAACGTAATGTTAATTGCGGCAATGAGGATACACCGAGCGCTGCACACTCATTATCGCACCTTTCGACTCGTTTCAGGTCGGTGCGTTTCCCTCATTTAATTATAAGCTCATTATAATCTCCGGCATGGTTAGTTGTATCAGCACAGCGGTCGTGCTGTTTTTCGGAATTGATGCGCGCGGTTTCACGGTTAATTTAAAGACCGGCTCATTTGCGTATGCTTCTGTCGTTGTACGTAATTAGAGAAACTCGAAGGTACATGAACGCCTAGGAAAAATTCAAATTGTTGTAAATCTGTACTTCATGTTTATCAGAAGTTCATTGATGGAGCTCTAATTAATAATTTCTATATTAAAAGCTTACCGACCGGGAATTGTTAATTCTTTAACGTCAAAGGAAGTATATAAATACGTTAATACTTAATTTAACGAAACGAAACCTAAGATCTCTTCCTTACCCGTGCAGTAAAATCGAATATCCTCCAATTTCAAATAAATCTACTTGCATCTCTACTCCCAAACGTGAAATGACCTCTTTTATGTTACGTACTTCAAATAATTAACGAATGCTCCGTAAATCCGATCGAATCCATTAAACATCCCGTTAAATCAAATTTCCAACTAATTTCTTTCTCCACCTTCGACTCGCTTATTCCATCCGCGTACGAGATACGTTTAACGGCAACCTCGCAATCTCATTACCCGGGTGTTAAGCGACGTAATTGCCATCGAGTGTTCTCCCAATTAACGCAAAGTCTCGCGAAATGAAATTCGCTAGACGTCCGAGGCTGCTTAAAATCGTACAGCATTTAATACAAAAAAAAAAACCCAACGTCGAGTTACATCGACGTTTTCGCGACGACAGAAAGAAGTGCTTTAGAAGGATGCAAACGATTAGTGATTGGGTTGTTCTTATGGGAAAGAGAGACGCAGAGATTCTTCGAGATTTCGAAGGCTAAAACCGCAACAGAAACGTGATTGCAGATACTGCAACGGAAGGAGGACGAAATGGATGGACGTTGAGCTTTCCTCGCCGTTCTGTGTCCCTTTACCGAAGAACGGCAGCAGCTGCGAATAACAGATGATTCTCGGCGTTCCCTTCTGCTTCGGGAAACCCAGAAAATTCCTACCACCGATTCTATGGATGGTACGGCCGAAGGATTCGTTAATTAGGCTACGTAACTTAATTGATTTCAACCCCAGAGCACGGGTCGTTGATGGATTCGGAGGTTTACCTTCTCTCGTGAAATTAAGAAGAATTTTCGATTTGGAGGGAAACGATAGACGGGTTGATTTGTTTGGAATGTATCTCGTATCGAATGGAAATAGACTAGAAGTAACATCGACTAAACTTTTCCGGTTGAAATAAATTGCAAATCATTTGTTTCCTCTTTTTTGAGCTTTAATCGCTACGATTATTTTCCATGGCATCTACAGATTTATGCGAGATAAATTAATGAGACTATGATGTACAATTTTAAAAAGATCTTCTAGGGGAAATTTGATGTCTCTTGTGAAGTAATTTTAATATGCGAATAAAAAGTTATGTTCTTCCGTTTTATATTGCTCGTGGGTAATAAGCACCGATATTATCACTGTAAAATTTTAATATAGAGATGAAGTTCAGTTTCAATTTCCTGTCCACCGTGCTTCACTTAATCGCGCTCATGGAGAGTTTACGATCCTAGCCTTAATTAACAATGCGAAAGCGGCCGATCGAAATTATGTCAAAGATCCCACTTCCATTGTCTTTGAATTGCGTATAATTTGGAGAACGCGTAATCGAATGAACACAATATCCTACCCGCATAGTAGAGTATTATCGTGCACACATCGGCACATTTCGCGGTATCCATCTGGACATAAATTTCGACCCGGTCTCCGATTAATTAGAAACGCTAATTCGCGAAACGAGATCGCAGCGACTCGTAAAAGCACTCGATTGTTAATGCGGAAATTATGTTGGTATAATGTATTTACCAACATCAGATACTGAATGTAAACAAAGGCTTCGTGATAGATACTGCATGCTAGGTGTATGTAAACGGTGGAAATGCATAAATGGGATAATGAAGTTGAAGAAGTCAATTAACAAGTAAAGAACATGCGTGTTCATAAATATGACATTGGTTTAAATTACTTCCTTTTTCGGAGATACTTAAACTTTTATTCTCGGTTGCATGTTGAGTTCAGTGTTATGACACAACTATCAATTATTTTTAATGGTTATATTTCCTTAACAGGAATCGGTCTTTATATGTGATTAAATGTAAATATTGTAATTTAAACGAAATTTTATTGTTGCTCGTTTTTTCATTATTAAAATTTTCTGCCCTACCGTTAGCTGAACTGCCTCTGCGATCTTCAACCGATGACCCTACAAGGCTGCTAATTACTTCAAAATTATTAAAGGCCGGCCCAGATATATTTCTACCTTTTCTGTTAAATTTTTTACCTGAAATAATTTTAGAATCCACTTTCACCGGCTCATCCTCTCTAACAAAAAATTTCATTTTCGCAGGATTAATACATGCACTAAATGATCATCAACAATGATTCCAACTATAATACGCGATCGTCATAAATATTTTACACTTGCGATAAATTCCTTGACGTATTCGATATTTCGTTCCCGAGGAATATTATATTTATATTTATGACACGTTCCACGGAATATGTCATAAACCTTCCCACCAGGACGGTTTATCGCAAATGGAAAGCAGAAAGCGGAAAAAATCGAAAAGTCTCGAGTGGAAAGATAAAACGTGAAACGCGCCGATGATATAAGAAGGCGAAGAACGAAAAAAAAAAGAGAAAGAGTAGAAATTGATAAACGATCGAACGCGAAGGTGGACAGAATTGTCCGTTCGGCTCACGAACCGTGTATTTCGTATCTCCGTTACGACGACGAGCTTTCTCTCGCAAATGCAGCTATACACGTCCCGTGGCACATATCTATATGAAATATCAATATTCCACTTTCGCGTGGCTCGATATTCATTGAACAGAACGCGAAGAGGACCGGAATTCACGTGGCCGCGTTTTCGTTCCTCGCTCTAAGCGAACTTTCGTCTTTTTCCACTTAACGTCGAGCCATTCTTTTCCACTCATTATTGCGAACGTTATTACCTGCAGCATGTCCTTTTTGTCTATCTTCGTTGTATCATGTTTGCGACGTTATTGCAATCAACGTGCTCTTTTATCCGCTGTGTTCAACATTGTCGACGTTATTACGGACCTGCGTATTCTTGTCCCTATTATTCGCGACGACGTTACATCGTCCCGCATGGATATATTTTAGTCTTTGTTGTCCCGTATGCATTCGCTCCAGTCACGTTATTAAATTAACGTCCGTTGTGTTTTCATAAAAAAAGTTAACACGATTAATTCCATAGAAAACTTCCCATATGAATTCTTGTACGTTCGAAATCACGTTGCCTGCAACTTGATGTAGATTTTGGATTTGTTTTACTTTCGATTCGATAGAAATTCGACAGAGAAACGTAGACGTGGAAGGCAAGAAAGTAATTATCTGTTTAAGGAAAGTTTAAAGCTTCAGATGGACGGACGATAGTAGTCTAATTTAGAGTGTACGAAGTCATTGTTCGTAGAGGCGAAAGAGGCTGAGAAACGAACGGCGAAGAAACGGGAAAACGACAGGAGTGCTCGTTTCTAGCAAAGGAATCGCTCTCTAGATACGAGCTTATCGTTGAGGCAATTCGTTTTGCCACTTTCAGAAGTAGCTGACTCCGCTGTATACGCGTTGCACGGTACATCCGTTTATTTATAATAGTTCTACCCGGTGGAAAATTCGTGTGTCCTCGGTCAAGAAGTTAGAAGTTTCTTACTTATCTCGAATTATGTTTCTTTAAGTAACAATGCAGCGCAAATTCCATCTTCAAATTGTTAACTTCAGCGACTGTGATTAACTGGCGAGCACTTCTTAAGTCCTGCCAGGATTAACCCTGGTTTAGATGTCTGCTGACGCTATTAAAACTTTCCTGCACCTAAAACTGCAGATGCAACTATGGAATACGACACGGTGAAACGATGGATACCGTTTCTGCTTTAGAATCTGTCCTCATTTCGATGGACGTATTCTACGATAGTGTAGGGACGTCCCTATTCTACTTCCTCTCGCAAATCCTCCCAAACTCCTGCCGCTACATTGCTACTTCGAAATGAAAATGAATTCCATCTACCTGAGAAATTGACAATAGGAGACGTCGATATTTCTACCACTCAATTATGCCTCGACGGATAAACCTCATTAACGAAATTCCTACGAATCCCCCGGACAAACGATATTATCCGAGAAGTTTCGACAACACATTTCATAGCCGATTTCGCGGATAATGGCAATCACGGTATAATTACATAATCCGTATTTCACGTGAGCCGAGACGAGCAGTAGCGCGAAAGCGAACGAGTAATGTTAGGGACGCATAGCTCGTCGTAATTATATCATCGAGATTTGCCAGTTGCAAACGTACGATTATGCATTAGTAGAGCAGCCGTGTCCTCTCTAATCGTGATCGAAAGCTAATACTGTCTACCCTCGTGCACATATCGTCGTCATCATGCGAGAAAGGGAGTCCTGTTACGACCAATGCTGGCAATTCCGTTTGAACGTGACTCGCGCCGACATATAATCCTCTCGTACCAGTTGCTCTCAGTGTCTGATAGAACACCAAGTCAATCGATTACGATTAACTTTGTTAGTGCGAGAAGCGGTGAAGCAAATCGACGACGGGATTCTGATAGGCGCAGTCCTCGTTTCTATTATATCTAGAGCTAGAGAGAGAAAGTGGATTTTCTATTACGTCAATTCGTTTGACGAAACAACAAGTTATAATTTATATAGCCCAATGTTTCTCACCGTATCTTGCATATCTCGGAATTAGTGGACTCGAGCAAAAAGCCCCGTCAGTTCTGGCAAATTTTTATCTATGTGATATTTTATCAGCGGTGAATCGAAGCCTATCTAAACCGGGTCCTAGGCGAAATTACCGTAACAGTTTCAACGGAAAAAATAGAAGAGAAACTTTATCCGACACGTCAATGGCTGAGGTAAACTCAAGTCGCTCGTGAAATCTCTCTCGGAGGGTTAAACCGCGGACGACGGGGATGGCAGCGATTTCAGTAAGTGATATTTAAACGAATGCTAAGCCGGTCTTCACGGCGAAAGAAATAGTACGTTAAGAAAGGGGAACGTCATTTTCGAATGCACCGAGAAACCACGCCTCGAGGGGCTGCTCGAGAGGAGAAAAAGAAAGGGCGGAAAAAAAGGATGGAAATCGCAAAAGGGGACGTCGGCCGGAGGGAAACATAAATCAAGAATTATAAAGCAATTTCGCGAAAACCACAACAGAACTCCCTGGATTTCTCGGCGTTTCGGTGCGCTCGGACATGCATAAAGTGTATACGTGTGTGTAGAAGAAGAGAACTGAAAAGAAGACAGCAGTTTCGGTAAACTATTACAAACGGCAGTCCGCTTGCCTTAATCGGGCATTATTCTTCTCATTTTCAACGTGCACTTCTTCGTTTATTCGTTCGTTCTTCTTTCCGAATATATCTTCCACGATGATAATTCTTGAACATTTAGACACATCGCATCGAATATACCAGTTGACAGTTGATTCGAAAGAGAAATGTAAAGTGTTCCAAAAATGTCTAAAACTTCGTTTCTAATATAAATGGATTTTCCAATTCATGAATTAATCAGGATGGTATATTTCCATTATTTTCTTCTTTCAGGACCGATGTATCTATCCGTATCTCTTTTTCACATTTTTCCAATTTTTTTTGCTCATGGTTCATTAATAATTCATGTTGGCGCCGCGTCGAATTCAACCGGGGTGTAATCACGGATAAGTTATATTCGGGGGTGAGGACAAAGGTCGTAAGGAGAATTAACGTCCCTCCGTGGAAGTCGCGGAATGCTCGGAATTTACCGAGCAACACTGGACCACGAAATAATGATAATGGCAAGCGATCCTTTTTCTTTCAACGTGATCGTTAACATCTTAACGCGGGTATAACTTTTGCAGGAACATTCCTCAGGTTTTCCAACAAATATGCAACGTCGTATTTCAAATTGTTTTTGTTTTCCTATACTATTCTGTATTAATCGTTCGCCTATTACGATGAAGTACCGAAGAATCATTAGTGATACTCTGTTATAAATTTAAGAAGTTTTATAGAAAATTGCGGGTTTCCGTTGCAACATTTTTTGTATAGTTACAGCGTTAAGATTAAGAGAAACTCCTATATAATAATCAGTAATGAGTTCCGTTCTCCATTGCCCTTTTGTATTTTTAATTTTCCAAGGAAAGGGCACTTTGATAATTTCCTTCTTACGTTATCATTTATAAGTGTTTGGCCACTTATGTCTCCGATTAATGGGGCTTGCAGTAAACTCGCAATAAATCTATTACATCGATACGTATACAGTTACCAGTAAAATTGATTACTACTTAAGCTCCCACGACAATGCCTAACGTAGAGGTAGTTTCGGTAGAGTTACTTTACTATGCCTTCTCCTTAATGCATAAGCCACTTGCGAGTCTGATATGCAGTAACGCGAAATGATCCATGCGCTGGCTTTCACCGACCACAGGGCATAATGCATCCCTCCAGCACCCGTAACAGTAATTAACAGCACCGTGTTAATTAGCAAAGTTTCGCGACGCGGTGCCTCACAGTCATCACCGAATCCGTGAACTTGCCGGCATCGGCTATGGTTTTACTACTCCTCCCTTATCGCTCTCTCTAATCCGACTTCTCTGTCGCCCTCCTTACATGTTTCTTAAACGTCTTCGTATCGCTATTATTCCATTCGCGGAACTTTCGTAATATCAACTTCATTTTAACTGGAAAGCGCCTCGTATCGTCGGTAATTGATCGAACGAGACATTACGTAAGTAACGTCACACGTGCGCTTCGAAACTTCGATGCACGTGAAAGTTAAACAAATGTCTGCACGTTGGTCGTTTCGAGACATCAAGGCTGAGCATTACATTACCACAGACTCGTTAATACTTAAACGGCCCTTAGACTTGCGCTATTCCAATAACATTAATTACAGCGCCAGGGAGAAGGAATTCGCATCACACTGAGCTTTGTTATATAAAACAAAGAGCCTGGTTATCGCCTTCTCAATGGGATTCTAACAAATACAAATCTCTTTGATTCCGCTTATGAGTTGAAATTTTGAAAGAACATTGCAATCAACAATCGTAGGAAATGAAAACACAACAAAAATGGCTTTTAATCCAAGAATAATCGATTTTTAAGGGAGATACATACCATAACATAACGGAAAATCACATGAGCAATCATGCTGGTAAATGGAGAGCCTCAAAAAATTGACCTTCGGAAAATCGCGATTTTTCGAAGGGGATAAATGTGAGGAAGAAGAATAAGAGAACCGATGGAGAGAAGGAACGTCTATACGTCTTTCCGCAAAAGATGGATGGACTATCCGGCGCGGAGTATCGAATAGCTCGTAGTAAATGCGCGAAGCGGAAAGGGCGGCGCAGTCTTTGCGGATGCATCCTGGGAATGGCAGGCGAAGGAAAATGGTCCGATACTTTTCGGGTATACCGGCTGTACGGTAGGATCCTCAGGAGGAAAGTAGCAGGGTAACGTTCGGCGTACATTTATCGGAGTCCCGCAATGAAGAGAAACGTGAGTTCGTGCTGCTTCGAAAAGGAGCTAGGGGATCTTTATAATCCAGCTTTAATGGCATTGTTCGCGTCTGGTGTTTCCTGTGAACAACGTTCTCCCGGTTTGCATAATTTTCAGTCTGACGGGCAATTAAGTTTGCACAATCTCTGGCGTTAATAGGTGAAAGGAAAGGGTCTGTGAATAATTACTTTTGATTTCATTTTGAGTGGAAAATACTTTGAATGTCTCGAATCTTTCAGATTCTTGCTGTAACATTTCTTTTGTGACTACGTTTAACATCAATTAAGTCGTTAAAGTCACGATTTATAAAAGTAATTTTATAGTGTACCACTTATTCTTTCAAGCTGACAGATTTAAAAAATTCCAAATCTTTTCATTCCAGTTTCTTGTAGGGCAAGGGGTTAATAGAAGTTGTCATCTCGGAGAATATTATCGTCGTGAGGTATTGCAAATGTTTTGTGCTACTTACTTTGGATGATTTTCCGATTTGCTTAAACGAGAATGGAAGACAAGTTTAGGATTCGCGACGAGTCTCCTTCTTGCACGTTCTCCCAAAAAGTTACCAGATTATCGGTCGAAATTTACGGTGGTAGGGGGAAAATGTAGCAACGCGCCAAATCTATTTGGCCCGGATACGACCGTTACGTCGCTCGATTCTTTTTTGGATGCCAAGGTCGACTTGGAGGACTTTTCGGAAGCGGAAATAATCAACGAGTTATCGTTAACAAATAATCTCAGTGCAACGAACAAATGCAATGCTTTCTTTACCCACTCTTTCCAATCATTCGATCTTTACGAGCTATTACAAATTCCACTACCAACAAATAGAGCTTTAACCCTTTATGCTCCGCATTATTTTACTAACTTTTCGTCAAACAAGCAAATATAATCTACGAAAATTGTCTACCGTTGATTATTCATTTTTACGTAATACTAGGAACGATTGTAGGTACCGTGGGATATTTATCTGAAGATGCAGAATTATAGTTGATTTCGAAAAGTCGACAATTATTAGATGAAACGTTAAGTGCCATAGAAAGCTGTGTCGAGTGCAGCTCGACGTAGGAGTGCAAAGGATTAAATATAAATTCATGAAATAAATGAGACAATGTTGAGAACTGCAAAGGAAATTATATTATCGTAATGGTGATAATTTTAATTAATTATCCACACTCCCTAAATTCCCAGGAACGTCTTTTCTCTGCGCTAATGTACAACGCGTCTTCCAAAGCATCTTTTTACATTTCTTAGTTCAACTTACTTGGTCTTCTTCCGAATTACGAAACAACCGGAAGCCGTACACGTTTTATCGCGCAACAACGTCAAAGGGCTCATACGGCAGGATTAAAAAGCAAAGGGAAAGACATCACGACGACAAAGCTCGTATTTCCTCGAGGCACGATATTACATTTCCATACCACGATATTCGTATGTATATCAGTCTGGAAGTTCAACTATCACGGAGGTCTCCCTCCTTGGACACAAATATAATCCTAATGAGACGGCGGTACAAACGTATTCACGGAATATTGTTCTCGGTGAATTACTGAGATGAAGCCCTCGCCCAGAATCAGATTTCTCTCGAGATTCGCCGGGAGGATTTTAATTAAACAGGACGCGTGTTCCGGTCTGGCATCGACGGCCAGACCGGAAATGGCGTTTCGAGTGCGTTCGAGAATGCGAACCCTTCCGTCGAAGACGATCGTAACTCATTACCTCGGGACGTGATTTCATGGAGATATAGAGGACGAGTTATCGAACGCGTTGAGTATTGATTTCGCAAAACGTGGCGAGAGAGAGTTACAAGGACGAACCGATGACATATGGGTACTGTTGGATGACCAGTAACAGATGAATTGTATTATCGAATAATACTTTCTTAATTGTAACGCTGGTACATTACCTTATTTTACCCAGGTGACATTAATGTACATAGTATCTGCAAGTCATAGTTATTGTGAAGAGTAAGCTTATTAGGCGATGTTTAAATTTCTTTTACTACTTTTTGTATACTCTTGTAGTACTTCTTTGACTATGTATCACTCGGCAAGGAATATTTTGACATTTGCCACGTTTCGCACTTCAGCTTTGTCCCTCTCATTTATTACTCTACCATGGGCTGGGAAAGAGCTGAACCCGTAGCATAAAGTATGAAGAAGAACCTGAATTCCATCAGTGTAGGTTCTGTCCCGCATCGTAAAGAGTCTTGGAAGTTTCACTTGAGAACCGAACAGCACGAAAGTCATCGCCGAAAAGAAAGAAACGAGCGAACCATTGGTGTACAAGGTATTCCGCGGTAATACGTTTCGCTGCAGCAACCCTGCACTCTGTTTACCCCCGACAAATCCCACTAGACGCGATATTATCCCTCTTATATACCCTCTCTTGCCGTCATCCAGCGGGATTCCGCGAGTAGCACGCCGCACAGCCTTCCGAATGCTCGGGAAACGATTCGTAAAACGAGCGGCATAAAGCCCCACATTTGCGACCTTCCCGGAAACCTGGCGATTTGAATGTTACAAAAGCGGAAACAACAAGCGGGAGAATGACCGGGTAGCCTTGTCTCCCGGAATGCTTTCAATGAAATGGGAGTAATTTTCGTAACGTCGCCCTCTGAAATCTTGCTTTCCATCTCAAGAAAAAATCGTAGTCGTCCAGTTACCATTTTGTCGATGACCGGGCAATAAAAATTTAATAAAATACCATTGGATCGGACAAAAAACGGCGTCACGGACGTGAAAAAACAACCTACGTGTTTACCTCATCGAAATCGTCACGATGGCGACCCTTGAACCTGGAATATATTCTATCGACTCGCTGCCATATCGCTGACCCATCGTTGAAAAAAAAAACACGCGAAGAGAAAAAGAGACAGGGTCGAAGAGACATGCGAAAAGGGAGAGCGGAAAACATGGAGAGTCAACAATAACGACGAGAACGCACTCGAAATAAACCGATGGTCGATATCGGATCGTTGGAGAATCCGACAGAAGCGTGCGTACGATATCGGGGTTAGGAAAATAACAAAAATCCAACATCCAGGGAAATGGGTCTCATTTGCGCAAAGTGCAACGGCCCTTTCCGCGGACGTA
Source organism: Cerceris ruficornis (assembly GCA_963989415.1). Taxonomy (NCBI): domain Eukaryota; kingdom Metazoa; phylum Arthropoda; class Insecta; order Hymenoptera; family Crabronidae; genus Cerceris; species Cerceris ruficornis. The sequence goes on along the minus strand of OZ022521.1, from coordinate 20,842,812 downwards.
CGAGCACGTCGAGCTAAGTTAGCGCGGTGGCCACGGCAGAGCCCGAGCACTTTACAGGTGGTTTACATCGCGTTTAAAACGCCCCTGTACCCTGGTTAGATTTATCGACGCGAGAGGAAGAGAGAGGGAGAGAACGGCCCCTGGCACCGTGCCTCGACCACGGTTTTTCCGGCTTCGTCTTGTGTATCGTGCGAAAGAAGCCCCGCGTGATAAAACAATATGCAGCGTGCCGTTAAACGCCCGGGATTCACGACGGTTATAAAAACATGAACCAACGATTGTGGCGATACGGGAGGTGGGATAAAAAAATTGACTAAACAACGCTGGCACGCGAGGAGATTGATAAAGGAAAGAATAACGGGAGATCGTAGCTTCGTGAATGTCCGGTCCTCTGGTCGGAACGAATTAATCGCGGCGAGGAAAGTCGATGGTGCATCTTTGTTATTCATAGTAGGTGTACATAGGAAAGTAAAGAAAAACTATGTCAAGACGTTCACCATGGGGCGGAGAAATACAGTTCGGAGAATACGGGGGGTGCTTTAACGCGCGTGTTAATCGATTCCCCTCGATCTGTCCGCAAACTGTCGTAGCACTTACCACCACTGATATCTGCAGCAGTACCGATGCACTTTAGACTGTCAAAGACCATCGTGGGCGAGGCATAAACCATAACGAGCCCTAATGGCGAAATGACCTTAATTAACTGATTGATTAATGACAAGGTGCGGAGGGCATACTCCTCTATGATTCGCAGATTCAAAGCGAACGATCTGTGCTAAAGCGCTCTGAAGACATTCGCCGTGAATTATCCTGTCTAATTGTCGGACTAACTGCCTACCCTTGCGCTGATACGCTATAATTGAGAATAATAATAATCATGAAAATAATGATCATTATGAGGATGATGTTAACCACGATGAAGGAGACGACGATGATGAACCAACGATTGTAAGACTCTCCTCGTGGGATTCACTTTACCGCGAGAAGGGACAATTAGAGTTTCTTCGTTTAAGCTTCATTCCCTCCTTCCGACTTTTTCTTTCTGGTAATTATGCAGATTTCACCAGACGGATTATCATAGCAATTAATTTCTCCTAACGAAACCTTTCTCCATATTCAGATTGTCAAATGGTAGCGAAATCGAAGAAACAATTAAAAATACGTACCCTTTTAGAAAAAGAAATCTTACACAAAAAGAGACGGAGACATTTTTCAGACGGCCCTAAATAATTCTGACACTTTAGTTCCGTATTTTTCTACATAGAAACATATGCAGAAACGAATCTCGAGCGTTCAGTCGAGAATCGCAACCAGCGGGAAAAATACTTGGGAATGCGCCCTGAAGGACCGTGTCCTCGGTAATCTCCAAAGGCGCAGCCGGCTCTTCAAAACTTTTCGCGCCGGTGGCGCACAAACGTGCTCGAGTTATCGCTAACGAACCTCCCAATAGAGAGTTTAAAAAGTTGATTCGCAAAACGCTCCCGAGGGAAATTTGTCTTCGGCACGAATGCCCACACGGCTCAACTTCCGCCGGCCAATTGTTACAGCGACACGGTGTATCGTGCCTCGGCAAAAATTATACGCAACGGAAGCTCTGCAAACTGCACGTTCACGCTTTTCCAATTGCATCGAGCGTGGCACCATTTCCGTCGATTAATATTTATCCGAGATAAAAATACAATTTTCGACAAAACGCTCCTGCAATTGACCGGTATTTAAACGTGTGGATGAAAAATGTAATAGTGTCTTGATATGATGTTGTTTTACGATGTTTTACGGTAGATAGGGTTTATTCTATTAGTTCCCGTTATTACGTAAAAATAATTTTTCTATGTGCGGAAACCGAACCCTTCGATTTTCCTTCATGATTGAATTTCACGTGCAGAGAGGGTTATTACGACACTGTTGTTTAATAGACTTTTATACAACGGTCTGGCGATGACATGTAAAGGTATGAATATATCTATAATATTGTTCAGCGGTTTATACAGGTAATGGTTCCGTTTACCTTGTTCATTCGCGTCGAACCTTGTAATGGAATGATCGCTGATAGGTCGTGCATGAAAAGCACTTTGTGGATAGTTTCACGAACCTGAGAAAAAAATGAAATTGTGGCGTAAAATAAGTGGCTTTTTCCATGAGTCCGACAACAAAAGAAAATCCGGCACATGGCGAAGGTCGAAATGTTTGGACCGCACGAATAATAAAATAATTGGCGGGGAAAACTGGTTTCCGCTTTGAGATATTTTTCATGCACTGGACGAATTCATAAATTCGGGATAGAAGACGACAAGTTTCCAACCAATTTTATAAAAGCCACGTAGCTGTGTGGTACGCAATGCACTACAGCTTATAAGGAGAAACATTCTATGAAGTTCCGCGCTGAATAAACGTTTGACGGTTTTTACGTGGAAACGTTCGTGACTATCACCACAAAATGGAATATTTTTTATATTAACAGCAGTATTTATTGACATTGCTTACTTTATGACAAATTCCTACGACTGTTTTCCTCCTTGAACTTAAAAATATTTGAGGGAAACGTTTCTTTAACGTTCACTTCAACTGATGGAGGTGAAATGAAGTTTTACTAAAGGTGGACGCAAAACAAGACCGAGGAAATATAATTTTACGAGGAAAAAGGCTGAAGCAAAAGAAAATGGTAATAGTCGTGACTATTCAAACAATGCACTCGCTGAAGTTTCTGTATCGCGAAAGTTTGTCTCGGATAAATTTGAAAATTGCATAAATGTTGGAGACCTTTGAAACGTATTTGGTGTTTTGAATACATTTTTTAAGAACGGCCAGATGAGGCAAAATGTCAAAGGAGTTGCATTGCAAAAAATTCATGCAACTGTGATAGTTCGTTGAAAATGCTCTCTCGGCGAGCGAAATATATACGTTCTCGTGCGTATGTACAAATTTCGTCGTGGAAGAACAAAACGAAGTTTTTGATATTGAAGTTGTCGAGGGAGAGAAAGCGGCAGACAGGAATGTTGTAAAAAGAATACGCGATGAACATATGGCTGTGGTAAGATTGGAACGAAAGAGAAAACATATGAGGGTAGAAAATTAAGATATAGCGAAGAAACGACAAGATTCTCCCACCATTTTAATCTCTCGATACTTCCAATAGAAATTCCCTACGATTGTACGTGGATTCCGACTGCCAAGGCTATAAAACAATAATTACTAGTTCTTAAATAATAATTCTGAGGAGTATTTCGGAAGTCACTAAGTTGCAGACTTGAACACCAAATGTATAATCACCTCTTTCAAATTCTCACAAAATAACGATTATAAATATTTATATCTTTTTACATATTTTTACAATTAACTATTATTGAATATTACCCATTTCCTTCCAATCTGGGAATTCTGGCGTCACGGATTGTTTATAATGGTAAGTTCGTTGGTTTCTAGAAGAAAATCTCAACATCTTATCGATTACAGTTTATTTCAGTGGCTCGCGAACAAATACATCGAGGTTTATCCATCAGGATTAGAAGGCTCAACTTTCCATTTTAAATTAACCCAAGGATTAAGCCTAAATTAGCCTTCTTAATTCAATTCAAATCCCCTGCGGGTCTAACCCACCCAACCACGGCGTCCTCCACTCCTTAAAGGAGTCTACTTATCCTTAAATGCTAATCTTTAGACGTTGCAAAAATCGCCGAAGAATCTTGGAATATTTATGCTTTTACCTGTATTAAAGATTTTCATTTGCTTTTACTCATTTGCGTTAATATATCAGTGTACGAAAATTGATAATAATGCGCATGTTATTAATATTCCTCGTTACGTTGTTAATCGCTTCTATTCCGTGGACATTTTGCGACGAATAAGGTTATCAAGAACGTCAGTGGATTTTCTCATTAGCCACTATGAATTTGCATCCTCGCAATAAAGCTCTATCAAAGCAAAGGATTATTCCGATTCACTCGGAGCTTTCGTACTACTACCTCCCGGATTTAATAGTTAACAAGATAAAGTCTGTTTGCTGAAAACAAAACCGCAAAGGTATACAGAGCTATGACACTTACATTCACGCGGGGTCGTACTATAAGCCACCTTAATGTTTTGGTAGCTAAACGTTTCCGCAAGGAACTTCGTCTCTCGTCAGAATCGCATCAAAGATACTTAGCATGGCATACTGCGGCATTTCACCTCATAAATACTATATTCTCTGCTTGAAAAATATTGTTATATGTTTACCCTAAAAACGACTACGCAAGAACTACCTATATTTACTAAAAAAGTATTCAAAAAGTACCGAAAACCATCTCGAAACTGCAAAAATACTCAAAAACTCTTCAAAATTATTTAAGAGCGACACACAACTACTTAAAATTTACTAAAAAATTGCTTAAAATTTTACTCATGGAGTACTAAAAAGGTATTAAGAAACTACAGAGAAACTACTTCAAAACTTGTCATAACTATAGAAAACACTCCATTCTAGGTGTTACAACTTTGAATAGTTTTTGAGTATTTTTTAATCGTCATATGCAAAAGAACATTTCAGTGTACATTGCAATTCGAACTGGTATTACGAATTGTTCTCCTATCAATGTCTCTCTGTGAATCGTAGAACCGTAAAGTTTACTTCAAATGTCTCTCAAGTACTTGTTCCACTGTGGACCGAGGATTCTTGTGAAACTTCTATCACCGTTTGCGGACTGAGCCAAATAACTTTCCCCCGAGCGACGACGACTACGACGACTACGAGGACTACGACAAAGACCGAGGGTAACGTTCCGTCATGCGAAGGCAGGGATGTGTGTTATGTGTAACTTATAGGTGGACTCCTTCCAAACAAGTGAACAACCAAGAGTCAAACTCCCCTCAGGATGACATTCGGTGAAGAATGTTAAGACGAAGAATTTATCCGTAGAGAAAGTCCGACCGTAAGAAAGTCGAGCCACGATCCAATAACGCTGCCAAGCCGTGTAACCTTCCCTTTTCTCCGTCCACGTGAATCGCGACGGAATTTCGATATTTTTAAAGGGTCACTAACCGATTACACGCGATACGAGCTCATGCTTAAAAATATATTAAAGCCAGATACTTTATCGATACCGATCGTCGTTGGGATAGTTAAAGATGCAAAAGCGCACAGTGTTTCGGTCGAAGTTCATTTTCTTCGATGTACAATTGAAAGAAGAAGATCGTCGAATTGGCTCGAAATAAAATGATATGAGTTAAGGAAGTTATTTCAAAAAATCGTAGATTTAGTATACGAAGTGATTAAAAAAAAGATTTCAAGTTCGATTAACCAAAGATGCAACGTTGTTTCGCGAACAATTAACTAATTATAACCTCACCATCGGCGAGATCGTCATTTTCGTGTGGCGCACGCTGCCCCGTTACGCTTTTGTGGCGAATACGCCTCTGCCAATGGGATTTTCCGTAATAATCCGATACTTTCGAATCGTGCAGATGGCGAAAATTCGGTTTGGATAATTGAAGCGACCCAATTGTTCCCGGGGTCGAACGATCGATGTGTGTTCCCCCAGACAGTGGTAGGATTCGAAACAATTTCGATGGGGCTTGGAGCAAGAAGGAGACGATGCACCAGGATTAACAGGGTTGAGCTCTTTTTTAACCCACCCACTTTTAAAGCCAACCGCAACGACCCGTTGGAACTTATTCCCACAGATATAAATTTTACATCAATTATCTTCTTGCTTTTTCACGCTTAAAAAAAGATAATCTTATATTGCTTTGATAATTTTAATAACTATCAAAGCATATCCGCGAACGTCCATTGAAGCCTGAGTAAAACGAGAGCTTTTAAATCGAACGCTGGCATAGCAGAAAGATCAACGATACGCGTAGATATCCATCCATTCAGGTACAGTATTCATCATAGTTGCTCCTGGCATGCAACTGAATCTTCCACCGTTCCCCATAACCAAGCGATTCTCCTTATCTTGTTCCGTATTCATCGCCTCGTTGCTATCGCTCCTCGCATTTCTCTCTCTCTCTCTTTCTTGTCTCTTTTACTTCAACACCACACGATCAGTAACCTGCCCGGCGTGAATGCAAAACCTATCGAGCGACGTATCAATTCGTACTATTTGTCTCATTAAGATATGTGGATATAAACATACGCGTTTGCGTGCATTTTGTCCCGGTGCATTGAAACGTTTGCAGGCTCAATGCGGTTCGCACGCTTTGCCAGAGTACACTGCGGTCGATATTTCAAGAGCTATATCGTTTGGCTCAGATCGAACTCACTGTTACATGGTATTTGATTATACACAGATGTACCGGGCCATGCTACGAGCATGGTATCCCGTGGGGCTTTCCTGGCCACGGGAATGTTCGCATATCTTTCGGAGCTCGCCCACCCTCGCGTTAAGACCGGCAGTCTAGTAGCTTCGGGAATACGTTCTGGCAGGTGAATTCATGCTACCGATGGGATACAACGGATATCTTCGCTCGAATTTTTAGTTTTCTCAATTATTTCGTAGTTGCTACCGTAACAGATCTGTATAGACACGTAGCAAAGACGCGTGTAAAGACGTAGTTATGCGTTCGAGCAATGCATCTAACTAGAACAAAGAAAAACGACCGCGGCGTGACGACGAAAAACAGCCAGTTGCCAGGCTTTGACCAAACCGACCGCATTGTGGTTCTTAACACAGTAAGGACCGCTCACGAGTTTTCTCGTGTTGCGGCACAAGACGCAAGTGACAAATATCCATCGATCAGGCTTCGAGTTTGTTCCTATCATGCATTTCCTGTGATAAACACTCATTCATTAGTAAAATTTCCTTATACTGCTAGTTCCACCAATGATTTTAGTCTGTGTCTATCAATTTCCGAGCCGCCAAATGATCATTCGCCGACTCAATCCCCGTCTCAATTCCCGGCTCAATCAGGAGAAGCGGGGAATGAACCGCGGAATGAGCCGTCGAATGAGCAATTCTTTATTTGTTTAATGTATGGTAACGCACGAATGTATGGCTACACGGCCCCGATTTGTGCAAGGGATTGAGACACGCGGACTCGGGAGGCCCCGGATGCGTCAAACCCGTACCTGTCCGCCCAGTGCGGACAGGCCCCTGAGGTGCAGAGCCGCCGATTGAGCCGTCTGATGGCCGTTAATAACGTGGAAGTTTTACCCAAAAGCGTGCGGTCCCAAGCGAATGTCTTACCAATTTCTTCGCGGACTTTAATTTGTTAATAAAGTCCGCGTTAAACTGTTAAAAAAATGGAAGTTTAAACTTGAACAGGCTAATTAGGAGTTCGTTTAATCTCATACCGAATCTTTGTTTAGAGCTAAAAGTTTGGATGGAGTGAGTCACCGAAGTAGGTGGAAAAATTTGTTAAAAATAATGGGGATTACGGATTGGATCTCCTTTGATTAACAATTCATATTTTTACGTTTTTGCGGCTGTACCTTCTAATGGAAAGGATTTAACGAATGTTATAAAGAGATATTCTCAACGGATGAATTTTACATTCGATATCGTGTGAACGGCAGAAATCGTAAAGCCTATAAAACGATTTTCAAGGAATTATCTGGGAAATGGTGCTGACGTTTCAACGACGTTATAGTTTGCATAATTGATGAAAATTTCATTGATAAAATCCGATAATCCCAGGTGGATGAAATTAATGCGATTGAATTTTACGATGGGATATAAAACTATTATCGACGTTAAAATCTCTTGTAACTTATGAGCAACGTAACGACACATTTTTCTCGACGTGGGGGACGTGATTTAAATTAAACGCGGCCCCCCTGAGAAGTAATAAAGTCCCAGGGAAATTGTCACGGTGGATTGAAATTAATCGCTCGGAGATAATTCATGGCTCTATCGATGCCAACGAGAAGACCGTCAAACGTAGGTATATACTAACATCGATAAAATATCATCGGTATGGATCGTCGCCATAACGACTACAATTAAAAAGTATCTCGTAATATATTCGTCGTTTAATGAGGAATCGATGTTATCCTAGCGATGGGTTCGAACATCGTTGTGAAATATTCACGTTTCATTGTTAACAATCGACGTCTACTTCAAATATTTTACACCGTAATCGCATACGATTGTCTTGCATAATTAAAACTCAAAGATGTAATTAATTGTAAGATCACTCTAAACAAAATATAAAATATGTTGCATCCCGAACATAAGTCTTCATTCTATAAGATTTCCAAATCACCGTTTGAATTGCTGTGATACCAATGCCGAAGACGTTAAACTAAATGAACGAAAAATGATTAATGAACTTAGAAAAATGAATATTAACGAAGACGGGAGAATTCAAGGTCTTACTTGCTTGAAGAAACGTAGCATCTGGAGTTCTTTATATTACGGGAAGTAATCCTCGAAATCCTCTATTTATAACTGATATTTATTCGAAACTTAAAATAAAGCCTCGGTTGAACAAATAAGAGGTCTGCTTCAATCAGTCGCCAGTTAGGGGCACCGACCGCTCGGCATAGACGCTGGCTCAGCTTTTGCACATGTATTATTCCAAACCACCTGAAAGCTTTTCGTTGTACAAAAGTGTACAAAAATCTCGAAAGCTTTCGCGCAAATCGTAAGTCATTGGCCCGGCCAGAGGCTCATCGATCGACTTTATTATGCGAAGGTTACCTTTTGTTCTCTCAATTGACGAAAAGAATTGTATCCCTTAGTGTACGAAGAAGCGCACGAATTTCGCAATAACGCAAATTAACGAGAAAAAGGAAGGATTACCGTTCTAGTGCATCCAATGACTACTTCGATACGCGGTTTCATTCGACTTTCTAAAGGAAGTGCGGAAAAAAGTTTTGACGAATAAAATAAAACCCCTCTGATTCGTACCTTTTGCTGTCTAACGTTGCAGGAAGCAACCGATCGTGTTATATTAATGACGATTAGTTAATTCCCTTTCATTTCGCTGGCAGTGGTATTAACTGAAAGTGGAGAATTCACGATAGAGAAGGGAACCAAGCGCAAAAAGATGAAACGGAATGGCGAATTTTAAAGTCAATGGAAAGGTAAAGGATTAAGGTCCGTATGAAGGGCAGAGTACTTTAGGGTCTAATGAAAATACAAATAAGTTCAGTAGCAACCTGTATAACGCGGTGCTTCTACGATATGAAGAGAGGAAGAATATTGCAAGACTGTTTGGCTCGAATTAAGGAAAACTTCAAAAGTTACTATAAAACTGGCACGCGCTTCGTATAACGAGGAATATACTCCCTATCTTATCCGGAATGCCACTGTACTCCATTTCCATCAGAAACAAATACACCAATTCTCTCTGACGCGCTTCTTTCTCTTAAACGAACCATTATAAAGTACTTCTTCCTTCCTCCTTAAAACGATAAACGCTTCGCAAAACTATCCCATTAGGACGTCTTTCTCACTGAAGATCTCGAATACAAATTACAGGTATCCGTGGATCCTTGATTCCCAAGTCGACGGGTCAGATAAAGTTAGGCAATTAGAGCAACGGTCGGAAGTCGAGTATCTACCGGACAGGCCGCAATATAAGTCTGTAATCACGTGAAGCCGAACGTACTAAGTTCAATTCGCGGAAGTAATTAGTAGAAAGTCGTTCCGATTCGCTGCATAACGACATTGTAAAAAGCGTGTATACTCGTCGTACACACAATGCCGTTACTCCCATTGATATCGATCATCGGCGCGAAGTATACCGTACCGTTTGGCAACACTTTCATTCATAATCCGATGGGAATGTACGACTCGTCGTTAGCAAATTAGCTCGGTGAATTCTAAAAGCTACCGTATGATATATCATTTCCTGTCCGCGGAAACTTGGAGAAACGGGGTGGCTTTATTAAATACTCGGACGTTTCGCTCGGAGGTCCCGACCTCTTTATAATCCTATTTTCACTATCATTCATTATAAACTTTCTGGTGCAGCGATCTCGGGAAATACGAGAGATGATAAATAGTCGGACGGCGCGCGGCATTACAAAGTGCAGTTACAATTGGCCGGCGAAAGGTTTTAAAGACTTCCGCGTTCTTTTACCAGAATCTGTTCTCCCCCTTTGTTCGAAATTTATAGTACCCGCAGCCATTGTGCGCGGTGTGCATTAACGGCGAGTAATTCGCGAATCGCGTTTGGAAAACTATTCCGCGTGCTGGATGGCTCTTATTGTTAGCGAGAGTGGACGTACGATATTGTCGTGTAAATCTTTTAATTAGCGACTTGGAATCACCCGTGTTACGAACGTTTCTACCGACGTTAATTTCATTCGTCGACAAATTACTCGCGACATCGTCGTTTTATGGATACTAAAATTCGCGAAGGAGATTTTCGTGAATCGTCCACTTCATTTCCGGTTTCTAATGCTACATAGGTTTGTCGTGAATATTCCTCCTCTCTAGCTGAAACTTTAATCTCTCGACTCCGTTGCACGAGATTCATAATTCTTTCTCTTGCCTCGTAAACAAAGAAATTTGTAGCATCTAGGAAATCATGATGTAACGAGACAAACATTTTTCCCATTCCTTTTGTTATTTTCACATCAATTTCGACTTTAAACCAGGACAAATTTCAATTATACCTTAAAGTATAAGAACCCCGCTCATTACGCCTGCCTTATTGATCGAAAGTTTCAAAATATACCTACAATTTATTCGTCGTTATTCTAGCAACAGAATGTGTAAAGCGTATTATCAAAAGCGACGTAAAGATAGAATCACCCGGCGAAAGATCGAATACGAATCGTAAACGGTAATGACCGGAATAAAGGTAGAATCTCAATTGCACAGAACATACCGTCAAACTCTCCCCACTTTCGCTCGAACGTACCGTCATAAAGTACAATTTACGGGCGATGCACACTCGACAATTTCGCTCACTCCTATCGGGACAAAGCGCGTAATATCATCGAGTTAAAATATGTTATCGCACGCCCTAAATTCCCAGTTAATTATCGATCCTCGAGAACATTGTCTCGAGATATCAGCGGCCGCCGCAGCAGCTGTACAGGGCCCTCGTGAAATCGAGCGATCCGACATAACGCGTACGTTAACACGGACCTCGGTATGAAGCGGGCTTAATATATGATTTATGTCTCTGTTAAGCCTCGAGCTCGTAGATCCTAGATACACGGAACAAGGAGACAGAACCCAGGTACCAGTGGAGAACTGCTGCCCGCTCGTCATCGAAATCAGATACGCCTTGTGGAAATTATTTCCGGAGAGATTGCTGCCGCGACTTCCGGCGTGCGACTGATCTTTCGTACCGTTTGTCTAGGCGGCAGAGATAGCGGACGGTTGGAAGAAAAAGGAGTAGAAAGTGTAAATTAAGGGTTGAGGATTATACGAAAAGCGTAAGATTTTACTCGTTTACTTAGAAATTATATAAGGCTTGTATGTAAAGTAAAGCTGATGATAGACATATATTTCTTGGCGCCAAAATTGTTCTTAACACATTGAAGACGGTGAGTGATGATAAGCATATAGCCTGAATTCTCGTATATTTTGTTGAAATTATAGAATAACACTGAATAATAATATATAGCACTGAATTGAATATAAGGGTTCTTTATTATTCGACTATAGATTGCACACACCTTCATCACATGTTTCAATAATTCTTCGTTGCAGTGTTTTATTTACTTATAATTGCAGTTTTTATACGATATTACTTGAAATTTCAAATAACGTGAATTAACGTCACCTGTTTCCAACTATTGAAATATAAAAAAACGTGAATTCACGTCATCCGTCTTCAGTGTGTTAACTTCATTTTCCGCCAAAACTTAAGAAAGTATAGGGAACTTTTGTCTGCTATCATTAACAGCAAAACCGTTTGAAAGAAATGCCATTGAAAAAACAAATTTCTCTGATGGTAATCCAACGTATGATTGGATCTAAGAAACAGATATCATAACAAACTGTTTGACTTTGTTTTTAAAATTCAGCAAGATTTCAGAAATAATTCAGTAATTATTTCGCCTGCAATTAACTAATCGTAGCATGTGACAGGTGTCATGGAAATTATTTCCGGAGAAATTGCCCCGCCCCCGGCGTGGAAGCGATCTTTCGCACCGTTCGTTTTCACGGTAAAGGATTGGCGGGAAAAGCGGAAGATCGCGGTAACGTTTCGGTGAATCGAGCGGAAGACCTTCGAAGACAACGGGAGAGACAAACGAGAAGGAGGATGGAATCGGTCGCGAGAGGAAACTGGAGGAGCGAAAGAGAAAGGAAAGGGAACGGGTGGGAAGTCGGAGCCGTAATAATTGCTCTATTATAGTTATGTAAACAAACTCGTTTATGGTACACCGGGCTTAAAGCAGGTTTCCAGCGGGTGCCTCATTTACTCGCGACAGGGAAGGAGGAAGAGTAGAAAGGAGAAAGAGGTGTTCGATCGAATGCACAATTCTCATTCCGAAACGATCGGCCTTTACGCTCCTTTCGCCTCGGTTTCTTCGTTTTTTTTACCTTTCTCTCTGCTCTCCGCGAAGGAGGAGGCCCGTAAGTCAAAGCACTTTCCGCTTCGAAATTTAACGTTTGCGATAAATAGCTGCCCTCCGGGGGAAAAAAGAGAAGAGGAAGAAGAAGGAGAAGAAGAAAGGGGGAAGAAAAACGACACGCACCGACTTTCGGACGGACGTCCCAGCTGTGCAAACGTCTTGACGCGGGAGAGCTTCGTTTGAAGGAACTTCGCTAATTCGGGAATCTGTCAGAATGTCGGACTCGTTTAAGAACCTTCTCGGGCCACGAAACTGTATCGAGTGCGGGTAGAACACTTAGAGAGTCTGGTGTATTTATATATCCTCCAGAATCTTCGTGTACGGACGAGAAAGGGACGTATTTCAAATACGGCGCTAAGTACGATTTTATTCTACGTTTCTCCAAGCTTTTCTTTTGCTTTTTCCTCTTGCACACCGACCCTTATGCACTGTGATAGTGCAACAATTTCGAAAATTACGTATAAAAGAAAATACTTGCTATGGTAATAGTAATTTTTAAAGTTCTCTGATGAATAAAGAGCTAAAAGTTCAGAGTCGCAATCAGCAGTCCCAAATTCTCTTCTGCCACCTCTGAGAAATTTTTCCTAATTTAATTTTTAATATATCATAAGCTCGGCAACTTGCGACCAATTTAAATCAGTAAATCCTCAGCGAAATGACCACAGCAATTGAAGCCAAAAAAGAAACAAAGAGAAGAAAATAATTCTTATCGTTTTTACGTTCGTACGATCAGTAAAGTTCATTTACTAGCCAATTTCTTGTTTCTTTACTTATCGTAATTATTTCGACGTTGAGAAATCGTACGAGGGCAGAATTTCTTCTCGCTCTAGCTCGGTCATGATAGCGTTCAGAACGAGGGGGTGCCTACTTTGGGCAATGGGAGGCGATATATTTTCAAGAATAGCAGATAACCTGCTTCGAAATGTAGAACACCCTGGGAGAGGAACAAAGAGAAGGCACAACGTAAAACTCGATGAAGTTTTCAAGTATACCCACTTGGATTTACGAGGGTACCGGCTACGAGAACGAGGTAAAACATGAAGCTTATTCGGAGAGAACATGATCTAAAATCGGGGGTGTCGTTCGGTCGGAGATAAAATTAAAAGGGAAGAAATCAGAGAGCGCAATCATCTACGTGGCCGTTTCGGAGTGACGTTACTCTGATTAACTACGTGACGCGCACTTGCCATCGAAATTCCAGAGTTAATTAGGCCACCGACTCTCGTACATAACCTTCTCGTCTCACTTATCGCTCCCTTACTTCAGATTTATCCCCGTATTTGCCTCTCGCTGTCGAATTATTCTGAATTAGTGAAATAATCTCGAACGAGGCGTTTTATAATTATGCCAGTATTTACGACGGTGATTTAATGCTTGCAATTTTTTCAATTAGACCATTTTCATAATTACTGGAACAATTAATCCGCGTCGGATATTATTTTCCCGAATATTAATTCAATCCACCCCAAAATCTTTCCAAGACGAAGGAATTACTTCAACGTTTCGTGCAATATGCGGTACTTTCTTGTCCTACGAGAAATAAGACCGGAAACTATGTTACGGTTAAAGTAATCGTATTTTACGGCACGTGCAATAAAATGGTCATTATAATGAAACGACATTCAAGACCGCGAGATCAAAGGACTAAAAGTTCTAAGGGATTAGAGGCAGCACGGCTAACAAAATACGTCTCAAACAAGTACCCTGTGCGGCTTTTCTAAAGTAAGATTGCGGCATCCACTTCGCCGCTTATTTCTGCCGCCGCGGTGCAGAAAATTGCCGGCGGGTTGCACAAGGTCCTACGACGATTAGATTCGCGATGAAAAGAGATCCTTAGGTATTACGATCTACCTGTCTCTCTCTCTCCTTCTCTTTCTTCGTCTCCCTCTCTCTCATTCTCTCTCCTCATCTCTGTCGAAAACGATCGCAGTTAAGCGAGAAATTTCGTCGATCGTTCGACTTATCTTTAGCTAGAGCATTCTCTCGAACGTCAACGTCGGATCATTACGGGAAGCAAAAAAAGTTAAAAGTCGAGAAAAAAAAGAAAGTCGAGCGAGGTACGCTAGAAGCGAAGCTGGCATGTGCGCGTTTATTTCACCAGTATTAAATGCACTTGAGATATTTGCTCGGTGCATAAGAAGCATAAATAAAACTTTCTCCTTATGAATGACTCGAAACAGTCTGTACGAAATTCAGACATAACGTTCTTATATAACAACAATACAATATCCTTATCATCCCTCACGTAATACTCTTATTTAATGCTCTTAAAAAAAACCTCGATAAAATATCGCAGAAAGAAAAGGAACAAAGCGAAAAAGAGATCGGAAATTGCACGAAAAATCCACTGACCTTAGAACCACTGTGGAAACACGTCGGGGGACGAAAGTTCGTTCCTCGTCGAATTACAGTTTCACCATCTTAGCGAGATAGCTTTGGGTTAACCGGGTATCGAGAAATCGGTTTTCACGAGGACAGCCACACTCGCGACAGGGAGCACGTGGGTAACGAAGCGTAAGAGTATATCGCGCCGTTTAAAGCACCGGATGTTCCTAGCGACAACGACGTCGCTAGACTGACGAGACGTCGCGACGCCTTCAACTGCGCTTGCGTGCTTTTGCCTGTTGCGAAAACGTACTTCCAATTTTTTTCTCCGTTTTAACATGAAAATAAAATAAACCCGCGGTTAAAAAAGTAAGGAGGAAGAAGAATGCGCGATAGCATAATGTCATTCCATTTGTACCGGTAAAAGTCTTCGTTACGTCGCTCCTGTTATGATTTGCAAAAGGTATGTCTAACTACTGTGAACGTATGCAGACATGATAAATTAATTTCACTCCTGATTGCGTAATACGGGCGAAATCGTAATTTATTATGGCGCTAGTTCCATGAAATACCGTACAGTTTACGAGTTCTATTAACAGCCGTTGTATTACTAGACACGCCGCTGATAAATGATCCATTAATTGCGGAGATTCGTTTCACGTAACCGAATATCTTTACGATTCATCGCTTTATTGGCAGTAAGGATACGATGCATTCAATGAGCGTGAAATTATGCGCGAAAATAAGTTTGTGCGATAATATCGCGGGAGCTCGTGTGCATGGTAACGAGTGTACTAGTTTAAGTTCTTTTGCAAGGTATTGTACGCGACGATATCGATTGCGCATAGAACATACATTTTAATAATTGGTATACGCCGTGTGCAGTTAATTATACGATAATATTGCACCGGAACATTATATGGGCACTTTGTGTTGGTAAGAACGTATCCAGTTAATTGGAAAGCATGTACCTGTAAAACCGTGCCTTTATTCGAAACAGATTAAATAACGTTTTGGAGTGTTTAACGGCAATATGACAATATCTGGAACGTGTCAAGTTGGTTCGATAATTAATCGAATAACCGTGAAAGTCGACCATATTGCAGAACGCGATTACAATATAACACGGTATTCCGGAAGAATTCTGATCGTTCTTCATTAAAAAGCGACGATACCTAACAAGGTCAAACGACCCGTGGGAAGAAAAAGATGACATGGAGTGAGAGACAAATTCATAATTTAATATTTAATACCAATTCCCTGTCGGATATTCTCGAGGGAGAAGCTTCGGATGGAAAATAATGAGCTTTCGTTCTACCTTCGTGAAAGTATGATACATTCAGCGAGGGATATTTAAGAAAGAATTTTCCAAATTATAGGGTAAACTACGATAAAAACATTAACCCGTATATTTTCCTCGATCCCTTGCAACCATTAATAAATATAGTACTAAATCTACTACTATTTATTCGGGCTACCACAATAAACAATTCTTCTTTCTGCAAACTGATACCGTCACTAAGCAGATCTTCTCGAAGTTCATTATAAATGTTTATCCTGCAGTATCAGCAGCCATGAAACTTCATGGTATACCAACTACAATTTTCTTTCCACTCGGCACAAATTTCAATTTCCACCCAACAAGATATCCCATAAAAATCTACTTCGCCGCATCTGCAACTACATCCACCAAGCATCCATCACTTTTCAACCGCATCCACAACAACACTCTAGGGAAATCGGAGTAACAAAACGGCACATTAATAATTTAATATTTATTTTGCGTTACGCTAAGGCAAAAGTGTAAAAAAATATAATCATTATATACAAAAATACGAGTGTAGACAAAGATCAACGACAACGCCAATGAGCCTCGTCAGTGATGTAAGCCAAAGCTGGACAGTTCGTGTCCGCCATAGCCGCCACCGCCGAAACCTCCTCCATGTCCACCGTATCCACCGCCTCCGAAACCGCCGCCGCCGCCGAAACCTCCACCGCCTCCGGAACTACCACCATGGATCAGTACAGGGTACGATTCCTTCACGAGGACCGGGACCTTGACTGGGTAAGGCACCTCCTTTTCGATCGTAACTGGTATCTTTACTGGCACGCTGACCGGGTAAGGGACCTTCACGGGCACGCTATAGGGCACTTTAACCGGCACTGGAACCGGTTTCTCCACCGGTACTGGGATTTGCTTCTCTACCGGGACTGGGTAAGGTTTAGGGATATGCACCGGAACGGGACGGTCAACGGGGACATGGACAGGGACATGAACTGGGACAGGAATATTTCTTTCGACCGTGTAAGGCTGTGGCACGCGAACTTGATTCTCGCGATGGATCGTGATGCCGGTGATACGACCACCATCACCTCCGCCGCCTCCACCGCCACCACCACCTCCTCCGAGACCTCCGCCGAATCCTCCTCCGAGTCCTCCTCCGAGTCCACCTCCGTAACCGCCTCCGAGTCCTCCGTGTCCGCCTAAACCTCCGCCGAAGCCTCCTCCATGGCCTCCGAATCCACCGCCGAGATCGAAGCCTCCTCCACCGTGTCCAAGACTCAGTTCGAGTCCTCTTTTACTCTTGTCCGAGGTGTCGGCGGCTGCTTTGACATTGGACTCTTTTGCCTCCTTGGCGAGGGACGCTGTCGCCACGAGGGCGAGTATTATAAGTTTCTGAAGGTGTAAACGTAGTTTGTGTTATAGTTGCTTGTTTCTTGTACAGTGTAGGTTACTTTGAATAATGATTACGCGTCTTCGTTTGATCCAACTTTGACAAAATTTGAAGTCGATCTGGAGAACGTGGAGAACGCGGTACCGAGGAAACATTAGACCGATACCCGCCCGAGGGTAAATTTAATTCCTCCCATATATCTAATTTACAATATTTCCCTGTTTCGAGACAAATATCATTTCAAGATTCTAAGTTACCGTGCAAAATCCCGCCCAATTTTGTCAAAAAATCCCAATACCCATCCGATTCCCGTACGAAAACGTTCTCCAACCCGTTACATAATCTATTAGCCTGCAATTCCGCCAAAAAGTGCCCCGATTTATCGGAGCTGCCTCCGTATCGAGGACCGAGAGCTCACCTGCGGAGTGCTCATGGTATCCTTCGAAGGTGCACACTGAAGTTACATCGCGCCAATCACCGGCATATATACCGTCACTTTCGCCGTGGCCAGTGGCCCACTCCCCGGAAAATCCTACTCGTCCGGCGGCGTTAAGGTGGACCGATTGTGTTACCACGGCGTGCAAAGTCGCTCGGCGTTAAGCCATTTTCCCACGGGCTACCGAGTGCCTGCTTGATTACTACCGGATCCCCGGATATCTGCCGCACGCGTAACCCCTCCGTATATTCCGACGGCTTCCAATCGCTTTCTGTCCGCTCACTCGACGAGGAGGAGCCTGCAATTTAGCACGTGCAATAATCGCTAACCGGCTAAGTCCTCCTCTCCCATGCTTTCTTTCTTTCACTTCGGAAGGAGCGCCTCAACGTAACCTGGCGCGCTCTTGATTCAGACGTTTCTTCGCTCCCGCAAGAAAAAAACCTCTACCGGACGTAACTCCGATCGGGATACACAGATACTCTTATGCAACGTTTCTCCTGGACTTTTGTTCTTTATTTTTCGTCTCTACCACGAGCTGGAAATTTTCAATTATACCGGAAAATGGACGGTGCGAGGCGTTCTTACGACGTTTGCAATTTCTCTGCAAGAAAGATCGTTACGCGACCGCACATTCGCCGATTAATATTTCGAGAACAAATCGAGACTGTGAACTTTAAGGATATAGATTATCCGGAGAAAGGATAACGAGTATAACGTAGCAATTACAAAGCAAAACGTTCGATCGAGGGGAGTTTCGATGGAGCGTATCAAAGCAAATGTTCGATAAACGATCGGTTCGTATGAATCCCCGATAATTTTCGATCTCTCATCGAGTATCATAAAACCATTGGCACATTGCGTGCAACGACACGATTGGCTTATTACGCGATCAAAAATTCCTCGGCGCAGGAAAGGTTTTTGGCGCTGCACGTAATTCTGGTGAAAATCGCCGGTAGCTCGTTATACCCCGGAGGGGAACGGAAGTTGTGCGAGTTTCTAGATATCGCGCTCGCTGGTAATTAATTACGATGCGGCTTCTTTTCGTGGACTTGCATCGACCAGGTAATTAAGTGGCAGGGCTTCTCGAAGCGAGCCGCGACAAGCGGCACCAAAAGGGATGCGACCGTCAAACTTTCTCCTCTTGTCTCCGACACGCACGCGCGCTTTGTAATTGACCGATTCCCGGCATCATGCTCGAACCTCGATTAATTAAAAGATAGACGGTCGTATTGTACGGAGGAAGTTGTTAGGTGTTACGGTAAGCGATAGTATTCTCACCGATTCGTCGTTCCCTCGAAACGAGACTGCACTTACGTTTCGTTGTACTTTTATCGATGTTTCTTGGCGCGTGTATTTTTTGTTTGCCTTTTTTTCCTTCTTTCCTTTTATTTTTATAGCACTCGTATACACGACAAATTCGTCGTTATTGCGTACTTTATCGTAGGATCGCACGTAAAGGTATATAACATTAAAAGATACATTTAAGTTACTTTCGAGCAACAGGTGATTTATCCCTTGCGAAATATTGCAACCTGGCGCGACGTGAAAGTTTTAAGTATTGATTTTAGAGATCAGCACCCTGTTACGTGATATATTGTCGTGAATAAATAACCGGCATTTTAGCGAATTAGTAATTAAGATAAATCAGCATCCGGATTAAGACACCGATGCCGGATAAATTCATGATGATACATCACCCGTTGAGAATTATAAAATGAAAGGTGTTATTGATACTGTCGATAATTCTATACGTTAATAATAAATAAGGAAGCCTCTCGGACACGGTGCAAATGACTATCGACAGAGTGTATTATAAATATTCCTTGCATTAAGATTACTTTCATAATCTCTTTATAGATACTTTGACATTAAACGTGACTCTCACTTCTCTCGCCATTATCGATGATTTACTTATACTCGCGAAATTAATGCGGGCCAATTACAACGGGAACCGCTTTCGTTACGGATATCGAAATTTCCTCGCGATATTTAACACTCCAATTGCGCAAAATCATCGTGACGTCCACTTCGAATTTTTTTTCTAATCTTTTTAGCTTAACTGCAACGGTTACTTTACATAGAACTTACTAGTTTAGGTAAGAGGCAATGATGTACGTATGCATACAAAAGTTTATCAGATGTGTCGGAGCATTTGAAATAACACACGTTAATTGAGATCCCCATTATTTAACTTCGTATCCAGAACCTTCTTTGTTCCGATTTATTCCTCAAAAAATCTAAAACTACAAAGCCGAAGAAAATTCTAAAAACTTATCAATTGATCGAGATTCGTCAAAGTTTCGAAGCATGTGCAAGAAATGCATCTCTCGAGGGTCTGTCGTTGCAGAATCCGAAGAATTTCTCGCACAGAATCGTACGTTTACTTTGCAATATTATGCGAAAGAGCAGAAGCCTTTACGGCGAAGGAAAAATCCGAGATTTGAGGAGAGAGCGCGAAAGCGAAGAAGGCAGAGAAACGAGAGAAGTCAATCCCTTTTGGCCCTTATAGAAGCTTCTCGGTGAGGAGAGCGAGAATTATGTTTGCTCTGGAAGGGGTGAAAGGGTACGATGAGGCGAAACGGAAAAGGTAAAGGGCGCAACTAGAAAACGGCTTGATAAACACCTTGAGCGAGAACATCCATCCATATATTCATGAAAGCCGCAGTCTGGCCGACTGCGGAGCCTTTCCCATTATTGCATAAGGTTACGTTTGCAGTCGGTGAAGCAGAAATGCAGACTTTGCGAAAATTTCCCTCCCATCGTCCGTCTGGTTCGTTCGTCAACTATCACGATAATTTTCAGATTTTCGTGATCCTATGCTTCCGAGTTTGCTGGGTGTTAAATAAAGTCGAAAGATTTTCCTGCATTCGAAAGAATTCCGACGTTTATTGCTGAGCAAGAAATAAAAATCCTGACGGTGAGCAAACTAAAGGAACCTTTCGAATTTTCGCGAAGAATTTACATCTACACGTATGTAACCTCGAATGCTACTATTTCATAGACGGTAGAACTATCTTGTAGAACTACCTCCGATTTGAAAGTAAGGAGAAAAAGAAATTGAAGAATAATTGGAAGGAAGAATTAGAAACTTTACAGACGTACGAGCTTAAGTCATTAATTAAGCGGGGCTGATATTTTAAATAATTGCCATGTGAAATCGTAATGAGGAGTGTAACTACGATCTCAGTAACGTTTGCTGCTGCTGGAAGCATTACAATGTGTAAACATTTATATAATTCTGGCATTATAAATGCCTACAGATTGGTAGAAAGTGAACCAAGTATAGACGTTCGTCTATAAATATGGTAAAAGTATCATATCGAATACATCCCACAAGTAACACGATATGAAATATTTCACGATGGTTTCCTCGTACGTAATCTTACGAAGTCATTCGAAAATGAAATAAAATCGAACACGATACACCGTGCCGATAGATTTAACTTCAAACTCCTCATTTGCTTCCTGTTAGGATACCCCGTGTCGGAAGACTTTCGAACAAATAACATTGTAATTAAAATCTCACCGGTCTCGTGAACGCAATTAAGAACGTAACCATATCTACCTATATTATAGGCTCGTACATTCGACACAGTAAATTAACGAAAAAAAAGAAGGAAATAAAATAAGAAGAACCAAAAGAAAGCGAAACGCGTCGAAGCTACGCTCGAAGCGTAAAAAGACAGAGGCAATAAATATCTCCAATGTATTTTAATTAATGTATATTTTATACCGGCGACGATAAGCTGCGAAGCCAAAAATAGGACGAATCTGAATTTCGTGGACAGAGAGGACGGTCGTTCCTCTGTGAAAATTAGCCATCGCGGCAACGACGTTTGTCATCAGCTTCAAATTCAGAGAATGAAACTGCCCTGCCCGCGAATTAATGGATTCCCGTCATGGAGATTTGCGCAATTCCCAGTCGCAAGAGAGCGACGCGTCGTCTAATTAATGCGCATCGCTTACGTTTCCCGATATCAATAATTTTTTATTTTGCTCTCCCGTTCACCAAGATATCGCAACGACGACAGGCGATACATTCGCCTCGTACTTTCGTCTCGAGCTAATCGCTCCCACCTTCTCGTGTGCAGCGCGAAAGGAGCGAAAATCCTTATCGACAGGCAACGAAATTGCATCGGGCATCTGCTCCCTGGTTGGATGCAATCCCGCGGATCCCGAAAATCGCTATAAATTCATCGAAAACAGTTTAATCCCTTTCCGCAGGTCGGCCGATAGAAACAATCAATAAATATGATTCTCACACTTTTCATCCACGCCGATCGAACTCGATCGAACTCAATCGAAGCCTGTCCGCCCTGTCGAAACTGGTCCGCGTAGCTGGCTACGAGTCAAATCAATATTTTCAGATTCAAATATGGAGATTCAAATTCAGATATATGGAAATTTATTCCTGCCGATAAGCCTGATAAACCATGGATACGCGGGATATTCTAATGCCCTCCAACAGGCGAGATCGAAGTACAAAGTCATTCCGAGATTAACTGCTCCCGTGGGAGCTTCGAGTGATAACCAAAAATCGTTGGACCCCATAAACTCGAGGCGATCGCGAATCGGCCACGAATTGTGCACGTTTTTGAAATACGGAAAATGTTAACTGCATGTGAAAATTCAATCTACCCTTATCTCGTGTAATAGGATGTAGGTCATTTTAATTTTCCCCGTGTCTCGTCATTAAAAATAAACGGCAATTACGTTCGCGGAGATAGCTTTTCCGAGCGGGAGAATTAAATATTTAACTGAATATAACGTAAAGACAAAAATAACGTTTGTCGGTCAGAGTCGAAAATTTCCAGGGTGAATTCTATATCCTGAAGACATATACGTTGATCTTAATCTCACGAAAGAGAACATGCGACATCGTAGGAAGAAGCTACGAAGGTACTTCGTAACCTTCGCACCTCAGGGAACGGTCGGTGCTTCCTAATAGTTTGCTTCTCCCTTTAATTAAGCTCTTAATATTAATGAAGTTCTCCGGTACGCCAGTACAGAGATGTAGGAACGCATTGTGAGCAGTAATCCGATTAAAAAGAGACATTCGAGCTAAATCCGTATTAGTAGCTACCCGTTTCCACGAACGGTTCCTCCCGTAATTGAAAATTTCGCTGCTCAAGAGGTGCAGTAAGTAACGAACAAATTGGGACTCTATCGACGCATAATTCCTATAAGCTGAAGTGACTTGAAACGCGATAACACAGCTGTGGAATATACGTGAGATTTTAACCGTGAAAATTTCACTCCTGAGAGACTTTATTCTCTCGGTGTTTCAAATCTTCAAGAAAGATCGAAAGCAATGAAAATGGCTGAAAGAACGGCGCGCGTTGGCGCCGATAGAAGAAAAAAAGACTCGAAAGCTTCCATTTATTCTTGAAATTCGAGAGAACATTGAAAGTACGAGCATTACAGAAGAAATTAAAGCCAACACGGGCCAGCTTGCAAAATGTCGGCGGACAAAAGCAAGAGGAGAAAAGCGTCGTCCATGACGTCGTTGTCTTCCTTTCCTTCTCTCAACTTCCTACTCGGCAACAATTTCATCGGCACGCTCGAGTTGCCCGGCGGACAGACCGTTGCGTCCCCTATAAAAGCGAGGGTAGACCATCGAGGGACCAGTGTGCTCACTGTCGACCAACATGAACAGCACCGGGAAGCTGAAAGTGAGTAGCTCCAGTAAGACGGCCACTTAAATTCTCCCGCTTCTCGAGATACCCACGAGATACACCCGAACCAAACTCGCACGACCGGTGCACCTTTACTTCCTGTTAATATTTCACCTATATTCTATACTTTCGACCGACACTTACGTCGAAAGCCCTCGACTACGATCCATCGTTCCTCTCCGATCAATGATCCTTCAAGAAACTTGTTCCAAATTACCATCGAAATGAGCTAATTTACAACCATCTCTTTCAATTGTCCTATCCATATTATATAAATTCACAAGGTTCAAGGATAACGTTGGTCAAGAGCCAAACCAATATCAGCGGCAATAACAAGAATTTTCTCACTTCAGATCGTACTCCTCTGCGGGCTTGTACTCTCGGTCGTGGCCGAAGAGGCGAAGAGCAATGCGGAATCCAAAGTCGCAGGAAAAGAAGAGAAATCTAAACGCGGCTTGGAGCTGAGCCTCGGTGATCACGGTGGATTCGGCGGAGGCTTATCCGGTGGAGGCCTATCCGGCGGTCACGGTTTCGGAGGTGGTTACGGCGGTGGTTACGGCGGTGGTTTCGGAGGCGGTTTTGGCGGAGGTTTAGGCGGCGGATCAGAAATATCGGAAGATCACATCAAGGCAGTCACCATTACGAAAACTGTCCACGTGCCGGAACCGTATCCAGTGCATGTCGACAAGCACGTTCCTTACCCCGTCAAAGTACCGGTTAAGGTGCCAGTCGATCGACCAGTTCCGATCCATGTGCCTCAACCATACCCGGTAACCGTCGAGAAGCACGTGCCCTATCCGGTTGAGAAGCCAGTACCTTACCCCGTCAAGGTCCCCGTCAACGTCCCCGTAAAGGTGCCTTACCCGGTCAAGGTGCCCATCAAGGTGCCCGTCACGGTTTCCAAGCCCGTACCCTATCCTGTAAAAGTGCCGGTCGTCGTGAAAGAAGCTGTACCGATCATCGTTAAAGGACACGAAGGAGGATACGGAGGTGGTGACTTCGGAGGTGGAGGCTTCGGAGGCGGATACGGCGGTGGCGGATACGGCGGTGGCGGATACGGCGGTGGCGGCTTCGGCGGACACAGTATCGGCTTCGAGAGTTTCGGACATCACTGAGCCAGAGACTTATCCTCGAGGAGGACTTGGAGTCTTTGACCTTCCGTGTCTCGTTAAACGATCTCACGAGACAAGACGGCTGGTTCACGAGGCCGGTCTTTCGGTCTCGGCAAAGTCCCGACTTTCCGAGCGTGAAAGATCGTCCGACGAGGGAGCACCGCGTCGTTTTCTTTTTCGTAGACGTCAGTCAAATGCACCAATATTGTATTCATCGCGATCCCGCCCTCGTATTGTATTATAATTCCTCTTTGTAAATGAATAAAGCGATATTTTTTTATACGTAACCGATCGATCACGTAATCCTCGGGAGACTCGGGATATATTATCGAGGGGAGGAGAACCGCGTTGCCGGTTACGCGATCGCGAGGAATCACGGCGGAACTTTCACCGATTAATGTTACAAACGTTGCGTTATGAGATACACCTGTTTCACCGT
Organism: Cerceris ruficornis; assembly: GCA_963989415.1. Classification (NCBI taxonomy): domain Eukaryota; kingdom Metazoa; phylum Arthropoda; class Insecta; order Hymenoptera; family Crabronidae; genus Cerceris; species Cerceris ruficornis. Next base: position 20,817,690 of record OZ022521.1, on the reverse strand, counting down.
AACTCAAGTGTTGCGAGGAGGAGAGAAACGGGTATCGGTCGTAGGGTCGTTAAAGTAAATGACCACGCGTTAAAACCGCGAATCGACGAGGAAACGAAAAAAAAAAAAAATTACAAATGTCAGAGTACGTGAAAAGCTACGGTGTAATGACCACTGTGACACTCGGACGTATCCGCCGTTCTCCCTGAGATATTTCGACATATCCCTTACGTTCTACAAAAGGTACGATGCACTTAGATGCATCCTTGGAAAAGTGCTATTGCGTCAGGAACGTCGTCGTTAACGAACATATTATTAAGCAACGCTTCGAGTCACTTTAACGTCGCCGGTGCTCGAAGCAAGGTCCTCTTTCTTGATCCATCGAAATTTTCCCTCGCGCATTCTAAAAGTGCGCGTGCAATCGCAAATATTTTACAGACTGCGTAACCGGAAATAAGGAAAAAAAAGATTGCGCCGTGGAATTCGTTCCAGCAACGTCGAACGGTGCGCAAGTAAGTATCAGACGGTACTTTGCGTTCCTTTTAAAGCTAGTGTCATAATTCTCCATAATCGAGGGCCGATCGTCACGTTTCACCGTACCCTGAGCTCATTTCCGCGTTCAAACTACATTCTCTCCGTTGGAGTATATATGGATCTGATATAACCAGAAATTGAAAGTAAATCCGATGTGTAGCGATTTTAAAATTGAAGGAAATGGGCACCAGAGGCGCGCAGAGTATGCTCATATTCGCTAATTTCTCCGTTTTTCTACGATTTAATCGAAACTTCCTTAAAGACGAAGGATCGTGACCCACAATGATTTGCTACTATCGATGATCGCTCAGGGCGAGTTCACGGTCCGTCGACCTTGTCCGACGATCAAGGGAAACTGCATGGATGCGGCACAATAACGCTTCCCGTCGGCATGTATTGATCACTCTAAATTATATTTGATATCATATTCACCACTGTAAATTATACACCGGCTCGCAAAACGAGTTGCAAATTATCGTAACCCGAGAGTACCATTTTCACGCCGACGGTCGTTTCATTTTAATTCGTTGTATAAATAAGCGATAAACCGAGTTCGATTTGAACTTGCAGTTTGCGAGATATTCGGTGTTATCAAGGTTGATAAGATAGAGAATTAGGTGTTAAATGTCCCCTAATAGGAATTGCATCATAGATGAAGTTCTCGTTACAATTAATCCGTCGAAGTTGAAAGACTTTGTCCAAGAAATTAGATTTTCGTCGCGATAGTCCTCCGCGTGGAGAAAGCGAACTGCATTTTATATTCTTAAACAGGCAGTTTATAATCGACGATAGTACCGAGGTTCGTTAGTGTCTAATACCTTCCAGGTCGTTAAAAAATAATAACCATTAGGTAGGTTTATCTCCTCGGGTCCAGGCGAGTTTTAAAAGCGTGCTAACCGATGCTTTCGCGCGCACCAAGACACGTAGGAGCCCGGTTAGCAATCCCGTTATTTAACGTGCTGCGAGGCGGGTAATCATATTTAATAGCATAGGAAGTTCGCGTAAGAAGGAGAAAGATTTCTTCGATTAGTCGAAGTCCAGCGTAGACGCTACTGTCTAATAATGATGATGCAAATATGACATTAATTAGCGCTTCTTCCAACGCAGTGTCAAACATCTTAAGCGCATAAGAAGAATTGTACCTTGGATAAATATTTCTGCATGTTGTTCTCGTCGGAGTATTCCATTTGTATGCTAAATCACTTGCAATTTGAATACAACGAAGGTGCAAATATGATAGATAGGACAGGAATATGAGATATCAAGATAATATTCACAGTTCTGACTATAATTGCGAGTCATCTATTATAATGACTAAAACACTGTCAGATTAATATCAATTTTGCATTTTGCTAATTAAACGGAAAGAAGATTTCAATGATACAAAGCGAATAACACACGACGAGAAATCCATCGTTCTATTTCAAACTAAACGCGTCCGAGGAAGTTCTATACGCAAAGTAGTCCGAATCTTTTTCGTTTTTCAATTCGGCCAATCGTGACTTGGCACTTGCATCGATCTCTATTGTTGTCCCTTGGCGAGAAATTCGAAGGAGGCGAATAAAGAGGGTCTCGCCACGTCCAAGCAACTTTTTATCTCGACACATGGAAACGAGCGTCACGTTATCAGTCTGCCGCTATGCGCATCGATCCTCGAGTGATATTATCCTGAAATCGGCACATCTCGTTACTTCCGCTATTTCCTTCATTTTGCCAGTGCTCTCTTTTCGAGCTTTTGCAATCTGCCTGCTTTTTTTATTGTTTGATTTACGCTCTCGAAAGTACCATTAACGTTCGCGAACGAAACTCCTCGCTGCGGACCATGAGGAGAACAAGGACAAAAATTTTATGGCCACGCTGCTGCAAAAAGTTACGTTGACATAAACTTATTTTTTTTTGCCGTAAATTCATATTCAATCGCCAAAATAAAGTACACGGTTCAGTAAACTTGGACACTTTTCGTCGTGCGAACAGAATAAATTACGTACTTTGTATTATATATCCGGTGTTACACCTAATATTTGAACATTTTAATTATCAGTCTACCGACAATTCATTGGAGAGATCACAGCGAAAAGAAAAAACGAATGAACAGAACCGAGTGAGTTTAATATCAGTGAGCGAAAAAAAATGCTTTATTGCTGAAACGATTCTTGCCGCTCGAGACAGAAAAGTCTGGAGAACGGTGCTATTATGTTGATTACTATTATCGAACGACGTAAGCATTACCTAAGAATGGCGAGCAAAAATCGAAAGAATGGTACTCGCAATAAACTCTCCTGCAATTTCTTCCGCTCATGAATGAACAGGCGGACATTGTTCTATATAAAATTCTTCATTGTGTAGATGATAAATGTAAACTTTTTTGAACAATCCTTTTTACACTCAAGATAGCTAAATAATAATAATTCAATACGATACGTGTACCTGCTAATGCATACCACGTATTTATATAATGGAAATTCGGGATACAACGATCAATTTCAAATTCTCCAATTCCAAATTGTTAAAAATGTTTGCACACCGGCCATAATAAAATAAATTATAACATAATTTGCATAAGAAAAGTGCATAGAAAACATTCACTCTCAACATAACAAAGTAATAATAACGCAATATGATATGTGTAATTTTATACACGTATAAATAAAATGGTGCTTTAACGGAAGAATTTTCAAACTCTGCATTTACCAAATTCATTTCCTATCTTCTTATTAAAATCTCACCGTCGAAACCAGCCCTATTTTCTTTTCTCTCTTCTCGCGAATCCGCAGAATCTGTGACACTCGAAGGTGGCACACGACACGTCGCGGCAACGTGAAAGGAGTGTAGAATCCTTCGTTCTACACGATCCGTCACGTACGTCGATGAACGAGCTTGTTTGCACGGGAAATGATCGTCGACGTTACGTTAATATTAGTACTGTCAACAGTAACGTGCTTCGAATTTGGGTGTCGCGTGTTAGATTTCACCCTTTGCGTCGAAACAATCGCGGGGGGTGCGACTTCTGGCACTTAGAAAATAAGATCTAAAGAGGCCTAATTAAAATAAAATTTCATCTTTCATCTTGTATCTTTCGGATTTAACACCTTGAATGCCACCTGTATTTCGCTAGTTTCATAATTTCTTGTGAAATCAATCTCTTTCTATTAAAGTCAGATCTTTATAGGATAGAAACTTTAAAGGTGAAAATAGTTATATACCCTGCGGTACTTCACTTCTCTAATAATGATATTTAAATGTTTAATCCATTAGCTAATCCGTGAATATTGCAATTTAAAAGTCAGAAAAAAATGGAGGTCAATAGCGCCGGTCACCGGTGAGCGTTATAGCATTCAATGAATTAACTGCTATGGTCAATTTTAAGTTTGTTCTTAATTACCGACGGTATGATATATTAAACGAGAATTCAGGAAAATCTCCTAGCGTTGATGGGGATTTGAAACTCGGACTCATTAACTGGGAATTCGAGCCTTTATCTTCCTACCAACTATAGTTTAAAAATGCTTTTATTACTGAATTTGCTAACTTTTGAGCGATTGTTATATACGATTTTCCTAATGAAATTTGCATTATTTTTGTTCCTCACGGTAATTAAGACATCGAGGATATTTCATAGAACCAATGAAAATGCTGTTTTAATAGTATACATGTTAATAGGGAGCCTCCTACTCTAATAAAAATTCAAAATGGCCTGGTAAATAAGGTGGAGAGAGCAAAAGGAAAACATCACCTTGTGTTAAACCATTTCGCAGTGTTACGCAATGTGAATTCGTGAAATCCTTAACAAGCCCGGTGCACGGTCGACGTGCACAAATTTATTGTTGTATTAACCGCCGGTATTGCAAGGTAGACTTGTAAATTTAACTTTCATCGGAAGTAGACCATCAAGAAATCCGCGTATTGCGCAACCGGCTGCAGAATCATGCTCGTTGAAATTCCAACCGAATCTCGTCAACAATCTGTCTCGCGTAATGTTGAGAGAGAGAGGGAGAGAGGGCTATTGACGTTCCTGCATCCCTTAACGTCTTACCATCCCTTCCCTTTGTATCTCTATTTGCATCGTCGTGGAAAAACTTTCAAAGTTCCTCGTCACCGGAACCGCCCATTGCGATCGAAAGTTCCCGTGCCAAGAGTATGGCGGATCTGAAAAATCCTCCCGGATGGTGTGCACCATGTCGTAATAGCCCACACGGTATTCAAACACACCATGATGCAGTAACTGAGATTACGCGCGTAGGAGCTCCATAAGAACACTTCCTCGCTCATACGGAATCACTTATGCATTACGATATGCACAGCTGCTCGGCCGTCTAGCCGCATTGACTTCCGCGTGGTTTCTTCGACGGCGAAATCGTACTGAATATCATTTTCCTTCGGGTATTTTTTGGTTGATGTTACGTGTACCTTTCGAAGTAACTTTGAACGTCTTTATGCACTTCGGTTGGATTATTGTAGTCCTTCTCTCAGTCGACTTTAAATTTAATGCCCTTGGGGGTGCTGGTGATATGTGTACGTAAATTACATCTTTACAGCTTAGAAATATTAAAGGAAAAATAGAAAACGAAAATAAAAAAAATAAAAAAAGGATTTAATATTATTAAATTCGTGAATATTAAAATTTCAATGTCATAAGATACAGTGAACTCTATGGCGTTGGTCCCCGGGGACCTCCACGGGGTTCAACGCGTTAACTAATGTAGAATCATATGGAAGACGTAGAAATGATTCTACTTTGCATTTTAGAACATTTTAGAAGTTTCATTAGTGTCTGTATTAAAACAATTGGTACACGTGCGCCCATAGGTTTTAATGTGGCCTTAATTGAAGTAAAAACACGTAAGAGAAGCGTAGGGGGTGATTCTACCTTGAAATTACCATTTAAAATGCTATGGAATCTTTAACTTTAACAAAATTAGTGTACCTACACGTGCGAAACAGCGGTGTCAGAAATATTCAGCACGCTAAGCGAATAATTGGAGTGTTATTACTCGCTTTAATTGCCCAGAAATAATGCTACACAATAAACTCAACGAAGATCATTACTATCGGCATGCAAAGGAATGGTTACACAGTGAAAACAACTGTTCGACTATTAAATGGATATTACGTAAGTGAAATGCCCGCGTTTCCTGTCTGACTCCCGTAGAATTAGGAAGTGTATTGCACCGAAAAAATGTAGAACGTATGTTATGTTCGGTCGACAAATAAACGAAATCGCATAATGGTAGGAAACTTTCCCCCAAGTATCGAGCGATAAAGATCTAGGAAAGGAAAGTAGAGAAGGCAATGATCGTGCCGTCGAATTCTTTGGTACGTGGGCTATTGCATCGTGTTTTGCCGATCGAATAACATAGAGTTCTGTGACCGCGTAAACCATACATCGAGTATGTAATTTTGATTTCTATTTGATCGAATCGGTTGTTACCATTGGCAAAATGCGTTTGATCTTTACCATTCGCTGCCATTCGTGTCGCTCAGGAAACAAAAGTCTGCGGTGTTGTAATAGAATCGTATTATTTAATAGCGATGGAAAAAAATGATAATAAAATGCACGAAGAATAATCGGTTCCAACGAGTGATTTCTCGAATTCGTTGTAGCCTTTACGAAAATGTTATAGAGATTTATAGCACGCGTTATCGCTGAATCTCGCGATACGGACGGTGAGCATTATTTTTTTACGTTTTTTTCTTCTTCTAGTACGATTGGGAAACTTTAGAGTCATTCCGGTTTTAAAGGAAGACTTGCCATTTATTCTTGCCAATTGCCATTCAGTTTCGAGAAATGTAACGGCAAAGAGGAAATTATGTTGTTCAATTGCTCCGCCGTGTCACAAAATTAAGCTGAGTATACGAGAATTTCGCAAGTCCTATGCATTTTCATAAGGTGAATTTATTAATATTTTCGTAACTTGTCTATGAATTCCCATGTTTCGTCCGTGGTGAAATTACGAAAGTAATATATGGTTTTGGGGCATGGAAACTTGTTTTATTTCTAACTTACACAAATTATCTATAATTTCTCATAAATTATTTAAACTCCTCGAAAGTCGCGTCGAATTTTTTAGATTACTGCAAAATGTATTTATTACTTTAATATTAACGTTTGTAAACGGCATCCGCAATAAATATTATTATGTTTGTGTATACATTGTACTTTGAACAAATCGATTTATTTCGATTCAATTAATTCTTATTGTGTGTGAAAAGATGTTGCGCGAAAACCTGCGCAAGATTTCATATTCTTAATAGAGCTGATTCGTTTGAATTAAGTACGAAAGTACCGAGAATTATCGACTATAAAGCGATAAAAGGGTGTATATTATGTACACAAAGCAGCAAAAGTAATTTAAAAGCTATTTATCCCTGCAATATGTGTAAAAATTGCTTTTAATACTATAGTACTATGTACAGAAACATATATTATTAACATATACTGAAATTTCTTTGAATCAGAATTTCAAAATACAGCATCGCGGGTTCTTTTTTTTAATTTAGGCACTTACCATATTAAAAATGTTCCGAGATCATACAAATTTCGTTGCAAAGTGATTGCACTTTTGAAATTCTGTTTCAGATAGATTTCACTACATGTATTACACGTAATTCACGTGCTTCAAAGTAGTTGGAAGACAGCATTTAATATAGTACATCGCATTACTAATTTACGCCTGTAAATTTAAGTATGAAATAAATTATATCGAATATTTACATTTTGCGTGAAACGGATTTTGTTTCATTACTATCGACAGCTGTTTCATCTTCCTTTATATCCGACGAGGTAGTAACGTCCGAATTAACGCTTATATTAGTTTCTTTATCAAAATGGTCCGATTTAAAAGATTCGATATCTTCCTGACTTTTTGCATCTAATTTTACTACGTCGGCACATGAATCATCGGATATTTTTATACCTTGAGTAGCATTAATATCATTATCACTATTATTAGTATTAAGGTTCGCAGAGGCAGTGCACTTTAAAGCTAAATACTCGTTCACGGAACCCATAGGGTTGTACTCCAATTTATCGCCCGCAGCTTCGGTAGCAGGGGACGATGAAGGTGAATTTCCAGTTGGAGATTTACTGAGTTTCGAGAGTCTTTGACGTTCCCTCAAACGTTTTCGTATCTCCGATTGTATCTTGGACTCTTTTATAACACTTTGTACGTCGTCGGTCTGATAGTAACGACTGGCCCAAGTTTCCGATGCGTTTGGTTTTTGAAGTGAACACATAACACCTTGAGAAATGCATTGTTCACCTTTGGCTATTTGCTTCTTTTTAATTTTATCGTTGTCAATATTTTCCATGTCCTCCATATCGTCACCGTAATCATCTAAGTCAATTATTTCGTCAAAATCGGTAGACTTGTCCTCCTCTAGTGGTACTTTATTTCCTGTATTTTGTACCTTTGTATCGTTCTGTTCCGACAACGGAATGTCCTCTTTCACCTTGTTCTCCGACGAATTTTGAAGTTCACTATTATCTGATTTGACATTCTTTAGATTTTCGATAGGAGATTCGATTGGTAAACATTCGCCAGATTTTGTTTCAGTTTTATTATTTTGACTAGGATCGCAAGGTACTGATTTTGATAATTCCTCTTCAGGGTTGAGGCTCTTTGATTGCTGTTTTACGTGTGATTTTTTTTTCATTTTTCTTTTCTTTACATGAGTCTTTGTTGATGCAGGTTCAACAATATTACCGTCTACATTATTGCTGTGCGCTCGTTTTAAGATGTCATTATTACGCGTTTCCGACTTTTTACATGTATCCGCTATTTCTTGTGATTTTTTGTTTTTTTCTAGATTATCTTTAACACTAATATTCGGGAGATTTTTCGTTTGTTCATTTCCACCGGAGCCAACCTTTTTCATGGTTTCCATGGTACGTTCATTTTGTAATTTTTGATTTATACGTGCTCCGCTATGCGACTCTCCTTCGCTATCGCTCGATAATAACTCGATAGTTGGGGTTGGTTGAACAACTAGTACTACATCCTCGTCGTCCCCAGCGCTACCGCGTTGAGCACTAATAATTTTTTCTAACTGTCTTCGGCAGCTTTCTTTTTCCTTCAATTCATCTTGTGCAATTTTATTAACGTTATTTTCATTTACGGAATCGTTATTTGCTAATTTAGACGCGCTAGTAGTAGGTATTATGTCCTCCTCCTTTCGTATCAAAGCTCTTATTGCTCTTGCACGCATTTCTAATTCTAAAAGATCTAACAAACTATCTCCCTCTTTCTCTTTATTAGGCTCCTTTTCTTCTTCTTTTTTTACCTGTACATCCTTATGATTATTATAAGAACCTTTCTTTTGGCTAAATTTACTATCGTTTCTTTTATGAGTTTGGGATTTCCCTTTTAATTTAGCATTATCCTTTTTCGGTTTTATTTTACCAGACTGTGACCCCTCATCTTTTTTAGATGTTTCATCGTCAGTAAACCACTCTTCGGTATCTGAGATAATTTCCAAAGAAGGTCCTATTATTGGGAAAACAGTCTGTGTCATACTTATGTATTAGCTAAACTATTATGTAGTTTCCATACACAAACATTAATGCCCTACCTGAATCATCTGACTCGCTTGTATTTGAAGACTCTAACATGGTTTTACCATTTAAAATGCATAATATACGAGTCTTTGACATACCACTCAATTCGCTAGCACACCATTCCTCCAGTTCATCTAAATTGATTTTCTAAAATGAATAAGTACCAAGCACTAGAGTCATAATTCTTAGGACTGGAATAAGCCCATATTTAAAAGGCCTTTTTATAGATAAAAATTGCATAACTATATAAAAGGTTAATATCTTTTTCGAATGTTAAGAAGGAAATAATTCTTATACATCTGCTGTTTATGTTACCATGATCGATAAGTTCATAAACATCTATCATTAAATTGTAACAATAACTTGCCTTTAAAGTTTGCGGTAACATCATACGTATTTTTTCTGCTTTAACAGATTTAAAAAGTTGCCGTGCTAGCTCCCTACGATCTGAAAGGTACTCTTTAATAGATTTTAAGTCTCTCACATCAGTCTCTTCGTCGGATGACAAAGAGGAAGATGTTTCCGATGAAGTACTAAGTTCCTGCAATAATTTTTATTTGTTGTGTAACCAAGTGATGAAATAAATCCTAGTTACTTGAAAACTATCAATTACCTCGCTACTATTTGTAACCCTCTTTGACATTTTGAGTTTAATGAATAATTCGTATAAACTTCATAAAAACCTTTTATATAAATAATAACTGCATTCCGTTATGGCTGTAACTGTTTCCACATTTTAATTATTTTAATACTATGCATTCCACATGACCGGTAGTATTCTTACATCAGCTACAGTTATTGTAAACATGAACTATCAACAAAGGATAATAAGATATATGTAACTAACATTTTTTAAGGTTATGTTTTATCTTATCATACCACCACAACAATATCTTTACATTACGACACGAGCGACCCTGTAACTGATAGCGCAACTAAATTCACATTTGCTTTTTAATACTGTTAAGTTTGAAGAGGATAATTGCATTCCTACAATATTACCCACTATACAACTACTTTCAATTGGAGGTGATTGGAGGTTGAACCTTTAAAAATGAAACCCTATAGTTTCTATTGCACGTTGTTGCTACATTCAGACAATTTTAAAATATTACAAACACGATACACACGCATGTAGCGTTACTGAGTATAAGTGGACAAAATAATTTGCGATTTCTTTGAAAAGATGGCGAAAAAATTATGAATACAATACCAGCGAATACACCGACTATGATTTCATCAAAGCTGGAGTAGAAAGTACTAAAAAAAAGTTAATAACGGAAAGAATGAACAAAATGTTGTTGCTACTCCGAGAAATTTCAAAGTTACGGCATCTACCAACGTGACGGCAGACTGTGACGCAGAAACATTTGAATTCAAATGAAACTTATCATTTATCATGCATTTCATAATGTCGGTATTTCAGTCTCATGATCGCTGAACTCCGTAAGCTACCAGCTTAATCTGTCTTAAATTTATCTAGCGTAATAAATTTCATTGTATTCAAAAAAATATCTAAAATATATAGACCACAAAAAAATATTCTTTGATGCTTTAAATTTTGTTTTCTCATAGTATGTAAAATCGAAGGATAAGACAGAATAGCATTGGAATGGTAAAAATTTAATTCCATCCTTTAATGGAAAAAAAACTTCATAAATCGTCCAACCATGAATGAAAACATTCTGATCTAATTTATGCTCCTCCTTGTAAGATAAATACAAACAATGTACAGCTGTTTTCATATGCCGATAAAACAGAAAGGACATTTGGAATTAAATGTTTTCCATTATGCTACAAGTAATTAATAAATTTGGGACAATTGGTAGATTTACCATTATTTACTTTCCATAGATATTATGATATAAATATATGCATTTAAAATTAGACAATCACGTATCAATATTTTCTTATTTCGATTATTTTTTACAATGATGGTTGAAAATACGGAAATACGTAATGGATATTATTGCACATGTTTTTCTTCAGTCTAATATGAAGAAACAATAAAATGAGAAAGTTTCATTCACACTGAATAATCGTGAAAAGTGAATGTGACAGGTAACAGTGGCTATACTGACAGTTAATAGTGTCGCTATATAAAACGTACAAAACAGCTACCTGCTACTCGTGGCACGATATAACCTATTGTAATATTAATAAGTACTTGCCAATGCGATGACATTAACTGAATAAAACCGTTATTCTGTACATGATTTTACGAATAATTGTTCTATCTATACGTTTTGTGTTATCTGAATAATGCATATATTGCTTTTAAGCTACAATCGACTCATTAATGTACAATTGACAGATGACAGATAACCAAACCATCAGGTATAAAATATTTTTTTGTCCCATTCATGATGCTACTTGTATGTACACTTTCTATCAAACGTGGTACAATGCCATCAAAAGGTTTTCATCGAAAATAATAATTCCTTTACAGAATATGTGCAACACTTGAAATAGCTTATCGCATTTAATACAGATTAAGTTTTACATTTCCTACTGTGCAAAAATGTTGAATCGATTTAAATTAGCGTTACTGAATACTATAAGTGCAAGTGAACTAGGTTTACAATATCCCTCGCATATTGACAATGATACAGAATCAGATCATTGTAGTTCAGACTATGGCATAGAAGTAGAAAATAAGCCTTACAGTCGACCTAGTTTTTTGGGATTGACTGCAGAGGAAACGCAAGTAATTGAACACATATCATTGAATATTACAAGTTTATACAGAGCAATAGAAACTGGAAGAATGCAAAGTGATATTTAATTAATTAATAGGTCAGTGCTGATCATAAAGTGAGGCCGATAATAGTTCCAAGGGATTTAAGTCGTTTACCATGGTGTGCTGGTTATGCAGAATGCATAAATGCAGGAAAAAGTACATGGAACGAAGATCAAGCCTCTGCAATTGGAGGACATATCAAACTGTCGGATGTCAATGTTTTACTGCCTTACATTATGTTCTCTATGTTTGATGGACACGCTGGATATCAAGTTGCTCTTACAGCAAGACTACATCTGCACAACATCATACTTGTAAGAGAGTTTTTTAAGAAAGAGTACATTCTTACTGAATCACTATATGTTTGAAACTTATTTTTCATAGAAAAGATTACTAGCAATACCAGGCAATGTATTATTAAACGAAGATGAGGATGAACTTATAAAAGGAAGGGACTTGGTTGTCGGTGCTATTGAATTAGCTTATAGAGAAATGGATCAAATGGTAGAAGTTCAAGCTCAAGCTGGAGGTGGCGGTTGCACAGCAATCACCATTTTATTTCTTAACGGAAGATTGTATGCTGCTGGTGCTGGAGATTCCAGGTTAAAACTTTTATCATAATTATCATGAAGAGGAAGATTTTGGAAGATATTTTAATAAATTCTTCCATGAAAACAGGGCAATCATTGTACTAGGAGATGGCCAGCGTGCTCTAACAAGAGACCATACACCCGATTCAGAATCGCATCGTGTTAGAGCTTTAGGGTTTTTAAGAAGCAAGGAATTATTGAAAGGTCATTTCACTCCATTGGAATTTCGAAAAAGACCATTACAAACGGAATTAGGCTCTCTGGTTTTATATAGAGAACCCTATATGACAGGGTGGGCATACAAAGAATTAACTCATTCTGACCTAAAACCGCCTCTTATCTCCGGACATGGGAAAAGAGTGATTATTTTTTAATATAATTATAATCAAACTGATTATGATTAAACGATGAAATTGCAATTTTATGTAATTTTAACTTATAGAGTAGAGTAATGGGCACTATTGGAGTAACGAGAGGTTTTGGAGACCATGGTTTAAAAGCAACCAATACAGGAGTTAATATAAAACCATTTTTATCATCGCAGCCTGAAGTACAATCCATAAATCTAGAGAGTTGTAATTTAACTGAAAGGGATTGCATCATCATGGCTACTGACGGACTATGGGATGTTATATCTGATAAAGCAGCAGCGACTATACTTAGAAAAATACTTGCCCCTGATACTCCTTCATTAGAATACAGGTAAATTTTTCTAAAGAATAACAAGTTCGTATAACAAGATTAATATGACAAACTCGTTAACGTTACAGGCTTACAATGGGCGCCCAAGAATTAGTGCAGGCTGCACGAGGTAGATTAATTGGACGTGCTTGGGTGGGAAAGTCTGAAAATACTGAAGATGCAGACGAAGAGTTCGCCCCTATGGCTTCGGTCGACGACATAAGCGTATTGGTCGTACCTTTATATCCTTATTTATGCGAGCACAAGCAACAGTTAAAAAGTAGGCAACAAGAAAGGAGATATTCACTCGTGGGATCGGGAGAACTCTTCAAGGAGCAGCAAAATAAGTAGGAAACAAGGACGAGACTAGAAGGAGCTAATAGAAGAAGACGCTTGACACAGTGGATTCGCGGCGCAGCTGTATCGGATGAAACTGAGGGACCGGGTTTCGCATTTCGTCTAGGATGGCTAACCACGTGCCTCTGTTTATTTACACCTCAGACGCAATAGACTTTTTATACATATCACCGAGTGGTTTTGTATAATGTGTATTGAAAGTTACAGATTTTGAATAACTGCCGTGTAGAGTAAGATAATTCTGAAGAAATGAAGCTTGTGTTCACTAAGGATTGCTTAACAACAAATTAGAGGTTTGGGGTAGACAATCCACTGTGTCAGGGATTCTATTCTTGACAGTTCTTATTCTCTTTTATTCTACATTTCTTCGTTTTAAAGCTAATGCTTGAAGGAAGTACTCCCGATCCCACATTAATATGAACCAACAATACCAATTAATCATGTATGATTGCTTTCCCACTACTCTACTAATTAATAATATTTATATGTATTAAATCGTTCGATATATTTGATAGTTCTTTTTGTTCTGAGGTGATAATTTATTACGTATTCACAGGTTTTTGATTGCATATTTGAAAATTTCAGCTATTATTTGACATTCCAATCTTAGGTTTAACGTAGGGTAAATAATTTAACTTTAAACACTGTAAAATATCCAAAAGAACGATAAATCTCTTAATTTTGCAAGAGTGTGTACACTGCAATGTATAAATTATAAAAACACCGAGTAGATTGTAGGATAAAGAAATTTCTATAAATCTGATTCTGCTATAGATATAGGTATTGGGAAACGACACATATTGCATTTGTCATATATTAATTAACGTAAAATGATATCAAATTGAAAAAGTTAAGCATAAGTTGTTGATGCATCTTTGATCCACACGAGACCGTAAATAAAATTGTACATAAAAATTGTAATGCTTTATTTTTAGTACAAGGAAATTTGTTTTATCAGATCTTTTTATAATGATATTTTCATTCCAATATAATCATTGTAATTATAAATTTGAATAAACGTTTCATTCGGAAAGAATATCTGGTGGGTTGTTCAAGAGATTCTAAATCGTTCATACGGCTTGTCTATTTGAACAGCACAATGGCGGACAAGCCATAATGCGATTCTATATGACAAACGAACTTCTTACGGTAAGAGCAAAGTAAATTGAAATTACTTACATTTGCAGCAAGACGAACTCCAACAGTTCCAGCAGCATGGTTTTCATGTAATTCACTTGATTGCACTTTATAACAAATCACTGCAGTTTATTACAAGTTATTGCACTTTATAACAAATTAATGCACTACACGACACTTCGACGCGACAAACACTGATCGACGATCGCGAATGTTCGGTTTTAAATTTTACGTTCTGAGCATGCGCGGCATTGATTTCCAATTCAATTGAACGTTACTTCTCGTAGAAACGTATCGATCGATGAAAACCACAATTATCGATTAAGAAATGATTTTTCATAAAACTTTGAATGTACAAATATATTATTATTACAAATAGTAATAATTTGAATACTTCTAAGAGTATGGTTATTAATAATTGCAGTGTTGATAATTGACGTTGAATTCTAATGAAGCGTGACATGTCTTATGACTCGATTATTAGATGGCGCCATGAGTATTATAATCATGCACCTTGTTAGAATTATTTACCGTGAATGATAGTAATACATGATAATATGTTTCAATTATCCTATATCAAATCAGTATAAAAATAATCAACACTGAAATAAATGTTATTTAACAGTGAATGAAAACTAAAACAATGTATGTGATATAGTCGCTCCATTAGTAGCGTGAAATCTGCGAAAGAAATTTGAAATCTACGAGCGTTCAACCTATCCGTAGTTTATTTACGTTGCCAGAGAAAACATTTGGAGAATGATCGAGTCAATGTACGTGAAAGTTTTGCTACATTCGGACAACCATTTGTGTGCCAACTACGCCCGCTTATCGTGATCCTTGCTCCAAATTTGTAATAGACAAATACGTTGTTCAAATGTCCGAGTTTTCCTAAATTTTCGTTGAATTTGGCAGCAATTTGATCGTAGGATTTGATTTCCATCCCGTCAACTTTGAATTTTTCAATTGTCAATCTTTGGTAGCCTTCCAACGCTTTTCACGTTTGTAATAAAAAATGTCTAACTTTAAATTTCACCGTTTAGTGGATAATGCAGATTTACTAAAAATTGTTCTTCCATTATATTTTATAATTTCCTTAATTTTACAATAATAAAGGATACGAAATAAACGGCAGACTGAATTTTGTTTTTTCCAAAGTGCAGATTGAACCACAACCTTAATAATAATCCAAAAATATAAATTTCCTCTGCGCAACCTGCAATATTGCTCTTCATACGATTAAAACGGCAAATGTATATTCGCGTTGCCAAAATGAAACACCATTCTAACCGGTCGACTTTCGTGAATTCAATTATAATGCATAACCGAAATGAAATTCAACGCTTTCCGTTCGTCCCGTTAAATCGCGAATCAATTTCTCGGAAGTGCATTACCCTTCGTTCCTTTTGCTATGGCGAATCTTCATATTTGTCTCTTTGCAATAATATCATTCCTGATATTAATCTATGCTGCAAACTCTCCCGACACTGGTGTTCCAGTTTCCGCGTAAAAGATAATAAACTCCGACTTTATCGAATCTACGAAGCAAATTGTTTTTGTTCCACATGGTTACCTACGAAGAGATAGCGCTTGATAAGTTTCTATGAAACGACGGTAATAGAGGTAAATTCTAATGCACGGTCAATGTCACTCGGAACAAATAGCGACAGCGTAAAAGGGCACGAAGACAAAAAAGCTACGGGAATCAGGCTACGAAAGTGCTGTTCTTCATAGGGAAGTGCAGCCACCCCGGGAAAGCTAAAGCAACACTGACAGCTCCCCGTTGACCCGCCGCCGTTCAATTTTACAAAGTCACCTCTGGCTTGACCTGACAATTTTCCAAAGCTCTCTTCACGGTAAGCGATCAAAAATTTCCATCGTTGGAAGAACAACGTTTCGTGCGATCCAAGGGAATGGATTATCCAACGGCAAACGCTGGAACGTTATTGTTGTTAAACCTAGAACACGTTCTAGGTTTCTGTTCCAAATGTATTCTAAGTGTATGGCATCGTAACCATCAAAAATTCATAACGCTCCCGTCGTTTCCGGAGTTTGCGCGAATGAAAAAATATTTTTGCCGCGTTGTCCGAGAGATATGGACCTTCCTGTCGTGCGGGAAAATGAATCATGAACATAAATAAATATGAACGTAAATAAGATTGAAGTTAAAGTGCACGAATAAACGTAAAAGCGGCTCTCCGTGCACGATTTTCGGAATAATTCCGGGTAACGCTCGACGATGATACATCGGTGTGTGGATGCATGCATATGTATGCCACATACATACATCTATATATTTCACCTATCATAAAAGTGTAATTTAAGGTGATAACCGACCAAACTGGAGTTTCAGTTTATCAACGTAAACCTTGCCGTATTACAGAATTTCCCGAACATAATTTACGTCAACTTCTTTCCCACAAAAAAAGTGGCATGCGCTACTTTTTCACTGTACGTGTCAGACCAGGGATACGGTTTTTCGCGATGGCGAGTTATGACGGGCTATCTGTCACGGTCATCATCGATGGTAACTTCAAGGATACCAAGGGACGTAATGCTTCTTCTGGTGAGAGCGACGAAAGAAAGGGCGAGATGGTAGCCGAGGAAGCGAGGAAGGAACAGTACCTTACGGTGTATCGGAATGGCCACAAGTTAGGGGTCCCGTACTACCTCGATACATCATCGTTAGAGAAGTTTGGACGGCTTCCTGGTTACGCCATTGATGGCTTCCTCCGATACGACATGATGTATCTGCCTCTCATTGCTGCAACGTGGAAGTTGAGACTGGGATGCAATTTAAAAGTAAAAGTACGAATTAAGCGCCGGTAAAGGCATTTGTCGACGGTTGTGTTCGTATATCAATCATGACGTTTGTACCGCGGTCAAAGCGTTTTCATCCCTTTGGGTTGGCGTTTTCGCCTGTTTTAAACGTCTCGTAAAGATAAGACACTTCTGTTAGGACGGCTAAGCAATACATTTTGAATTTTGAACGGAGAGAGTTTGAACTTTTTTTATTCTTCTTTGTAGACTCCGCTGTTTTCAGTTCATTCTCATATTCTCTCGACAGTAATTCTACAATAAATTCAAGGTACCATGAAGTTCATGGATTTCGCGAAAATATCAAGCAAAGTGTCAAAGGATAATTCGGTGCATTTCTCTGGATTGTACGTTGTCGACTTCTGCTCGTTAGTTTCCCAGCTGGCGCGTGCCTGTTGTCAACTCTCTTAGCATCCAAGAACCTAATGTCCCATGGCTGGAAACTAACGCCCGGTTGCCGAACGTGATGCAACGGATAATGCGACAAGTTTGCTACCGAGGGATTATGTGACCAGTTTCCAGTTTGGTTCTCCACCTTGTACCTTCGTAGTATCCATATTTCAGGAAAGTACCATACCTTCTACGATGTTTAGATAAGTAAGTTTGGACCCGCAGGTAGTATCCGGTTAGAAACCGTAGATTAGGTTTCCGATAACAAGAACGATGACTCGATTAAGAGCAGATGTAACGTCATCCTCGGCGTGCTGTCGTTTCATTTTTCTTTCCATTACTTTATCGAAGGTAACGCGAGGTAAAAGACTACATGAAGGTTTGATTAACCATTGTAAAAACGTATAACACGTCGAACAACGTTCTAATCTTCACGAGATGATTCTGCGAAACGTCCTTAATGCTAATACCAAACGTAATCGATAAGCTACGAGTGGTGAGGTGGGTGTTCGGAGAGATAATGTTAGTTGGAAAAATAAAAACGTAGGATTGAAGTCGATCGAGCGGAGAAAGACGAGGCAAAGAACGAATGATAGAGGAAGCGAGCGAAGAGAAAGCTTCCTTCCTTCCTTCTTCTTTTCCTTCCTTCCTTCCTTCCTTCCTTCCTTCCTGTCTCGTCTGATTCGCTTAAATTTTTTGCTACCATTAACTATTTTTTCTCGCTCTCGAGATAATGGTGACCCGGAATAACGTCTGCAGATTATAAAACGTGAGTCGAGCGGCAAGCAAGGATTTTCTGAAAAATCTGTATCCATAGAGAACGGAAAGGTAGAACGATTACCCGCATGTCGACCCACATGCATACACCCACATACATTCTATCGGAAACGAGGAGGTTGAGCTAAATTAAGTTTTTTTTTCTCTCGCGGAACCTTTTATGCGATGTCACGGAAATAGGCTTTCACCTAACTCTTTCAGATCTATTCTCATTTTCCGTCCCGGTAATCGGGCAGAAACGTACGTATGTTTGAGACAGGGGAAGAAATGAACTTAATGACAGCCACTTCCCGTCGCGTACTCAGAGAGACGCGATTTCGAGCTACATCCGAGAATCTTGTTGCTCTCGCGATCCGTGACAGGCTTTTTTCCTCGGAGAATGTTGTCGACGATAAAATCTGTCCTTTCGTACGTTCATCGTACCGGTGATGAAGAGATTTGTGTAGAAACTTCCGTAACAACTTTTACCGTGAATCTTTCGAGTTGGAAGAAAAGAACAGATACATTTCTATATTCTCTGCAATTTTGACATTGACGTCGATAAAGGTAATGATGGAAGAATACTAGAAACTAGCGATAGTAGCGAGAGGTTCGTAAATTTCATTGTTTCGCGATTCCCGTCGCATCCATTAGCGACCGGATGTTTATCGCAAACGAAATATTCATATATTCCTAGAATATTAATCCAACGTGCAATCGTGATTTGTGGCAGATATCTAAATCAACGGTGAGCGTCATTGAAATGAAATTATACCTAAATAGTTTATGAAAATTTCAGCATTATACTCTTGATTCTCATCATCCAGTCAGTTCGGTCGGATAAAAGAATCTTTCTTATTACTCTTCATAGATCCGTGCATTTTCCGAGGGACTTTTTCCTCGATGTACGCCTCTTCGGAGGCTCGCATCGTTCGAATCCAACGACGGAAAACGGCCGGCCATCCGATATCAAATTAGCGTACGTCAGGGAAAGTTCTTTTCCGCGGCGTATGCCCGTGCTCTCTGCGCCAATAACTCCATTTTCGCTGACATAACTTGTAATCGTATAATCTCACGGGCAGTCTGCCCAGAACGAGAGAATCTGTTCTTTGCCGATCATGGAAAATGAAAAATGTCCCCTTTATATCGCCGTTGATCGGCTTGCTGCAAGTGATCCAAATCCAATTTCTGCTAACGTTGAGAGACGCGTAGTCTCATCGTTCGCTAGATCCAATTCAAGTGGACGAGCTACTCGAGAGAGATTTTTTATTCGAAGCGTGCCGTTTCCTGTTAGCAACCACGTCGAAGATACGGATTAAAATAGGATGGATGACAAAATATCCAGAGTGATAAGACTCCCTCATCTTCCAGGTAATCTCGTAGGTGCGATAAGCCCCTGATCGATGATAATTATTACTTCGAAGGCTGTCGAAGTACGATGGGACATGGAATGAAAATGTATCGTTGAGATTAATCGATCGGGAGGAGATGCCAGGACAGGGGTTTCCTTTTCATGGAACATATCTCTCGCGTGGATTGTTCGCATGACCGAACCGGGGCTCCGTTGCCGGGTGACAAACGGATAGGTGTTACCTAAGCTAGTTACGGATCCTTCGATAAACACAGACGGACAAACGTTTCCTAATTGTGCTGGGAATTGTTTACGCTACCTCGCAGCACCTTCCGGCCCTCCTACGTTCATGGCTATTCCGTGTTTGTCCCCCCGTTTCTTGCTCGTCTCTGTCATGTCTTCCGGAAGAATGGGCGACGAAAATTTCGTAGCAGGATCAACGGACGGTAGATCTTAATTAAGTCCTTGGCATCTAGCTTTCCTCCTACGGCGAATCTTTTTCTTCGTTCCGTCGCGCTTTAGAAGGGATCGTTAAAGGGGGTCGTTGTACCGTGTATTTTCTCCTAATATCATATTTGGATGAAGAAAATAGTCCAAATATGTCCATGATGAAATTTCTTTCTGAACTCCCCGACGGTATTACATTTTTCATTATCCCCCTTTGCAATGAGACTGACGTAATAACGAGACTCAAAAGAAACTCTTAAACACTTTATATATTTTTTTAATTAAATAGTAAGCATCCCCGGATTCACCAGTCGCAGATCCAGCCGTTATACTTTCTCTCTACCTATGTGTTTTTTTTTCTCTTCTCCTCGCTTCTCATTTGGCCCTTACCACGTCTGGGTGACGTCGTCGTCGCAACGATACATCGATTTACTGCGGTTTTACTACAGCCGCGGCGCGGCTGCTCGTTTTAACGATGCATAAAGGTACCGGCGCATAAAGAGAATGTCCAGAACGACTGCACGTTGGACGGAGGATAGGATGCACGACAGGTGAGGCATGCAACCAATCCAGGCCGGTGTTTCTCCGAGGAGAAAAAAATTTCGGTCGTTTAACACCCTCGGCCGTGCCCCGCGGGGCCGATACGAGACGAATTATTGCACCGCGCCAATCTACGAGGATTACCCGCACGGAGAAAGGGCCACCGGGACGTCGTTCGAGGACTTTACGGCCGCACACGTCGTCCTCCTGAAAGCGCATCGACGTCGGTGCAGCCTGAGCTTTTTGCGGATTAGCTTCGAACTTGCGGGAGAGCGCGCGCCATCGACCTATCGAGAATTTCGATTCCGGTGGCTCTTCGCGGTATACCGTAATTCGTACTTTTATTCCGTTAAATGTACAGAATGCGAGGTGGTTTTTTGCGTTCAAAAATACGGGGAAAAATTAACGAGCTGATGGGATGGATGGAAAATTTGAATTTTGACGAGGTAATGCGGAGGTTTTGGGAAATTTGAATTTTAACGTGGATCGACTTGATTTGCGTTACTTCTGGAGGCTGTGGGAAAGTGTTTGTTTATCATGGTAATTCGTTGATGTTTTATTTGCGAGATGAAATTTCTAGGGAAGAAAGAAATAGACTGAACGTTAATGACTGTGAAATTTGTTGGAGTATTGGGATTTCTACGGAGTATTTAATCTTATCGCGTTAAAATGAATGTAAATAACGAGTACTGATGAGAATATTACGTAACTACGATGAAATATAATGAAACGAGTGGAAGGCAATAAACGGGAACTATCACCGTCAAATTTGACGGCAATTAACTGTATAATGGATCATTAACGAATAATGGGTTTAATATGTGGGGTTTAAGCCGAGAAGGAAAATATTATTGATTAATTACGCCATTTTATGTTCCAGCCATATGGAGGTAAACAACCTGAAATATCGCGGAGTTCCAGTAATTTGTGTTATATCATCGATAGATATCTCTTCATTGCGTAATTATCCTTGATCGGAAAGCTGTTAGCTTTGAAATTGTATAATGATCGTGTTAATTCTTCTTTTATTAGTACATTACATTTTTCCAAGAATCCGGGCAACTTTCCGTCGTTATCTTACCTTGCGTCAAGTATCTTTTTATACAAACAGCTTCGTTGCCAGATTAAAGACACACGTTGGTATCTTAATAATCGTTATAAATATCTATTCTTCATATTATCAACCACCAATATGTTTCAATCGTCTAAGTCTTTGATTCATGGGATAGGGATCTAATATAATATGTTAATTACCGCAGAACTGCGAGGCAGCTTTGAGTAATGGAGAAAACTAGTAGCTGTCAGTCTGACTCTTATAGAAACGGTCAGCAAGCTACAGGACCACAATGGAACTTTTCTGTTCGCCTAATTGTCCTAACGGGTCAACCTCGACGCTCGTCAGTCTCTTATCCCACCCTCTGCATTCTCCCCTTATGCTCCTTTTCTTCCTCTCGTTCAACTTAGATTTATAAATAATAACGTTAGGATTGAAAACCAATTTCACATTGATCCTCGCCAATTATCGCAATAACAACGTTACAATTCGCGGTAGAATTTTCTTATCGTAATCCAATCCTGTTTCACCGTAGGATATTATAAATTCAGCGGTACACGGTCCATTAAATATTAATGTTTGACTATCGGTACGTGCCGAAATTATCTCGGGGAACCTTTCGGTTCCATATAATTGCCAGAGTTCTCGGAAATTTCGTGTCGAACGTTCTCGATCGAACGGATGACGTAAAATTTGCCACGATCCACGAGGTTCAACGTCGAAAACACGGACAAGTCGAGCAGACCGGAAAGTGGATTTACCCTCGATTCCGGATCACCATTACCTGATGGCTCGTTAAGGCGGTTGAAATCGAGCCGTGCTTCGGATTTCCGAAGTATACGGTCAGATAATTAATGGTAAAAGCACCGTGCCGCCGATATGCAGACCTCGAGAGCGTCTTGTGTCCGGCATGCTCGAGACAGGTGCCACGGATCGAGTAGCCCCGCAGTCAAGGTTTGTTCGTCGAATGAATAATGCCGGCAGTGCATCCTGCACGGGGATCGTAGGTAGGAAGGGTAAAGTCGAAGCGATCCGGCTGGCTATTTATGTTTGTGAATGTCGACCAACGTCGCGTCGGTGGATGCATCCGAGAGTAAGACTTCTATGGCGAGTGCTGTTGGAGTATGGACGCTTATACTTACCTTGGAAGCTCGAGGATGCATTGGATGGACACGCGAGAACCTCTTAAGTTCGGCTCTCCGTTTGCCATAGCACACCGAAACTGACCGTGGCGAAACTCAAATTCATCGTCCATCGAGATGTAGTATCAGCACTGCCCTCCTCTCGAGTGGAAGGGCTAGGGCTTTGCGGTGAATTAACCTTAATGGAAAGCGTTTGTAGGATTGGGAAAATTAATGTCTTAATTGACTATTGTGGAGGTGTATGTTAAGAGCGATTTGAAATTTGTACCGCTGTAAGGAAATATTGTAGAAGTTAGGAGCTTTCTTTTTTTTGGAATGTATAGAACTGAAGGGTATTGTGAGGGAATTCTTTCAGCATTTAGATAGTAAACTCTCGAACGTGGATTAAGGTGAACGTCTAACTGAGAAGATAATGGAGGATAAAGAATGCTAATTTTCGTCTCTACGAAGAAACTTTAACCAGTAGTGTATAAACTACATTAGCGTTTCCTTTCGCAAGAGAATTTCGCAGCTTTCGCGACCTATATTCCGTCATCGTGTATCCGACAATTGACTTAATGATCCGAGTGAATCTACTCTCGATGCACTACCTAAGTGCATACACGAGGTAACATATTGGACGCTCACACGGTTAACAAGCATCTGAGCAAACAACCTACAACGGCCTTGACAAAGCAGCTGAAACCCTTGCAACCAATAGTGTTCGTAATTTCGATGGCAAATTGCGCAACTCATGAGCACTACACATTAATAAATCCCATTCTATTAAGAAAATTAGAAAAAAAACTTTCACCTCATACTTTTCCATTTCGTATAGAAAATTTCACAAAAAATTCTCTGTCTCCGTACAGTCAAATTTATATTATACCGTCGTAAAGTCGTAAACTCCATGACTTCTGAAGCATCCATTACTTCGTGATTGAAACTAGAAGCAACGTTCCGCTCGAGCGTACATTGCCGGCAAAAAACATGCGTGCAATTTAATCAAAACTCTTTTCACCCAACTATTTACCAGCACGCGAGTTAAACCATCCGATAGCACGTTGCGTGGATGGTTACAGAGGCCCACATGGAGAGTTTGCGAACACAAGCCATCGAAGGTGTATAGAGTACGAGGGAGTGTGCGTACGTACACCATGAACAGGGTACACACGGCAGGGTGCAACATTAGATAGAGTTGGGTTGCTCATGAATTATAGAGATCGCCGTCTATTACGAGATTGAGGCCAAACACCTTACTCACGGTGGTCTATCGTCGATAATAATGATTATCGTCTGCATCTGGAAAGATATCGGTGTATAGATTGCTTCAGTGAATTACCATCTTCATTAAGTTTCCGGGAGGGGTACAATTGAATCTTAATGTTCGCAGGAGCGTAAACACGAAACGTATTCACACACGGTGTAATCCGTGCGCGATAAAAATGTTTGATCTCTGTATCAGGAACACTTGCGAGAGTTATTATATTTTTGCAAGTGAGTCACCCGTAAATTCAGACATCCACGTTACGTGTACAACACTGACTCATTCTATTTAACAATTTAAAAGAACAATACACTGTACTATCTCTTAACTCACGGTGTTTATAATAGAAATATCCAAACAGCCGATTATTACATCTTGATGTCTCTATGATTACCTCGTATCTTACGTGTAATCTGTATCATCGACACTTTTCCGAATTTTGAACTTCAATCAAGAGATTGTTTGACAATCGAGATAATTAATCAATAACATTAACGAGAATATTTGAAATGGAAACACCGCCGACTACGATTCAGTTTCGTGGAACGAGTGTTTTCAGAATGAAGTTGTGGATCGTTGCAAACACATATCGCGATAAGGGGATTGATAAGGGGATAGGCGGTGCTATTTAAGCGAGAATCGAGCAGATTTGTATCAGAGTTTAGTCAACCGTCTTGCAGTGACAGAAGTTGATTTTTTCGATAATCCGTGAGTGAATCGTACACGAGAAGTCAAGATGTCGGCACAAAAGTTATTAGTCTTGGTGGTCATGGCGGTCCTGGCCATAATGGCCACGAGCGTTTACTCGAATCCGCAAGTTGCTTCGTACGCGGCCAACAAATCTAATCACCTGATCGTTGGAAACAGAATGCCAGGTGACAGGCTTGTACTGAGACAGAACGTAATCAAGAAATCATCTTGGATGCAGATCGTTACCGTCCAGCAGAACTTCAATGTGTCCAGATATGAACGCATCACTTTGCTCCGAGCCCTCGACCAGAAAACCAATGGCAATGGAGCTCACGCTTCTCTTCTGGCTGGTGGACCAGGACACAATTCTACCACTTTGAGATTCAAAAGCCAGAGAGGCCATGGAATCAACTTCGTCGTCGAGCTCTACTCCAGACCTTGAAGGATCAGGTGCGACGGAAGACGATGATGTTATCTCTTTGAGACGAGTCAGGTCGAATAATTAGAACGGTGCAAAGACTTGAAGATTATAACATTCTTACACATTTTCCCTTAAAACGTGTACATCGATACGATATCCTGTTAAACACAAATCAAACTTCTAATAACTTATTCGCACAATTTGCAAAATGTAATTCCTTCATCGTGTAATCAATAAAATTCTGTTACGTTAATCGTGTATGTTGACTATTTGTTCCAAAATTTACATTTTAACTGGTACCATCAATTTTGCCGATTATAATTAATATAATTAACACCCAACATCAACGAATCGTTACGACTGATCGAGTTCGTTCATTAGCACGATTAGAACACCCTGAAAGAATGCCCTTAAAGGGATAAAAGGAAGTGTCCCGGGTCTGAGAAGCAGACGAACGAAAAAGGAAGTATTCACGGTAAGTGTCAATAATAATGCAATTAACGCTGGAAGCGAAACAACGGGGCATCTCGTTGCAGAAGAAGAGATCGCGAAGAATTCCGTCCTGGAATGCCCTTTTTGTATGCGCTAATCAACCCGAGTCCCTTGGCGCTCGGGGATCCCCGATAATTCTTCCTTTCGTTCCTTTCCGTTTCCCCGGCAGTGGAAGCGAAATCCCAGCGTATCTCGTAGACGTCTCTAAGAGGTAGAGATCTTCCGTTTCCGAGGCTTACGTACAAAGTACATTTTGTGCATGCATGCGTAGCGGCACGAAGGAGGAACAACCGACTGGAAAATTGTTGTCGCTTCGTGGCGCATTCTACCATGGGGAATTCTACCGGGAAGGAGAAACTTCGAATCGAGTTGAGGGCCACTGAAATTGGTGGTGGTATCTCAAGCTTGCGAACGACCATTTCGTTAACCTACTTATTCTATCTCCGTTCCACTCCCGTCACAAGCTGAAGTGTCTAGTTTGTCTGCAGTTTCTACCTCTCAAAATGGCCTCTCGCTCGAGAGGAAAATACAGTTTCGCTGACGATTCTCTTCTTTACGAATTGTTCTTTAACGACCAACAGACACCGAAAGGTCAGTAGACGTTTTCACCCCGCAACCCAGTACGAATTCGTCCATTGCTTTATATATCGTTTTAAGGGCGTCCAATTACCATGTCGGGGTTACACGATCAGGAATAACGTATGACCATTTCCTAAGCGATTGTTTCGAAACGATTAGTCCATTCGTGTCGAACGTTTTTCTTTCCGACTCTATACCCATGCGGCCACGTTCCTATTAATGCCGCTAATTCCATACACGATTCTGTATTTATCCTTGGTAAATTCAAATCGATGCACAAATGCCTATGTATAGAATGTAATTCTCGTACACTGACTTATTTCACGAAAGAACTTTGCTGGTGAAAAGTTTCAGAGTTGGAGAAACTGTAAGTGTTATTTTTACCGTAGCTCCATGTAGATCGATGATAAAACGGTATAATGATTATTTATAGTAATCAGAAATCCAGGCTACAAGAGATATATATGAACGGCACAAATCAAGTTGTGAAACGTATCACCTGTACGTTTGCTCCGAATAGAATCGTCGCCGGTTATTTCCTTACAAATGGCACAGAAATAGCTTCGCTTATAACGAACCACTGTTTCTTTCTTCCTTGACGTACGTAGATGTACGTCTATACGTATCATTGTGGCTCTAGAGCTCTATTTTAAGTATCGTAAAACTTTTATTTTAAACTCCATATCGACCAGCAATCAGTTTGCAGAACGTGAAACAGTTCAGTGAACACGAGTACAAGTACGTATGTCATATTACATACGGGTCACTGGATCTTTCCTCGAATACCACTAAATTCAAAACTCCTACGTCGGGAAAGCTTAAAGAACGGCTCGACCGTCGTTTGTAGTATATACCTTGGTATATATACATCTCGGATAATCGCGCGTGTACTATTAACACATTAAGCAAACCGATTCGGCTCGTAAAGAAGGTCCGCGGGTTAAACGGCGAATTCCTCTTGATAAAACGTAGCGTGAATTCGAAGATAACGATTAATGCAAATAAAGCGAAAGACAAAGTTCCCGCGCGAAGGACGCTCTTGCAAATTCGATTTCATTTATTTTCGCACCGGCAGAATCGATGACGATAAGAAAAAGCCTTAGTCATAAAATGTATGTAAATAAAAAGCATCCGACCATGGCCGATGGTCGGACGTAATACGAGGGCGTAAGGACCACCGAGTGCAACCATAAAATCCGTCCCGTGTGCTTTCGGTTACTGCTTGTAAAGTTGCGAAACTGACGAGCAGACGTATGCGCGAAACAACACCGGACGGACAACCCGATGACAGGATCGAGGCGAGAACGAACGAACGAATGAATGAAAGCGTGTTTGCATGAGCATAGCCGGCCGTTCCTACAAAAGAGCCGCCCGTCAATCCGCAACCGCAACGGCCATTATCGGGCAATTTTAAACGGAACATCGTAGTTACGATTCCGCTGCTTTAAATTCTGCTCGCTCGTCAAACAAACGCTCTTACGCTTCCTGCGAATCTGCGTAACGGAGAGACGGAGTTAGAGCAACAATGCGACTTGTAACCATGGCGAAAGAGCATGTGGACAACGTTTCCTGTGTACATGCACCGAATGATCCTCACGCTGCAGAGGTAAAATCTCGCTGGACGAGTTTCGAGAGCGTATAAATGATCCTTGACGTGTTTTGTAGGTGGTTTCGGAGCGGCGATTGGAAGACGAATAAAAAGAGGCGTGCATCGCGAACGGTCGGCATGTGCTACCTGAAATATCGCGCATGTAATGCAAGTCAGGCGAATTATAGGCATTACGCAGCAAGTCTCCAATGAAATGGTTTTAATGGATTGGCCAACTGACTTGCGTTTTCTGTTTGAAGTTCCGCGCGACTCCGGCAAGCCTACTGTAAAAGCTGATGAAATTAAAGATTTATCTGTACGGGAGACGAAAGTGCACCACTGACGAGCTATACACATCGCCGTCAAAGGTGTATACGTATCAAAAAGGCGAAAAGGAAACTTTTAAATACACTTCGACGGTGTTTATTTTGTCATCAGATTCGCTACACGGATAGAATGACTCGTTGAAATTAAGAAATTTGCCCTCTTACGTAAGTCACTTCATTTGTCCTCGATTCACCGACACCTTCGCATGTCATGGTATTGACTTTACACCTTCTTCCCTCGTACAATTAAGATTTAGTGAAAAAGGAGAAAGAACGATCAAAATAATTTGGATATCGTGAATATAAAAATGACGATATTAGATTATTATTTGATATCATTCCCATATCCTTCGTCTTTCGAGAGTGTTTGACTATCGAATGCTTGGTCCTTTGAAACCAATGCTAGCCGCTGATTGGCCGCAAACGCAAGATCAGAGACCGAACATTAGTACGGTCGCGACGTAGGTCAACTGTGTTGCCCTGTGCGGTCGGCTCGTTAACTGGCATGAACTGCACTCTGACCGAATAATCTACGTTTACATAGACGTGAAACGCGATTGACTAATAACCTTTGATGGGATTTCTCAAGAAGGAACTAGAAAGGCTTACTATAACGTGATCTACCGTGATTGGACGAGGGAGAGTTAATGAGCGAAATCACACTTAATCCAGAGATGTTGGACGTTCGATGAAAGGTCATAGAGTCACAGACGCTGAAATTTCCCTTGTTACGATGAATCTATGAATACCTTTGAGCTATCTGACAATTGTAAAAATAACGTGAACTTCCTTGGACGATCGTAAATAAAGTAATAAATTCAACCGGAAACATACAGCGACGCGGATAATGAGGATAGGATGTGAGATTATTTGGAACCGATGATATTTATGAACCACATTGAAATTCAGACATCGCATCAAGAATAAAACGGGGGACACTGTCAGCTCAATCACTTTCTGTTAATTTTGATCCGGATTCGTATATCCGCTATTAACTGATGCGGCGTTTTAAGCGCTCATCGATATGGGATTGAATATAAATATGATTATATAGTTATTTATTTCATTTCGATGAAATACATTTAATGCGACGGGAACGATATAGTAATTGATATCCATCTAATTATACATTTCAACGTTTCTGTTTCGTTCGCGCCAGCATTTTGGGCGATGCATAAGATAAAAGTAAGGACTTACGGAAAGATGCAGGTTGGAAAATGTAAGCAGTAGAATTTTTTAACATTAAACATTCAAGAGAAAGTGGGACAACCTAGTTTAAAAGCCTTATGTACTTGAGAAACAAAAGTACCACTAAGGTATGAAACTACCGTCTCTGAAAAATCTTTTTATTCTATCGTGCATTCGTATGTATGTTTGTATGTACGTCCGCATGTGCATAGACGTAGGACCAAGATAGGGCCGGTTTATTGAGCGAATTTCATTCCCGTTTATACTTAGAACACCGTCGTGCTGTGAAGGAAGGTGGAATACATCGGGGGTGTATAATTTCCTCGTCTGTCTGACACGAGTCGAAGTAGATGACGGAAGACGAGGATCAATTTAGAAAATCACATCTCTGTCGCATTTTCTGTTCGTCAATTGCACAGAATGAAAGATAAGTATGGAAAATAATAAGTAAAATACATTATGAAACAAATAATACTTTGGCAGAATTGTATCGATATATCAATTACAAATTATTGCATAAAAATTATATTCCGATATTTAACCCCTTGCCCTGCAACAACGAGCGACACTCGTGATGAGATAAATGGGATGGAGACTTTGAAGTTTTGCAAAACCTATCAAATTGGAAATATTAATGAGACGCGACGAGATAATATTATTTCTATAATATTAATATTACGTTAAATTATACGATATATTACGAATCACTGGTCAATTTTCATTTTAGCAATTAAATTCTCAATTATAGCGGAGGCAGTCACAAGACAAATCGTAGGGCGAGGGGTTAATAACTTTTACTTCTTAGAATTAACTTTGAAAATTCAGGAACTTTAAGAATTCTCCGTTTACTAAAGTCTTGAATGTATCTGTTCTTACAGGCTAGGATTATGAAAATCTTTCTTTTTCTGGGCTTCGGTGTGACATTACCGTCGACTATAAATTGCAACGTACGCTGCGTTGAAGAAAATGGCGTGACATATCGTGCGAGAGTTAGGAAAGGCAAAAGGACGGAAAGTGGTGGGTGTTAGGACAGGTAGATGAACTACAGGGGAAGGTAATCGTCGTTACGGGGCATGGGGGGAACCACGTCAATGAATACTGACATTTCGGCGAGTTCGTGTATTGATCTTCGTAAAAGCTGCCTTGAAAGAGGAAGAAAAAGATAACGTCATGCTGATAGGCAAGTTTGTGTTTGTACAGCGAACTACGAGTGTCGATATAATAGAATAACTCAACGTCTATCGTAAGTTAGTTAACGTATAACACTGTCGTCATGATCGACCAAACGTTGAATCTTTATCGTTTAAATGTTGTTGTTAATGTTGATTATTATTTTCGATTTAATTCCTTTGTTATTTCTTCTAGAACCTGCAACTTTAGGAGAGTGCAAAATCACCAGAACTACGATTCAAATCGAGACCAAAATTTCCAGAAAAAAAGTATCCTGAAGGTTACCGTGGCATGAACTGAAATCCACTAATTAGGAGTCCGAGACTTTAATTTCGCACCGTCCATAATTCATCTCCTTTAAAAGTGAGATTAAGTTACATCGATTAACGAATGGTGCGAATAACGTTGGATTAAAAGATTCGGCGTTTTTCATCGCAGATTTCTTTATCCGCGTTAAAACACACCAGCTTCACCGATCGCAGCAAGTAAATATTACACTCAACGTTTCTTACCCAATTTCTTCCTTCCAGACTTGCCAACGGAATATAATTACCAAGATAATGAGATTGGCAAATTAAATATATTGCTTAATTAAGTCATTCAATGGTGGGCACATAGGCGTGGCCACGGCAGCTGTTGCGTAAAAGCTTATTTTCGTTAATCAACTTAAGTCCTCATTTAATTAACCCTAAATTAAAACAAGTGCCATAAACATACGAAATGCAACATTTACGTGGATTCTTAATGTCAAAGTAAACTAAAGACCTTTTTTACATTTAACATTGTACAGCCAACATCGTAAATAATTCTCCAAAAAAGAAGAAAAGAAACACCTACAGATTTATGTATATTGACTGTGGGATGGAAAGTTCAACTACAATCTCGCAGGATGATCGTCATATTTTTTCCATACCTTCTCCATGGGGATGTTTTTAAACGTTTCGAAGGGGACAGTGAAATAGATTGCGAATGACGTGCGCGAACGTGTTTGCGTATGAGGAAAGCAAAGGGTCGGTTTGTAATTCCTCAGACTGGTCAGTGGAAGAGTCTCGCATAGAGCAGCCAGATACCTCGTGTCGCAGTCCGTGGATGTACGGAACGCTATCGATCCGAGCGTTAAATATTTAATCGCAGGAAGAAAGTTCAATACACGGACGAGGATGGTTGTCTTTCGAAGACAGGCCGAACGTACGAAAACGAACACGACAGGAACAAGATAGCACGCAACAATTCTCCGTCTGCCCGGTATTTGCCAAGACTAGGTTGACTTTCATTATTTAGAGCGGCTGGGAAAAATGAGGATCGTCGACATGTCGTTCCTGCTATGTATCGATCGTAATTTACCAGACAACTTACTCATACATGTCGGAGTTACGGTTGTTCTTGCCTTTCTTTTTTTTATTTCGCGCAGAGTCTGAGTCACTTTGCGCAATTTACACCTCAAGTTTGTATTGGTGATTTTGAAATTGCTGACAGAGGTGCGTGGGAGTATGATAATTTGTATTTTATGAGGATGTTTGGAAATGATAATTGAAACAAGGAAAGGAGTGTTTGTTATGGAAAGTCATGTGAAATATAATTGTATTACATGAAACAAGCGAATGTTAATTGCTAATAAGAAAAATGTTTCATCAACATCTCAAATTGTACCGTTTAAAAGTTCAGTTCTCTGCATATGTGTGTCGCTATTAATGCGCGGGTTTATTAAAAATCGGATAAAAACTTTCTATTTCAACTAGTATTTCATTTAAACCGTTACATGTGAACATATAAACTACGTTATTCAACGTATCGAAATAGAGATGTTTTGAGCATGTCTCAAAATTAAACTGCGAAAATGTAATAATGAAATTACTCTCGCGGCTGCCAGGTACCGTGGTAAATTGTAGGTGTAATTACATTAGAGGGGAAATAGCTTTATAAACAAATTTCAATAAACGTATTAACAAATTTAACATCACTGATAGTAAAATGGAACGGTATCGATCGTCTGGCCCACGAAATGCGTTGCGTGGCCTCTGACAAAAACGTTGCAACTTGTTTTCTAAGAGAATACGATACGCCACTTTTCTTTTCTATATTGACAGGTCACTTGCTACTGGAAAATTGCATCGGAAGCAAACGTAACTACCGGGTGAAGTCGATAAACAGGAGAGAGATACGATCTTTCTCAAGTCGCTAAAACGAGCTAGGTTCTTGCGGGCTTGCGGTGTCGTCTTTTTTTGGTAGTACACTTTTAAAACAGTTTTTAGATAAGGAGACTTTAATAGCTAAAGGCGAACAAGTTACTCGTTCCGAGAGTTTTAGTGCATCTTACACCTTTACGCTTAATTCAACATTCAGATCGCGTTCTGCGAAAATCTTTCTTTCGGTATTGCATTATTTTGATTATACTTTTTGCCATTTTTACATTGAATCGATTAAATATTACGAAAAAAAGACTTTAATAAAAATGTTAATACTTATACTTTATATCAAACAACTTTTTCAGATAACTTTAATATTTCGTGAGATATGCACTCGTTTCTAGATAAACGAAACGTAATGTACACGGTAGCATTGTTTAATTTATTTCGTTCAGATAGGGCATGAATTTTCATTAGATATATTTGAATTATTAGCTTCAAGAAATGGATCGTAATCTGGAAAAGATTCAGGTACTTTGAAATTTATTATCGAAATACGTTCCACGGTGAGAAAATCTTTCGCCAAACACAACACGGGATTATAAATGGTCGTATTAAATTAAAACAGTAATGACTTTGTAGACATTTATTACACGACGCATGAACGGCGCCAGTACGTGTCTAACGAGACGATTTAATCGTGCTGTTGCATGCGTGCTAAATATTTGTCTTTGCGGTAATGTGCAGCAGAAAGAATATTCATGTATATTTGTAATCTAAACTGCAAGCATTTGTGAAAGTTTGTACATCCATACTCGAGCAATTTGAGAAAGGAAGAGTAACATCTGCAAATATTTTCAATGATTCTTCCCACAGGATTAACGCTAAAGTGCCTAATTTCAATGAATTGCATGGAAAAATTCCTTTTGTACAAAATAAGCGCGGCGGTGAGCGAAACTCGCGTAATTAAACCTCCGAATTTCGTTTGTTCAACCAAGCAGGATATTTGAAACACATTTTTTTTTTATATTTTCCACATTTACACAGTGCACAGAATGAAATCAATTTCAATTTTTGAAACATAAAAAGAAAGATAAATAAAAATAAAAAGGTGTAAAAAATAGCGATACGCATAAAATATAGATTGATAATATTCGACCGCGCAAATTGTAAATATCGAATGTTGGCTTTGTATATTTACGTAAACATCGAAATACGCCATAGCTTATAAATACTTTTTACTCCAAATTTATTCATTACACATTCCCTAATCTGCAGTGTCGTATCGATACCAATGACAAATTTTCAACACTTTTTTAATTACCATAAATCACTGCTACAGAGATCTAAAAAAAATATCTGAAATAAGTCGAAATCAAATATCAAGAAGTTTCAAGTAGTCGATCCACTTAAATCCGTGCACTTTTCGTAATTTCAACAACAGTTTTAAACGGCGACGAAAGCAGGAGTTCTAATTGCACGCTTCGCAAAACGCATCGTGCGAGTGCAAGGCATCCCCTAGCAGCGTGGCTTCCTTAATGAGATGGCCGGCTGAGCCGCCTCATCGGTGTTAAAAATGTTCCTCTCCCGCGCAACCTGGGAGATAGGCACGCAGGGACGCAGAGTTTTTTCTTGTGTGCACGTATCCCATGCGTTAGGCATTCGCGCACCCCCTGCTATCTTAGAGCAGGGTGTTGCGGGGGTGCTCGTTTCTTCCTTCTCTCCACGGAAGTTGAGCTCGCGGGGGGTGCTTTTACCGCCTCGCAGATAGCACCGGTAAGTATGTACGTGCTTGGCGCTTGCGCATGTCGTCCTCCGTCTCTCTTCGTTGCAAGTTTCACGGCACGCTCGCGAAGGTATCGTTTTCTCCCTCGCACTTTGCACGCTGCATCGTCGAGAGGGAAAGAGAAAGACGAGGAGAGTGCGCGCCAGCCAGTGGAGCCCCCGCAAGTAGAAAGGGGAGAAGCTGATAAAGAGAAAGACGGAATACGCGCGAACAAGGAAGAGAGTACGCGCAAGGTACGAGGGAGAAAGAGAGAGATGGCAGCAGCGTTGCGTGGGGAGCGATCGCAGCTCGTCATTCGAAGCCCGCCAACGGACGAGCGAGCAGCCACGGAACGGGACTGCGATTGAAAGAACCCACGCGATCTTCGCGGAAATAAGGAGTATAGATATACAATTCTCTTTGGCCACGAAGTACGCTAAGGGCATCGTCCCTCGTGACGAAGGATCCACTCTGAGATCGAATTTGATCGATTGTTTTGGAACGAGTAGATTCGGTGCTGTCACCATTTCGTTTGGTCCACTCGAACGAAGCGCTCGTTTCTCATTCGGTTCGCTTCGGTCAAGATCGGGGTGACCGCAGTGCCTACCGGTGTTTTCGTCGCGAAACAGAGGGGAAGAGTGACAGTGAAAACAGTAGTGCGAGGGGACCGAGACTGTT
The DNA here is from genome assembly GCA_963989415.1 of Cerceris ruficornis. Taxonomy (NCBI): domain Eukaryota; kingdom Metazoa; phylum Arthropoda; class Insecta; order Hymenoptera; family Crabronidae; genus Cerceris; species Cerceris ruficornis. The sequence goes on along the minus strand of OZ022521.1, from coordinate 20,782,352 downwards.
AACAGTGACTAAGGTGACTCGTGATAACGGCATTCCCGTTGGATATTCCATATCGTCGGACACTCCATTTGTTTGTATCGTCAAGGTTGTAAGGACCAACGGCAGCAGTGTTCCGTGGGCAAGCTCAGTAAGCGTCCCGATTCCGCAACGCTCGGTCGTATCTTCTGCATTTGTGGAGCCTGCTCGAATCTCTTTACTCGAAATCGGTAAAAATCGCGTTGGAGCTTCGATCAGTACCAGTTCGTTCGATCAAGTAGTCCGTCGTGTCAACTTTTAACCGCGTTCGGTGTGAGTCGCAGTGCCGTTTCGTTTTTACGTCAACGCCTACGTTTCCTGTGTATACGTCTACGAGGTGCGAAGACATTGAAGGGCAGATATACACAGTTGTCATTCCTGGTACATCGATTACAAAACTGTGCCATCCTGTGAAATACCGATGACAATCGAGCGTCCCTGCTTCAAAGGATCGCTTCAGAACCTCAATCCTTGGTAAGCTCATACGATTGAATAGCGTCAACGTTAGAAAGGGTACTCGCTCGTAATCGTAATCGCCCGAAGTTAGCTGCAAGTCGTGTAATCGAGATACATTTCGCGCGCAAACGGAGCATACTACTCGTGGTAACGTTGCATCCTGCAGTCTCGATCGATTATCAATCGAAGGATCATAGGAACACGAAGAAATTCGAACGTTCATACCGACATAGGCAGCCATAACGAAATCTCTGCCTTCCAACGGAAAATTCGTTTGAACGAGGGTGTCACGTGATTCGTGCATAACCAAACGTAAATACGACCGAGAGGAGCGAAAGGTTATTGGTGTGCCGCTGTGTTAACCTCACTTTTCATCGTGCTTACGAGGATCTGTGAATTATCGAAAGACGATATCGTTTCCTCGCAATAGCGTCGTAATCTCGCGTCCATTTCTACGTGAGATAACATCGAGAAAAGTGAGTCTTCGACGTGTGGAAAATACAGCTTGCAGTCTCCGAACGGTAGTCGGCCGTGTTTCGTGACATTTCGCGTGTGTGTTTCTATGTGCAATCGAGGACGTATGATCTAACGTACTGTTGCGTGAAAAAGAGAAATTATCCGTGTGTGCAAAGGATCCTGCCAGTTGGATTAACATCGAAGCATCGCCATCGTGTTTGCTACACAGCAGTGGAGGGGTTACTACGACCTCGTGAATTCCAAAACCGGCGTGTCGATTGAGACAACAGAGAGCGCGTGGCCAATTACTCGCGCACCGTTACGAGCATCGATTAATTCGTTAATTAACTTGGCAATTAATTCGTTAAATTGTCAAAATCATCACCTTTTTTTCTTTATTACGTACGTTCTCTCCTCGTGACACAACGAATACACATTACCATCCCTTACCACGGTAAATCTCATCCTTTGTTGCCGGTCGTTCGATAAGCACGTAAATTAAAGATCCCTTCCCTGTAAAACCCTATTAGCTATTCAAACGCTATTCTCACTGTAATCGTCTCCTTCGTGGCACGAAGGTTATCGGCTCGCGTTTAGTATCGCATCCGTTTCAATTACCAGCGAGAATAACGCAATCCCGAGGTTGATTTTCGGTAGAGACGGAGATTACTCGCAGATCCTTTGTTCGATTTAGCCGGGATTCCACGTTAGTCCGTCGAGGCAGTCCCTGTAATTGTGCCACGCGCGCGTAAACGCTTGTTTGCGCCAAGAACAATAAACGGTGGTGTTTACGTGACGAAAGTGCGGACGCAGCTTCCACGGTCACTTGCAAAAAGTAAGTACCCCCGTGTGTTTACTATGGCCTATGCGATTATGCGTGCGAATACACGTACACACACGCTCCTCGGTCGATTCACAAGGACACGATTTGCGTGCGTGTGCGTGTACACGAGGCTTTATCGGCATTCATTCAATACAAAACAAACGTACTCGTTCGGTATGAATATATTTGGCCGTGTTTTCTGTACAGATAGCATTGAGTTGACTACTAGCTCGCGGCATGTATTTTGATTATGACGTATGGCTTGTTTTGTCATTGAATTGAAATTTCGGCGATGAATAAAATATGGTCAAGATTCAACTTACGATTTATGGTTTACGGAAATGAAGCCGATAAAGTTGTTTAAATTAAATTATATTAGTTCGTTTTTCATTTGACCATTATGTCAGAATCTTATGATAATTTGTGTGTTTTGCTAAGTTTTTAGCAGGTTTTTGTTTATTGTATTTGGGCAACACACGCAACGAAGAGATGAGAATTTGAATATTGACGTAATGTTTGTTAGTAAATGTATTAATATTTTTTAGCGGTAAAGCAGAATTAACGTATGCACGTGTGTTTATTTTATGGAAATCCATTACTGTTGTTATTGTTGTTTAAGGTTTTAATCACTTAATGATTAATGCTACGTATTTTATAGGAAATTTTGCAAAATTATTGATACGAAATTAATGCACTTCTATTACTACCTGTTTTTGAACGTTTTAAATTGACAGTTATAGATTATTCCCGGCTCAAATATTCTCTTTTACATTTGCTCTTTTTAAATAAATTACTTTATGTAATTTTTAGTAATTTCAAACAACATTGAGTTGCCGCAATATTTTATTTATTTTACTCGTTAAAATCACAGGTTCACCAGTCTTTTAATGCAAATATTATTTGAATCATGGTCTAAAAAGTTAGTGAAATTAAATGTGACAATGTGATTTCTGTATCTTTCGACATACAGAATGCTTTATTTAACTGGAGTATCCCATAAGGGATGGAAATTATTTAAAAGAAAATGTTTTAACATCAAATTCTATTTGTATAAACGAGAACACTGCGTTTTATAAATTATTTGTTTGCAGATATAGTAATAAGCAATATTTCGAGGACAATTTCATGTGTTTAAATGAAATCACGTAATTTTGAACGTATCAGGATATTTATCTAATTATTCTTCGTTTCAAGATATTTAGATATTTTCTTTGGAATGCGCCTTGAGTTCTGTGTAATGAGACCCTAATTAACTACGTTCAAACCCTTCGATTTTTTATTATTTCTACAAAGTACTTCCAACATACTGTAGCGTATATTTACGTAAGAGAAAACAAATTATAAGTATAGTTTTATAAATTTCCGAAGCACGAAACCACTTTCATAATCACCGACAAATATTACGTTCCCTATATTTTACCCGTAGATCTTTCGAGCGAGCATCTACCATTTACCCTTACGACTTAATTAGTGCCTAGAGGAGTTAATTGTAGGTAAAGCTTCCTAGTGAAAGTACGTATCATCTCGAAAATTCAACGAATTATCAGGAAAGTGGAAACGTTTCTTCCGCCACCGATCTTCCAACACTAATTAGTTTCTCTCAACCCACACTCAACACCCCAATGACCTTATAGACCTCCACGTTACCAACTTTCTTCCCAAATAGTATAAAAATCCTCCACAAACATTACGCTCCATCGTTTATTTTAATCAAAATTCAAGTCTCACCGAGCAATCGTAACTTTATCATTCCAAAGACGATAAATCGTCGAGAAATGAAATCTCGATGCGGTAAGCGTTTGAAAGAGCGTAGTAAAAGGACGAAAAGGTATCGCGAGACGAGTAGAATGACAGTGAGAAAAGGATAAAAGGATAGAAAAGGAGAAACGTAGGAAGATCCCGAAGCTAAGGTCGAGTCTGTTCCGCTGACAGGACACCGAGGTATCCGACAGCTCCGTGGGTCTTTAATGGTCTTCTTCTCTACTGGATATACACTGTTTTATGCCTTATTCCAGCTTCTTCCTCTTGCTCCTCTATCTCGGACTTGCCACACGTTTCACTCTCGTTCTCTTCCGACTCACGTCGTAAACGTGTCTTTCGCGCAAGAACGCAATAAAGTTCCGCTTTTCCTCCCGTGGATCGGCCTCCTGGCATGGCCCTGAAAGCAGGTGACTCTGTTTCAAACAAGATTTCCACAGCGGGGAGCCCTGTTGCAACGAAGGACGAACGTTGATCTGGCATCCCACCTGATGAGATTAGCTCTATCAATGCATCTACCTTGAATTAGCTCCGGGGATTATTTCGTTGCTCCTGCGAAAGACCGCTTTGCGGCTGATAGTTCGTTTAAATTAGTTTGCATGTAAATCGTGCGAACGTAAATAACCCTGTGATTTCGATTATAATCTCTTTCATGGTTTAATTATTCCGTTATAAAGTAGTTAACGCTCTCCGTGGCAGGTTAATACTTTGCCGAAAGGTTCAAAGCGTTCGGTAATTAAAATTGGAGCGGAAGAATACCAGAACGGGAGTGAATATTGGTGGAATTGTCAGTTTCTGTTAGAAATCGATTTTTTTAAATATCACTCGTTTCAGATAACTCGGTTAGTCGATCGTTATATTTAGACGCGAAAAGACGGGGTTTACTTTGTAATTATTTGATGAGATTGAAAGTTCGTTATTTGACTGGTTCTCCAAATAAATTCAATTCCACTTTTCTATTTTGGCGTTTCTGGACCTCTTTATAATTCATTCTCGTGTGTCGCCTTCAGAGGTGTCCCATTTTCGCCTTCTTTGCACGTAAATGCCCTTTAACAACCATTAATAGATGTCAGCACTTTAGCGTAATATCGTTGGAAGTAGTTTGCCCACCTGATACACCACGGTTTAATCAATTTAAGGATATCGATGCCTCCGTAATGTAAAAGCCTCCGACTATCGAACATCGGAGAGCAGGGAAATCGAATTCGCACGGGAACTTCAAAATGCAACGTTAAATTTCCTTGATACGTAAGACTGTACCATTGTACAAAACGAAGTTCGATATTCTTCGTTACGATTGTACAACCTCGATCGGCGTTTGCTTTCCTTTTATTGCATGTAGCGAAACCTCCTACGCCCTCACGGATAACCGTGGAATAGGAGCCTCCCTTGAATCGTTAATTAGCTTGGATTCTTGCATTCTAATTATACCTGAAGTTTACGGCTTTATTTGAGCAGAACAATTTCCTTAATTTACCAACCCGTGATTCGCTAAATCCTTATGTTACAGTATTTTAAGTTATCTAATACATTCCTATTTTCTCAACCTTCATCCGCTCCTTAAAAAAATCACATTAAAGTTCCTAGGACATTTTCAGATTCGCAGCCTATTTCCTATTTAAGAAAAAAATAAAATTCTTTTTACTTTTTCTTTATAACTTTATTGAGGATAATATGTATTCACTGTGTGTAATTTCTCTTGATTTGAGTGAAATTAAGTCCCGATTTGGATTAAAATAGACCCCATTAATGTTTACAGCTTTATTTGAACAAAATAACTTTATTACTTTATACTCCTAAAAATCGCTAAATTCTTATGTTATGGTATTTACTGAAGTGTATATTTCTTTTAAACAGTTTTTATTTTTTACATTAAGAAAGTAGTTTTTTTATCTGTTAATCTTCAGAACAGCTACATCTTCACACGTACTACAGTATTTTAAGTCATCGGATATATTTCTTTCAGAAAATCTAGCTTAGCTTTATTATTACGTTACATCGCACATTTTCACGATACAGGTGACCGATACGACCCACGCTTTTTTCCTGGAAGTGGTACGCAAACAGCCTCAAGATTCAGCTGGACATCATGCCTTGGTTCATCCTATTTCTTCTTCTGTTAGCTGTGATGGAGGCCTTCCCAAGGGAGGCCACCGCTTCGTATCTGCCGGACATCTATTGGAACTCCACCAATCCAATGTAAGTCACAATTTGCCCTATCTCGCCTTTTGTACTTCCATTTCTTCATTCAAAATTACCAATTTATCGTGCATCATCCACGCCCCATTTAACCATTATTGCAGAGTAATGTAAAAGTAGAGATACCGTAGCAGTATACTTCATAACAGACTTTATTACACTGCTGTATATTTATTCGAATTTTACGTAATACTTTTAACCCGTTCCGCCGTCGATGTCAAAGGGACAAAATATTCGCTCGACCATGCCAGCGCTGCATCGTGTTCGCTACAAAATGAAAATTCTTTCCGCGGAAAATGGTCTAATTAACAGACAATATTTGCCCCCGCATTGACAAAACAAGACAGAAATGCGGTGAATTTTATGGAATTTTATGTAACGTTACAAGTATCCCTAGTAACTGTTAAACGAGATATTAAGATATTTCTGGTATCGTTCGAATGATAATCCCCGGACGTGTAGCAATTTTCCACGGTATTTTCTTATGGAAATGATGTTATTCTCCATTGGAAATCCAGATTTCACGAGTCAAGTAGATCGGTGTTGGACGTATAGTTATGTTACCGTGGCATTTCCTTTAGCCGGTAGAGTCATCGTATACACTGAAAACATTACCCGTACTCCCCCGCGAAGAATGCAAGCTCCGTTTAATCTCATCCAAGATATTACCGTGGATGTCCTTGTTCCGGATAGAAGACGACCGCATTTCCGTGCTGAAACATTCCACGAATGGTAACGCCTTCTCGAGCACGAAGACCGAGCTTCCGTGGTACAGAATGCATCGCAAAGCCATCCTCGTGGTAGATTCAGCGGTTCCGTTATCTTTGTCACCTTTAATTTGCAGCTTGCAATACTCGACATCGGAAATTGCACCCTTCATTTTTTTTTCTTTTTGGCACTTCATTGCAAGCGTCTGTTAGATGTTCTATGGCGATGTGCTTCTTCGTCCTTGATATTAACCCTTTGCCCTACGATTTATTTTGTGATTGCCTCGGCAATAATTCAGAATTAAATTGCTAAAATAGAAATTCATCGATGATTCTTGATACATCGTATAATTTATTGTAATAATAATGTTACAGAAATGATTTTATCGTGTCGCGCCTCATTCATATTTTCAATTTGATAGGTTTTGCAAAACTTACAAATTTCCAATTCCATTTACCGCATCACGAGTGTCACTTGTTATAATAGGGCAAAGGGTTAACTGTCTTTGTTGTTCGTCGCTCGCAGCAGGTACTTTCGCTTCTTGGTTTTCCTAAGAGCGTCAAAGTTTTACTTTTTCAAGAACTGGTTGGTGTTCATCTCGCTTAGCATCGAGGGAAATTTTTTGTCACATTACCCAAATAAAATTGTCGAGGTCCTATTTATTATTCTGCAGGTACCATATGATAGACGGAGTAGAATATATTTGTATTTCGAAGAGACTAAATATTATACTAGCCGATAAACACACCCTGCCGGCGAAAAGTTTGCTTTACAAACTTTACACCAGCACACCCCCCCTCTAAATTACTCTTTCGCGTAAATACTTAAAATTGAATATCCCGAACAATAATCCAAAGCTAAGACAAGAAATGACATCATTCCTAAACGCACATTCGTCCAGCAATAAAAGGGACAATACTACCAGTCACAGATCGATAGCTTGACCTTTCCCATCCGTTTTATTTTCTATGCTCCACGCCATTTCGTCAGCGACACGACCACCCTCGCGTCTCGATCAGACTTCTGACGTATCGCCACGATATTTCTTCCCCCTGGAACCTTCGGATGAGCACCCGGCGGTGTAACCTACACGTAGATTTTGACCGTTTCGTTCGATCGGCTTCCTTGTCCCTTTGGCGCGCGCGAAGGGAAAAAAAACCGGCGGAATTGAAAGCCCAACGAAAAAGGTCCGTCCGTCGCGTTGACGCCCCTGCTGGCTTCGGGGTGTACGTGCGTTGCCGCGGGCGGCTCTCTGAGGTCGGGCATTATACATGTACCGGGTGAACCAAGTCGAAGCGCCGAAATCGATTTAGCAAGCTCGCTCTCCCGAAAGGGTCAAGTGCATTGCGAGCGCAATCGTTGTAGTCTAAGCACTATGCATCTATGGGAAGATGAGGGATGATTTTGTACCTACGGGGCTATGGTGGGTGAGGAGGTAAATGCTCGGGCTCACGATCAGCGTGCCTGCGTTCAAATTTTCCCGCGTCACCTCTGGGAAATTTTTATTAAATTATTCCTTGATATATCATATCCTCGATAGTTCTGCAATCCACTTAAAATAGTAGGTCCTAGGCGAATAAACAAAAGAAACCAGATGAAGGGTGGTTCTAAATTTTCAACTTTACTCGATTTGAGAATTTCTACCGGACTCTACAATTTCGTTATGTTTTAACGTATATTTACGTCAAAGATATTTGGCTATACATCGCGTCTCTGCGTGTGTGTACTTTGCGCGCATGCAGCGGCAGAGTGCTCGTTGTAGGAGTTCGAGAAGAGAAAGCGAATTTTGCGAGAAATCGAAGTCGACGCGAAGAAGCGAGAATCGATCCACCCCCAAAGTTTCGTCGGTGGTTGACTAATGCGGCGGAATAGGACGAGCACGGGAGGTAGATGAGCTCGGTTAACGGGCAAAAACCAATTCGCTGTCGACCCGGGATTGAATGTCGAGCGCCGTCGTCCGCGCTTTATCGTCCAAATCGCCGGGCCTCTCCGAGGCTTGCGCGCATCTACGCGGATTTCAGGGGGGAAGGATGTCAGGGTGATTTTTCAGAGTACACTTTCCGATGTGCGAATGGAAAACCTAGGGCAAGAGATTCCTCCTGGCTGGCGCGATTAGAAGTAGCATTAGGGTTGTTGTTTTAATGCTGCTTTTGGAGATTGATTATAATCATAATATAATATTGCACACGATATTATTAATACAACATATTGCAGTCATAATACAATTATATTCGTATATTGGTTAGCTTTTAGCTGGTGTATGTAATTAGAGTATCGCGTGTATGAAATAAACTTTATTCCGAGCAAAGGGTAGCCAGGTTGAATTCTCTATACGTAAAGGGCTAATTTGAAAGTCGCTGCGAAACGGCACCCCAGAATCAAATACGAGTCTTAGTATCGTGTAACAATTCCACCCGGACAAATTCAAATCTCATGGGAATCTGTAGGGAAAAAAGGCACCGACAGAAAGCGAGGCAGGGTAACGGCGTCGCGCTAAAGTGAAGGGAACGAAAGTCGTAAGTATAACACGCGACCCAGTAATTTAACTAGGGATTTTTCATGGAAATCTCACAATTTCCGCGGGCGACTTTGCCTCGAAGAAAAGAAGAAGAGGGGAACTACTCGCTAGAAACTTGGTCCCCTCTTCACAACAGTTTCGTTCGAGGAAATTGACTCTCGACGAGTCAGTCCTTTATCCGTACGGTACCTGTGTAGACGATACCAGCAAACTATAAAGATACTACCACCGGTAAATCGCTCCCGTACATCTATATCCTTCTTTACGTACACGCCAATGCGTGTGTACTTTCTCATCGAAACACATCGAATACAGTTTTATTCGCCGTAAAACGAGAGAAGATCGACTTCGTCCTCGGTGAAGCGATCGCTGTCTACTCGCGCATCGCCTCATTCTCCTGGCTTTGTCGCACTTTGTCCTCTTTGCTCGGAATTTCGAAAAGTCATTTACTCGCTGAAATACAGGTATCTTTAAATTACTACGTTTACACTTGAAACGAAGTCGAAGGAAAAAATCGTCTGGTATTGAAATGACTACAATGTTTTCTTGAAACTTGGAGGACTTATTAAGCCGTCGCAAAACGTCGTTTAATTGTAAACGTAATATCCTATTTTACTCTGTAATTACTTTCGATGAAAAAGAAAAGTCGCCAGGTACCCTCGCAATTTATTTCCTCCGCTTGTATCGAGCCTTCAGCGACGCGCGAATCAATTCGATGCCGGGCTCTCCGGTGTTTCGTCGTTCCGGCTGCTTATATTGATTAACAAACGTCGAATGCCCGTCGTACCGCAAATAAAAGCCGAGTCTACCCGTATGTATCGTGGCGCGCTCATACGTCGGTAGCTGAAAAAAGAAGAAAATTGGATATTTGCTTAATCGCCCTCGACGTTTCGTCTCACTTTCAACCTCTTTCGGCCCCCTCGCTTTCGACTCCCCCGTTCCCCTTTCCTCGTCCTCTCGCATCCTCCGTTTCTCCGGCTTCTCTCCGGGGCCGTTCTGTTGGCTTTCAGCGCGATTGATAATTTATTTAAGTACCGCCACGTTAAAGCATAACTACCGTCCGAATCGCCGAAATCAAAACGACCGTTCTGTGGCGGTCATTGCGGCTGGCGGGCATTAGTCCATTGTTCGATTTTTAATTTAACGCGGCCGTACCAATCGATTTTGTTTTGGCTCTGCTCGAAACCCCCGGGTCTCCGTGCCACGGTTATTGGATTGCAATGATTTTTAAATAGTTTCGCATTAAACGATTTCCCGGCAAATTGGCTGGACATCGATTTCAAATATTCATAGCTTACGTCGGAAGCCTGTGCGGTAATAACGTTCCGGGGAAAAAATAACGTGGCAATTGGCAGGAGTTAAATATTAAATCGAAATATTTGTATAATCGATGGTATCGTCACGGTGCGCAGAAACGTCGACATGGTTGTCTACGTTGTCATTTTATTTCATAAATATAATTAAAATGAATACTTCGCGCCGGATATTCGAGTAGTTCAATTTCCGTCGTTCTATGGTTCTCCCGTGACAGATGGAAAATTGTTACACAGATAAATGAATTACAGAAGTAAGCATGCTTGCGTACTTCTTGTATGTTTCAGTTTTCCTCTATCTATTGATTTTACGTTATCCAGGAATAGAGTCTGTATCGAATTACATTATCTCGATTCAAGAATAGCTTCGTAGCACCTGATCATGGAGGGAAGACTGCTTGGGAGTCTGGTATCCTTAAAAAGTGCGCCATAATGCTCTCGGGTTGTTCCAGTTTTGTTTTTCTCGATTCCTCGTCAGTTATTTACTTGTTCTATTTTGCGCACATGCTCTCAACCTTATTGTTGCGCCCTTATTTCCTGGGACGAGTCCTTTCGCTTTTTTACTCTGCCCTTTGCGGTTCTCCCGACTCTACGTAATCCTCTCCCTCCGTTTTGTTCGCGTCTCTAAAGTGTATTGGAAAACTCGCAGCATTCTTACGGTTTGCACGTGAATTACGTGCGTTTAACTCAAACTCGTTTATAAATACATTTACGTACGATTCGACCGTACTTTTGCATCACCTACGGGAACACGAGAGCTCTTTGAATTCCGTCGGCGAATTATTCCATTCGTTTCGAGTCGCTTCACGTTATTGCATTATTCGACGGTATTATCGTACGTGGATCATGCCTTGAATTTCTACGGTGCACCGAAATTAGAACCCGCTGCTCCATTCTAGGTCTAAAGCGTGAGTTTGAACGGCCGTCACGTTTCGCCGTGTCGTCCACTCAAATGTTCGCCCCGTCGACAATTTGCGTTAATCGGTTGAGCTTTTTTGCATCGGACAAATTCCAAGTGTCATACTTGCGCATACGTTACCGTGTTAAAGTCCAATTACATTACATCCAATACTTTCATTTCCTTGCACGTCTCTCACACGTCGTTTCAGCGCAAGAGATTATCACAATTGCTGCAAAAACTCCGCAAACATTTTCCATATATCCAATGAACTATAAAAAAGCAGGCTGTCAGAACGGTACACTGGCAAGAGAAATTTCTCACCCAAACCTTCTCTCACTTAATTTCGATGTGACTCATTTACTCTCTTCATCCTGCGGTCCGATTTGAATGTATAACTCAGAGCCGCATTCCAGCAGCTAGCCTTCTTTCTAATCCTCCTCCGTGCATCATCTCCAGAAAATACATAACGATTCGAAATACTTCCACCATCCATCGTTCCAATGGACAACTCGCTATCTCGAGAGGAGTACCATTACAATGTCAATACGTTTCTCGATTCTATTTATCCCATTAAACAGCCAACAAAACGGCACACAGCCGGCATTCGGCTGTAGGATCGCGATCAGGCGCGTAGCCTTTGTGATGCCGCGCGTCACGGTATTACGTGTAACGTTCCATAGGTCGTATAGGTGCATAGCACGGCTACGCGCCTATCGTTGGAGGGAAATCCTCGATGCATTTATATATCATGGGGTTACATAATAATTCCCATTGGATTCCCAGGGATTGGTTCGTACTCCGGGCAACATGTCCTGCCGGCGGTTCGCGGAGATGATACATTCCTCTGATAGTTATGTACGTGGCCCGTGCATACATTGGCCGCCTTTATAACCTCCGCGTTTGCACGTACAACCTACAGTACGTTTCACACTGCGCCTTCGTCCTCGAGCTCGGTTCGGCCAGGACACGATGAGATTAAGGTACAAGCTTCCTGCCGGCAATGAATTATGTCCCAGCACGGCACGCGGAGATGTTTCTTCGGCGGTATCGCGCCATGCCCAGGCCGTACGTGGAGCCCTTACGTATGTTACCTCGCCGTAATGATAGTCGGTGTGGTACCATACCTTTCTGGACACTAATTCACGCTCTCCTCGCTCTCCGGAATAAAATTAACGCCGTGCCGTGAAGAATCGCGCGACGATTTTCAGGGACGCCCCTCCACCTCTACCGAACGACTAAATTATTAGGGGACTGGGACGGGGACTCGGTCAAATTGTCCTTTTTTTTTTCATATATTTCTCTCTCACTTTTTCTCTTTCTCTTTCTTGCCGCGCGGTGAAATTGATGGGTTTGTTATTATAGCGATAGTTGGTAGGGATAGTAATTTATATGGGTTGATTGCATCACGAGGGTTTTTAGAAAGTTTGTCGAGACAATGTGTCGTGGAATTATTTGGGAAGATACGTTGGATTTGGTTATTGGAAAATTAATACTTTGATCCATGTTTAAAGTGGTGTCGGGTGAAAGTGGATTAAACGTGATTGAAGTTAATATGTTGGACGAAATTTTTTGGAAATTTTAAACGATAATATTAATGAAATTTCCGATATATCGGATATCGAAATAGCAGGATAAAAAGAATGTGATTGTGACAAGAAAAATTTGACTTCAATTAAATTGAGGGACAAGTGGATTAATAGACTGTGGAATTTTTATATCCGAGTGTTTGGCATTGAGTTTCGATAATTAGCGCAGTTTGCTAGTGTTTTTTTGTTCGTCACAGTATACGCTTCGCCATGCGCGAGAATTTTTCTGTTATTTAGATTCGAAATGTTTAACGGTGAAGCGGACTCGTCGGATGTTCGATTAACGGGCAAGCGGTAAAAAGATTTTGCATGCAAAGTGTTGGCGTATATATTTTTCATATGCATCGCATGCATCAGGTATCAGTAATATCGGAAAGCGATACAAATGCTTTTGTAGTTTGTGCAATTGAATGCGCTTCCGCATTGTAATATCGTCGAGTGCACCGACTATGCCGAATATATTTGTCGTGCAAACGCTAAAATTGATGAACCGTTATCAGATTTTCCGTTTCATTTTCGAGTACTTTATATCGATTCGAATTGCTAGACGATAGAAACAATCGTATCGTTGCGTTTCGTAATCTGTTTACGTGCGAACATATTTATTAAAAATGCATCACAAAGCAATTCTCCTTCTTCTAATCCCCCATGAAGCGATTAAACTACACTTTGACGACAAGACAATTCCCACGGTAGAGAACTGGATTATTCAAACTCAATCCCGCCATTTAGAAACCCGAGACTCCTCCGTCTGCGATACTCCTCTCTAAACAACATTCAATCGCGACAAAGAAACAATTACATCACACGTACAACATACTTCAATAAATGCAGCAATTACGACGAAACGTACATCCCTCGCGTGTTACAACGATCGCCCGATTCGCATTGCATCCCCGGTAAACGGAGGTTTCGCTGTTCCTCCTCGCAGTTTAATAGTTCGCCGTGCGAACGAAGAAGACGAATGTAATATGATTTACAGAGGCTGCCGCGTTTATACACGAAATTCCCTTGTCTCTCGCTGTTTCATCGTGAAATCACTCTGCCTCATTACAGCTGTAACACGTCCCACTGACGACGTGCTGGTTCTCCGCGTAATTCTGCGAGCGCATTGTTACACGATATAGACTGACGTAATTTAATTCGTAGTCGTGTGTGCGAACCGTATGCGCAGCGGTGAGGATATATAATCGTACACACGTGTTCTAATACGCGGCACGCTTCCGAGACTGCAGCCTGCTGGCTGCTTTACAAGCACATGCCTTGCCGATCTATGAAACTGTCCCGCACGGTGTAATGCACTGTCCCCGTTGCTTCTATTTCGAAATAAGATGTGCGACTAACGTTCTGGTAACGTGCCTAATTAGATTCGCGATTAATGTGTAACGACCCCTACACCTCCGGGCGATACGGCGCGGTATCGAGTCTGCGGCTTCGTATGACGATAGAATTTCAAGTGGAATCTGGCCGATTAATGGCGCGTTTAGCGAGCAGTTTAACAAATCGATTTGAAACATTGACGATTATGTTCACGAGATTGTGGTTTTGTATGGTATTAAGGACTTTCGGTGATAAGTGAGAAAATGAAAGCTCTTTTCCGAAGTGTCAGGTAATATATCGTAGTCTCGGTTATAGCAGTTGGAGTAAAAATTTGCAGAGTAGAATAAAAAGATTATCTTGTCGGTCTTAACGTATTCGCGCATGGCAATTTTTTTCCGTTTCTGAGTACCGGCAAAATAATGCTGGTTGCCGCAAACTTGTATCGTTAAAGCAAGAATAAAAATTATAAAATTTGTCTTGAAATATCAATGTTGCTATTATGTGATGTTTAAAGCAAAAAGATTTTTATAATTTGTATACTTGCCGGCTTACAGTTAGTGAGACACGTGAGAATGTCTCACTTGGCTCACTAACTGTAAACCGGCAAGTATACAAATTATAAAAATCGTTTAATTTTATTAGAGACATAGTGGTTATTATCGAAAGCGCCTAATGTTGCCGCATTCAGAAACAAAAATTGCAGGACGTGAATTCACGTCAGCGGCAATCGGGAATAAAACTTGAAAAGACGTGAATTCACTCAGAGGTCGCGAATGTGTTAATAATGTACACGGTATTGATGGAAGAGTTACAATTAAAGTAGTAATTATTTTCTTGGTGTTTTGTTGCCGGAAGACATACATTGATGCTTGTAAGTGGAAAAAAGGGAAAACATTGAACGTTGGTCGGCGTTAAGAGCTCTTAACTTTCGACGTTTCGGAGGGATTCAAACGTCAGCGGAGAAGTTACTTAAATGTTCAAGGCCTCGGCTTTTATTTCGTGTAACGAGTTCTGCTTGACCCTTCTTCACGGTTGAAATCCCTTCTTAGTGCGTGCCGGGACGCTCGTGCTTTTAGAAACCCCGCTGCAAGACGTTCCTAGGTGACTTAAAACTGCAACGCTTTACAAACTCCCCTATGATTCAGGATACCGAAGTCTTATACGAGAAAACGAAAGATACGAGGCTACTCTTAATCAAAATGGATGTAAGTAGCCAAAACTAAAACGTCCTCGTCCTTCGCGCGCGAACGGAAAGAGCGAAAGTCCACGGGCACTTGAGTCTCACGTTAAAGAACACATTTCCGGATCGATGAACTTGCAGATTCCTCGCATTCAGGGTCGTCGTCTGGTGAGTTTGGAACTTTGGATGAATCCGAAACTTTCCGCGAGAGTTACTTTAATGTTTATAAGAAGCTAGTCCTCGGTGATATAATGAATTTCATCATCGCCTTAAATTCGCGGTCCGAATCGGCAACGGCTACGAGTTTCGCGAGTTTCCCGCCCCATTGACAAGTCGATCACGTGCGCGTAAATGACTTCATTTCGTGTTCGTCTTTGAAGTTTCACGTGCACGGAACGTCGGTGCAAAAACGACCTTTCCAGCGACAGCGTAGCAAAAAAGAGTGGAAAAACGAGTAGAGAAGCAGAAGGAGGGAAAAATAGTCGGTGGAAAGCAGGGAAGGAATGGCATCTCGAAGAAAAAAGGAGAGAAGCTGATCGTACGAGGAAGCAGGGGTTGGCAGATGCACTCTGTATCGCGGTATAAACCCACACCGTCACACCGTCCTGATGCTCGGGTTATAAAGCACAGCTGACGCTACGTATAATATATTCTTCTCTTCCTCCACCCTCTCCCCATGCTCTCGCGCCACTTTCGCTCGATCTCTCGCTCTCTCAGCCTCTCTCGAACACGCACGAGCCCTTGCACCCTTCGTATCGGCCGGTGAAACAACCCTGCTTCTCTGACTTTGTTCGTACGGTCTGAACCTAACTGTCCGTTTCACTCGGCCAGAGTGGCCGCAACCGATACGCTACTACGAAGGTGGTGTCGTCACGGTTGGTCGAAGACGAATGAGACTGCGAAGTTCGATACCGCAATTAACGGAGCTTAGGTAGCCAAGGTGGCTTCGGGACTTCATTCGCACCGATTCGCGTGGACGTTGGTGTTTACTGAGATGTCTGACGAATTTTCGCTCTACTTTGAAATGTTTTCCTTTATTGAATTCATTGATGTATTATATACAGGATGTTCAGAAAGAAGCATTCAATATTTATATGGTACATAGGATACACTGTACCGAGTACAAAAGCTTTAGTAAACATAGGTCGAAAGGTCAACCGTTTCTGAGATATAAACATTTTTGTTTGCTAGTGTCATGATTGACTTACTTGCTTCCAGTGTATCCTGTATACCATATAAATATTGAATGTGTTTTTTGAACAACCTGTATATAGAACGGAAGAAGATTCGACGCTGGTTGAAAGTGATTTGTAGAGAGTATCTATTCGTGAATACGAATTCGCCGGAAAGTAAGAACATGTTGGATGTTTCTCTGTTATTTTCCTTTCACCCGCCACCGAGAAATTCGGGCGTACGTGTCGACCGATTCGAGCGATTTTCTCGCAGAAGTAAATACGGTGGGCGGCACGGTAAATAATACTTTTCTGAGGGTGAAGGCGTGTGAAGAGCTATCCAACGAAAAGTATAGCTTCTATTGGCTACGGAGATAACAACTATTACTACAAAAATTGCTGCGGATGTGTCCACGTATGTACGTAAGATGAGAAAGGGAGGATTCGTACGAAACGTGTGGGAATTGGTCGCAAGAAAAGGCGTATTTCATATGAAAATATCCACGTAGAAGGACTTGTTGTCATGTGGTTAGTTGGAGGACAATTCGTTCTCATTGAATGTTTCGGATGGTAAGCTCGTCTAAGAGAGTCTTGGGTCGGCCAGCCGACCCCAGTGTCCATTGTTGGCGGATTACACGAGGATTTCCCCGGGAAATTGATACTCTGTTTGTCCGCATGGTTCGCACGAGGGCTCGCGGAATCCACCGACTCCCGGCAACTTGAATAACCACCCCCTCGCAACCATAGAATGTTATCCGTATTTACTTGCGTACTACTTTTCATTTTATCCGCGTAATAACATTACACCGACGGGAGACGCTTGCTTCCATGTTCCGTCAGGATTTGCGCGTAAACCAGATTCGATGTAATTGGCTTACTTTTTACGAGTCAGACTGTTCACAGAGTGATTTCAGTTTCTAGAAGTTTCACGGAAATGCTATATAAAAGTGTATGATTTATCGTGACACGAGGAATTTTTCGTATGTTATACAGCTGTTAATTAGACGCGATTCGATCGAATGGACGAAACTGAGGTCAGCAATTTACAAGGGCATTTCTGTTCGTCCATCGGCCCTCCTTCGATCTTTAAACGAACGGGGATACACGGTGGTCCATCAACCTACACGCATCACGTACGTGTACGCTTTACGCGCGAAGCTGTTCCTCTTTATCGCGGTTCGCAAAAAGCGTGTTCTCATTTCGAGCGCCATTACCATGTCTGGACGATACAACCTCTACTGGGTTAAACGGCGGTGTTACTTCGTAAAATGAAATAAAGGAGACATTCATACCGGTCTTGCCCCTCCCTCCTTCCCGAATCCTCGGGGTTGAGTAATGAGTCGAAAGTTTCTATCCTCTTCCTCTTCTCTACCCTCTTGCCCTCTACGCTCTAATGTTATCCTATCTCCCTTTCTCTCTCTCCCTTTTTCTCGCTTTCCTCTTTCCCGTGCATTTCTCCTTCACCCTCGACGCTCTTTATCTTGAGAAAGTTTTCTCGCCAGATCTCAGCCTCGACGAACGCCTTTAATAAAATCCCCCGGACTGTTCGAGAACTCAAAAGGAAACGGTGCTCACGCGACACAGGATACCGTATGCTTCGATTCAAATTCGACTCTTTTTTCTCAAAATTCCTCGATAAATTTCACCTGATTCTGCATAAAATCACTTGGTCGATATTTCATCAATAAAGTGGAAAGATGCAATCATCTCGTCCTGTGATCTCGGATATATCATCCGATGCAATTTATTAGAACGCTCGTGCAGTTTAAAAGTGGCCATTAGCCTTATTCGCAGGATTAACCAGCGTCCTGGTTTCCATCGCTTCTGTGCTGGTCACTCGTCGTATTCCTCGGCTCTTGTTCCTCAAATGGCACTCGGAAGTGGAGTCTATCTAGTTTAGATTCGATTGTATTTCTCTTCCACTTTCATTCTTCTCCTCTACGTCCCGCAAAGTGCCTTTCAAGTATTAAAAAAATATACGGAGACCTATATACTTTTTGTTAAACGTCATCAGTGATTTACGTCATAAGTAAATCAGTAGTTAACTTATTATTTCAGCACGAAAAATTAATACGTTACAAAAAGAAAGTGAAAAAACTGACCACCTCATCCCCTCAGATATTTCAGGAACGTTTCAAAGAAATTAAGTCAAGATATCGTAAGAGCCATTTTTCCGTTCGTATTTATTTTTTTTATTTCGACCAATGTGATAGATCTACTGTCCATATAATCATCATCAATATCCTGCCATTTAAATCTATTATATTTAAATATGTCGAATAACTACTTTGAAAAATATGAGATGAAGATGTGAAGAAGACGATTAATTAATTTAAGTTTAATGAGATAGAAGTGGAATATTTACTTTACGAGTCGTCTATCACTTTGGGGAATTTTTCAAAAAAATTGGAAACCGGTCATTTTGACCGGCTTGGCAGTTTTAGTGTGAAGGCCCGAAAGAAATTCCTAAAACGTTCAATCTATCGCGAACGAGGAACGATGTTATTTCAAAGATAAGACACTTACGTGCCGAGGTTCTCATACTCCGGAGATAATATTGGCACTCGGCGGACATCAACGGATGTGTCATAATCAAATCTAAACAGATGGGAGTTGCATTTAATCGAGTCATCCCAGTCGTCTCGATGTGTCCTAACCTAATTTCAACTCCCCCGATGTTTTCACACATGTGCACACGTAAGGGTCTGCGTTGCGTACACATGAGGATAAGAGTCGGCTGGTTGGTTGGTTTGATGACTGCTGTTTGCGAGGTATGTATCGGTGCTCGGGCAAAAAGCAGCCACGTTTCGCGTAGCGTTAATTAAGCTCTTAAGTGTCACTGGGATATCCTTCCGGAAGTGTGCACTTGCCACTAATCCTCCACGATCTAAAATTAGAATTTCGTTAGCGAGCAAGCATACCAAGACTCAGTGTTTTTACATTTTCTTTTTTTCCTTTTCACGTAAAATTGTGGACGATATTTGCAGACGTTTAATTCCGGTTAAAAAGATGTGTAACTTGTTATATCTCAATTTTCTAAACGGTAAGAAATATTTTGTTTGAATTAGAGCTCTGTTCGAGGATTGCAGCGATAAATGCTTTTGTGATTGTAGAGATGTTCGTAGTTTTTGAACGAAGAAGCATTTATTTTCGTAAGCGACGAATAACCGCGTGAAATTAGAAGTTCCACGAGGTTTCTGAGGGTGATTATTAATTTCCCTTTTTTTTCTCTCGTGCCGACGGTAGTAAAAGTTGCGTTTAATCATGCTATATTAAGGTGGCCCACCGAGGGTGAGATTTTACGAAGGGGTGCAAACAATTTCAAATTTCTAACTCACCCCAGTCTACTCGCGATCCCTTTATGTCCGACATTCTCGGCATACTCTACGCTTCAGGGCGTTTAATTATGAAATATGTGTTTTATAGAATGAAAGGTGCAGTGTTCGATAATTCATTGTCGCGTAAATACATTCCATATTACGCCCTGTAACGCCGTATGGCGCGCACTTACTTTGACGTTCCCTTTTCAGTAGTCTAAGTCATCTTAGGCTGTGCAGAGCCTGTAAGAATTTATCTGTACTAAACGCTGTTCCTGCATTTTTAATTTCACGAACGAAGTTTCTGAATTTATTTAATTACCTTAACCACTTAAGCTTAGATTTATTTTCGATTGCAGTTTACAGAAAACTGTTTTAACTTTGCTTGACTTTCTTTGCCAATCATTGAAATCACTATATTCTAATACTTTTTGGCTTTTTCTGTATTGACAAGATAATGTCATTTTTTAAATTGTTAGCATATTTTCCACAATCAATCCTTTTACCATATGAAAATTTGAGAAATTGAAATCGAGGTCAGAAGGTTAATATAACATAAAAATTATTCATTTCACTGGAATACATTTTAAACCAGTGTCAAATAATATTAAAATAATTATATTCCTGGCCAAATGAAAAAACTTCGGGGTATAAAATTTGCGAAAAGTTGCATGCGATGCGAATGAATTTTTACTCGCACCGTTCACCAGTCAAATAGAATCGATGCGTTCACTATTGAATCGTCGATTGATACGCTTCCAATAAATTATCGATAAGAATCGTTGCCGGATAGAAGAAGCTCTAAGAACGAAGAAACACAAAAATTCCCTCGATATCTCTCGATTTCGATTACTTCAATTTTCTCCCGTGGCATCTTCGAAATTCATTTTTCATTTTTCGCTCAGAATATATTGTACGCAACGCGTACGAAAGCTTGGTTTGATTGAGACGAACACGTAGTACGTATATTTTCAGTGAAATTCAACCTGCCAGCGCGGTCGGGCCACGCATTTCGCGTATAACTTTCGTGCTACCATTTTTTTCGTGAGTGTTTTATTTTTATATTTTACCGTTCTTGATTGCCATACAATTGTGTTATAAAAAATGCATTTTTATGCGTCGTATATTACAGGAATACTATAAACCCACTGGCTTTTTTCAGCCGACAAATCATGCCTGATGTGTGATTGAGATTACTATTTCCCGAAAATATTTCTCGACGCTGATTTACCGATTGCATTCGCGTAAAAGTTATTATAATGTTTTCGTACGCCCTCTATGTTTTCAGTATCGTTCCACCGTTTTCACCGGTATCAAACGTGACACTCGATATTCGAAATTTCTTTACGGACGCGCATCCACCAAATCGCAAATAACATTCGAAGCGATAACTTATTCTTCGCACGTTTCATTCGGTACGCCCTTTTTTTATTCGGCAGCGCAAAATGTAACATGAGCTTCGTAAAATTGTTGGGTATTAGGCAAGGCAATTCGTGCTTGCTTTCGTTTCGGGTTGAAACGTTGCCGCGTTTAAAATATCAAAGCCCTTTTGCAACTTTTTTCATGTCACTCTCCGCAAAGAGCGTAAACTCGGTCCGAGAGGTCTCGCCGGGCAAGCGACGTAAACGCGAGCTAGTAACAAAGTTGGTAATCTTGTAAATCCACAAGGAGCAGAACTGTGAATAGACGTCTCCTCAGGATAAGCTGTTCGCTAAGTTTCATCGAGAAATTTTCTCCGTCCGTCCTTTTCCTCCTCGTTGAGGCTAGCCTCACAGTTTCCATCTTCGTATGCTTATTCGTGCCATCCTCGTTCGCGCGGGCTCTCGTGACTATTTAAACGCGATAAGCCTCTAGCAGGAGATAATTACACGACGTGGGTCATTCCGGGAAAACGAAATTATGAAGCTCGTGTTGCGGCTAATAAGCCCGAAGCATTAAAAAGAAATTAGCCGTTGAACGATGAGGCAAAAACCGCGATGTTACTTCTCCGGACAAGTCGAACGGATTTGGCCTGCAATCAGCGTCGTTCGTTTCGATTTGAACAATTTAAAGGCGGCAGGGTAGAGGAACGAGGAGAAAGAGGCTGAGAGAGAAAGGGAGAGTGTAGCGGCTTAATTGGCCCTCGAGCCACGACGACAATCGCGTGAACGCGTCTTAATTACGCATTAATTCCAGTTTGAGTGCCGTTAAGCTCGAGCGCGCTCGAACCATGTCGCTCGGCTGCTTTCCCGCGCTTCTTCCCGCCAAATTATACCTCCGGGGGTCTTAACTTTGACGTCTCTTGCTGTCTCCGTTTCTTCCTTCTCTTTCGAGCTACACCCTTCGATCGCATCGCCGGTTTTCCGTGGACTCGCTTTCCCCCATAGACCGATACCATGGGTTGCCTCGTAAATGCGCTCCTAGCCCAAGGTCGATGATCGTGCCTCGCCACGAGTCACGCAACCGAGGAGAAAGAGAAAAAGCGCCGATGGTCAAAGGGAATGAACGGGAGAAAAGTCTGGATAGGGTGAATGGAATGCGAACGTTTCTTGAGCGAAGTTTCTGGAATTGGAACCGCTCGAGGCGTTAGTTGGCGGTCGTGAAAGATATCGTCATGGTTCGAATGACTTTAGATGAAGATGCACCACTGTCGTGGGTACGGGGTTGCGTTAATTTTGAAAAATTGGCGGGATAGGAGTTTTTAATTGCCCTGAGATTTAAATCCTTTGAAAGGAGCGGAATGTCGTTAATATTTGAGTTAGAAAAAGATGATTGATAACCATTGGAAGCGATGATTAATAGCCTCTCCCATTCAATACGACCTTGTTGAAAGAAGCATATTTATTAGTAAGCTTTCAGACGATATAGTGTCAATAGAGTAGAGCCAGGAAGAAATACACTAAGCTCGAAATTACTACGTTAACGCGAATTTATCCTCCGCCTAGATTTCCGTAAACCTTGAATGCTTAATACCGCAACTCTGCCGTTAGCCACTGAGTTGCCGCTTAGTTTCCCAGCGGCACTGTAACTTCCATAAATATCCGCGATACCGTGTTGCTAAAACTGTATTTCTATACCTACCGTATACCGATAAGGCGTTCGAAATTAAATACCACCCAAAACCCACCTACTTCAAACTTACTTATCAACACCCCCAAGAGTTTCGCGTGCCCTCAAACTTTTATCGAAACTAGTCAAACCTTAAAAAAAAAGTAACGATATTATTCCAACAAGTCGACCTCGTACGTTCTTCAGAGCTGGAAATACTTCGCTCCTACTTCACTCGCATTCCAGCTGCCCTAGAAAGCCGTCTTTCTCTCGAGTTTTTCGTTTCGCCGGTGGAATTGCACTTGCAACGATTCCTCGATCATTGTCCCATTATGTTTATACGTGAGACAGTTGTCGCGGCAACACGCTTCAAAGAACGGCTTCATTTATATTCACCTGCCGCTTCGATCCCTGCGAATCGTTTAAGCGGCGCGTAAGCATCGCTCGACACCGGACAAGTTAGTTGCACGTCTTGCTCGTCCTGTACACGGCACGATGTGTCGTCGGAGCAAAAGTTAATAAGGGTACTGGGCTTCTTTTAAGGCTACTAGTTCCAGTTCCTTTAAAGGTTTAGTTAGAGCGGTGCTGATCAACAAGGAATCGATATGTAGCAGCTTCTTACTCCCCGTCTCGCGGATGCACGACGAACGCGGGTGACTTATTCCCTTAAAAGGCGGTGCACTGCCAGGAGGGAAAAAGATTGGGAAAGCTGGCTACTGAATCGATTATTGTACTTCTTTCTTTACGCACGAGAACGATCCGCGGCAAAACGTGCAGCTCGAAAGTGCACACACGAGACTCGAACTTATAGGAATACCGTTTTCCCTGGGAAAAAGAAATTAGAAAGTATAATCGAAACTCACCTTGCCAACTCGAAACCATGGGAGGTGTAAAAGTCTCATAGAAGACGAAGACGGTCTTTGGAGGTTTCGTACTAAAATTCTTAAATCATTCCCCCCGTAACCCAGTTTCGTGCCTATAAATGCGCCCGTAAGTCATACAAGAACGATCTTACTTTACGGCGGCATCGGCTACCTAACGTTTTCTCCCTTTTTTCCACCTTCGCGGATCTTTATGATCCCATGTTTTGCATACGACTTACGACCTCCCCTTTCCACCTGAATTATAGACACCGACATCCGTAACGACGTAGGTTTAAATAACCGGCACACGTTCGAACGGGTTTGCCCGTGAATGCTCAACGGAGAAGTCGATCTTATTTCGGCCAATGGGTACACGGAGAGACAGCGTAATTTTTGGTTCGACGAAATTTTCACCTACCACGAAGTGGCCCCGATCGTGCAAGGCCAAGGGTGTAGCAACCGCTGCAACTGGATACACGTATTTAAATGTTGCGTTCGATCTACCTCATGCATTATTTAGTTTAGGTGGCGGGGGCGTCCGTTTTGTGCAACGATCGGCCCGTCGCGTCGCGTCGACGCCGGAACTACGTACAGGACGCCATTCGGAAATAAACGTATATACATATACATATAGATATACGTTGAATCTGTTTGAGTGAGCTGTATTTGTATCGGTGTGCGAACATGTAGGAGCGTACTCTCGTGTGCCTTGGGTACGGCGGTCGCACGAGAATGCATTATAGATACTGGTTCTCCATGGATCAGTTCGATTTCGCACTTGTGCGGTGGTCGAGCGAATATACCCTGATATACCTATCAATATACACGCGTTCTGCCGTCGACGCAATGACCTGCTGAGCTTTTAATTGAACGTAATTATGACGAACGGCAGTGGATGAAATTCGCTGAGAAATCGAATTGCCACTTGGCGATTTCGTTCCCTTTCATCGTGTGGGTTTATCGGTAGCAGCGTTGCGTTTGCGGATATAGCGACGTTGGGTGATGGAGTATCGATGGATTTGTCGGGGGAAGATTTTTGGAGAGAATTTTGGCATTGTTCTTGCGGATTGGTCGATGGGAATTACTGGACTTATGAAATTTGTAGGGAGAGTTACGGTGGGTGTCGAGTTAACCCCTTGCCCTTCGACTTCTTTTGCCACTGTGTCCGCAATGCTTCCGAATTAAATTGCTAAAATCAAAATTGATCCGTGTTGATTGATACATCGTGTAATTGAACGTAATATTAATATTATAGAAATAATTTTATCGTGTCGCGTCTCTCATTGATACTGTAGCGACCACCTACATTGGGAATTTTTCCGTTCCCATGCAAACGGTTCGTCTGGTTTATGTCATTTGCAGCGACACAGCTATTTTTGAGAAAACTGCCTTTTGTATATATTTCTTAGAATCACTTCGTACAGTTTCTTCGCAGTCTCAATAGCTCTTGCGAGTGCCATAAATTACGCGTTTCCGTTGGCCCCTCGAGTGCAGGCCCAACGCCAACCTTGGGCCGCACAAGACGAAGCGGGGGCGCGGCGGAAATGCGTACGTGACCGAACCCTTGCCAGCGAAAACTTGCCGCCATGACCTTTCTCTCTTTTCCCTAAAAAGCGCGCCAAGGGCGCAAGGAAAAGAGGGCGCAGTCGGTGATTTTCTTGTCTTCCGATTGGCTTAAGCGGCCGCGGAAATTCACCGGTCTGCGGGGGCGCGGCTCCTTCGAGCTAAGTCAGCGCGTAGTTAGATTATTGTATTTTGAGCCGCGCTACACACCACTTCTAGTCACTAGCCTTACGAATAAAGATAAAGTGTTCACGGTGATTCTATTTCATTGAAATATTTTCTATCACCCCGACCGTCCCGACAATACTTTCAATTTTATAGGTTTTAGGAAACTTGCAAATTTCCCATTCTATTTACCGCGCCACGAGTGTCACACGTTATTGTAGGCTAAGGGGTTAACACCTAACGCCACCGGAATTTCTCTAGTTTAATCATTTTTACTGAAGTGGGAGTTTTTCTATTGAAATCACATCTTTGCAAAACAGAAACCTGACAGGCACAAATAGATGAATAGTCGGCAGGACTTTACCTTTTTAATGACAATATCCAAATATTTAATGTCTTAAAAAATTCGTAATTATAACAATTTAAAATTCGTATGAAATTCCATTGAATTCAATAGCGCCGGTCACCGGTGACCCCCGTGGCGTTCAACGTGTTAAAGATGCGAACTGACTAATTGGGGTCCTAGTTCAAATCTCTGTCACCTTTGGAAGATTTTCCTTAAATTATTGAATATATCGTAGAGTCGATGGTTCAGCACCTACCTAAAACTTTAGATCCTTAAGTAACTGACCATAGTTAAAATTGAAAAAAAACGCTATTGACTTTGAGATCGAGAGAACGAAAAAGTAGGAATTTAAAAAATGTTGTACGGGTATGGAAAGCTGTTTCTCGTTCCCTGCAAATTGGATATGTCCTTTCCTTACGAGAATGACGAAGGACTCGGGGAAGAGAGAAAATCAGGATATCAACGAGGGTCCATAACCAAGCAAAGTCGAGTCGGACCTCTTTTTCGGAACTCCATCGTTGAATTCAATCTAAAGTTCGGCACGGTCCTAAGAATTCCACCGCAACTCATTTCCCGTTCTTCGCATACCTACACCTACAGGGAACGAGACAACGTCAAAATTGCCGCGTAAAACTGATCCAGGGAGAGATTCCGTCGCTTGCTCTGAAAGGTGTCTTACAAGGACAACTCACTACTTCGGAACACTCCTACAATTTGAACTTTCGATCGAGTTTAACAGCGGAATATCGTTCGGTTCGAAGGGATGCGATGAGAGTAGTTGACCTAAAAATCGCGGGAGGGCATCGAACACAAAAATCAAACGAACGAAGAGCTTATATTTAAAAGTAAACTATAAATCGTCCCAAATACGAATCATATTATTATAATTCCTCATTTCTTAGCTATTTTTCATATTAACACCTATCTATCGCCTTTATTCGACTCAAGCGTTCTTACTCGCAGAAAATGTGCGAAACGATCGCCAGAAATTTCGCGTATAGCAGACATTTCCAATTCGCCATACCGTTCGCAGGACAAACCACGGCTGCAAGCGTTATTGTTAGGTGTCGCGAACCAGCACGGACCGATTCACGCGTTGCTTTTTTTTCTGGCAAGTTTTTTTTCAAGAACGAGGGTGAGAGAGTTGAGAACCCTCAGCGTCTCTTTCTCCCGACGACACGGTATATATATTCGAAATCCCGGTCTCTCTAGAGTGCCTATTAATTCGGCACACTCTCACCTCCCGTCGCACAATAAGCGTGAAACGCCAATTCATATTCCGTGCCTTATATACTCGTTGCCGAGGACAAAAGTGCTCCTGGCCCTGCAAAGGGAAACGCAGGGGGGTATAGAGTCTAACCCTTTGACCGTGCGAGCGACCAAAGTTCGTGCATACACCTATACACGGTGAATCGGGCTTGTCTGGGTTGTATGAACGTGCAGGTATATAATATACGCATATTGAAGTTCAAAGAGTATAGTTCGGCAGTGCGAAAGGCCCGTTATTCTCACCTTTGCGTCCTCGATCGCTCTCGCGCTCTCCCTTGGAACCTAATAACGAGAAAAAGAGTCCCAGTGGGATGGAGAGGAAAAAATTCCCTGCAGAAATATTTCCCTCTCGTCGCGGCAACCATCGAGTATATCCATCCCCTTCTACGATACCAGGGACTATCCCAAGGTCGTTGGGGAGTCTGATTAGGACGGGCTTCGTTGGAGATAATTCTCATCAAACGACCATTATCGCCGGTCGACAGGAAGCTTTCCTACGATTCGAGTGCACCAAAACCCGTCCCGATATCGCGGTCGACCGCGATAAGGAGATCTTCCGGCGAAAGGTATCCAGGAAGTGTGAAAGAGGGTGAGGATTCACAAATGACAAAGAGACAGAGATAGATAAAGAGAGACAAAGCGAGATCGAAAGGGCAGAGAAGAGAGAAAGAGAGACGGTTGAAGGAGAGGGAACGAATGGTTGCACGGGGTGGCCCGGTCGAATCTCGTTAGTTTCGCGTCCTCTCTAATTGGTGCATCGATTATACCAATTATCGTTTCTACTCGAGAGATTAGCTAATTGCGACCTTCTCTCTCTCCTTCGGTGGCGTATCTCTCTCTTCCTCCCCTTTGGCGCTTCCGTTCCTCTCGTTGCCGCGGCGGCATCGCCGTTCCAGCGACATCGCGCGGCCAGAGGACGGGGATGCACGTGCGTGTGCAACTGCAATTGCAACGGCCGTTGAACGTGACACGCAGCCGTGTAAAGGGTGTTGGTACGGCGAACGAGGGAGCACCGCGACGGGCTTTTTTTTTGTAGCCCGAGAATCGGAGGAGTGAGCGAGTGCATTGTGGATACGGGGTATTCATTCATTGGTATCAGGTAACCCGGTTCAGGCCTCCAAACCGCTCCCGTAGTCGGCGGAGCCTTGTCCGATAAAAATGCTCCTCTCTCTCGAACGGCGTCGAGGGCGCCGTCGAGAGGACAGACTGTGTGAAAAAAAAGAAATGAGAAAATAAAGAATCGACCGGTTTACCTGTTCGCAGACAGTGGACGCCGGTATACCTACTGGCCGCCTCCTATATATACGGTGCTCCTCTTCTTTTCATCCTCCCCGTTGCCTTTTGATGTTGAAATCTATTGCTTTTTAAATATACTTGGCGCAAAAGGGGGAAAAAAAAGAAACGCGAGAGGAAATATTCCGTTCTACGATACGTCTAGATGGGATCGATTACGTGGTACGAAATAAAAGTGAATGGGATTCGCAGGTACAACCGCGATCGTTGGGTGTTCGTTGTCGGAACGATACCGGATATCTATTAGTCGTGGTCGAAGAAGAGCATTCGTATATTCGTACGCGGTAAATCTATATTTTGATATCCTTGGTGAGCACACCGAACCGGTTTACCTGTTCGTAATGGTCTGGAATCTACAGGTAGTTAACCGCGTGTAGGGCCCACGCATTTTTTTCATCCTGCGACCGTTCCATCCCGTGAACGATACCACAAAGTCGTGTAGGATGATTATACGCGCGTAGGCTGAGAGATATAATTTCTTCTAATTGTACGCGTTCATGCTGATGATAATAATTTCACAAACTCCATTCTTACGTTCCGATGCCTCGAAAGATTTCTCCTCCTTTATACGTGGCCCAAATGTTGCCACGTTGATTTATACTTCCCAAGAATGGAAATATCGTCGGTTTATCATTGCGCACGTGTAGCTCCTTTGTTTTTCATTTTATTCGCAAGTAGAATAATATCGACTCCGACGACCCGGTAAGGTTTATCATTGCGAAACACGGTTCTCGTGAATTCTATCTGGGAATATGAAAACTCGTGGGAAGGTTCAGGATCGCCGGTAATGGATTTTTGAGCGAAACGTTATACCTATCTCCTGGCTGGAGACGAACTAAATACTACGTGTTAGCGGATAGTTATAAAGTAGCTTCCTTGAATGCATCGTCCACGTCGTAACGTTGTTAGATCGTTAGTTCTCGATTGTGCAAACTTCCCGAGCATAATGATCTCGCCCAGAGCACAAGATCCGGTTACCTTCCTACTCATATTGTCTTCCAGATCTGCACTCGATTCGTGGAAGCAACGAGGCTCCTCGCGATGTTTCCCTCACGCTATCCTTTGTCTTCGACAGGATAAAGTTACGGAACATTATCCTGCGGTATTGAACTCGATTCGTT
Source organism: Cerceris ruficornis (assembly GCA_963989415.1). Taxonomy (NCBI): domain Eukaryota; kingdom Metazoa; phylum Arthropoda; class Insecta; order Hymenoptera; family Crabronidae; genus Cerceris; species Cerceris ruficornis. The sequence continues at coordinate 20,752,983 of OZ022521.1, read as the reverse complement.
CAAACGACGGAGTATCGATACATCGAATCGATTAGACGTTCATGGTCCAATTACACTGGTCGATACGATTTTTTGCCCAAAGAATATTTATCCTGATTCTTATAAATTTTGTGACTCTTAACACAAATGTGTAGTTCGTTTGTATCCATCAGATTTCATTTTTGAGAAAATAAGTTTTGAAAAAATGCAGATTTTCAACTTTCAACATTTTTTGCGTTTTAACCGGGAAAGTCGTAGAATCATTTTATGCAAAAGAACTTAAATAACTTTTACAGTGAAATGCAAAAAATTCTGAACGTTGAACATTTAATTCTTTTCAAAACTAATATTCTCAAAAATGAAATCTCATGGAGAGAAACGGACTTCATGTTCGTGTTCGGCGTCAGAAAATTTATAAGAATCAGCATAAGCATTCTTTGGGCAAAAAGAAAGTCCAATTTTGTAGATCAGTGTTATCGCTCTTGTTGTTTAATGTCGTATCATATGTGTGCGTTGCTCGACGATAAAATTGCAACTATTTGAAATTAGAATAGAACGAATCTGAAATTTTTATACACTGTTTTTAACATTAGAAGTACTTAAAGATTTGCGGAACTTTATGGATAACTAGATAAAATAAAAGTACCCAACCGAATATGGGTTTACCTGGTGCGGCGTATAATTGCTCAAAAAGGCCCGAGCTAATTAACACGTTTACGTTATCCGGAGAATCTTATTTACCTGTTACCCCGTCAAATAGTTCTTATTCAATCAATACGTAATAGCGTTTCGTATCTCTGGCGAGTGATTGCGGGAATGTAACGCAGGCTCGAGGGGTAGAGAAGCCGGAAGGGAGAGGATAGGGTTGCGGAGATTGAAGGATTGGCGGTTGGATCCGTAGAACAGGGTGGTTACATGCAATTTTACGAGTCGGCAGGAGGAGGTTTTATTCTATTTCCCGCAAACCCCTTCAGCGAATGTTTCGAATTGCCGAAGGCTACTCAAATTCGTTTCGGCGCTGGAGGGGATGAGGCGGTGGAATTTAACCGGAATTGTATAAACCGTAGCAGCTTTGTACTGCTCGTAGTGTTCGCGTGTAACAAGAATTCACCGGTCGAATAACAGGGTAAATACCGGGGGAAGAAAATAAAATCACCATAAAAAAGTTCCGTCCAGTCGTTGGACCGTATCTAAGCAGCCCCCCGGCGGCGTATACGTTTTGAAAAGCGATTAGCCCGTCGAGTTACGCTTCGAGTATCGCACGGCCATAAATCGGCCAAGTTATTTCAATTGTTTTTGCACGAACGCAACTTCGCGAAAGTACATTATACGTTGCGGCATCGAGATACTCAAGTTCCAATTGAATAGTTTCTTTAACCAAAAACCGCCGAACTTTCTCATTATGCAGAGTTGTTAGTCCGCAGTTTGAGTTGAGTTTGGCTTAGCCAATGAGGCTGCTCCGAGCATAGGTCCCCCTCTTCCTCTCACTACAGTCGGCTCCTTTTCCACGATCTAGTTGGATAGTAGAAGCTGCTTACAACTTTTCCGTGTGCTACTTTAAAATTGAGCCGTACGGTGCAGTCCTACGTACGTACGTACGTACGTAGACACGGTACGTCTATCTGTACGTGATACGTACACGCTGCCGATTGTACGGGCAAGTCTTTGCGGGGGAGTAAGAGAGGGAGGAAAAGGGAGAACCATCCGGCGGTTTGGAGAATGCTCAATGGATTATCAGAAAAGTTCGGGCAGTCGGTCGGTTTAAACGAATCGTCGATGTCTTAAGCTCTAAGCCCCGCGCATTAAAGTTGCTTCGGCTTAAAGCGGTACGCCCGTTAAATGCTGCACGTTTATTCGCGACAAAATTCTTGTAAGGCTCGACGAATTATCGAACGGTATAAAATACGATATGATAATTGGATCGTGTCCTGATACGAGGATAATCCTCGACAATGACGATACCGACGATTGATTTAAGCTATTGTTAAGCTCTCGCTGTAAGTTCGATAAGGAGATTAACAGATATTACTCGATCGTAATATTAAAAATGGTAAAGTCTCGTAGTTGCGGTTAGCGACCGGAACACCGGCGAATGAGAGACACGATTTTTCGATGTCTCGACGAATCGATCGAATCGTTTTGCATCGAATTCAACCGGACGGTGTAGTCGCTAATATGGTAATTCTTAAGCGTCCTTAAGCGCTTTAAGCTTTGGAATGCTAAACACCGGGTCTCCGCGGATCTTTAGCAGTGACCCATAAAGGCTCTCTGCAGATTTAACGGAGAATATTGCAGAGGAACGGAGAGAGTACCCGGCATAAAGCTTTTCCCTTCCGTACGTTTGTATATATTCCGAGTTACCTCCTCCACTACGTTTAGGTGTAATGTATATTTAAGTGGAATCTTATGGAAATCTTCGAGTTGTACCAAGATTACCCATAATCCGTGAAATAATATGCATCTGCAATTGAAACTAATGCCACCGTACGGATTATTGAAAAGCAGTTGGCGGCAAAGAGGGCTTTATACCTGGGCGCTTTATCGTTTCGTCCAGAGGGAGAGAGAGAGAGAGAGTGATCGAGAGGAAAAAATGGTCACGGATAAAATAAAAGTCCTTCCAGAATCGATAAAAGGAAAAGGCTAAAATTCAACTTTATCCTTGCGGGAGCATTATCGTATACGATTCTTTCCGGTGTGCGTCCGATGAGATATAAAGTGGCTGTGTTAGATCGACACGGCGTATCGGACCCTCCTTAATGCTAGGTTGTCATGCGGGAGCATGACCGTAATAAACGAGGGATGATCGGTTTTGAAGGTTTCGGTACGAAAAATGTCTATCACGGGCGTAATATCGGCTCGATGCCAATGACTAGTTAGATTATAAGCCGGTGCTGAACCCTCCATCATCTCCCTGGCGGACGGTTCTTCGTTTCCTTCCTTTTTATAATTACATCGCTCTCTCCAGCACCGTCTACTTTAAACGAGATACCGAATTCCGGCAAGGGGGAGATTAAAACTAGCGACAAACACGGAAACGCGGCGAGAGTAGCATTAACGTCTTCCTCCCTTTATTCCCACCCGGGCAACATCTTCCTCCTTCCTTCATTTCCCTCTTTTTCTCTCATTCTTCCTGTTCTTCGTCTCGTTTGCAAGTTCTCGTTGCTCGTTCAACAAACTTGGCCGTTCCACGCACTGGCCAACCGCGCAAAACACCGAAGAAAGCAAAGTTTCGCTCTGTGGTCCTGCGCCGTCGTGCGAAGTAAATCGTAAAGGGAGATCGAGATGAGAGAAAAAGTGGTAGGAGAACGTTTTGTCGCGCAGGTGAAAAACAGAAGAGGCAATTGAGAAGAGAGCTTTGTAGCAGCAATTCTACGTCGAGTTTGCCCTCCTTTTCAACGTTCTTCAGAGGACCCTCCACCTAGCACCGATCTTTGATGAGATCCAGGAAATTATGTCGTCACAGTGATTTCACCGGGAACGATTTTCCATGGACTCGAAGCGTAGATGTACACGCAGGGGAGAGGGAATCTCGTTATATACGGATACCGCGGGAACGGTTGGATGACATGCCCCTTAATAACTTTCGATACTCCCTATGGGGTGCTTTGATTCTTCGAATGATGGGCAAAACCATTGACCCGCTTCGAGATTTTCTCTGGCACGTCTCATACTCCGATCTTTGATAATCCCGCTAATGACGCGGATATCCTACGCTATTTCTTCTTAATGCGATCTTTGTTTCCGATGAAAATAGTCCATTTCTTCTGACAGTGAAGTCAGGTCTCATTAAACTCGACGATACTGGCAACGTATGCTTTTATGATGATTCTTGCACGAATAACCTCGAATGTGTGCCGATCGAACGGACGAGAAGCGGGCGTTATTTCTTCTCTCTGTTTTTTTTTAATTTTCTTTTCTTCTCTCTTTCTCTCTCTCTTTTTTAACGCAAATTCCACAATTTCGAGTTGTACGAAAGAATTCTGTTTACGAGCGGATCGACCTCGCCCATTCTCATTCGCATTTTCTTCTTTACGAGAGACGATTCGCGGGATTAGTTTCCATCGAGTCCCGCCGTTCCATTCTGATTATATAGTACGAATGGGATAGAAATTTTTTGAAGAAGTATAATAAAATTCCCGGTAAATTTCACATCGTTATATCGAAGGATACGCGTTCGGACGGAGATTAATTTTAAACGCACCGGAATCTCCGGCTTTTCGACTTTCGCTTCAATCGCGGAAAATACAATTTTCCTCGGTAAATTAGAGACCCCGCTCAATTTTATCGCTCACGCAGAGCAAACAAAACTATCCGCACAAATTTCGCAATTTCAAATTCGATCGATATAGAATCTGCCAAAAAAATATGTACAGACCTTATTTAATTTCGCGCAGTCATAATGTTTTCACATTTTCCATATTTTTCTGTTCATCCTAGCAATACATCCCGATAGCTCTCGTCAACGTCGATTTCATATTTCAAAAAATTGTTCTCGTTTCCGCCCGCTGAAAAATACCACTCTACCGGTACAAATAAAAAACACGCAGAGAGAGGAAGAAGGTGAGAGAGTAGACGTCGGACCGTCTGAAATCACCAAGTATTTTTTCCTCCATCAAGAGCCATTCGTTCTTCTTTGCAGCTTGGAAGGGGGCTATTCTTCTTCCGGAATCCTTGCATCTCCCTTTTACTGGGTCCCAGAGCGAGTATTTGCTCATGAACGTATCCATGCATCACACGTTCCTCCGTTTGCGCACACGCGGCACTCCAGGACGTGATTCCCTTCCAGATTTTTGCGGTTAACGCGCTGCGTGCCTCGGCCTCTCCCTCTCCACCGTAAAGTCTGTTTCGAGTTTCGCTCAATTTGCTTTACCTTACCGAACATTGTCACCGGACGAAAGCAGCAACGTTGCTGCGTTTTATGGTTACTCGCTCGATTGAATCGAAAGTACGTGCTTTTGACGTTTCAATGACGACGCGAACGTTGTTAATGCTCGTTTTCTCGAGACCGGGGGACGATTCGAAAAATACGGAGGGGAAACGGCCCGCTAATCTTCACTGTCAAGGCAGAGGATTAGATCAGATAGCGCTACTCCCTTGCCCGAGACTCCATTTAGATAAAACCGACGCTGTCATTCGTGAAACTCGCCGAGATCGTTGCTGGATCCGAGATACCTCAGACGCGCCATGTAAACAATGACGTAATCTTGCATCGTAAAGTCGCAAAATGATGCTCAACATTTGGAGCAGAATTTCCGGGATGATAATTAACACGATGCTTACTACGGGAATTTTGGAGAAAGTGCTTGTGTGAGAGTTTCCGTTTTGTACGGATGCTTGAGATCGTTGTCGTGTTTCTTTGGGGATGGTGGTGTCAAATAAAATGGCACTGTTTTTAGTAAATACGTTGACTCATACTTGATATCCGATGATAAGGTTTTATAGAATGCACGGGATACTTGACTTATTAAGCACGGTCTCGTATTCTAAGTTGCAAGTCGCAACAACTGCACTCTACCATATTATTCGTTAAGAAAAATTCCATATCTTTTGCTACCCTTAATACTAACACTACCAAGGAGGTCGAGATGACCGGTCCCAAAATCTAAAAATTCCACAAGCTGATAGGAGAGTCATTCGGTAAATATTCCACTTCTATCTGATAAAACCTAAATTACTTAATTCATCGTCTTTCTCACCTCGTGATTCCTCTTTTTCCAAAGTACTTATTCAGTATATTTCAATATAACAGATATAACGCTGGTGGTTCCAATGTTTATTCCTCGAGAAAAGACTCATAATCAGAATATAATAGAGGTCGTCCTTGCTCAAGTAACTCGAAAGAAATATTTGATATTCGGCTTAAAAAGGATCGAAGGGATTGTTCTCGAAAAGCCATCCGGTGCATCGGGTTGATCGCGCTAAGCTGAGAAGAGCCAGGGCAGTTTGTCACCAGAAGAGGAAGACCCTTTCCACGAAAATGCTGAAGCAACGAGTCGGTACGTTATTCTAGCGCGAGTATCGTTGGTTTCCCAGGGTAAAGGATAACGTAGGGCGTCGTAAGAAAGTCGATTTGGCGATGTGTTACACGCGAGCTGCGGCACCCTCTAGTATGCTGCTCTAAATTCCGCGCCAACGTCCTCGGAGAAACTTACGGGGTAATGTAATGCGTAATGTACGGTGTAATGTAAGGCCGCGGTTCTGGCTCGTGCACGGCGAAGGAGGAAGAAGGACACTGTGAAGTAGAAGAGAAATGCAAGAGAAGAAAAGAGAGAGAGAGGAGAGACAGAGGGAGTGAAAGATGAGAGAGGTTTCGATGCAGAAAACAAGAAGGGGTTGGTTCGGGCTGGCTAGAGGCCCAGCTGCTCGTATTGCCACAGGCTTATAAATTCGAAATATCGTTTGTTCCCCTTAAAGGGAGAATATCGCCCGGCCTCTTTAAGGTCTCGCTCTACCACCCCCGCTTTGCCTCGTCTTTCCCGTTCCCACTTCCCTTTGGTCGCCGCGAAAACGTGGTTATCCATCGACTCGACGTCGAGGACCGATTGCAAATGAAAAATCACGCTTCGTGCCTTTTGTCTCGACGTGTCGGCCCACTCGAACAACGATTTTCACTCGGTCGATTAACCGAGACTTTTGCACGGATATCAATTTCCGGGTAACCGTCGACCGATGCCTTTGTCCTTGCCTCTGGGTGTCTTTAAACGGGTTTACCTCCGCGTTTTATGCTCCTTTTTATTTCCTTTTTTCCGCTGCCGCTTACTCGGCTCGATTTGATTTTCACGATTGCCACTGAAGTATCGCGTGCGCTCTATCTATCTCACTAAATAAATCCTTTGAATTCCACCTTTATCGAATGATATTCTTCGAATTAGTTTGCAACTTCTGACCGCTCGACGTTAAAAGCGCCCGTGAAATTTGTTGCCCTTTCAACGTGGAAATTCGACTGCCATGCTGGCGCATTGGGGCTCTACTTTGAAACTAAATTTTCACAGTTTATCCATGAAAAATATTTATTTTTCGTTTAATAAATTCCCATCTCGATTATTCGTAATACAAAAAAATCATTGATTTTTCTCCGTACAGCGCCATTACGCTTAACACGGATTAACATGTTGCGATCGGTGCACAGTGCAGTGCAAACAAATGTGACACTGTTTTACACAATTTTGAATTAACACGAACACTGTAAATCCAGGTATTTCCGTTTCATAAAAATTCTCTGAAAAATAACTTCTCTTACAATAGAGAATCGTTTCTTTTTAATTCATAATTCATCCCCCTTTCATCTTCGACCACGAACAACCGCTAACGTATCGCGCCGATTTATAATCGGTGCTCGTTATGTAATTTCCACAGTTATCTCGTTCCCGATCTCAAACTCATTCGCAGGCAGGACGAATCGTGTTTCTAGACATTGCACGAAAATCAACGTGTTAATACAGGGATGATAAAAGTAACTCGGCGTCAATATATAGTCTCGTAAAATCGTAATAGGACATACACGCGATTTGAGGCGACCCGTTTCGAGCAGCGAATTCTTCGTTTCTTTCTCCTCTTTTCGTCCTAACCTTCTCCTGTTCTCTCTCTCTCTCTCCCTCCCTCTCTCCCTTTCTCTTTTTCCGTCTTTCTCCGTCTTTCTCTCCACTGTTTCTGCTTAAAGTCAGAAGATACACGTGATGTTGGTCGCCGTGTCGGCGGTTGCCGCCGCCACGGTATTCGCGTTTGCCGTATGTATAAGACGCGCATCGACGTCCTCCGTATCGCGGCTGCCTAACGATGTCGAGAGGATCGGCAAGGCCGATCGTTTACAGTCGATTATGCTCGGGGACCATCGAGAGGATCCAGCCTTGGCCACTGTCCGACTGGATCCGAGAGTATGGAACGTCCTCGTTATCCGTGGACTCGTCGCCGTGTGTCGATTTAGAGTGGCTGAAAGAGGTACTTAAATATGTGCAACCAATGAACCAGGACCATCGACTCGATGAGGACCCTGATCGTCGATATCGGGCTCTTTATCGACTTGATAAATCTGAACGAATGTGCTATCAATGGCCGAACGATATGCAATTTATTATCTCGATTAACCTCGTAATCTCAACGTTTGATTGTACATTTTCTTTGTTTTATCTTCTCCCCTGTTTCTTCTCTCGTCGAATATTTCGATGCGCGACCAGTGATGGCTATTTGACGTGGGGTTTGAGCAAGTTTTATCGACGATTTCAAAGTGTACGCCTTCTGTCCGTCGAAATTGAGCGACTTTTCCTTTGCGCAAAGGTTCCGTGAAATCGTAGACTCGGAGTACCATGAGAAAAACTGCAAGGGACGAATTCCCCTCTATTTACAGGAGAGATACCCGGTACATTGGGGACCAGATATTAAATTTCAATCGATACAGCATCCGTTGGTGCTCGCCTTTTCTTTACTCGCGCACCCTCGCTCCCGGGAAAGATACATGTTTGATGGGAAATTAAGGGTGGCAGCGCAAACACCCACGAGAAGTATGGTAGAAATATCACCGCCATCGGTGGGTGTGAAATAAGTTCACCTCGGTGTCTGCTCTTGAAAGGCGTCGTTCAATATTTTCGCCACTTTACGGAATAATCTCTGCAATTAATATGCACAAACAATCGACGCGCCGGATAATAGATATCTCGCTCGTTTTATCGTTTACGCTGGAGTAAAGTTTGTACCACTAAAAATACACCATCGACGAGTACAAATATTGAATGAATATTCACGTAGCTGGCAATACTTTTAGCGTTTTATATCAATATTTTAATATCGAATTTACCCAGAAATTTTTCAACCAACGAAATAAGAAACGAACGTCAACCGGAAAGAAATTGTTTAACAAAGCAGAAATCGATACTCCAAAGGGCTCGTCTCTTGTAGGGACAACGTTATGTTTATCTATAGACGTACGCCACGACGATAAACGTTGAGACTCTACACTCCGACATATTTTTATGAAAATGCCGCAGTAAACGACCGCCATCCAATTCGCAGTACCGACGAGGCGAAGTAAATATATCTGTATAAAAATTTATACGAGTAATATACCCGCACGTTGCGGCAGTACCTAACCGATACCCTCGCTTCCTTCGCGTCGTGTTATTCTGATAACAAATAACAGATGTGGGCCATTTTTTATCACCCTGCAATTTCAGTTAAACACAATGCTGCCGGACTACAATTCGCGAGCGTATATTTCGAGGAATTGATACTCTTAAATCTAAGAAATACACGTGTCCCTCTACTCAGACATTTCTCCAGCAATAACGTTCACCGTTGTCGTATACGTATTTGAATTTCTCTTTTTTTCTTTTTCTTTACATTTATCATCGCGTAAAGCGCCGATTCGCTCGGTGTGTACGGAGTATAATTGCGGGTTTCCCATATTATTGCACCGGTTGGTGTGCTTTTAATTATCACGAACAAATGCACGAGCACAGATTACACTGGTCAACACGATTTTTTGCCCAAAGAATATTTATGCTGATTCTTATAGATTTTATGATTCTACAAACTCTCCCGAATATAACGATGCATATTACTTTAATGTTATAAACATTCCAACATATTTAAACTATGGTCAAAGGGAAAACGACGCCCAAAATGCCTCAATTTTTGCGGATATTTTCATATTTATCCTAAAAACTAGACACTCAGGAGGAATTCTAATAGAAGAAGGCCATAGAGCACACATTTATCTTGCGGAAACCATAACTGAAATTTGCAATACGAGCTTTGTTTTTGGCTGAGAAATTAAACTATCTCAACAAGACACAAGGTACCGCCAGTGATTCTCAGCGCAGCTGTTTCACCTGCGCTAGTATTACATATATGTATCTTGCAGTTCGACAAATGCATTTATTGTTTATGAGTTACTTTCTGACATACGAATAAACAATATTGTTCAATTGCACTTACAATGTCAAGACTAACTATACGAGCAGCGAGAGCAATTATTTCCACTTCACTAACCGACGAGTACGACGCCCGGTGCGTGTTGTCAAAACAAACCCAACGGTCCTCGGCGATCTCACCTCGCAGGTGTTCGTCTCGTTGGTCCTCTAACAATAACAAGTCGTTTCGACGTTCGCCTCGCTATCAGTTTGCCCTCGACCGCCGACGAGTAATCAGTGCTCCGTGATCGAGTTCGAGAATTTTCACCTACTAGTGCGTGTATAAACTTTCGGAAGTGAGATTTAGAATGACCGAATACCCCTCTCTTTGTGGGCTACTTTCTAATTCACCCTTACAGTGGTATCAACCCTTAGCTAGCGGTTGCACGTCCGCTGTCAACCACCAAAGCAAAGAATCAACACGTTTCTGAGGTATATATAATTCTTACTAAGATTTTTGTAGTTTTGTTTTAAGTGCGATTACAAATTTGATTCTGAATGAAACACGATCGCAAGGGGTTAATAAAAAGTATTATAATAGAAGAGAAATAAAGTATTTCTTTTGGCACAAAAGCTTTAATATGTAATTCTGCTACTATTTTTTGTACTGAATTCAGATATGTATCTGAATTCTCTCGGGTATCTAGTTTTTAAGATAAATAGGAAAATACCTACAAAAATTGGGATATTTTGTTTGATAACATTAAAGTCATATGCATCGTTACATTTCGGAGGGTTTGTAGAATAATTAAAATAAACATAAAAATCTTTCACGGTTAAAATGCAAAAAATTCTGAAAGTTGAAAATTTTATGTTTTTGTCAAAACTAATTTTCTCAAAAATGGAATCTAATGGAGACAAACGGACTTCACATTCGTGTTCAGCGCCGCAAAATCCATAAAAGTCAGCGTAAGTATTCTTTGGCCAAAAAAAGTTCAATTTTTAGACCGATATTATCGGAGGATTGTTGAGAATGGAGAAATTGATGCCAAATATGTGCCGTTCCGATGATACTTCTGGCATAGTGTACATTTCTATGAATATCGGTACTAGGTCGTACTGCTTTCCGATAGAAGATATATCGCGCGTCAAGGAGATTCGTCTGACTTTAATGTTATACTCGTAAGTTGTCAGCAGCATCCAATATCGCTTAGTTACAGCCTGCTTTCCTGCTCCGCATTCACATTCTCGTGTTTACGGCGATAGACGATAAAGATTCTTCATTATTTTTCAGGAATTCCATTAAATCTGTTCTTCGCACGCCCGCCTACCGTGCGATAGTTTTAATATCGCCAATGGCGCGTCACGTTTTTCATTATTCAGAGTAGATACGTGCGGTTTTAGCATCCGTCCGCGATAAAGCCGTAAAACGAAATGGAATTGAAGTAACACCGGAATTTTATACGCGCCCCAGAAACACAGAGGCCTGGTAATGCCGTAAAAGTGGATTTTGAATTAACTCGATCGCTTGTATGAATGATTCCATATATCGCTCGAACGAATTCGCCAAAGTAAGCACGATTTTCCAAGAGTCTCGAGGTTCCGATTTTTCGTGTAAAAGTATCGTCTACCACTTCCGGCACACGTATAAAAGCCCTAATGTATCGAAGATTGTAAAGTGCAGAGAGTACTTGGCTTGCCATCACTTTTATAGACGATGGAAGTCGTTCCCGAACGAATCGCAATCCGTAAAAAATATATCGTCTCTTTGTCGAGACGATGTACGTTGGATCCGCGACAACCCCTCGTCTGGTATCACCCTCGTGCCATCAAGACTACATTCCACCCTTACATTGCGTATATCCTGAGCGTCCTGCGGACACGGTGATGCATGAAAGCCATGAACGCGATAACTTATGTCACTTTAGGAGAAGGGGGAATCGAGGGACGGCCGAAAATCGTTGGTACGCTTATGGGATCGGTTTTTGGTCTCTGGAGCGTCATAGTGGATGGTGCTTGGATATCGATCTATGCAAATGTAGCATTTTTCGCGGTGGTCAATTGAAATAAATCGTAAATGGAACGAGAATCATATTAACAATTTTAATCATATAAATGTAGGGATACTCGTTTTAATGGTGTTGAACAGTCCGGTTTATACGTACGTTTATTAAATTTAACAATATAACAGGCAAACACACGAAAGAAATAACAAAATTAACGAAAATACGAATACGTTTCGCAATCTCTCTCTACCTTCCTTTCCGTCTTCTCCAACTTTACTGTCTTTTGTTTTTTTGATTCTCAACTCCGCACCATCCTTACTAGCTCTCATAATACCACATAAATATAACTGTATAAAACTAATCATGAACAGACAAGATAACGGAATCTCGATCGGTCGTAGAAAACATTTCTATATCATCAAGTTGCAAGATTTCCATGGAATGTGCATTTGGATGTTTCGGAGGAAATCCTCCCTTTTCAGTTGAAGTCTGTCTCATGTCAGCGACATTGTTAGTGAGTAGGGGGATCATGCTAACACTTATGTGTCTTTCGTTGGCTGGGTACACGATATGCTCTCAGACTTGTGGAGAGAACGACGTACGGACGGATAGACACCCTCGGGAACCACTCGAGCTCCCTTCGCGGAGGCACCCTTACTTTACGTGCAGTCCCCGAGGCTTAATCAATAACGGATGCATTCCATGTAAATTCTTCGTACTTATTATTTAATTGAACATGCTGCAATTGAATTGTAACTGGACTTCGCAACTATACTTTGCGTTTTTTTAGACTCCAGCGAAGACTAGTCTTTCGATACTTTATTTAGCTCAGACTTGCCGTCTCGCCTTCAAAAGTTGGGGATTCTGGTGAAAACGACTGTAGCAATTAAAAACAAAAATATAGAGAAGGAGATTCATAGAGGCAATGTTAGATAAGTTGAATCAAATTCTCGCAGATCCAAATCACCGCATCGGTACTAAATTTGTGATATAGTTCCGGCTTGCGGAATGGTACGTTAAATCTCCAGCAATCCTTTTTCCTTTCATCCGCCGTTCACGGTGCAAGTTGCCTGTCTTAGAGATCTATCCGGGGATAGAAAATCCATGAAAAAGAGAATCCCTCCGCTTCGAGCCAAGCTATGAAATCCACGGTGAGGAAAACTTCCATCCTCTGCGCTGAAAGAGAAAGAATACCTTGCCCGGTAAACATTGGCCGGGCAATAAATGATTTTCGAAAACAACTTTATGTCCGCACATCGCTTTTTTCATAATCGTGTCACGGAAAAAGGAACGTGATACAAACGCCTGTATTTTCCAATGTTTTTGTAAAATTAATTAAAATCATATGGCAACGAAACGCAGAAGAAATCCATACAGAATCTTTCGCGTAAAGGACTCATGCTTGAAAACGACACTGATATATTTACGAGGAGAAATATAATAACCCACTGACAATCCAACCCACCATTACTCCGCATCTCTGGAGGGAACGTAACAGTTTTCTTTTCGTCCTTTGAAAAATCACCTGCGTCTGTAAGTAACGACGACGAAGCGCAGAGGTTTCTTGATCCACCTGTATCACTGTTATCTCATGGTAATTCCAACGACGAACGATAAAGTCTTCCACCCAGATGAATACTCCGCGACCACCTTCGTTATTTGATTAACAACGTCTCGAAGTCAGATATCCTCGGAACGACGAAATCGAACGTCGCCGAGTGCAAATTAAGATTCGTAATCGGTCGAAAGATTGCGCTCCGTGGAATTCAGTCTTCGACTCGTTTATGCTCACGTATCAAGGACCATTATCGTCCGTGGGTTTACCATGGAATATTTATCGGTCGTTCGGTACACGCTTAATAGGTATCTATAATAACGAACGTTCGATCAATTAATGCAAATCGATTTACCATGCAGCATCGTACTATCTTAAGTCCCGCAATCATGCAGATAGATTTCCAGATGCGAATGAACCATTCGCGATTCGGGGTACAAGGAAAGGTTCCATTTACATGAGCAAATATTCTACCGGCTGTATAGGTATATATATATCGTGGCGTTCTCGTGCAGCCTGTATTTCGAAGTTGCCCTTTAATTAGTACGTCACGTCCGAGGAGCACTAACTTCGAGATCGGTCCAATCGGTACGTGCTCGGCTTTGAATTCGTTGTCGGGCAGAATCGACTTATAGCTCGTTAATTAGTTTGCGTTCGTTACGCTAACCCGATAAGACGGTGGCTGTTCGACTTGAACTACTTCGGTACGGTTTGCGTGAATCGTCCTTGCTTTCCACGCGTTTTTGTCGCGTAGCGAGTGAAAAATTTCACTGGGAAAAATGAATGTCCGTCGTTCACGAAGACGGAGTAACTTTTTCCACGGCTTGTACGCGCCGAGACTCACCCTGGTCCCTAGGGCGCGAGACGCGGGGTAAAAAATGCATGCAAAAATTTTAGTACTCGATAGCACGTTAATAGAGTCGCCCTTTATAAACTCGTATCTGGACAGACAAATCGATAACGACGTCGTTAGGAGACGTTGCGGTGACCGTTATTCGCACGGACGAGCGACGCTTTCAATCGACCCGGTGGTCGTCGAAGTGAAAACGCGAATTAACTTTCGCCGCGGTAACCCATCTATCTCGCACGCTACATTAGGTACCACCCCTTCGTGTCACATGCTTTTTCATCCTTTGAATATTGTGTAATGACGTTCGACGCTGTACCGAGGATGTCTTCGACGAGATGTTCCTCTTTCCTTCGTGAACGAGAAAGAAAAGGTGTCGTGCGAATATGCATACGGAAAGGGGACAATCCTTTTTTATCCTTTGACTCCCGTTTTATTCGGAAAAAGTCGTCAATACGGCTTAACTTATTTTTGTCGATTTTATATGAAATCCAGTTCTTTCGCGTTGGCGAGTATTGCTTGAAATTTGACGAAAAAAAAGGATAGAGAGAAAAAAAAGGAAGCACTCGGCGGATTTGAACGAGCAGTGATTTTTATTCTCTACCCAATGCGGATTGTACCGTCGTCCGAATTTCTCGCGGCACCGAATGAAATAGACTTCCATTCTGAACGTCCTCCGATTTAGATGCCGCCGTTCCCTTTTACATATGGAACGCGAATTGCAAATATGCGCACAACAATCACACGAGTTTCCGCGGCCCTCTCTCTTCGCGATTCTACATATTTCTCTTTCTCCGACGCTGTTATACGTACATTTCGTTTCTTCGTCATAGAAAAGGAGATATTTGTATTCCCAACTAAGATTTTCTTCGTTTCGTCGCTCCCATTTTACGTCTTCATCCCTGTCGTACAACTCCAGAATGTCGGTCAATGAAAACTGTATCTTCAGACATCGTTGAAAACAGCGTCTCGAGATGCAAGACATCGATGAAAACTGCATCTCAAGATGCAGGTCGACGAAGAAAACGGTCGCACGAGCGATAGTATAATAACGACGTCGTAGCTTATGGCATAATTATGGTAATTCATTAATAACGACGCTCCACGACTCATACGTCGTCCGACGAAAGGCGAATATGGTCGTTCGGTCTCTCGTTTCCTTTCTCGAAGGATAACCAACCTCGTTCTATCCCAAGTAATATGAAATGAAGTATATAAGGTATGCGTTTGAAAACTACCGAACGAGCCACTATCGTAAGTAGTAAACGTGGATATAAACAGGTCGAGTATCTTGGCACCGGACCGTCCGGTGATTGAAAGTAGAGATGGATTAAGCGCGATAGGACGAGCCCCATTTCCTCTATCGTGGCCATGCTAAAAAGCAGTTGGTCGGTTTTAGCCGGCCGAACGATCAATTGACCCGAGAATTACCAGATTCTTGGCTGCCTCGACGTCGTTTACCGAGCAATCGTGGCGTCCGATGACCGACGAAATTCACCAACGACCGTCCGAGGATATCCGGCTTTATGGAGGACTTCTGACGGAACTCGGAGGAATTTTCGGGCAATTTGAACCATGTAGATACGGGTTCGTCGCGGGTGAAGCCACACGGATCGGAGGATAATGCGATTTGTTTGGCGCTGCATCAAGGCTGGACACGTCGGCGAGGATCGAGGAGAAAGCTAGGCACGAAATTGCCAGACTCGGAGATGGAAGAACGAAGGAAACTCGGACGAGGGTGACGGCCGGCTTCTTCGCTTCGAGCTGCCGTGCTATTAATTTTTCATCGCAACGGAGAAAACAGAATCGATAATGTTTCTTCTTGAATGCGGTACGTGGCTGGCATGTGCCGGGAATCGAAGCACGAAATTCTCCTTCCATCCCTTCGCGATCCGAGGCACGAGAGACAGCCGGAAGAGAAAGATAGAGAGGAAGAGGAGGGAGAACCTTTCAAAAAGTTTTTTCGTAGGTCGTCCTTGCGATAGGAGCCGCGCGATGGCGACTGGGAAAAAGCGAAGAAGGTGATAAGAGGGAGTTTACGGTTATTCCTTCAATTAAGGTGATACAACGAGCTACTTAACTTGCCCCTGATTTCCACCTCCCTTCTTGGCATCACCGGTGGTTACGTTTTATTCGTCGGCTCTCCACTCTCCGCCCCTTCATTTCCAATTAAAACGATGTTCCGACCTCGTTTTCGTATCACCGACTAGTTCAACCTTTTTGCATCGCATTAGTGCTTCGTTACGGGAAGTCCAACGATGAAGTAACTCTTCTTCACCGAACGACTACAGCATCGTCCTCGGTTTCTCCGATTCGTTTGCACCTCGGTGTACTTTCAATCGGTTTGTATCCTCTGCGAACAAAACTTCTAGAATTCGTATCTTCGAAAAAGTCCGAGAGCTCGGTTGGTAGTCATTTCGAAAACCAAGGAAACACAATCTCTATCTCCCATGTAATACTGTTCTTTCAAAAGAATCGTCCGATAATCTACACGTACGTACATACGTAGCTTGCATCGATGAAAGGTTCTCAGCATGCAGGCACGTATGTATCGTAACGTGCACCGATATTACCCGACGTGTATCCCTGTTCTCTCCCTCCTTCTTCGGTGTTTTCTTCTTCTTCTTTTTCTATAGGTATATACGTGTATATATATATTCGAATTCAGCACAGCGTCCCGTTCCGATTCCATTCCAGCGGATGAATCGAGCCACGGGCAGATATTGGACGTAGCCGTGAATGGGGGATACGTAGAATTCGCGGAGAGTAGTATAGTCCGGATAGACGAAGCTAGCATGGGGAAAAAGAAGGAGAAAGGGACGGGTCCGATGGTAGAAGAGGGCAACAATACCAAGAAAACGTTATTCGAGGTTGGACCATCGTCGATGCGGCTCGCTTTTGGCGCGCGCTCCGTAGCGGATTTCATTTTATTTCCGGTCCACCTTCGGCCACTCTTTTGTGGAACGTCGTTTGGTCGTGGGCAGGGACTTTCCGCCCTTGCTACCGCCTGTCTTTGTCGTCGAATGTGTACCGTACACGAAGGGCCCGGATGGAACAAAGTGAAGGGGGATTTCTGCTAGTCAAAGACTCGACTTAAGACACTCTCTTCGACCACTCTTCGTACGCCTTTTTTTTCCACCTTCTCCCTTTGCATCGTTATCCCTCTCGTCTCTGGACAGTCGTACGATCGGAGGATCCCGACGGAAAATCTTTCCATCTCGTTTCCAAGAACGGTATTATCCTTCTGCGCGAAGTCGATCACTTCCTTTATACGCTCAAACTTCCCCTCGCGTTTCGTCAAATTGTTTCCCATGAAAATTCCGTCGATTTTTCTCGCGTATCCGAGAGCACGTTTTTCTTGGCTTCTTCCTAAAGAAACGATGTTCTTTTTTTTTCGATGTCTGCGAGAGATAAAGGGGTGGGACTTTTGAAAAATTTTCGTTTCGACCGTATCGTTTATCGTAGGGAAGACTAGCGACTTTGTACTCGGCAAAGTACATTTTTCAGGTGCACTACGAAGGTACAATTACAGGAAATGAGTGGATAAATGAAGCTTATTAGGGGCACCGTTAAAAGAATAATAAAAACAGAGTCGGTACTAAACTTCCCGGGTAGAAGTTTAACGACTACTTTTGAGACGTCTTTCGCCCCGCTGAAAAACGCATAAAACCTTGGAATTGCGTAGATCCTTGAACCTCGATGGCGCGTGCTGACGTTCCTCTTGCAGATACGTAAATTCACCATTCGAAAAGATATTCTGGCATTTTTTTTTCTCCGTAAGACTAGCTACTATAAAAAAAACGAGAGTCACGCGAGGCTACGAAGAATCGAAGGTCGGATTAAAGTAACATTAAGTTCGATATGCTAATCGAACGCTATTCGTTACATCGGACGAACGACAATGTTTAATACGGTAATATATATTCGTACGAATTTACGTGACTGACGTATCAAGGGGGTCTTCGTTACGGTAACGTCCTACTAACAAGTACATAAATCTCTCCTCTCTCTCGTTCTCTTCTGCTCCTCCTCGTTCCTCTTCGGCGACATGTCTACTAACGAAGATAATTAAGTCCACTGACATTATCATAGTAGTAATTGATTACGACCTCCCAGCATTTAGGGCTACTTACTTGGACGATAACCGTTCGCATATACGATCGACGTTACGAGATAATTTTATTATCTGGCGAGTAAACGAGCGAATGAGTAAGTAACCGCGAGAGGGAGAGGGGAAGAGAGAGAGAGAGAGAGAGAGAGATATTTGCCTCACTTGCTTCAGCAGAATTTCCACCGTCGAATCATCGCAAATCCTCCATGGGAGTTGGCTGATTCTTTCTTCGATCGTGTCTAAGCAAATCTCGTTTAAATGAATTTCATTGTACGTGCCGCGATATCCACGAGCC
The DNA here is from genome assembly GCA_963989415.1 of Cerceris ruficornis. NCBI lineage: Eukaryota > Metazoa > Arthropoda > Insecta > Hymenoptera > Crabronidae > Cerceris > Cerceris ruficornis. The sequence goes on along the minus strand of OZ022521.1, from coordinate 20,734,345 downwards.
AATGTACATCGAATGAATCGCCATCTCTATACAAGATAACGCAATTACACGTTGAATTTCCGCGATACTATCCCAGCGGCTTGTCCGTCGATGAATTTAATGGAAAGCGAGTCCAAAGCGGTTGATCGGCAGAGTACGATCGCTATCGTTTCAATGCGCGCGCGTCTTTCACATTGGGAAATTCCAACGGTGCTTTTCATCGTGCCATGGACCGTGGTGTATCCAGACCGCGTAAAAAGCTCCGACTACGAAATATTTGCATAGGTAATTGCCTATGTTGCACGTGGCGCTTCGTTGTTGGTACAATGAAATTGGGTCGGCGGTGATTTTAGTTTTGGCGCTTTGACCGAGATTTGGCGGGATAAAACCTATCGCTTTAAGCTTGTAGCATTTTACAGTCGATGGCTTGTTGAATTCGATCTCTGTATCTGATACATTCGGTTTCGTATTGTTGCTCGTTCTTAAACGATGCAAAATTCATTTTGTTTTACTCTTCTGTCGAAAATACGGGAATGTGTGGATGTGGATGTGGAATTAAGGGCTGACAGTAGGAATTAGGGGTTGTGAATTGAAATGCCTGCCATTTGTGGGAGTTTTTTTTCTATTTAGTATGTATATTATAAATTCTGTAAGACGTAACTCTTCTAAAAATTAAGGTCCCAGATGAAATAATCAATTAAAGTCGAAATATACATTTAAAAAAGATGTACAGACAATCGTGATTGAAAACAGGTGATAGAAATTGTCCCGAAAATCGGTGCAATTGTTAAAGCCACGCTCGATACGGTATTTCGAGACAGACGGAAAATTCTTTCCTTCTCAGTGATTTAAAACTCACGAATATCGGCAAACGTACGGCTTCACGGTCGAAAAAAGTCGAATCGAATCGAAGAATGGAAGAGATAGTTTAAAAGAACGAATGCAATATGACAGGTTGGAAGATCAGTGGAGCTTGAAGAAAGACTCGGAGTACATTGAGATACGGGAAATCCTTTACGATTATTTGTATGTGAACGCTTCCGTGCCCAGATGGAAAATAAAAACGTGATCCGGCTCGTAACGTTTGATGCGTCCGTCTTCGACAGCCCGACGCGAGATCCCTCTTCCTTTCTGAACTACTTTACCCGATACACCTGATTGAATTAGGATAAACCTGCAGATTTTACGGGGTATTCGAAGTCGACGTGGAAATACGCTCGAGGAGGAACGGCGTTGTAGTTTTTATATTTTCCACTTCAACCGAATACGATCCTTGAAACGATTGTCTTCAATTTTTCCTAGTTTTCGAGCTACCGAAATATCATAAATGTTTCGGGGATTATGAAAATGACCTAAATCGAAAACTTGGACAATTAATCTTATTATTTAGTTTACCGTACCTCAGTGTACATAAAAGTACGACGACGGCAAACAGAGACTTTTCTGAGGTGATAGGGAGGGGACTCTAATTTGTGCCCGTTGCTTAGGAGCCTGAGATATCACCTGACATCGACACCCTAGAAATACAAATGGTGTATTTATACGTTTATATGCAATATTCACATTAGGTGAAAGAAATTGCCAAAAAGTGACGGTTTCAAGTCGAGTTCCATATATGCCAGTTCAAGATCGTGTCCTATCCAAATATATTTCACCTAGTAGATAGGATACAGCTCCTTTGCCAAGAATCTACATCTTCAAGACGGCTTATTGTACCTCCTCCATCGTACACGTATAAAGAATTTCACCCGAATGAAAAGGTCATTCCAGAAACTTTCTTCGCAGGACAAATGAAAAAGGACATGGACCATTCTGCAATTCCCCCGTCCCAGGGCGAATTACGAACAGTCGGTAATTATGCGTGGTATGACGCGAATCACAAGGCAGGGATCGTCGGTCGAGGGCAGATTCCGATCGGTTCGCTAATAAATAGCTCGTCCGTATTGGACCGAGGTACGATCCCTCGCTACGATTAAATATCCCTCGGTGAATGCACCGTGCAAAACGACGGTGATCCTCGGAGTCACGCGATATCGCGGCAGGTCCTCGGTGCAAATTATCGAAGATATCCAGCGGGCGTTATCGCGATAACGCGGGGCTATGTCCGATGACAGCGGGCCGGACAGCCTCGGGCCGGTCCCATTGTCGGCGTTCACCGAAGCAGATCGCCCTCTCGCTGGCTCCGAGTGGAAACTAACACGTCTTTTGTCGCATGACTAATTGAGGCCGATATATAATACGCCGTGCAAAAACGTGGCCACTCGCTCGGCCATTCTCGCGAGGCAATGGCAATGGCAGTGGAGGCATAGGAGGCAATGGTAGAGGCGGAGGCGGCAGCCTGTGCGAGGGGTCAAAGGGCGAGGACGAGGATGGGCAAGAATGGCGAACGGTTCGGGAAAGGGAAAGAGACGGAGGGCCACGGTAGATGCATTCAGGTGCGCGACTCGCGGATAAAGGATGAGAGAGACTTTGGTAATGCCGGGCTTTACGCGGCGAATAATCAATGCATCCTGGTGTGCAGTCTCGGCCTGTACGGGCGGTTACACCGAGATAAATGTAATGCGGCGAACCTACTTACAGGCCAAACCTACCGGGTGTCGTTTGAGAAATCGACGAAGATAAGGATGAGATTTGCGAGCAACAGATTTGATTTTTGCGGATGAGAGAATCGACGATTCTAGAGGATTCGCAGTAATAGCCGATCCTTTGAAACATAGAAAATGGCGATGCGAATTTTTTGAAATAATTCACTTTTGCCGATTCAGTTCGGCATGGTATGCCTCTCTCTCTCTTTCTCTCTGTCGCTCTCCTCGACCATGTAGAAAATTGGATTCAGGTAGGTAGAAGCGTTCGATTCGAAGGTGTCCGCTTTTCTCCGATACGTCCGTGCGAGGCGAAATTCACTCGCTCCGGGCATAACTGGAAGGGAGAAGGGAAAAGAAAGAGCGGGCAATTGTTCGAAACGGACTTAAGGATATACGAGCGGCAGCACAGGTTGCCGGTTACTCCGGCGCTGAGAGAGATTTAAAGCTCTTGCTCCGGGGGAAGGAAGGATGCCGGGAATGGTGGTAGGAATTTAGCGCATTATGGCGCGAGTTAATATTGGGCGGACAGCGGGTGGAGTCCACTGCCACTAAATATACTCACTCCTCCCCCAACACTTTTCTGCGGATTGCGTTCAAAAACTCTCCAAGTCGCGATTTCGTGCAACAAGCGCACCGTTTTATTATTACTCTCTCTTTTGTATTCTCTTATCCTTTTTTTCCTTTTTTTTTCGTTACGATACACTTTATTACCTTCCGTTCTCTGCTTTAGAAATACATACTGGATCTACGAAAAAATATCGTTCGGTTATTATCATCTTCATTCGGTGAAATTAAATTTCGTTCGTATCGCGATAAAATATATCTCAAGAATTCGATTGAAATTCCATCCTCGCGCGCGAAACTGTCACAAAGAAACAGTGTTTGCGTAATGCTCCAAAATCGTGGGTACGTACGTTGCACTCGGAATGACTGTGGCACGTAGGTTACACCTATGTAAATGAAGTGCTCTTTGTACGGGGGAATCCGTGCAATATAGTACGTCCCGTGCGACAGAATGAACGATTTAATCGGTCCGGAGCAATTTGGGTGGGCTGCCAACTTTGAGAACTTGATGAAAGCACGTGCTTGCTGGGCACGAGCCATGAAATTATCGGTACCTGTGAAACGTACTTCACGTATTGGGGAAGCGTTTCAAATCTTGTATCTATGAACCTATCCTCTCTCTATCCCATCGACCTCAAACACGTCGACAGGATCTGAATTGCTCTCGTAACGAGCTAAGTGACCCGACTCAACAATCGTCCCAGGTGACACCCGTACTGTCCAACTTTAAGGCACTCGACCTACTCTTCCGGCGAACCAATTGGCCTTTTTCCGTCCCCTTCGAAACACTTGCTCTTTTTCCCTATATATACAGATATATTGGAATTTCTTCAGAGAAACGTGGCAATGTAATATTTTTTTTTTAAACGTACACATTTACCTCAATACAAGGAGGAAAGTAAGAAGGTAAATATTTAGAGGACAAGTTTCGTACATTAATTAAAATTCATCGGTACGTTGCGAAGAATATCCTTGTAGCTGCCGTTGCAAGAATTTATCGAACAACGACTCAACAATGCACGAATGTACCTTGCATTCCCGTGAAGTTCATCGATCGAGACTCGGTGTCTCTTGCCATGCAAGGATGCACACCGTACCTTAAAGCTTCTCGTAAAAAGGTAAAGGCCTTGGTGGCCTTTAGATCCTGCCGTACTGCCGGAGGGTCATCCGCGAGCGACCCGGACAATATTGCAAGAGTCGCGGCGTTTGTGAGTGAGAAACTTTTCAATGGATTTACTGGTTCCACTTTCTTTCATTTGGTCTCTATTCACTAAATTCACTTAGTCAAGTTTTATTCGTTCGCGAACTTACGACGCCGTGCTGCCATTCGGTCGATTATGCAACTTTCTCGACTCCGTTCCGCTTTTGTCCTTCTTTTGTATATCCTATCTGTCCTATCTGGCTTCCTTTTGTCTCAACGCGATGTTTCTCGCTCGCTTTTACTCGAATTTCGCTCACTCCGTTCGTAAGTGATTTTTATTTGTCAACATAATTCTCTAGGTGATGATTCAAAACATATATTGACAATGCTATTCTATCTACAAAAGTAACTTGAGGTGTTTGCCAAGATCGTTTGAAATTTTTGTAAAGAAAAATTTCACTGCGCAAGTGTTTTATTTTATTTGTAAAAGTATATATTTCTACGTGATTTAGAAATATTTCTGAGCACTAAGTAAATTTTCCATGAGAATCTGTCGGTTGTCGCTTAAAAAGAATGAAATTTAACAATTACATTTCCTCAAAGTAAAGTCGTCTGTGAAATTGAAATTCTCAATTATAGAAAATTATCGTGCTACAAATCTCGAGAGATCGTTTAAACGAAAGTGATAAAAAGAGTGTTCCGCTCGTCGAAAGAAATCGAGCACGATCAAGTTCCATCGAGCAATTACAAAGACGACGGTTCAATTTGCAAAGCAAAGAAGTAATCTTTAAATATTTGTATTAATCGAATATCGGGCTTGTATTAGGTTATCCGGCAGTTTCGCGAATGAGATGAAAAGGAGGACGAAGTAGTTGGCGTCTTTCGATTCATCGGGACACCCAATCTTCTTTTAAACTCACATTTATGCCACTGAAAAGGAACGAATCGCGGTGCAACGAGATCGAATAAAATTCTCGTGCAAATGGTTCCTGGCACGAAATTCCGCCTCCGTTATATTACACGAGTGGAATTTACAAGTGCGATGGAATTATAGCTATTATTTTGGGATGTCCTTTTGCGACATAGTAATTTCGCTAATCACGGAACAATGTGGTTTAAAGGGCGTACTGCTAATTCGCCTCTGGATGTACCATTATAATTAATTAAACTTTCTGCAACATCCCCCACAAGAGTAACTCGTATAGGGTGGTTCAACAATATTTCAAAAGGCTTCTAGACGTTAATATGCACCTTTGGATGGCTGGCGACTTGCAAAAAAAATTTGATCTTGAATTTTGCTAATCTCCACCGGTCTGTAGATACAGGATACCGCCTGGAAACTGTGTCAAATATTTTGGATCTACCCTGTACATTCCAACGATAAAAGAAACACAGACATTTCAAAATTCACGATTCCCTCTTAAACCATATCCGCGGAAATCCACAAAAGTCGTGGGAATTTCTTAGTACACAGTCCCAAAAAAGTTTTCGTACGAAATTTGTCCATTAAAGCGGTCTCGTCAACACTCTGAACTGCATCACAACCGACGAGCTTTATGGTGCAATAAATACATTACATTAAGAAGCCCTTGTAAAAAGTTTGCCCCAGTTGCCATGTAACTATGGCGCACGAAGAAACTGGGAGAGAGGGAGAGGGAGAGAGAGAGAAGCGAGGACCAACGGCTCCCAGAGGCTACGGAGAGAAAAATGAGATTTACGAGTTACTTTAAGCTGTAAGCGGCCAGAACTTTCTAAGACGACTGTTCCTCTTTCCGGCCGCATATTATAATGGTCCAGCTTTTTCTCGAGCCCGGGCGGTTTTACTTAAATCAGCATTCCGCGCCTGGAATAACAAGTTAAACTTACGTATGTAATTGCACCGCCGAAAGTCCACCGGCTAACGGCGTGATTAATTCGAAGCCGCCGAGAAAAACGAACGATTAAAGTAATTTCAAGCTACACGCGAAGAAAGAAGGAAAAATGAGACCGGAAGGGAAGCGTAATTTAAAATATAATAGCTATCAAACTGTAGAGAAAAAATGTAGACGGAGAATATAGAATTAATACGATCGTGCGTTAAGTTCCGCGTATCCTGCCGTTTTAAGGGTTGCTTTACAACCCTCGCTTCGTTCCGTATTCCAACGTATAATTTACCCGGATCTATACCTATTAAAATGAAACGTTCTTCCTTGCAGGTTGACTCATCGTTTTTCGAAGTTTCGCTGCAACTTTCGCGTACCTCCGGGCGGTCGATGACCTTTTTGCAACAGTGTTCTCGAACACTTCCACGGCATTCTTTCCTACGTTCTGTCAGTTTTTCCGCATTCCGTGAAGTTACACGAAAGTTATGCGAAGAAACATGAAAGGGAAACAATTTTTACCCATAACGTCAAATCGTCCCTGTTAAGATCGTACTTCCGCCACAATGGCCTCCGTTGCCTCCTGTTCCTTTTTGCATCCTGCGGGGAAACGAAGTCGACGGAAGGGGAACCAACTTTTCTTTCTTCTCCGCGACACGTTTTCACGTGTCTGCATCGTGACTGCTGCATCTGTGTGCATGTAAGTCATGGTATAGCTGTGCACACGGTGGATGATGTGGCGTCAGAAACTCACTGTCGATAGAAATAACCTATGAAGGTAGAAGGGAGAACGTTCTTGTAGAAACGGAACTCACGTGCAACTTAGCGGCTACAATAGATACGGAGTTATAGATTTAAACTCTCAGTTAGTTGACTGGGGTCACATTCTTATCGCCACTTGTCAAATTTTTCTAAATTATCATTTCATATATTATGGTTTCTGTTGTTCACAGCCTCCTAAAACTTCCACGCGAAACTTAAATTCCATATGGTAAAACGCATACTTTATTCCGCGCTCTATATTTATTTTTCAACGGTACAAGAGTGCGCGTTTAATATTTCATGCGCATAAGTATCCAGCATTTTTTAGCACTTTTATTTCAAAAATTAATTTCCTGTTGGGTCGTATCGTGGCGCAAGGTCTGGAGGAAAATAGAATGAGCGTAACAGGTGAACAACTTTTCTTCTCGGTTAAACGTTAAGAAGTTATATAAAGCATAAGGTACGGCGTTTACCGGTCTATAAATTTTGGAACATTGCGCGCCATGCATATCCCAGAAGACGTAAGAGAGGCTTAATGCAAAACACTCCGTGCACGAGAATCGACAGGGGGTTGTTCATTGACGCGTTAAGTCGATTATTCGTACCGGTAAAGTGCGAATTTTCATAGGTCTCCAGGTCGTGACAAATGGCCCTCTAGTAAGCATGGTGCATTAGTTGTTAAATGTATGGAAGCCGCATTTAGGTCGCATTCGATAGGTCGTTTTACAATCCATATCCCCGTGGCGAAGTGACTCGCTGGAATTCACGAAGAGTTCATTTACGATCTTGCTTCTTACCATCGATTTTATAATATTCCCAAAAATCGATGCCCATCGGACGTGAATGTTCGAAGAATTCCTTTTCGCTGAATTTATTCGACATACCTGAAATAGTTGGACATTAAAATGCAAAGTATTTTCAGCTTATCCAGGGTAGTATATATATAACGCGGTTGTATTATGCCCGGCACGTTGGCCGTAGGTATATCCGATGATTTATCCCGCCATATATTTCTATCTTCCGCAAAATGAGAAAAATGACCCTTAAATTATAATAATACCGAGATCCCTCCCAGAAGGTGTAATAAAAAATTAAAATAATCTCAACGCTTTGAACTACGATATACCACGGCATCATTTATTTCGCTGCTCGTTCGTTAAGTTATCGTGGCATACTCTACTCCGCTATCGCGTTTCCCATCGAGGTCATCCTTATCCAAGGACTCCACCGACAATTATATCCATACACGAATTTTAACTCTCCGGCTATCTGGGCCGGCCGTAAGACGAGCATTGTAGCACCATGACAAATTACCCGGCGTAAGATGCAAAATAAAAAATCCTCACCGACCCTCCTCTCCAACGTACCACCGTGTCAGGGCGGTTGATGTAACGTCCTGCCCGATAGCGCAACAGCCAACGATCAATCATTGGACAATATTTATTTATACGAAACGCGACGTGGTCCACCGGGGGAGAACGGGTAGAGGGAGAACCGTTTGTTCTCTTTCTTCCTGCACCTCTTTGCGCCTTGCAGCGGCTCCTTCTTGCAACTTCCTTCGCTTCTCTGCCCGGAAGGGTTGGGCACCGAGGATCGGGCCCATTGTCGCGTTTGCGAGTGCCGTTTGATCGTTGCGAAAGATAGATTCAAGCCGGATCAAGAGAAAGGAGTCGCGATGATCGTAGATCCTTCTTGAATCCCTTGGTCTCAGATTCTCTTTTAGGGGTAAGAATTGTTCTTCTGGAGAAAGAAAGAAAGAGGGAGATAGAGAAAAGGACAGTCCAATATTCTTTCTTCTCGTTTCGACCTAGATTCTATTTCCACACTCGACGATTTCACAAATCCATGTCAATTTACATGCACTATCGTATCACATTGTCCTTCGTTACTACACGGACGTGGCACTCGCACATAATTTGATGTGCAAACGAGGCTGGTAAATTCATAGCTATCCAAGGAACGAGGCTGGTGAAATATACCTTCGTAACGTCTTGCCGTTCGCAAATTAACGAATTAACGAGGGTGTGCCCCGGCAGGAATATCGCGATTTTCTTTCAACCGTGTGTGCTGGCCGTGTGCGTGCCTGTGTGTAGATGATTTTCGGTGTATAAAGCGGAACGCCAAGCCGTGGGCACTCGAGACAGGTGTCATTAAGATTTCGCTTCAGCCTCGACTGCCAGACGGAGGGACCCGAAGCGCGAGTGTTGTGGGATGTTCAGGAGAAGGCATATAGTAATGTGAGTGCAAAGAGAGAGAGCAAAAGAGAAAAAAAGAGAAAGAGAGAGAGAAAAAAAACGTCACAGTCAGGAAGCAGGGTCGTAACGAGGTGGCCCGAGTTCCCGTGGCATCAATCATCCGCCTCTAAATACCATTTTTACGTGCGCTATCTTCATCGGCAGGCATGTGTGTTCCTTTTGGTCGATGTGGGAGCTCGTGTGCGTTGCCCTACGCATGCTCGCGTATAATTTGGCCACTATGGGACACGCATACAAATGTCTCGATTCATGAGCGGGGATAATATCTGTATTCGCGCCCACATCCGCTCGATATTCGGTGCGAATCGACTATAGGAACTTTCGTTGTTCTGGCCATTACGTTTCGACCAAAGTGGCGCTAATTAATTCGCGTTAAAGGGTACAAAAGCCATATCTGAAAGTTGATTTTTGAAAATACTTTTTCGTGTCGAACAACGGTAGGCTTGATTGTAAGACTTTTGAGAAGTGGAAGAAGAATTTATCGTAGGCGTTTGAACCAAATAGCGATGTTCGCCCTCGATATGGGATTTTCTCGACCGAATGCGAAATAAGATCGGGGCGCTTCTTGGTCGAAAAGCGCACTTTCGCTTCGCGGGCAAGGTAACGATTACTCCGTGGATTTGCTGACTGTTAGAGTATCGGAAAAACGTGCTAAAGTCAGACAGCCTCGGTACGTAATACCACTGGCGAATATCGAAGCGCTCGGGATGTACTTGCCAAAGGAATCGTTGGAACGTGCGTTTATGATGTCGCGGCTTGTATTTTCGAGTATTTTTTTTTTGTGAATATGCTACATTTCATTGATTTATTGCGGCGACCGTAGGTTTCATTCGTTTTCGGGCTGAAAAGTTTGGACGAATTTATCTATCGGCTCGGCCCAGTCTCTCTCCTAGGCCGACTAGTTCGATTTTCTATATTTATGGCCGTCTATCGGCCAGTCATCGATTTCAATTCGCGCTTCTATCAAAGGCATCGACTGTTCGTCGAATCGATTTCGAGTTATCGGCATCGGTATGAAACAAACCGGTCGTGTGCGTGAAAACTGTGAAAAATCGTGTACACAAACGCCAGGGGCTCGCTAACCTGGAACGATCCCCCGTGGGCCATTAGTCATCGTGCGGGGATACGAACAAAAACTAGCTTACGTACGAATGAATACGAATGCGTAGGATTTTCGTGCAGTGGTCAGAACCGCTGGAAAGTTATGGTAAATTTAATTCACGTCCGAAAGCTAGCCCGATCGTTTCTGAGGTATAACGCGCTCGGCTTAAAAGACCACGATAATTCGCCAACTTTCTCGCCAGAATGCTACCAGTCGCGCGAGCCTGCAGGCGCATACCTCGCAAATATTCTTTTCACGCGTCAACTTTTCGAGCTTTTCGATTCTCCGAACTTTTTCGATTTTCCACGGCGATTTCAACTGACCAATCTCGATGTTGCGAACGCGTCGGCGGATATTCAGAGCCGCCCCCGACGTCGATAGTTGGCCAACTGGCTGACGAGTCGCGAATAGAATTGGGTGAGCAAGTTGGTTATCATCTTACACGTTACGAGCTTTCAAATGGAACTAGTTCTGTGTCAGAATCTCACGTGAATTTTCTTCCTGCCTGTAACCGTGTCAAATTGCTCCAAACGAGGAGAATCCATGCTCCTTCTGGATGTTCTCTACTTCCGCTTTAACTGTTACGATCACTTTGGCTAAGGACAACACAGTTTCAATTTAGTTTCGAACCACAACGGTAGACGTATAATGTAAGAAAAATGTCCCGGAGGTGAGAATAATTTAACTTGAACCGACTAAATAAAAAATCCGAGCTTTAACTTCATACCAACCATAGCCCCCAAGAGTGTTCTTTCCACCGGAAGTAACGCAGTTCTTTTGCCCGTCCGTTTGACGTTCATCGTTCCCAAAATATCATAAAGCAATCGACTCGAAACTTTAATTCGAATTCGGTCGGTCGAACCGACCGTTGTATTTGACGGATCGTTATTAAAGCCAGGTCCAATCGAGACGGGTTTGAGGGTGACGCGCACAATGAAATTTCAATCACGAAAGTATTCGGTTTCGCGGTCGCCGGTAGATACCGAATTCTGTCGGGCAGGAAGACCGAAAGAGAGAAAAATTCCAGTCGGCCGGATAAAGGAGGGAGAAAGAGAAAAGGGATTGCCGTATTCGCGATTACGGATAATAAATGGAACGACGTTGGCTCTGCTCCTGGCAAGCCTACCTCTGATGGATATAATCGGTCTAAAATTCGAGCGAATCCCCTTTTCGTGGAGTCTAGCAGCGCGATCCCCGCGATGGCGCGGGAACGAAGAGAGAGGAAGAGAGAGAGAGAGACAGCGAAGCTTCAGCGAACGGGGGGTTGCAGAACCAACGGCGGATACGGCTCGTTCTCAAGCCTCCGACCATCCCGTTTTGCGCCCAGGAACGGTTTACACTAAGCCGCGAGGATCATGCCCGTTTAATAACGCGATAACATATCAATTTCACGCAAATGCTGTCCCGGAGAACCCCTGAGGTAGGCACGCTTTGAGGCTCGACAGAACCCGGGAAACCGTGCTACCGCCGCCACACGACCCAGGAAAATGGCCTCGGATAATTAATGTCGGGCTACGATCGTCCGGGATGATTAATGGCGAACCTCCTTCTCCGTGTATAATAACGCTTTCCTCGCAAATTAGTCCTCACGCGTATTCGGCCTTCGCTCCTCTTTTCATCGTCTAATCGCGAGTTCTTTCATCGAACCTTCGAGATGTTACGTGGCGAGATTAAAACGGGAGATATGAAAAGTACATCTTCGGGTAATATTCTCTTTCAGCGGGCTATGCGAGGATATTCGGTGAGAAATTTTTTACCTTGGACCTGCTCTCGGAATTTTTAAACCGGTGAACGAGTTAAATCTTGGCTTTTCAGACGAGAAATATTAATTATTTAATTTGTTTTTAAAGCATTGAGCTACGCCCTCGTAAAAAAGCTCTTTCCCTCGGTTGCCGATATATCGAAGAACAAGGATTTCAGTCACGCGATTCCTCTTGCTCGTGGACGAAATTCCGTCGAACGCGCCCTTCTTCATATTCTGTGCCGAATTCGCTTCCAGGTCAGTTCGTTCTCCTCACGCGAGGCGAGCGAAATAATCGTCGGAGTAATTTATCGAACATTACGACACACGGCGCTAATGTTCACTCTTTTCCGTGAACATTAGCCGACGGATTATTTTCCTATAAAAGGACAAATTACTTCAACATTTACTTCTTTTATTCCTCTTCATGACACAGTGCAAGCGTAAACACTGTAATTGTACAACCATATACAGTGCATTTGTCGAATATAACCATAATCCACGATGTCTTCGGTTGATTTTATCGCAAAATTACCACTTGGAATTAATTCGTCGAGTAGTCGCGTCATCGAGCAGACAGCGAGGGCGAACGAATCACATTTTAACGAACATGACGCAACACTCGGCGAGCAAGAAACAGCTGGCAGGCGAAGTATTTCCCTAATTATACATCTGCATCGGAAACGTGCATTTAACAGGCTCGATTTCCCGGCGCGCTTAACATACGCATACCGGCGAAACAAGCGACGCGCAACGCGAAATTTTGGGGTAGCTAGGATGAACTTGCGCATGATGGCTGATACGTACCTTGACAGCGACTTGATCCTCCTCACCGAGTAAAGCGCGTGACGGCTGACTGCTATTCCTATCCCATCACGGCAATATTAATAATGTCTGGAATTTCATTACGAGTTTCTACCGACCTAAGCTTCTCTCTGATCCGGCTGCCATTTTGTACCTACAGGTGATTCGCTCGCTGTTGGTAGGGAACTCGAGTACACGAATATGACATCCAGCCGGCGAAATTGCGACTGTACATGGCACTCATCCTTCATTACATCCAAGGATACGTCCCGTGGGATCGAACGAGTTTGCCGAATCTGGAATTGCACGATAGCGCACCGGCGAAAATCCTCCGGGATTGCCCGCTATCCCTATCCGAATGATCGTGTTTGCACGTCCAATGAAATCCATCGATGCTCGCTGCGTTACTTCTCTTTTAGAGCACCGTAACTGTTTTACGGGGTCCATATTGACACCGTGAACGGTCGATATAATTTCTTTTTTTCGCCGTATAGCTTTCCCCACCGTTCTCGTTGCATGGGTTTTAATTTTTATCCCGCAACGGGGCCATCGGTGGCATTTAATGCGACATATTGCAACGTATTAAAGTTCCGACCGTAAAATTCCACCCCGGATTTCGAATACACGATAGTACGTGTTTTCCCGGATGGCGTTTTCGCGGGTTGGATATAATCTCCGGTGAAAATTTTCAATGAGCAACGGGTTTACAGGGGTTTAGTCGTGCAACCGAGCACACACGATCGCGGGACGGAAAGCGGCATCTTTACGGGACTTTCAAAGGTTCGTGATTTTACAACTCGTTGAGCTCGTTTCCTTGCCGATCCGGCGTCGCGTAAGTTTGATACTCGATTCCCGACACTTGCCGAAACTTTTCGCTGGCACGCGCGTAAAATTATTTCACGGCTGAAGTCCGTGTTTACGCGCGACTCTTTCCTCCAACGTCCCTAAGTTCTTCTCTTACCCTCCTTCTCGTCGCTTCGTTTTGTTTCACGCCATCGTCTTGGTGGCGCAACGTTATTATTAAAATTCACCTTTGGCACGTCGTAAAAATGCAGCACGTGACCCGTAGCCTCTACGAGTTCTATCTGGCTGACACGAAATTCGCAATCCCATTTAGTTTTCCAGGTCGTCTCGACCGTTCGCTCGCAATTTTTCACCGGCCTTTATCTCGATAATAATGGAATCATCCGTTAAGACAAAACTGAAAATGCTCAGTTCGCGTGGCGCAAGATCGGATCGAGCGTCAGTCCGGAATTAGGGCAATCTAACAATGATTAATCGGGGCGTAATCAACGTTAGATTGCCTCTTGCAGTACTCGCAAGCGGCATTGGCCAATTCACGGGTAACCAATTGCGATGTGTACGCGCACTTGAAATTCGGAAGTGGCACGGTTACGCGATGATCGATGACGAGAGGCCCTGTTTCGTCGAGGGGTAGACACGTACCGGATAAGTGGCTCTTGGAAACAATCTTCCTGACGCGCGATTGATCGCGAAATGATCGATGAAAGGATCCGAGGAGATCGCGCGTCTCATCGATGAAATAAAAGTATAAGGCCGGTGTCAGTCACCGTGCGCGGCCTGCCCGAAAAAGATAAGGTTTTCGTTATACAATGGGGGTGTGCAAACCCACCGCCTTGAGATTACTCCGGACGATCGATCATTTCGGCAAATAGTGGAATATACTTTTGTTTGTCTACATGAAATTAGTTTTTTCCTTGGCGAGAAAAATCACGGTAACGTCTTCAATATCCAAGTATTTTGGATGCATCGAATAGAATATGAATTTTTACGTACGAACATCGAAGGTGATCAGATCTCAAGATACACCCTTGGTTTCGAATCTTGCGTGGAATTCGAGAAGAAGAGTGCACGAGGTGATAATAAATCGATCCCTTTGCGAGAATAATTTTTGTCTAGAGTAATAGCGTTGGCACGGTCGTATCGCGATAAACAGAAACGTGGATGCCGGAGTCTGGGTTGCATACTTAAAGCTCGTATTAGAGAGGTATACAGCAACGATGCTGGTGCAACTGCATCGTCTACCACCATGCCATCGTAATAATGTACGGCTTAGGTAGCTTCAGTAGCAGGTAGATACAACTACGGTTCTAACGTCGACGAGCAGAAGTTTTCACGCCCAAATCGAGGAGTGCACGCGGCGACGAGGGAGAAGTAGAAGGAGGAAGAGATGGCGGGGCCGTGATATTTCGTCTCGAGGAAGCTTGCGTCGTGTTCTAACGTTTACACAAACGTAAAGTTCTAACCGTCTGCCTCTGAGAGAATCGAGAATGTTGACACGCCCGAATTTCCATTTCTTCTTGCCCCGCTGTCTCTCGAGATCGATACTCGTTATACCGTAACAACATTACGGACGGGTGTACGCGAAATTACGGCGATATTAAATATACATATTTGCAACATCCGAGAGCGCGGAAACTGCGCGACGATAGAAGGGGAAGACACCCGGTACAGTTTGGTGCGAGGCGAAGCTATACTTCCGTTCCGAGTCGAAATATAATTAGATAACGTAGCCCAGTTTACCGCGAAACAATATAGGCAATCAAAGTTTCCACGAACCAGCTTCGATCGTTCGGTCTAGTAGAATGAAATTCAGTGTGCCGCAACACGCGCCTCGTCTTCCAACGGCCCTCGAAACCGAAGGTATTCGGGGACTCCGAAACGTCGGAGAGTCAATTACGCCGTGAAAATTGCATTTAAGATCGCCTCGCCGGTATAGTGGATGCAATTGCAGCCGCGGTTACAAAGGCCGAGGGCTAGGGCAACGTCAACCCTCTGCTCGCGCTCCCTAACTATGGTAATGCGAAGGAACATAGGCCGTGTTACGTATAACGTATAACGTACCTTTGAAGCTTCCTATCTATTATACGTTTTCTCGATAAAAGCCTCTTCGTTCTCGCTAATCGATCTCCACAGCGGGACGAAACTTTTCTCGTGGTAATTTTATACCTCTTATTCCACTCAGGGTGAAACGTTTCTATGTTATTTCTATTTATTTCGGTAAAAAGTCTCCGAGTTTAAAGTGCTTCAAATATAGAAAATTCTATTTGGAGTTTTGAAAGCTAAATAAGGCGATATCGAGAGCAAGCGACCAAATAGGAAGCTCCGATTAATTTAAAGTTAAAATAAATTCGAGGAAGTATTACATTTTCCGTGATAATGAAAAGTAGATGATAGAATTTTACCGAATCTTCTCGTCGTTACTTCCGCAAATTCCAAGCTCCGATTAATTTACAGTTGAAATAAATTCGAGGAAGTATTACATTTTCCGTGATAATGAAAAGTAGATGATACAATTTTACCGAACCTTCTCGTCGTTACTTCCGCAAATTCTATTTCCATGGATACCGTGTACTTACTTCACACCCTCGATAGATCGAACTACACCTTAAACAGCGTATTCTCGACGTTTCTGGCGCAACGTTCAAAGTCGAAATTACAGAAGCAACGTGTTACCTGCACGCGTGCTCGAAAATACCGACATCGGTGCACCAAAAGGCATCGAAGCACGTATACATATATTCCACGTGGAGACGTTTCACGAAAGGGCTCCGTCGTGGCCGGCAACGTTGCTACGATCGTCCGAATTCCAGGATGCCGATGGTACGTGCACGCGATGTTATTGTACTTATTTCACGGTCTATAGGGAACGGGAACGATAAACGGGGCTCCCTCGAAGTGGCGGAAAGAAGCGAGGTTTAGAACGGACAGAGGGCCGAGAAGGTTCGGCGGAATATACGTTGTACTCGACACGGGTAGGAAATGTGCGAGAAAAAGCGAACGATACTCGGGAACGGCGAAAAGGCAGACAGACGGACAAGACAGGGAGTACAAGGAGAGGACAAGAATGTTGATTGGCCTCAAATTGAATCCCATCCATTTATCACTCTCCTCTTCGTTCGGCCTCTTTCGTTCCTTCTCTCCTCGTCTCTATCGTCTCTTTGATTCTTCTCGTTTCTTCTCGTTCCTCCCTTCTCTCCTGGCGCGGTGACATTGCGGGCAAAAATCCCAATGGGTCCTCGAATCTCTGCCCTTTCGTCCCCGAGAACCGTGCCGCCCGTAAAACCCGCGAATCGGATTCGTGGAACGAAGGTCCGAGTTTCTTGTAGAAAGGGCCATTCACACCAGCCAATAGGCAGACCTGGATACAAGTTATATCTCGTCTCGAGGTATACGCCACGATGGACGAAGCTTTTTAGCGCCGCGCGACCACTCTCGCCGTTTTACGGGGATGTAAAATTAATTAGCGATTCCGGGGGATAACTTTGGCGAAGGAGGAAGGGGAGGACGGTAGGGGAGAGAGAAGAGGACGAGAGAATGTTATACGATCGGTTGGATCTCGATGTCGAGTCGGCTGAAATCTATTGGCTGCTTTTTCTCGTTCGCGTCAGACGACGAGCGAAATTGCTCGGGACGCATAAGACGTTGCAATTACCAAGGAGAGACAGAGAGAGAGAGAGAGAGAAGAGGAAGGAGAAATCGGGCAATCGACGTTCCTAGCGAATCGCGAGCGTGATTATGATTTCGGCAGTACCGCGTTTGATCGCTGGCGCGATTTTCGTTTTTCGCAGAACTTTAATTGCACGTTCGTGAGTAGAATATAGTCGGTGGTAAGATCGTGGTCAATTAAGGTACGGCTGAAGGGATATCCCAGGTTTGGATTACATTGTCGGAATCTTGGGGAAACGCTGCTTCTATAAACGTAACGACGGAGCGCAATTATTGCTGGAGAAATATTTATTGTTGATTTAACGAAACTTTATGGCACAGGAGACGCGAGAAACGCAACAATTTCACGCTGGAAGTCTCGGCATATGATAAAGGCACGGGGATGCCTTTTCCTGCTTTTTTTCGTCAATTTTGAAAGTCTTGATGATGCCATTCTTTTCGATGGGATAAAATTGCTGCAGATGTATATAATGACACGATTATCGTTTAGAGTTAAATACGGAAGCGAGTCACGAGCGGCATTTCTAACATCCTCCGAGGTCATTCGTGAATATCAGAATTGCACGTACGTGAGAATACTCCGCTCTAGTGAAACATTATGCAAATTGAATTTAATCGCGCTATTCCAAGCGGAAGAGAGAGAGAGAAGGAGGAAGGGGGATTTAGCCAAGATGTATAGGACCAAGTAATTGCCATTCGGAGAGAAAAAAAGGAGAAACCGAGCGAACGAACCGTAGCGAGTCGATTTTATGAGTTTTCACGAATTAAGTGATTATAGAAGATCGTTTCGTTCTGTACGATTTTATGGTAATACGCGAACCTCCGTCGTTCGATCGGATAAAATTCCGTGAGTCTGTCAATTTCTAAATTGTAATAAAAAAAATGTTCCGTTTCTTTCTTCTCATTACGTGAACGCGACAGAATTCGCGATATGTTCTCTCAAGGAGTATATGTTTACATATAACAATATACTTGATGTTATGCGATTGTTTATTCGCATTCCTATTTATACTGACCATATTTGCTCCTTTTTTGTTTCAGGTAAGTTTACGCCGTACATACCTTATCTACGCCACTACCTCAGAGTCCTGTGAAAGTAAGTAATTTTGCACATGCGAATTTAAAACCAGTGCTGTTTTCTATTTAATTTCACTTCGAAATTAATTGATACACGGTATCGCAGCTCCGAGTAAAATTAATATCAACAAAGGCCTGCTTAATTTCACGTGATTGCAGGTTTTGTATTCTAATCGGAATCTTTTTATCGTATAAGAAATAAGGTCGAACGTAAATCTCGTGTCGATCTTTTGTGCCTCAGCAGGCAGTCTTGGTCGAATTAATGAGGTAAATCCATATTAGGCCGCGTTGTATTCAGCGCCATCAAAAAATTCATTCTCGCCGAATTGTTCCTCCTTAAGTGATCCGTTCTACGCTCGACGCGGACGCAAATGGGACGGGATGTATCTTTACGATCGACCTCGTACTTGCTCGTTGTTTTCTTTTATTAAAAATATCCATACTCGACGGCCACGGAATTTTTCTATCACCAAGGGTGCTTCGTCTTTCGCTTAATCGACGACATTTGACCAAGCAACGACGAAGAGCGAAAGCATTCTCGGAGCAATTAACGGTGCAATCAGCAATCCTAAAAATATGGTATTTAATGATAGACTCCTTAGAAGTCAGCGCTCGAAACTATAGATTACATTGAGACAGGATAATTGGTCGGTACAGTCCACTGGTTGCAGCTGCGCCATTATAATTGCAGCCTACCCCGGGACTGGCGGGAAAAGAATATAGGTATAATTCGTTCATCGACGTAATTTCTTATTTTTGCCAGTTGGCCGGGGCTTTAACTCGGCGCCTTTGGCGCCACGAGCTTCTTCGCCGCGAAATTTTCTTCCTCGTGTAGATACGAGTTACCCCTTCTTGAACCCTTGGAGGCAAACTCGCGGTCGAAAGTTCGGAAGAAAAACAATCCCCTTCGCAGGATACTTAGGCACTGGGTAATCGATCTTCGCCAATGTTTCGCGTGCCTTCGAACGACCGGCACTCGTTTCATCCCCATCGAGTATTTTCAAGCGCGGCTGTATCGACGCACGATATTTGGACCGATTAATATTTTTCGAGCGGGTCCGTTTATCCCGTTGAAAATAATGCGCCCGAAAACTAACGAGGCAAATGATTGATACTGTGGATAGACTTGTATGCGTTCAGCTCGGACGCCCCATCCGTCTGTAGGCGCGTATATTTTTTTTTAACGCGCGCACTGCAAACAATAATTGGCAAACAGTCCGTGACTGTATACATATTGATACAATCGATCGTCGCAATTAATCTACTCCCACAAGAAGAACGGAACGGACGCGGATGGAAAATAATAAAATATTTCCTCACTATCCCGGACGGGAGCTTCGTGAATGACAATTAGGTAGTTACCGGTTCGTTTCGACCTTTATTCCAGATTTTTACGATCATGACATACCGTTCTTGCGCGCGCATCTCGGCGCAAAATTAACCGTGCCCCCGTTTCTCCTCGTATTCATTCTTCGGTTGTATTTTTTCTTTTGCTTCTTTTCTTACCGGTCAAACTTTTCTTCTCTCATTTTAATGACGCGCTGCCGGTCGGCGCATGTGCAGTGGGATTGCGCATTCGTAATTGGCTCAAAGGCACGGAACGGGGGTGCCGTCGAAGAAACGGACAGAGGCCAATTATTAGTTGCCGTGGAATCTTTTGGATATTTTATTATTTCTTCCATCGCTCCCTTCCAGGCCATAACTTCGAATTGGCCATTCCGCAGCCGTCCCGACGGCAGAGGACTCCGGTTAAAGGAGTTCTTTCTCGGGTCGTGTTCACATGCGGAGGAAGCCCTTGGTCCTCGGGGATGAGGTTGTGTTTTCAGGAATAACGCCCGAGCACCGCAACCGTGAGCGAAACTCACGGATATAGTAGACACGCCACCTAACTCATCCTTCTCTAATTGGCTTGTCCGAACCAATATCTCTTTTCATCTTTCTCTTCCATTTGGTGCACCTTAGCAAGTAGAACGCTACTCGTAAATGTTCGTCCGTGCCGGCTCTGTAGTTTATCGCGGAGATTTCTAGGTAGCTGCGTTAATTTTTATTTTACGTCGACGTTCCTCGCTTGCTTTACGACCGCTCCTCACGAGTCTGATGTTTTACAGAGGTAAGGTCATATCGACACGCCGGTGAAGTAATACTTTGCGTTTCGTTTGAAATCATTCTGAAACTATGAAATTGGTGATCGTCAATTAGATAACGAAACAGTCGGTTAATTTGTATCTCGGTACTTCACATTGTTTTCACGCGGCTGAAATGCAAATAGATGTTTGGTTTAATTGCATTGGCGTTTATTATCTACCACGTTAAAATACACATGTCACGGTGATATTTGTTTCACGGTTGCAAATCAGAATTGCAATTTTACCAAAAAATACGTTTGCAGACTCCGAGCGTGATTCATCATGCACAACGCATGGAACGAGTGATTCGATAATAAATTACTCGGCAGAATCGAAATTCGATTTGTAACAACGAAACTTCTACCGTGGAAGAATAATATTCTACGAAGAATAATCCTCTGTTCCGTGATACTTTCTCGTTTCTTTCGCAATCCGAAGAGTAGTTTTTCCATCAGTGTCACTATCCTCGTCGTATAATCGTTTCAAGCGGCATTTAAAACGAAACAGAGGATTGAAAACACGACGTAATTTGTATCTCTGCGACTCAAGACGGCGTCCGTATGCTTTAATCCTCAATGTTTGTCTCTGACCTCGCGCGGCAACGCGTTTAAAGATACTGCGAGAGTTTAACGCGATTTAATCTACTTAGCTTCGTGCCCCGTAGGAAAGCAGTCTCTCGCGCTTCGGTTAAGTGGTTTAGTTTTACGAATGGACGAGATCCGTGGAAGCCAACACTTAATTGAAACGTGCTCGTCCTTTCGAGGAAGGTAACTGCAATCCGCAAACAGAAGGAGCCTCGTAGATTTCGTGTGAGCGCTCTCGAAGGACCGACCGTTCCCTTTCCATTCGTTTCTCTATTTCGGTGCCTCGTCCCGACGAACTTCGACTATCGACCGTGCAATAATGGAAACTTACGGTACAACTTTAAATATAACGATAAATTTCCGTACACGAGCGAGGGAAAGCGTAAAGTTATAGATTATAGGAGGCGCTTCGTTTAAACGACGGGGGAATTCATGGATGCACGATTCAGCGGAACGATACGATTTATACGATTCATCGGCAGAACGGTAGGCAACGATTTTCAACGATCAAACGGAGATTCAACGAAACGGAAATGGCCCAAGGAAGCACCCGTGAAAATGAAATATAAGGTTAAATATGAAAATAAACGATCGAACGGGCCGATGGATATTGGACCGTTGTATAAATAAAATACCTTTACTTTCGTCGGGCGACAGTATCGCTACGGTTTATAAACCGTAAAGCATTTTGCGTAGAAAATCGGATTTTCCCCTACTACTTTTCACCGCGATTGTACCTGGATATAGGCGTACCAATGGCCACGTAAAATTCCTGTGGTAATTTCTCGCGTTTATCGCATTATCGATTACCGGATTAAAATGTGTGAAATATGATTTCGGGCGAGGATGGTTAAACGGTAAATGTGATTATCGGTCGTGTTTTTGTTTTGTGCCATTCTGCGAATGTGTCGCGATAAGATAATACGCGACCGACCGACGCGATGGTATTAACATCGCAGATTTTACCAAGTTCCACGTGCAACGTGCAGATATTTTTCATGGATAATTTTATTGTCACTGCGAACGCGCACCCCGTATTATTTTACACTGACTTTGCGACGCGAATCTCGGAAATGTTTGCTGGTGTTTCACGATATATAAAAATGTAGAGGTAGAAATCTCGAGGAGATACATTATACCAACATAATAAATAATCTGCACGGTGAAATTTATACCGCAGTTGGAGCTACGTTGGAACTATATCGTAGTTGAATATGAAGTTTCATATTTAACGGAAACTTCGCAGTGAATTTAAATAATTTTCCACGAAGGTATCTCAAGTTCACTCGCATGGGAAAGAAACGACTTGGTTTCGCGAATCGAGGTCAACTATCAAAAGTGCCTTAAATTATCATGGTGTATCTTACCCCGGGGAAGGTAAAAAGGTACCGTGGAACGCTCGTAGCATGATATTTGCATTCACCTTCGAACAGACCAGCACTTTCGGTACCAATTTACCTACACAAAATGCCCCAGAACCGCTGCTTCCTGGCGTTTTGCCGCAAAAGCAGATTACAGTGGAAAGGATGAAAGTAGAGGGAATAAATACGCGAAGGGGACAAAAATTAACCCCCTTGTCTTCTTCTTGAAAATGTGCAAAGAGTTCGTCGACTCTTCGTCGACGGAACTTCAACGGATATAGAAGCAAAGGGGTGACGGAAATACGGTGAAAAAAAGAAGAACGAAGAGGAACACCGAAAAGAGGAACAAATCGCAGAATAAAAAATATATGACGGCTATTTTTTGATACATCGAAGCTGCGGTACAAGTTAATTGATAAGCAAACTTTTTCATCGCTCAGCAAGATGAACCTCGCAATAAATTTTCAAGCACCCTTTATTTCTTCCTTTCTACGGCGCCGGCGAAGTTACATCATTCTCGTAACGAGACAACGTCGTAATCCTCGAACGAAGCAACGTAGAATGGCAAAAATCTACGAAGATAAGAAAAGTGGTAGGGAGATATTTCTTCCAGTGACCGCGATCTTCTTTTTCTTGGCACAGCATCCTTCGATACATAGTCGTCGAATTGATCCATAAATTCCTACGACATTGCTGTCTCCGCGATTCCGCCTAAATTCCCTTCGAAACGGCGTTAATACCTTCTTCCCCTGCGACAAAACATTCCCGAACGTTCGTTCGTTAACGACTCCCAGCAACGTCGAACGACGAGAGCCATAATCGAGAATCTGCAGCCAATAGAAAAATCGCTGACGACGACGTAGAGCCACCAGAAGACTCTTCTCCCTGAGATGACTGCATCGGCCGACCTGATCGTACGGATCTATAAACTCCAGCGAGCAACGTGCATGCCGTCTTTATCCGAATTTGCGTGTAAACGAGGTTAAGCACCGATGGCTCTCTATGCTCTCGGCGGAGGCTGCTCGTTCTTCTCGTCGTGCAGAGGTTGCTGGGTCGACCGGTCAACCCGCACTTACTTGCGCCGTAAAGTCCGCCGGTATAAACGACGAGAAGACGATGCACACCCACGATACACGGAGGCCCGAGACGGTACCACCGAGAAGCCATCCCGAAGGCTTGCCTCCGTTGCTCGTCTGGCTTCCTCTCCGGCGAGGCCATTCCTTACCGGGACATTTTTATGACCGACATTTTCGCCGCCGCCGAGACTCGCCGCCACCCTCGCCGTAGCCGCACCATAGCCTCGCCGTAGCCACGTCGCCGCGAAGCACGGTGAGACGGTCGAAAAAATCTCATGGCGGGAGGATTGCGCGCCAGGTACGGGCGTAAACAGGAGCCGGCAGGAAATGATTATTTACAGCGGACGATCTTTTAACTCGCACGCACCGTGAGCTCACGGGTCTGTATAAAGTGGATGGTTCTTTATGGCGGCCGAGTGCCGGTAGTATCATCGTTGCGGAGGCGTGTAGACGGTGCGTCGGAGAGGTCCTTTGCCGGAGGACGCTGATACGGGAAGAATTGACGACGGTAGTTTTGTTCTTTTCGCGGTTGCCGTACGACCCGGCACTTAACGCCAAGTCGGGACCGTTGGTACGAGTATGGCTGGTGGGCCTCGGGTAGGGACGTAAAATATAGTGAGTTTTTCGGGGTTACTTAAAGTGAATATGGGACCGTGATGTTTTTATCTCGTTGTAGTAATAAATACAGCCGTTCCTTTTTGCCGAATTATTGCTAAGCGATAGATATACCTTGTTAGGTGACCGAGGTGGAGGGAAAGAAGGGAGGGGGAGAGAGAGGGAGAGGATGGAAGAACGAGTCTAATAAATTATACGCAAGTCTTTTCGGCGAACGAACAGGTAGGTAGCTGCGCTGCGATTTGTAAGTCCGATTCGTGACCAAGAAATCGATCTCGATTCATTATACGTCTGCCCTCTCATTAACGCGCACGCGTTCCTCGCGAGAAATGAAACGGCGCAATCTCCTTTACCTTCGCAGTGACATACGGCCGCCTACGGGGCCTTAAGCCGTTAAGTCACGCGACGTATCATTAAACGCGATGAAAGCCTTCGTACTCCCGATTCAACCTCAAATTATGTAACAGTGGTATCCTAAGCGCAACTATTAGAAGGGTCCCTTCAAATTTCGATTCATCGAACTTTACTCGGATATTGCTGCCACCGAAGCTTCGCAGACATTGTTCAGCTAAAATTAAGAACATTCATCCTCTTATTATCCTGCTCATCTTTTACATTTTAACACGTATTTAATCACTCCGTTGGTAATGTTCAATTGATAAGGCAATTATCCACACATTTCACAGACAGCGAGTTTAGATTCGATTCATTTTGTCACCTCACCCGTGCCATACGACTGCAACGAAAAAGTACTGTTGTCACGTCAGAGGTGACTTACGACCGTTAAGGGTTAAATATCATTTGACTTAGGACATTGAATTGGTGTGTACCAAAGTACCTATACTGTAACATGCCAAATAATAACGTAACAAAGCCTCCCCAAAAATATTGGTCCCACTAACCAAGTCCGAAAAATGTACAATATCTCATAAATTCTCACTCATCGATTACCTATCAGTCAAAAAAAATTCTTCGCTTCCAACGACGAAGAGTCGAAATCAAACCCAGCGCGTACGATCCCAGACTCTATTTTCACCATTCTATCTCTAAGGCGAAGAAACATCGTCAACCACTCAACATTTAAAGGCCAGACAGTCCGCCCGAATAGCCCTTGGATCGCGGAATTTCGTGGAGCGCGAGAAACGCATTACGTCGGGTCCGGGACACGCGGGCAAAAAATGCTTGGCGGATGAAGCGGCGCGGGCCGATTATGGACGTCGCGTGGAGCGGGAATGCGAGTCAGGGAGAAAGAGTGCTAATACCTAAATAATTGCCGGCTGAACCTGATATGATTTAATAGCGCTCCGTGTAAGGGATCGGGGACGAAAGCTATCGTCCAACGGGGGGAAAAGAGTCGCGAGCGGCTCGCGGGAGGCAAAAAAGGATGGTGGACGTAGTGGGTCGTTGGTTGGCGATAAACTGAGTCTACCGGGGCGACCAAAAGCCCCCCAGCTTTTCGTCGGATTTCTCTTCCACCTCTGGCCATTTCCACGAACGTTTTCCCGCGGACACTTCTACGATGCACCCGTGCAGCGATCTCCGAAATCGCCGTTGCAGTTGGCTTTATTGCCCTCGGGCCGACACTGTATCCGATCGATCGAAAATCGTTGACGTTGCTGGCGATAACCTTCGCTTTACGATTTCTCAGGAGTCCGAGTAACGATCTGTAACTGTTATTTGCGGCTATATGACGTCGGGGGACTTTTACCTTCGTATCGGGGTACACCGTTTTTCGATGGTTTTTAGAACTGGTTTACGCGCCGGTTTATGACTTATCCGTATCTGATTGAAGCGCTGAAAAACCTTCGACGAAATTTATGATGCACGCTTCGTGAATTTTGATGCGCGAGTTTGAGAGGATTTTTGATGCGATGATCCTCGAGGACATATAATTGAGACGAAAAGTAGCTGATCGAGGAGATTCATCACCTCCGGTAGATTTTTCCCGAGTTGTCATTTAAAGTTCATCGTAGCCACGATAGCTCTGTTCTTGCGTAAAACTGTACTTGGATTTGCAATCGATCGATAGATCGTACATTCGTTAGGACCGTCCGATCAATCGAGATCCAGTTGCTTCGCATCGGAGACACGCCTCACCGATGTCTGACGGGCACGGTATGCATGAAGCATGATGTATGCACGCGTGAACATGATATACCTTGCACGAAGAGAGTTACGTAGATATGGCCAGAAGATATATATCCTCCAGCAGTCACGGCTTATTTGAAATATTTACCATTTTCGTGAATAACGCGCACCTACGTGCGCCGGTAACGTAAGATGCATCCTACCGTATCTTGTAAGTAGTCGTGTATTACGAGATCCAGCGATTAGATGCGATATCTCGTTGTAAAAGTAGTTAAACGTAAAAGAAACTGCGACGAGTTCTCGGTTTCGGTGCACCTGCGAGATAGCTATTCCTCTCCTAACTGCCCCTGCTAATACGAGTAATTTTATCTGTCTCGATGCCTCTCAAAGTAAACGTACACTCTCCTGGTCAATTTATCGCGAATTATGGCGTTCGGGTGTCCCCGTTGACGTTTCATAAGCGATACCTTCGAATTATGCGACACGGGAAACAGTTCCCACGATAACGAGTATCATCGGTAATCCCCGGTAATCGTTAATCTCTCCTAACAAGAGCGACATTATTAGATTCGAAGTTGCGCATCCCGATTTAATCAAACGTACGGGGCAACGGGGAGCTTACATTTCGCAGTAGGATATCAGCATCGAGGAGGGATTTTCATCGTGAGAAGGATAGAATCCGGGAATGCGGAGGAGGGGACGGTTGGATGGATGGATAGATGGATGGTAGCAAAGAGGGTACGAAAGTGAGAAACCCAGGAAGATCGAAGAAGAGAGACCGGATCCGATTTGCCGGATCTAGAATTACTAAATACCCTCCACGCTGCAGCAGTCAAACCTCGAGTATTAGCGGGTAATAATATCAGGTAACGAGTACCTGCACGGTAGCTCCGGGAGGAGAGGACGAGGGAGGACTCGACGCACACGTTTACGGCTCATCTGTCGCGCCATGAGCACAGACATGCTTTGCGTACGTTGCATCGTGTCTCGTATTACCTCGACTTCGTTTTCACCATTTTTTATCGCACTTTAGTCCCTTCGTTCGTAGGAAAGCGTTCTGGATACTTTCGTTTCGATTATATTCCTCCCCCGCTGTCTCTATCGCTTCCTTCCCCGACAATCGAGAATTATCCGGTTGAAAGTGCACCGGGGGTATTTTTCAAATGCTTTCTACCACAATGTATCGGTCGCACGGACTCGACTCCCTCTTGTTAGCTTTCCAACTGCAAACAGATGTATTTCACGCCGCTATTGGTAAACCAGTTTATCGCAAATAGAATCAAGCGATTCGATCAAACGTGGTTCCCGCGTTCTTACTACTTTGCAGTTGAACGAGGACGTAAATAAGGGCGGGGAGGTGTTACTTTTTTTCGAATTATCGCAACGGCGAATTGCGCTTTCTTTGGGATTACGAATTCGAGAGCAGAATTGGCTGCACGTGTACGCGAACATGTGGGGAATTTCTTTCTGATATGAAACTTTTTATCGCGCACTTATTAACTATTTCAACTACAGGATTTCGTAAAGAACAAAGTACCAAGTTGCGTAGAATTTTTTTTACAATGTGTCAGAATTAGTTGCAACACTTTTAATAAGCTGCCTATTACGTTTAATAACAATAAAAAACGGTCGCAGAAAATTCCACGTCGTAGAAAACTATGCTTTATACTTCACAGTTCGCAACGGTACTTCGGTACTTTACTGTTTCAAGGTATTAAAAATTCTCGGAAAAAATCGAAACTAGACCGATAATATAGAGAAATCGCAGACAGAAATGCGACGATAATCGTCGGTCAGTATTCTCGAACGTCGGCGATTTTGTTGCCGTGTACGCATGCAAATGCAAAGCGCAAAATGCAAAATTCAGCGAGCGTACGAGCAGAATCCGAGCGACCCCAACCGACTGTCAACGTGTGTAAGCGGTACTAACGATACGCAAATGATCTTCTCCCGGCTCGATTTCAAGAGAACGCCGGTACAAGCCGCATGTACCGTGTTAGATTATTGCTTTAAGTATACCGGCGCCACGTAAACATCGTAACACGACTTTACGATATTAACCTCTCGCCTCTGCTACCCGACGTTGCTCCTAACTTTCCACAAATGTCTGAAACTCCCGACAAATGAGTCGTATCTCGGTCACCGTTTTCTTCCTCTCGTTACCTTTGACTTCCAGGAGACCATGGCGCGTCTACATCCACCTTTCGAGACCATTCGTGGATCGAGATTGCATTCGATTTGCGACAGGCTCGCCCGGGGTTGTTACATTTGCATCAATTGGCAGACGCGTAGGTATGTGCAGGTTGGACAGTCTCTCGGTGCATAAATCTTGCGACAGTCGAGAGAAAATGCGAGCATCAATCATTCGCGCAGACGGAAAGGTTAAGATGGATCGATCTTGCGCTTTTTCTCGATCATTGCATTAGCGAGGGTGTTATATTTAAATTTATTATTTTTACTGTGAATTTCGAGCCTGCGTGACTGGTATATGGGAAGGATTATTTATAGTCGTATTCTGATGGGTCATCGACGGAGTGTGGTAGTATATTTTCATTTGTATCGTTCGATAAAAATGCAGAATGACTGGTATCGTTTGGTACCGTTCTGCTCGTATTAGAAAACTACGTGTCGATGATAATTAGACTGATTTAAGTAAAATGTTATTACCTGTGCATACGTAATCAGACACGTTTTTAATAAGGGTAACGATGGATTCACGGAACTAGAAACGATTATTCAACGAAGATCAGGAATGATAGACGACGGACAGACGGTACTTTGTTACCCGTCGTTTCCCGGAAATAACCACGGGCAGATAAGTATCGGCGATCCACCTGCGCCGTTGGATAAAACAACGACACAGGATGCGAGTAAGGAAATCGAACAGATCCCGAGCTTTTATTCCCTTTAATCCTCTCACCATTCTTCACGTACACCCTTACTTGATATATTTTATTAACGTACATTTATCCTCGCCCTGAAGTTTATAGTCCGGAACTTCACGACCGCGTCGAAGGAACCATCGGTGAAGTGTAAAAACGTAAAGGTTTCAACCCAGTTTCCCACCTTCGCTTCGTCCACGTGATTCGATACCACTCGGAATTCGCACTTTTAATGCCCCCTTCCCACCTCTTCCCATTCTTCTTCCTCCAACATCAACGCCCCGAATCTCATCGACGTCTTCGCCGCCTTGGTATCTATTCTCCTGGAGCCGCGCGACTTGTAATTGCACAGTTAGCTCGGCGGAAGGTAATCCGGTTCGACGGGTCGTGGTCCGCTTCCAAAAGATTGAAGAGACTGCGAGGCTAATCTGAAATTGCTAATTCCGGGCGGCTAATTCAATTAAGAGAATGGCTGTACGGTGCGGCCGATGGGGCAGGTCGGGGGTGAGGAGAGAGGCTGGGTAGAAAGGAAGAGGACGATGGAAGGAGTCGGACGGCAGGGGTACAAGGTATTAGAAGCTTCCTTGGTGGTGCGGCTAGTTCCAATAGCTGCTGGCTGGCTCGTCGGTTCTCCGGTTCGGCGGATTGGCTAGGTCGATCCTGCTAGAATAGAACTGACTTTGCGGTAACTGCTGACCAGGGGCCCGGCGCGCTTCGGTGCCTACACGCTCGAATCATCGGTGCTTGCTAGAATCTACCATAGGAGGGAACGTACGACCGGGCCACGGGGCTTGGCAGAATGTGCGCATGCAAAGTAGAATGGACACGGAACCGGGGGACAGGGGTAGAGGGTCCAGGCAGCCAGGGAGGCATACGGATGGTTCGCCGGCGCTACCCAACCCGCCAAAGGAAACCAGCCAAATCCGTCGTTTGTTTGCCCATCGATTCGTCCACGTCAGACCCCCAGGGCTGGCCGAACTCGAGCGTTTCTATCGTCCTCCGTCGCCTGAGGCTGATCGACGAAATAGAACTTTCCGTCTACCGATGCCTCCTGCTCTTTTATTACTTGCCGGTGACGTACGGCGATTTATCTCTCAAATCGCCCGATGGAAATGAAAAATAAAGCATCGACTGGACTCGTTGATGTATTAATAACCGTGCGTGCCGTCGAGGAGTGATAGAGTTCGTTGAAAAATACGGGTCGAGGATGGAGAAACGTTCGTTTCGTAATTAAAGAGAAGGCTTTGCATGGAGCATCGTTCCGAAAAGGTTGTGTTTTTAAGATACATAGTAGAAATATGGTATACCTTACAGTCAGGATTTAAAATCTTTTGCGTTACGAGGAATTTCCTTTTTGACGCAACGTTTTAACTTGCTCGACACGTAGGACGTTTCGTTGCATCCAGCCAACGAAGGGAATCGATTAAAATCGACAAAGGGCTATCCCCGTTTCTCTAGTAGATCGAATAAGCGGCGGTATTATCAAGAACAGCCGGTAGAATTAGTGTTAACGGCATTAAAATATCGGACAAACGATCCTCGTTAAAAAGTTTCGATTAAAATAAATCCTTTTAGCACGGTACGTGAAGAACCAGGAGAAGAGGTATATTTCTCCCCGCTCTCCTCGAGCCTGTCTCCTCAGAATGGACTCGGCCGTTTGCCCTTACGTCGAGCTTGACAAAAAATCTAATTAGAAGTGGATTAAAATTTAATCACTCGCTAAAGGAACTTATCCCGGGTGCTATCGGTGGGTGGTGTCCCCTTCGTTTAATTGTACCCCAAGTACTCCCTTCTCGTCCTCTGGGTTTTCTTCGATAACTCCTTTTCCCTCTTCCTACCGCGTTTTCTTTTTTACCTTCTCCCTCTTGCTCTCCCTCTCGGTTCTACATACCTTTTCGAGCCTCCGTCGGTGCTTCGTCGGGCAACAATTTACTTTGCATAGACATTAAACTCCGTTAGTTAATCGGGCTACCGTTTCTCCGTTGTACCTTAAGCATCGAGAGTGGAAAGAACTTGCTTAGCAGAGAGAAGGTGCAAATTTTTGCAGACTCTGCTTCTTCGCTCCCCGAAAAATATTCACTTCGAATAATTATCCTTCGGGGAAAAAAAGGTGTGGAAAAAAAGCTGGAAACCATTGAACGAATCTGTTTCACGAATTTGCCAGTCAGTTCGTTGTCGATGTAATCACGACGGTGGTATCACACTTCGTTAGCATTTCGTGCGTCCGATGATTGATTCGCTTTGATTTCGCGCGACTCGCCAGTACCGGCTAGGAGATTCGCGTTTCGGCATCGACGATGCGCAATGATTCGTTAATCTGTGTTGGAAACGCGACCCCTCTCGAATTTTTGTAACGAGTATACACACTTAACGCGTATATTTACTCGCATAAAGCAAAATCAACAGTTATCCTGTGATTGCTTCGCTCCTGTGCCGAACCTTTTTATAGCTGCTGGCATTTATGCAGGCAGAGAAAGAGAGAGAGAGAGAATACACGTACGTATCGCGTGTGCGCGTTAAACCCATCCATCGTGCACACTTCAAAATAACGAGTTGCATTACGCGCTTTCGCTCCAACCCGGGGAGGAAAAAAAAGCTCGTATTTCCGACAAAGCCTCGTAGTTAAAGTTCCCGTTTGGATTTAAACTAGCACCGCTCGAAAATGCAGACTTCCCCGTCTAAATATTATTCGCGTTAACCCCGCAAGAAACCACGAGGATGCTTTAACGTAACGGGGTTTGATATCGCTATTAATACGAAACGAGAGCTGAAGTTGGACGCTTTTAGAAGGTTCTTAAGTTCTCGAGGCAACCGGAGAGGTCCAGCCGTCGGAATTCCTTTCCCATTTCGTCCTAGGCCCAGAGCCCGAGCAATTTGAGGCTACAGAAGAGCGAAGAGCGGAGTATCCGCGGGCGAGGCCGCGCTGAATCCTCGTTACCCGACTTTGTAGACTCGTTTGTTGTAGCTCGAAGCCTCGTTGCAATAGGGTCCATGGACCCTGCGTGGAATTGCGTCTTAGAAGCTAAAGGTCGTTCCTATAGAGAGCGGACGGAAACGCGGATAGATCGTGGAGGGAAAAAAGAAACGGCCGGCGCGCATGCTTTGTCTCGTGGATAAGAGATTTAACCTCCTTCTCCGTAGACTCCGGCCGTTCCTTACTTCCGTCCGACCCCGATGAGCACGAGGCGACTCGCCGCGAGCGAAATGCCCTCGTTACGTCGTCGCGATGCAACGAATGCATTGCAGGCGTTAAACTCTACCTAGATTCTCTTTCTTCTTCTTTTTTTTTCACCGTTACGTCCTATTCGCGAGAAGAAAGAAGAACGAAATGCGACGAAAACACGTCAAGCCAGTCGGGCCTACGTTTTACGAGAAAACTCCCTGCGCGTCTCGGGTAAAGGATTCTGCCACGACGACGGCGAACGGTGTACGCGGCAGGGACACGTTCGACTAAGTTGCGTGGAAAAGTGGACTTTAACTCTCTCTCTCTCTCTCTCTCTCTCCGCGATCCCGACTTCCTTTTTTCCTTATTTCGAGGAAAGTTTGCGGTATGGGTCTCTACAAGATTGTACGACAGAGTTGCACACGTTGGTGGAATATGCATTAAAGAGGTGGAAGTTCGGTACCATTCTTTCACGTTCCGGTGAGAAAAAGTTGGGTTTAATGCTCGGCTTTAACGCTCCGCTCCATATTCCAGCGAGAAAGTAGTATTTCTTCCGCAGTGATTGCATAGTCGAACTTCCGGGTCTTATCGTTCGAAACGTGCTTCGCGGTGCTGGTTTTAATTTTTGAATTAACGCTTCCCTTATTCCAACCGACCCTACCATCCCTGGAATATCTTCGCCGATATGTACGCGTCTTCCGCCGTAGGTTGGCCGTTCTCGCTCGACCGGATATCACTGACGTTGTAACTCCGTGAGAATCTCATCTTCGCCCAGGTTCCCTGCCTGCAGATAACGCGAGAATAATTGGGGAGAAGATTAGATTCTGCTACGGGTCGACGGGGGTGCATTTGACTCGGAGACTTACGCGTCGTCCGTGCGGACTCCGGGAAAAAGATGACCTCGTTAGACCGTTCTACTGCCCACTGGGTAACGGGTTACACCGCGTCTAACTGAGCTTCCCGATGTGGCCAGTCGCTAACCGTTGCTAGCCATTCCGGATTCCTCATGGGGAAACCTCGACGGTGCGGGATGAAGGGCAGGTTGCCTCGACCTCTGCCATCAAAGATTCACCGGTTCTCGCACGCACCTCTGCGGCTCGCCCTCTCTACCTCGCGCCAACCCCAAATCCTGATCCCTTCCTTCGTACTTCCAACTGACCGTAATGGCTGCTTTATGTACTATTACGAGGCCTCGGTTTAAGAGGGTGTCGAAAAATTTACTTTCGCCTTTTCATGTATAAGCTCCTTTGAATTCATGAATTTTTTTCTACGTCTCTTTGAAGCAAATCGATAGAAGTTACTTCGAAGGAAATCTGGTAGCAGTTTCCGTTGATCTTTCACCACCCTTTCTTCTTAACGCTACCCCCGAGGGTTTGCGACTTAGGCGACGTTCAAGTTAATTACGTAGGCATATTTGTTGGAAGTAGGTCAGAGGCTGATTAGGGACGGCAGAAAATATCGTTAATTATTCGACGGTATTAAAGTGTCGTAGGGGGATTATTCGCTTGCTCGATGAACGGCATGCAAAGACGGTCGTAAAGAGGGGGAAACAAATTGTAGGTACGATCCTAAGTCGATTTATTATTAGTTGTAATATTATCTGCGAAACGAAACCCTCGGCAGATACTACCGTAATCAGAGCTTGTCGTGTCATATAATAATCCTACGAAACGAGAGAGGGTACGGCGTTGCCGAAGATGAATGTATGGAGAGGAGTAATTAATCGACGAGCTTTAGTCTTCAGCATCAGCGGTGGACATTAGCTTCTACTTATTGTCAATCTGGGAAATTCACGGGTGTTTTACGCGAGAATGGATTATCCTCTTTCTCTTCGCAGCCCGTTGCGAAAGGAAATTACGAACGAACGTACTGGAAAGAGTTATAGATCTATTTTTTGCGAGCATATCCTCGGAGAAAAAGAGGATCATCCCTTTCTTGATATATGCGCGTAAGAAAAGTCTCTTTGCGTTTCAGTATGTGTTTGCAAAAATATTTCACCCCGGTAATACAACCAATAAATTCCTTTAAACCTTGGATCCTTTTTTTTTAAAGCTACGGTTCTTCGAGATTTACATTACTTTAGGTATCTTTAAATAAATTTAAATAAGAAAAAGTAAATAAATTTTGCGCCGTAGCGAAAATATCAAGGAGAATTTTGGAGTGTTCGTACTTGAATTTCGATTTAGATCCTATCGATGATACCACGATCGCGCGGAAATGTGGAATCCCGTAAAAATGTAATTGAATCCATTACAACCGCTGTTAAAAGCTGCCGAATTTAATTTTTTTGCGACTTTTGAGTGGACGTTATCTGCATGCACCCGTTGCAGCTCTCTAATAATTGGCAGTGGGTAAAAAAAAAATGTTGGTGGACTGAAAAAAAAATGACACCGACCACCAATTAGATTTTTAATTACAGTGCACAGTTTGCATGCAATCTATCACGTCTGTCGGTATACCGCGGAGGTGCATCGATAACGATTTAACTCGTTCCACATTGAAATCAATCTCCGTATAAAACGCTTCGAAACAACACTTTCCTCCGTAATTACTTGAAATGTACTCTGGAACAGTTCCGACTTTTTTCCACGCTCTTTAAATCCCCGGGAATATTTTCCTTGGAAATATTGGTCAGAATATCGCGCGTTCTCAGACGACTTGGCTTTCACAATGGAATATAAATCTGTACGAGATGGTACATTGAAGTATCTTGTAATACGATATTTTATGATTGTAAGTCGACCTATTGAAATTCTATTTGATCCTGTAAATATTCGACGATCGTGGTTGTAATTCACCGCGTACAATCTCGAAGGCACGATATTATAGAAACGGCGAGAGGGCGAGAGGGGAGGATTCGAAGTCTCCATAAAAATTCGCGCGGGAGTAAAATCCCTTTCGTACGAAAAGTTATCCCCGTGAAAGATGAAAGCAACGGTGACGTTTAAATTTTAACAAGTCAACTTCGACGTTCTCCACGATCTATTTACCAAAAATATTCCTTTCGTGAGTTTCATAATTTCACATCGGCGAAACTTCATTCCGCGGAATGAAACCCGTATCTTACTGTCTAGCTTCCCTATTTCATCGTGATGCAGATCCCTCGAAAATTCTCCATCCTCGATACCGAGTACTCAGAATTATTCCAAGGAATATTTGCAAAATAATATTTTAAATTCTCAAGTTCCTTTCCGCCCGCGACGGCAAACGGAGGCCGTGACTTTTCTCGAAAGTCATCCCCGAGGAGCGAATCGTCCGTGGACTGTTTGTTTAAAAAATTACACCGAACTCGGGGAGATTTAACTTGGGTTAATTCCATACAAAGATAAAGATAGAAGCGCGCGAGAACGAACGAACGAACGAGCGAGCGAGGAGCGACAAAAAGAACCTACCAAGTGTCTTCTCTAACTACTTGCGACGAATTAAGGGAGGCCAGGAGCGAAATTAAAAGAGTACCCGAGAAGTCGAGGGGTTCAGCACGTTCCAATTATTTGCACGAGGCGTGCGAGGACCAACCGTGGTGCCGAGTTTCTTTTTTTTCCCTCCCTCTACCACTCTCTCCCTCCACCTCTCACTCTCACTTCCCTCCTCTTTTCTTTATTTCCCCGGCTCCCTTCTTCCATTTCTCGTTTTCTTCTCCGAACTCGCGACACGATAAGGGACCCGTCCGAGTGAAAGGGGATTATTTTGGATTACTTTTTGCATGGACTTTCGCGGGAGAGAACAGGACACTCCAAGTAGGATAGAACCTCCGGGGACCGCTCGGAACTCAATACGCCGCATAAACTGTACGAGGATCCTCCGGAGCGAGGGGCTCGCTGGCTGGAATTTAATTTCATTAGCCAACGAATTTCTTAGTAAATCGCGTGTGAGGCGCCTGATGTAGGATCCTCGATCCGGTGACATAGAAATGCGCCATCGTCCGGAGGAAAAAAAGAGAAGGAAAAAGGCCCGAGAAGAGAAAGTGAACGGAGACGAAAGATTGGAGGCTCGGCGAAAAAAAAACGATGGGTAACGAGAAGATAGAAGAGGAATGTGCGAGAAGAAATACCATAGTTTATGGAACGTAAGATATTTGTTGTGTGAAACGTCGCTGTTCGTCAAAATAATCTGTTTGATCGTTTTTGAGAATTTATTTCATTCTCATCGACGCATACGTTTAGTTGTGTAGTATAGCGGCAATTGGGGCTGTGTGGTATTGACAAACGTCAGGAACGATGTTCGAGGGGGAAGATAAAATTCCGTAGAAATCGAAGCATAGCCACTTTAGCCGTTACAGCCGTTTCCTTCGTTTTGACCGTTAAAAGGTCGATATATCGAGAGAAGCGGCGGTACGTAAACCGTGGTAAGTGCAACGCCATTGAAGCATAGAAAAGCCGCGGAAGTACTTGCGGTAGTTTCCCTGCTCGTATACCATGAGACGAAGCGAGAAAACCAGAGCAATCGTTTGCGCTTCTTTTCCCCCTCCTGGAAAACGAGACTTTGATACTGGAGCAATTTGAAAACAATCGTGGCATAAGTTGCGTCGTTCTGGCAAATTTTCTCAACGTAATATCAAGGCTAGCTGCACAATAACGAGGCTGCACGCTTCAAATGCAAATGCTTGCATCTAAAGTCCCGTGGTATATTTGGCCGAACTTAAAACCGCCGTACTTGTAATTATTTCCTCCGATAAATTTCTCAGTTACATGAAAAATTCGCACAATTTTTTCATACGTAAAATGAAGAACTTTCAACAAAATATATCATAATTTGAAGACGTTACAAGTGAGAGACAAAAATCAAAGAGAAAAGAGTCGGTGCATTAAAATTGAGAAATTCTCGAGAAGTATCTTCGGTGGTCTCGAAAATGTTGGAGGGAAGTGTGATAAGGTTCCTCGAAGTAGTTGGTACCAGGCAGACATCGGTTCTTAGTGGATAAATGACAGCCTGTTAGTCGGCGAAAGAGTGGAGACGAGGGTGGCTCCCGGGGGTAAATGAGTGCGAGCCGGTCGAGCACGAGGGTCAGAGGGGGTTACAAACGATCGAGCGAATCGCTCGCATTAGTCTTAGTCAGAATCAGAGATAAGCCAAATGAGGGATAGCGGTACGAAAAACATTGACCCATCACCGACGTGGCTGGATTATTCAGCAGCTGCAACTCATCTGAATAATCTGCATGCTTCCCTGGAACCTATTCGCGGTCAAAAAGCGTAATAATCGATAATTAAAGGGACGTTAAAATCGGGGTGACCGACACGCACGTGTCGCCCGGTCAAAAATACGCGCGTTGGCGCGAAAACGTATCGGCGCGTTGCGCTTTACAAGCTCGAACAAAACGAAACGCACCGATCATCGATACGACACTATTTGTAAGAGAACGTCGGGTAATCCTCGATTATCATCCAAACGCAATACCATTAACGGCGCCGTAATCTTTTCTCGAAAGAGAACGTAACGCAGAAGGAAGTTAATAAATTGCAAGAAACACCGCCATTTCTCACTTCGTCGACGCGATTTTTTCTCGTCGGGCCACCGCTGTATTTACGATTCCGATGGTAAATGGAATCGAAGATTCCTCGACAGCCCCGGAATCTACTCCTCGGTCGCGTTTATCATCTCCGGCGATGTCGATTGGATGTTTCGTGCAATTTGAGAAAAAAGCTTCCACGTAATTCCTCGGGTGAGGGTCTCCTTCGGCCTATCTCCCCGGATTCGTCGGCGAAGGCGGTAAGACGGCACTGTCGAACGAATCGACATCTCGGACGACCCATCCATTCGAACCACTCCGCAAATAACGTCATAAGATAGACCATCGGGGACGTTTTTCCACGCGTTATATATCGGCTATATAAAATATGGAAGGAGACTGGAAACGACCAGCGT
Source organism: Cerceris ruficornis (assembly GCA_963989415.1). Lineage (NCBI taxonomy): Eukaryota > Metazoa > Arthropoda > Insecta > Hymenoptera > Crabronidae > Cerceris > Cerceris ruficornis. Next base: position 20,696,246 of record OZ022521.1, on the reverse strand, counting down.
TCTCATACAATAACATTCGCGGATCTCTTACGGTCTCTCGGTGGTCCACCACCCCCGGGTGCTGCGATCCACTCTGCCGGCATGGGGGCGCAGGGAGGGAAGAAAATAGTGGAGGTGAGCTATCGGTGATTCCCGGACATAAATCGACATGTACTTACCGAATTGCTTCCGAATCGTTCCTTTATATCCCTTGCTCCCCGCAAACCTACCCTCGAGCTTCTCTTCTATCTATGCCGCGCCGCTCCACGGTATCCTCTAACCCGTTATAGACACGATCGGTTACCCATACCTTTACATCCTCCCTATTTGCCACGGTGTACCTTCGTCGATTCGTCACATCCTTTCTGTACAATTTTCTTCCTCCCTGTCTCTCCTGCTTGTTTACAACGATCCCTCGAAGCGACTCGTATCGAAATTGAACCTTTTGAATTTCTATCGTTTCTCGAGATTCTACGGTCATTGTACTCCTTTTTCCTACTTGTACCGCAACTCCTGCCAACCTTGATCTACAATTAAGGATCTTATTCGATCTTTATTAATAATGAATTTATTAATAGTGAAGTAATAATGCATATCTACCTGTCGGGTAGTTTAATTAGATCTGCGGGCGTTATACTTGAACAAATTAAATAAGTACTTTGATAAAAGCGGGATTAAATGGCAAAGAGGATATCCAGTTAAGTTATTTATCTGTTATAAGATAATCGGAAAATAACTACCGCACTGCCTGTCTGTAAATGCGAGAAATCTTTATAAAAGTATAGGAACCCGGTAATGTAACGGTATCCGTACAACAAGTGTTAAAAAAAGTGGTCTAGGACACCGTATAATACGACTAATTGAAATAATGTACCTACCAAATTCAGAGTACATGCCTACAGACAAATTAAAAAATTTGTTAAAACATATTGGAAAACAGACCGCGCTGTATCGTAATTTAACACGTTCAGCACGGGTGTAGAGCAGATTTTTTCACTAAGGATTGCGAATTATTTTGATAGTGTTTCTGCAAAAAGTTTGTAACCAATATTTTACATAGTTTCAAACATGTAAATCCAGTTTTATCAATTTTTAGTTAGGTAAATTATGAGGCATCATGTTTCCACCTCACCGTCTTTAAGTAAGACAGCCAGTGAGACATCAGCGTTATGCCACACCGTGCCGAACCTGTTAAGATAAGAAAGACGCAAAATTCTGATCCGGATCCTCTTCGATCCGCTGCCGCAATGGCTTATCGCGTACCTCAAAAAGTCCGCGTTTTCGACGCACCGTCCCCGCGACGTTCGACCGAGAGACACTCTCGACAGCCAGGGCGTCTCGAATCGAATCGGCACGGCAGGAAGCGTTCAGGTTTCCGCGGCGGTTCAAAGGACTTTTTTGCCCGCGGCTCAACTATCCGGCGAGCAGCGGATAGGAACATTGCGATCGCTTTGCGGGGGTACAGTGATTGATTCGTCTCCCGTAGTGAAACGCGAGCCGCGTATGTACATGCACGCATACCATCGCGAAGCCGACGCGGTCGCACGCTCGGGATTCCAGCCCCGTTGAAATGAAACTTCGCCGCGGTGTCGACATTCCCCCGGTGCCTTTATTAAATTGGAATTTAATTGCTTGGCCTCGGTGCTCCATTACACCGTGTGTATTCTGCGCCGATGCAAATCATACGATACACGCGCGCGTGTCGCACGGCCGCATGCATGCCTGCCCATCTACGCACTGATTTTTCTCGATCGACTGCGTGTTTGCCGACTACCGTTGCGATCCATGGAGACGGGGGAACTGTACGGCAAAAAGAGACAACTTTTAATAAAACCTCCTCCTCCGCTTCAGTCGTGATATATTTTGCTTTATCACAACGGCCATGCTCGAACAATGGCACGCGTTTCAACTAAACGTCGCATTAATTGCTATCAAATTTGCAATGTCCCTGCCTCGTGGCCGGAAAAAAGGAAATTACTTTGCTACCTCTTTTTTTTCATACCTATGGTAATTTCATTTTTCGTCGGAACTTTTGCTAGTTGCCGTGTAAATGGGACACAATATCGTTCAATTGTTTGTAATTGACGAGCGAGTGTAAGGCGGTACGATGGGATGACAGTCGAAACCGAGAAGGGAATTGTGCTTTAACGGCGAACTTCCTGACGTATTACCAAGAATAACGATCTCGACGGACTTTCAGCGTTTTGCTCGTTCCGGATCATTTGTGTGGGCAAGTCGAGGAAGAAAGTCGAAAGTCATTGCGAGAAGAAGCAAGCCAATCTAGAGTAGCGTGACACGGGACTCTCGAAGGTTTCGTTCGTGTTACCTCCTATCGTTGAACCGAAAGAGCGCGCCCCCGTGTTACATCCACCCTGAGAGGATTCCATTCAAAAAAGATGGACGGTGAAGAACGGCGAGGAACTATCCAAAGAAACCCGTTCTCCAGAAGGAATTTCATTAACGATCCTATTCCGTCTACTTGAAAAAAAACATGGAAGACCTCAACGATGAGACCGTAAACTAGAGAAGAAAGAAATTACGAAAGGGACCGAACGACGTATGTCTACAACGACGGAGAAGAGATCAACGAAAAGGAAGACAAACGGTGTACTTAACCTCGCGGTGTTTGAAACCCAGCGAAAGAAAGGAATTGCTGGCGAATACTTGGACGTTCGAAGGGACGAAGAACGCGGATTAGACGAAGTTGAGGTATAGACGGTACATAGACACGGTGGAATGATAAAACGAGAGAAAGGGGAGGGAAAGACGAAACTCGATCTTGGATGGAAGGATACGAGGAGGCTTCGTGGAGGGATATCACTCTCCGGGTTTTGGAGCGTAATCAACGCAGCCGAGAGAAGAGCTCGTGCCGGTGCAACTACGTCGAGAAGCCGGTACCTAGAGCGACGGCAGTTAGCTTCGGTGAGTGGTGCTAGCGAGAGAACTCCGTAATACCGGCGGTTCCTTCTATCGTTCGGCTCCTGGCAGTCAATCTCGGGACTCATCTGCGCGCCTCGCGTCGTCTGCGAGTCAAAGTGGTGAAACCCATCTCCGATTACCGAACGCAATCTCAGATCTAACTTTTGACTCCGGCAACTACTCCGAATAGTTGCATAGATACGTTCGTACGTAGGTAGAAACGCAAGTAGAAACGTGGATAGGTGTACGGCTCCTCTCGAATCTTGAGAGCTTCGGAGTTGCGTTTGTCGGTGTTGGAGTCGCGGGTAAGATGTACATGCTTGTTACGCATACCATCGATTTCAATGCCGACATTATTGACTATGTGACACCCTATCGGTAATCGGAATCTATTGGATCGTATTTGTCCCTCGGTTTCCTATTTTCAGGATTCACTGTGAGACCAATGCACGTATATACGGATATACGAGAATGAGAGATAGATACGGAGCTGTTAAGCATCTTCCCGATAGCTCTGTACAACGGCGCGGATCGGAACGGTGAAGCCGAGCATGAATAGAAATTAAACGGAACGTGATATACGACGTTCTTCCATCGTTTCCCCGTATGCCTCGTAAATAGCGGTCTTTCCTTCCACGGAACGATAGAGAGTGTCTCTCATTGCCGTTCTCTCGGTCGTCGAAACGATTTTCAAGGGGGCGAAGTAAAACGGCACCCACGGTCGTGCCGTTACCCGCGGAAAGGGATGATTCATTCCGTAAAAATTCAAGCTTGCACATTTTCGACGGCGTTTATACTGACTCACGATTGATGGCCCCGCATCTGCCGGTAGATCGTGCCACCGCGTGTGATCGACGGTCAGCTGCAGTTGAAGAGGAAAACGCGATTTGATAAAGAGCCACGTTTTTATTTGCTCCTCCAACGTTCGACTATTTCTCACAGACATACGCTCACCGTAATACGCCTCGCGCCGTCTTCGTTCGGTCTAACCCTCATCGGGAGATCCTTTGTGGTTGGGAAGGGTGGCACACGCGTCATCTTTAACCCCCATTACCATCAATTTCGTGCGATACTTCCAGAGAACGAGCGAGAAACTTATTCCAGGAGAGCGAGCCAGACTCTCGCGACACCGACGACGAATGTGCGCCATGAGTTCGTGCGAGTTTCTCTCTTCTCTTGCAACCCCCGTATAATGATACGAATGACAAATATCCCGACATTGAATAAATTCTTCAGCAGGAGGAATATACGACGGGTCTTTCTCTGTCTTTTTTTTTAATTCAATGCTGATCGCGTAGCCGCACAACCCCCAATTGCACCGATATGCGTAATTTATGCGAATAAAAGTTGAGGCTTCGCCTCCGTGTGACGAACTCCGCGTGACAAGGTTCGGGCGTTTCATTTAGTAGATGAATTGCGCACCGGCGACTGCCCGCCATCATTATAAATCACGACATAATTACACGACCACCGTGGCAGGGTGCAAGCGGTGGTGTATCCCCCTCACTCCGTTTCTACCCCTACTTACTCCACCCCCGTTTCGCTTCCATAGTCAGGCCACAGTTGCGTAAACGCGCATCAGGGCTTGCGCGCGGCCAACCTTTGCGTGCAAATGTTTCGCGGCAAACGTGATTTTTGCGGCGTGTGTCCGATCGTATCTAACCTCAGGTTCGAGTTATACCGAACAAGTCGAAACACAGTCCCCTCGCGACCTTCCGTTGCATTGTCCTCTCGCAGCGATTAATATCTCCGCTAACGTATTCCATCTCGCGTGTCTGCGCTTGAACGGACCTTTCTACTGGACGCGGGAAACGGTAAGCCGCGAACATGATCGCAGCTGCGTTTCCTCGTAGAATTTGACTTTCACGTTGGAAAGAAGGCTGCTGCTTTTCGATAACGAGGAACGTCGCTAAAGTTAGAAATTTCTTTGAGATTCGATGCAGCGGCGAGGAGACGAGAGAGGTGCGCGGCGAAGTAAACAACAATGTTTTGTCGGAGAACTGTTACTTTATTGGACACAAAGTCGGTACACTTTCGAAAGCTCGCGATTATAATTCTTATAGGAATTCACCGCTCCTCCTTCGCTCGTTCTCCGTTGTTCGTCGAGCAGATACAGAGGAGACAAAGCGTTACCCTCTAAGGGACATTTGCAAAAGTCAATTTGGAAGAACGCACGCATTTGACTCACGCCTCGAAAAAGTTCCGCGGGGGTTCGAGCTTCATTCTCCTCTTTCGACGACGCCCCTCATAAATCACTTTTAAACTCGCAAAATACAAAGTCATCATAATATATCGATAGCCGATTCGGCGATACGAAAGTTGCAACAATGTGTTTACTCTCAGCGAGACATCTTACGCGGCTGGTTTCGCGGGGTTCGCTCACCGGCGATTCGAGTACCGCTATTTGTATGCGTATCTCCGCGAGACCTGTCCCCGATAGCGATCGGCCATCGGTCATCGACTATCCCGCATTCGACGATCATGCTCGGATATCGGCCCGCGCGCATTCATTTTGATTGGAAATATTTTTCTTCGAGGGACGGCTACACACTTCTGCTTGTCGAGCGATCGTTAAAGGAGACACCTTGCCGGCGCGAAAGCTCGTTTTACTTTCTTTCCCCCTACACGACCTTCCTACGGCTACATCGGAGCTTGGACTACCTATACGCGCCCGCCGATGTACCTGGATCCTGTGTATATCTTTCCTACACGACGTGCCATGAAGATATTATTGGCACTTCGTGCTACCACGTCGCACACGTCTCTCTCTCTCTTGCTCTTTCTTATCCCTCTCTCCACCCTTCCATCCCTCTCTTGCCTCCCGCCGTTCGTTTCTTCCCTATACCGTTCCACTCAGCGAGGAGGTCGTACGTATACTGTAACGATTCGACCCGTGGGGTATTCGAGCATGCCGTGACATAACCGGTACCTGTACCGACTATCGCGAAGCTACTGATCCGTAGAGGAATTCCAGTAGGTATACATCCGATCCCGAGATGACTGCGGCCGCATCGTGGCTGCATCGCAATGAAACCGATCGCTCGTTGTTGTTTTCTGCGCTGGCGGACCTTGTCGAATATTCCGCCCTCCTTCTCTGTCCCGATCACGATTCGCCTACCGCCAAGATTTATTGTATTACCCGGACTTTCGATGCTAATGCGCTCTCTATATCGAATGTAATTTTGATAGGAATCGTGCTCTTTGGTATATTTAGACCGTACTACTTTGCATTTCGAGGTGGTTGTTCCGTGTGCCGTTACGTTCCCTCGATTATTCGCGAGTTGGCTCGGTTTAAATGAAACTTATCGTTACTTTAATTTAGAGAGTGATTTTGAAAGTCGATCAAATCTCCATTTCTTTGGGGATTCTTCTTCTCGTAGATGTATAATACGTTCAATGTGTATTACAAGCGCCGCAAGGGCTTCTTGGAGGACGTTTGATTCGTTTTACGTCGTAAGGGGGAGGCTACTTCGTTTGGAGTTTGATGCCGGAGCAGGACCATTACAGATTTGATTTCTACTTTCAAGGAAGCGTAAAAGCGGCTTTAAAAACTTCGCCGATCGCAGCGTTTCCTGCTCCATCGTGAGTTCAGGTTAGACAAACGGTGCAAGTAGTAGGAGCGCTTAACTGCACGCGGATCCTTTTTTACGTTGGAGGAAGGGCTACCTTTAACTTCAACGATAACGTAATCTCCGGGTGATCGTGAAGAAGTAATGAACGAGATCATCGATAATAAAGTAGTCTCGAATTAAGCAATTTAGAGAATCATCTTATTCTCTTCAAAAAGAATTGCTCGAATCTAACATTTGCACCGGTGCACAACAGATAACTTAAAATACATTAATTTCCAACCTCGACAAACTTCATAATCACCATTACATTTATCTCTCCAATTTCTCACGTTACTCTCGTATCACACGAAAAGATATTAAAATATCCGCAATCCCATGTCATTCACGCGATACGTGCATATATTCCCACGGAAAAAATTCATAAAGTGGCGTCGGGATTTCGGCATTTCCTGTCACGAGTCTCGAAATATCGGTAGGTGGTTTGCTATCTCTCGTGCGAGGATAAATCAGGTATGCCGAGGAATGCAACGTATGTTATGGTAAGTGTATTACATCGCCGATGGAAGAGCACATTCCTTTCTATCGATCTCCTTTTGATGCGGTGAGTTTGCCGTCGACAAAAGATTTCCTCGCATTTTCCTTCGAACGGCGGGCAGAATAAATATCGGCTGCGAACCTCGTTCCTTAATGGCACCCTCGGTTTCGCGGCACTCGAGTCGCGAAGGTAGCAAAGAATGCCATTTAAACGCGATAGTTAAGAGGAGTTAGACGCTCGTAGAAAGGAAGCGTCGCGAACGATGTTTGCACGGTTTACGAGCGATTCGCGCCATGGAGCTGTGCGGTTTGTGGTCGGATAATGTGCCGGATTCCGGGATTCGTTGATCCACGCTTGGACCAATCGAAATTTCGTGAAGGAAGGCTCAACTTTTATGGAGACTCGGTCTGGATGAAACGCAGGAAAGTAGAGATGTTGGATACAGATGTGGAACAGAGACTGTTACTACGATATTGTAAAAAAGGGGGTACGATGGGTGAGAAGGTAAGGGTTCAGACTCGCGATCAGTGGGCTCGAGTTCAAGTTCCTCGTCACGTCTGAAGAATTTTTCCTAAATTATTGCTTAATAGATAGTAGCCTCAGTGGTTCAGAACCCACCTAAACAGTTGGTCTCGAGGTATGATAGCTAAGAAAGTAAAGACTTGAATTCGCAATTAGTGTGCTGAGATCAAATTCTCTCCCGTCATCTCTGGAAAACTTTTTTTAAATCATTATCCAATATATCGGAGTCTCAGCGGTTCGGAATCCACCTAAAACAATAGGTCCCGAGCTGTGATGGCTAAGAATGTAAAAACTTGAATTCGTAATTTGTGAGCTGAGTCAAATCTACCTAAGCTAAGCAAATCTTCCGTCTCCTCTGGAAAATTTCACCTAATTAAATATTTAACATATCAATCCACCTAAGATAGTAAGTCCTGGGTTAAACTACCTGGTTAACCCAGTAGCTTAACGCTTAAAAGAGAAGAGAATATCGTGAAGAAGAAAGATGTAGGTGTTTGGAATTAGTACTATCTTGATAGCAGTATTATTTATTTGATTGATTATCTCAGTAATGAAACCGATCCTCTTTGGAGAACGTAGTCGAATCATTGTTTAGTGACAATCTACGGAACTTTGGTGTCTCACTTCTCGAAGACCACTCTGGAATGACCAGTAGCTTTAGTTCCCACCCTTAGCCGACGCCACAAGAACATCAAGTTTGTGGGTTTCTGCGGGAAACCTTGAATACGGTTGGCTATAACTACCGAGCTATATGCATCACGTAATTGCAGAGACGTGAATATTACAGCGATAACCACGACTAATTACTTTCGCATTTCTACGGAGCCACATTCGTCTTTCGTATCCCACGAATAATTACGCGACCCTGCAAAGAGTTCTTGCGTTTAATATCACGTATAAAACAGTGTTAACTTCGACTTTTGATCAAAATTCTTTTACATAAGAAATTCAATAAAACTCCCTAAACACCCAACGCCTCGAATTAATTAATTTTTTTTCTAACAAGAATCTTACCTTTTTTGTTTCAGGTGAGTACCAGCACGCACAAACAGTCAAATAATTCTCGCAAAAGGTTTGTAAATTCTGCTCAACCATGAAAAAAACCTACGACCGACCTTTCTCCGACTTTTTTCGTCTATCCCGATTATCCGGAATCGAGGGTATAACCGACCGTGATATCGTGCGATCCACGGCCGAGCGAGAACGAGCGGAAAGGTCTTCTTTTCGCGCCACACTTCATAAATTCGTGTCCAAGCGCTATCGGAGGATCGTGCGTCGGGTTGCGTGTAAATAAATAAAGCATGAAATAGTATCAGTGCCATCTCTGGTTCTTGCGCTGGGTGGTGACCGCTCGAAGATGGTGCCATTAATAACCGCGAAGAGCAGGAGGTACCGGTGCTGGAGCAAGGGTGAGAGGGAAAGAGCGAACAAGAGGGAAGAGGCGGAGAGAAAAAGATATATATATATATATATAGAGAGAGAGAGAGAGAGAGAGAGAGAGAGAAAGGAAGAAAGGCAGATATACCAGACCGGTGATCCTGCTATTAAACATATCATACCGCGTTCCCAAAGGCAGGTCTCGTATGACGTGGCACGCACACTCGGTCGCGGCCCTTTCGAGGAATTCGGACGCGCACCATGCGTGCTTTATGCTCATGAGAGAACGTCGAGGCCCCTGAGAAAATAATATTTTCGGGTTGGCTCGTGAATTAAGGAAATACGACGAGCAGAAATCGCTCTCCTCCGTGCCGCGTAATTAATGTCGCCGGCGTTTAATCTTATATATTAGACGCCTGCTACCCTATATAGCAAAAAGTATCGTATTACCCCCGCGCGTACGGTTTATCGAGACGAGGAAACCGCGAGTTCCTTAACGGCGCACCTTCGTGAATTTACATCGCGAAACGACAATACCTGGATCGGATGGTAATTACGTATCGATATCGAATCTCCCTGCATTATATCATCGGGCGTGACGTCGCTACGATAGGGGTGGAAATGCGGAACAACGTGGCCGGTGCGATACTTTGTACAATTCAACAAGACGCATTACCGCATTCGAGATAACGTTCCACGGTCTCGGTATTCGATCAATAATTAACGATCGCCGAGGATCGAAGTACTTTGAGCGGAATCTTTGATCCTTGGTAATCCGATCGAATACACACCGAGGATCTATGTGCTCGGGCGCAAGGTTCACTGCCATTAGTCAGGATCGTTGTATGGACGTAAAGCAACCTCGGGACTATGCGTTAAGAGCCGATAATATCGTCGATGCAGGTAAACTTCGAGCAACGATCCTCGCGATTCTAATTTTCCCACTCGTTAACTTCTCCTGCCGGGAGAAGTAGCCGAGGAACTGTATTTATTACGCTATTATACCGTATCTACGTGGTACTAATTAAAGGTGTGAGTCGAGCCAGCGCGACAGTAGGAAAATCGTTTCGAGAAAGACAAAGGGGAGGAATTCATTTCCAAACTTCAAAACGTTCTTCTAAAATAAAAATAAAATTCTTTTTCAAACTTTCACTTAAATATTTTTCATAGCTACTTTTACCAGTGCATCGTAACATCCCCATTGCAAATACTGTGCACTTTGCTCTCTCTTCGAAGGGTTGAACGTCCCTATATTATATCTAGACCGTCCGATCGTCGCTCCGTCCCAGAAAAAGATCCAGTGCGCATTCGCACGATTCGCAAACAACGGGGACTCTATGTACAAACATTTTTCAAAGCCTGCACACGAGCGTGCAACCCTTATCGTACGGTATTCGCTTAAACTCACATTGTACGCGTGGGTGGGACGGTGTTATGGTGGTAGAGAAAAGGGGTTTCGTGGGTGGCTGGAGGGAAAAGAAGAGTGGCGGTCAGACAGGCAAGCGTGGAGCAAGTTAGTCGCGTTACGTACGCGGCATTCGATCTCCCCGTAGCACGTAACGCGTATCGAACATGAGTAGTAGGTTGTTATCGCCCCACGTGGTGCACGGGGTATTTAACAACTCGTATTTGCCTTGGCACTGATCCGATCCAGAAGCTCTTCGGGTTTACACGAGGATCGCGCTTAAGGGATTAGCACGCGAAGCCACGCGAAACGGCAACCCCGAGCGAGCCACGAGGAGCGGAGAAAAAATAACAAGAATGTACGAACTCGCGCCTATCGAACCACTCGTTTCTCCTCCTTTAATCTTCCCTTATATGAATGAAATTTTAAACGGCTTTCACGACTGCGGCTTGAATATTTTGCGGTTTAATCCCCGTGGGTAAATTCCGATCTAGCGATATTCGTGGAGGAAAAAATAGAAACACGTGATGTTTATCATCATGCTTACTTTATCAGGTGTGCGAATTTTGTACCATGGTAAAGAAGAGTCACGTAAGGCACTATGATTACGAGTCCAAACGTACTCGACGTTTCTCGATAATACTATTACTTAATCGGTGCATGCAATAAACCGAAATGAAAACACCACAATTCCACTCTGCAGTTAAGTTTACGCCACTCATAAGAATCGGGCACGAACTTACGCAATTACCTAATAATATCGCGGTCTCAGGGTTCGGCCAGATTGTCGCATAAAAATGATTTCTGCCCGAAGTAAACCTATCCCCCGGAACGATACCGCGGGCTGCGTAAATGTACGACGTTGCAGCTGCTTATCCGTGGCGATGATATTATATCCACCCCGTGCGAATAAGGTGGGTCTCTCGCTGTGCAACGAGCGTCTGCGGTGCCAGGGTAGATCGTGAGGCGCATAAGAGCGGTACAGGCAGTGCCGCTTGCCCCCCATCATCCCCCTGCTTTCTCTCTTTGCAGAGCAGAGCGGAACAGAAGGTATAGATGTATAAATCAAGCAGGGCACGTTGATAGAAGCAATAAAGAGTCAAGGAACAGGACCGAGAACGGCGACCGGGGCAAGGGAAAGAGAAGAAGCAAGGAAGGGGCCGAAGGTGGAAGAAAACAAGGAAACCGAGGAAGAGAGGGAGGGAAAGAGACTTATATTACGGCGTGTGCAGTTGGAACGTTAGCCGAGGAATTCGGACGTAGGCTAAGATCTCTCCGTAGAGGGAGAGACGAAAGGTCCAGTGGGCGAGTCGAACAACGGCTGCCAAATTAATGGCACCCCTCGTCCCACATTTCTCGATTTCTCCGGGTACGAGCGTTCGCGCTCCTCCTCCTTTCGCCCCCCGTTGGCTTTCCGTCTCAGGCTTGACCCCTCGGTTGCTTACCTGGTGATATTGGAACGGCCGCCGAATTACCGATAAATAACCTCTTATTGAATTATTATCGAGCATTCCAGTCGGCGCACGTTGCCCCTTATCCCCCTACGAGTCTACGTCGATTCGACTCGGACGTCGCCCTGACCGCCGTGTATGTATAACGCGCTGGCGCGGACCTTCCTCGAATTAAATGAAATTTGAAAGCGTATCGCGTCGGACGGCCCCGTGAAATCGGGTTTTTTTTCGGTACGTTACCAGCAACCCCGACGAAATATTAAATAACCCGGAGAGCAATCCGGCCGACCGATAACCGGGGATGATTTCTTCAAATCGTGGGGAAATCGATCGATCCTGGAATTACGAAACGTACGTCCCGAAGCGGCACTGCGACTGGTATTGCTTTTAATTGCATATGTAATCCGCCAGCCCCGAAAGCGGCCCGTTATAAACGAATCGACGTACGTTCGATTAATCTCGGAATAACTCTCGAGGCAGTGAAAAAGGAGAAGCGAACGTTGCGCGGGTATTAATCGAGCGAAACGTGCACCAATCTCTGTCTCGATTATCGCGAATTCTCTCCCCACCTGACTTCTCGCCTTCTCCGTTATCGACGGAATCGGTCGCGTTGCGCCAATCGAGAATCGATCAGCTGTTTCGAGTTGAAGGATTGCGATACACGCTGCGAGACTGCTGTTATATTACACGGTGAAAATTTTTACTTTACGCTCAGCCAATCCCACTTTCTCCCCTATCTTCTCCGAAGATATTTACCGAAGATGCATGGCCCACGAGGTGCGCGTGGCCTACATAGCGGGCTCATACCTACCGATATGCTTGATATACGTTATCCTATGTATCTTCGTATCTCCAATATGTGCCTCGACACGCGCATACTTACGGCACGTATCCTCCGCAGAGTCCTGCGCCTCTCTGCGAATGCACGGGAATACCGAGGGGATCGTTATGTACCGTGCTAGAGAACTTCGGAGACCATAAAGAAAGATTCATGACGGCGATCGGTCCATTATCGGTGGCATGCCCGGCGAGGCAGGTTTGAATTTTCGGCCTTACGCCTCTGCGAGATCGCTCTCCTGCGATAATCGTCCCTCGAGCTTCTCTGTAGTTAAGACAACGTAATTTTACACAACTAATTGAATCTTCCACCTGTTCAATTTTATCGAATCTTCGTTGCTGTCCGGTTCGGAGAATCCGAATGATTTATCTCCCGCTAGATATTCGGTCCGCAGTATCTTCAAACATCCGATATGGAATTCATCCAGCCGCGATAACTCGAACGTCGTGGACTGTACAGGAAGGCCAGAAAGGATGGGCCGATGTTTCACACTCCATCTCCTGCCACTCCTGAATCGTCTGTTCCTGCCTCTGGCGGCTAACCGGTGTTGGATTCTCGGTACTCGCTTGCTTCTTTTTATTTCCTCCCTGCCTTATCCCTTCGTTTCGCATCCTCCTCCTCCTCCTCCCCCTCCCTAGTGGCTACAAAACACTAAGAGGAGATCATTTCCTGGCAAAATAATTTATACCCACTCACCGAATGCTCCGCGAAAGGAAGCTATTGGCCGACCTTCGGGCGCGAATTCTGCAAGAGAGTTCTTTCTTCGACTTTAACTGCTATGGTTATTTCGTCTAGGATCTACGGTTTTAGGTAGTTTTTGGACCATGGAGGCTATAATACTCAGTTTATGTAGAAAAATGTTCGAAATGTGACGAACATTCGAACCTAGCTCAACAAATTGCGAGGAGAATCTTTAACTCTGTACCCATCATAGCCAAAGAGGGTTTTATCGTTCGAATGGAACGCCTCGAAGTAAACGTCCGTACTTCCTCGGCGCAGGCCTCGATAGGAATCTTTTCGAGTAATTGGTGCGAGAAACGTCGATTGATATCTCCTCCGTGCTTCCTTCGCATTACCGCCTCGCGATTCGATTATGAAATATTATCGAGCATTAATCGCGAACACGGTGAAAAAAAACTGTTTTCTTGCGAGCATTTCATCGAAACGACGCGGCCCTACAGGGTTTCGCGTAGTTACGGGTATCGATCAACACATCGAATTACAGAGTCAATCTACGCGGACGAGCCAACGAGCATTATCGGATATTGCATCTAGTTTATTGTCGTGCGCCTATACCCGCTCTCTAATTAGATATTCGTTCGCCGCAGTAAACCTGAATCACGTTCTGCGTCGATTTCCTCGGCTTTGCGAATGTCGGACTTTCTTTTTCGGGAGATAAATAAATGAAAGATCGGGGAAACGATTCGACGGCGAGTAATCCGGATTCTGCGTGCTATGCGAAATCTCGATGCAAATAATCTCTGACGGATTAATGCGATGGAAGACTGTATTAATCCTTTTTTCATATAGTTCTTATTTGCCTTGGATTAGGGTGGGTAAACGAATAGCAAGAAAAATCGGCGAATAATAATTGTGAAATTTTTATTCGAAGGATGTAAATGTCGTTCGATGAAAACGACGATCGTCGTATTTCACGTGTTTGCAAGTGCGTTGAAAACTGTAGGAAGAAATCGTGCCTCTATTGGACGAGATTAGGGAGGAGGCTGATCTATTTGAGTCTGTTGAATTCAAAGCCGAATACCTTGGAACGGCTTTTTCGTAAATTGGAACGTTTACTTAAGCGATAAATCGATCAGGTTTCAAATACAGATAGCCGTATTTGCGGTTCGTGTAGTCTAATTTTGGGCCAATGAGAATTTCTCAGTTTGAATCTCTGATTCGTTGCATGATTAACGAAGAAAATAGTTTAAACTTAAATACTTTGACGCGAGCAGGATGAAGTTGTTTTTATTACAGAAATTGTAGCATCTAAATATAGCTGGCGCGAAGTTTATATTTAATAATTAATTGATAATACTCTCGATATATATAAAGACGGGTATCCAATCATCGGTATACAATGCAAGATATTGTCCTGATCGGAATAAATCTGCATTGTGCGCTCTGATCCGCCGAGGAGTAACGTTCCATTGATATTTTATAGAATAAATACGATTTACGAGCACGGTATTTAATATTTACAGCGGCACCGGGCACGCCGATCGAAATAAATCTGGCCGATACAGTAAAACACATCCAGCGTTGTAATAAGCGCAATTCATCACGCTCGTAATCAGATTCGATCCAAGGGGCAGCCGATTGGAAAAAAAGCTCGTTCATAAAATTGCATCCTAGACTCTGTATACACCAAACGTGATGGGGGAAGAAAAAAAAATTAAAAAAAAAAGAAAGAAATTACTACAGCGTGAAACGAATCGGGTAACAGCGTGAAATCGAAGATTCCTTCTTTATTAAATCCGTATCTAGGTGGAATTTCGAGAAGCAATTTGAGTTGCTGGAATAGAAGGAGAAACGCGTGATATCCCTTTTTTAGTTTTGGCCACTCCGACTCGGAGAAACGCGCCGGTAAATAAGTACAATTAAAATTTAAAAGTACCAGAGACTCTCTTCGTTTCTTCGCACCTTTCTCCTTCTCTCTTCCCCTTTTCGCTCCTCTCTCATTAACCGGCCGAGCAACGAAGAAGGCTACAGCCTGCAATAAACACTTCTGAAATTGGTTATTTTCGTAGGCGCCTTGACGAAGGTAATTGTACGTCAACCGCAGAGATTACCATCGTTATGATTGCGCTTTGTTTTCTTACTTCAATCGTTGCTCCCTTACCGTCGTTGTTCTCTTCCCCCGTTTCTGTCTTCGCGTCTCCTTCGTCCTCCGCACTTTTTTCGTTTTCGATTTTCCTCTCATTTCAGTTTTTCATTACAATTAAATCTTGATTCCTGTCAGCGTCCACTTTTCATTAGATTTTTCCACATTAGAAATACGATTATTCGATTCGCAGGAATGTAGGAATGTAAACTATCGTCTACGGTTTAATGAACATTGAACACATCTTCATTCGCTCTTGACATCATTTCTCCTGACGTAAATACTTAGACGTTAATTACGCTAACGGTATTCGACGAGCAACCGATAAATATTTCTTTGCCGAAGAAAGCACGAATCTAACAATAAGTAGCATTATATCCAAAAAGAGGTAAGAGTCAAACGAAACCAGTGATGTCGATTTTAAGTTGCTATTTTGCACGTTTCAATGCACCTCTGCGAAAAGAAATTCCAAGAGGGTAATTAATTTTCCGTCGACAGGTACGAAATAATAAAACAAGGAACAAAGAGGAATAGAATTCGAATAATTCCACTCTTCGTATTATGATTGCACGAGTTGGCTGACCGTAACAGCGACGGAGATGACGTCTTCCTACGGTACCCGATAATAGGTACTCTCCTCGACTCGCAACTACGGAGGGCAATTAATTAAAGGACCGGTAGAAAAATCGGTTCTCATTTGCGACGTTGGCCAGAGCATCGCGTACCGCGGGATCATTTGCAATAGTTCCGTAAAAGGGATGCAGCTTGATGCGCATCTTTGTGAAAGAGTTTTGTCGTAAAACTTGCGATCATTGACCGGCATGCCGCTTATTAAACTTCCGTCCTGGACGTACAATACTGTAGTTGTAATTAGAATACGAAGGAGACATTCGTTTTTCTTCCATTTTTTCCGCCTTCATTCTACGATGATACCGTTCTACCGTGCTCGTTGCCGCACTCGTTCGTAGCAAAAGAGGTTCTTTATATTCGGTCCGTTTGAAAAAGTAGGTCCTCGCGCGACGATCGCACAAAGGCGAAGCAGAGGAGCAAATAAATGCGTTTATTATGATGACGGGGGCGATTTAAGGACGATGACAATTTAAAATTAGTATTACACTTGGTATAGAAACGGTAACTCGGTGGAATGCAATTACGGGAGAGGAACGAGGAGTACAAAAGTCCGCGAACGTTAGCACAATGCACAGAGAAGGTATACGTCCGCGAGAACGATGGAAAAATACGACGTGCATACTCACGGCGGGCGAATGAGAACAGGAAACTAGGCACAAAGAAACGCGACCGACCATTTAGACTTTTAGACGGATCGAAAAGGAACGTCGCGACAGAGAACGTCGTCCGAGTCTGGGAGGAAAATTTAACGAGGCTCGCCAGGTCTTTTTGTTAATTATATTATACCTGCGCTAGATGTCGAAAGACACGCTGCAAATTCGATTTTCTCGTCGTGGCGGTTCTCGGCTTTCATCAAGGAAGATAACGGCAAAGAGAGAAGGAGAGGGATAAAGAGAGATCGGGAGGACGAGACGTCTAGAAGGAGAAAGAGGAGGCGCAAGCACGAAGGGAACCGCCGCGATATATCGAGCCGCGACAGACTCGAAGGATGCGAGGGCGATTCATTAGCGGCCCCGTAAAAATCAGGAAGCTGCCCCCGGCTCATTTGCAAAGCATCGTGGCTTCCCTTCGCGCGGGCCTCCCTCGCCCTTCCTCGCGGATCATTTGCTTCTTCTAGCACGCAAGATTCCTCGCTTCAACTTCGCACCATGAAGCTCCTCTGCCCCGTGTGCTGAAGGGAAGGCAGAAAGATGGAGAAAGAGAAAGAGAGAGAGAGAGAGGGAGAGGGTGGGAACGTCGTGAGTGTCGGAGCAGAACGAGTTCGTCAAAGAAGGACGAAGTTCACGTGGAATGGGAGGACCGAGAGAGCAAGAGGGACGGCTATGGAAGATACGGGGACTCATCAGTTAATGGAGGCCGCAATTAATAACGCCGCAGTCGTTTATCACTCCGATCCGCGACTTATCCTCGTGATGCCTCGCTGGAAAGCAGGCGGAGGCTCTTCGACCCCCTTGCGTTCCCTCGGTGCGATCAACAGACTCGACAGACTCCTTGATCCTACGTCGCGTTTCCCAAAGCGAAGACGTCTATGAAACCTTCGTACTCTGGCAACTCTACCCGCGATACTCTTCGTCGTGTTTCCGTAATGTACCCATGAGACGCATCGTGAGGGCTTTCCCAAATGTAGGGCTAAGCGACCCGATAAAGACAGGTTCAGCGAGGTAAACGAACAGTGCCACCAAAAGTACCGAGTAAATCGATCCGATATTCGTGCCAGCGGCTACGGTCGTTGAAGATATTTCAAGGATTTCAACGCGAATCTCGAAACTGGTTCAACGGTCCCTTTATCTCGGAGTATCGAAAGTTTTTGCATAGGAAGAGACGTCTCGTCGCTAGGGCGCGAGTTTTATGAACTCGCGAAGGGTTCTAAAGCGAATACTACTTCCAAAGTACCTCCGTTGAGTAGGTAAAAATGTGCGAGAAAAATAGAACGGAATGCTCGCCACGTACGAGATACATTCGACTTCATCTATGCATTATGGCTCGAACCACGGAAACGTTTGGGTTCACGGCTGAAAATGGAATTATTCAAATCTCCCGTGGCGATTCGCTATCGGGGCGAATCCGGGCAATTGAATTTAACGGTTCAAACGGAAAGTAATATTGTCCCTCTCTTCCTCGATCCCCATCTCGCTTTCCTGCCTTCTGTAAGAGATACGCGTTTACCTATTCGCGGATCACGAAAACATCTTCCTGCAGAATCTTTTGAGACTCGGCGTAATATCCGGATTGCCAGCGAAATGGACGGTTAAAAGCTTCGAAACGTCTGGCCGCTCTCGAGGATGTACTCGACGGTCGGATTCCTATCGGAAGTGCGGCTGGGAAGAAGGAAGAGAGAAAACGTCCGGCAAGAGGGGGTAGTTTAAGAGGCGCGGAACGAAGAGAGAATACGAGGAGTAGTCGGGCTCTTCGCTAATTAAGCGATCGCATTGATTCGTAACCGAACGAACCTTCGCATTTGCATGCCCGGCTATCGACTGTTGCCCTGATCTCGATGTTCACCTTCGCGTTCGATTCTCGAGTGGTTACGCTATCGAGTTTAACGAACGATTTCACGAGAATCGCCCTCATCGGTTACCGTTCGATGCACCCTCTCGCACTACGTAACTACCGTCTCTTCCAAGTATGATCTTTACGATCAGACGATCTTGAAGCATCTTGAACGATGGATTTTATCAAAGATGCAGATGCACAACGGAGTCTAGGAATTAAATGTTACGGTTAATGTCGACATTGCTCGAAAGTCCCATTGACCGTGGATACCAGAGATACAGCGCTCCACGTTTTTCATTAATATTACCTGAACGCTGTCGGACAATAATTTGGATACCGGCTCAATGTTCAAGATTCCTCCGTCGATGTATTCCAGTTTAAAAGCATCTCGATGCAATCTTACTCCTCGTTCGTGATTTCTCCGAGACATTTGTCCGCAATGTCTTGTCACGAGCAGAGTGGATCCCGTCAAAGAGGAACCGAGGCGGAACGTAAAATCATCTCGGATGCATCGTTCGGCGTGCCGGCTTAAGAATAGCGTACGGTGGCTCGTAGACCGATCGTACAAATTAATGGTTATTACCCGAACATTATGTCAGGAATCTTGGTATACGTTGAAGTCGGTCGTGCCGGCCCGAGGTCACGAAACGAGTCCCGAGAGACGCGGCCGAAGGTGCAGCTCCGTGCATACGTGGGCAGCGATGGACGAGGTAATGTGCAACAATGATATTGATTAACAGCACCGACGTGCCGAACGTACGAGCACAGCCCTTTCGCGTGACAACTCGTAGAATTACGAGCCTCGACGATACCGATCCTCGTTTCTTTTCATATCGCTAGAATTTCACAACGAGACGATAGAAAACATTGCGATGATCTTGAACAACGAAAGAATTCACCCAAAATCGTTTGCCAATATTCTGGACTGTACGAGAAACTCGGTACGGTTCTTCCATCCGTTGTTCTGCTTCGTCGCGGTCCGAATTTTCTCGGGGTGCGCCGAGGAAAGACGGAAAGTTCGGTATAATCGTCCAACCGAAGAGTAGATGACGAAACGTACGTTCTGGGAATTAGACGCGACTTCTCTCTCGGCAATCGGGTGCGATGCGAGTTCGCAACCGCCAAAGGAGATTTAATGGAGGCAGACGAAACCTGCACGGGAGGAAGTTCCAATTAAAGGGATCTACGCTCGCAACGGTCATGATAAGGATCGAGAGAGGGGAGGTTGCATCGAGTTGGCTTAAGTCAGAGTTTGCGCGAGACGGTGTTCCGGAAGTGGCACGGCCGAATCAGGAAGTTTCGTCTCGTTCCTCGAGGATACTGAACGATCGACTTTGGCCGTGCCTCGAGGCGAACTTTAGGCGGTGAAACTCCCTTTTCTACGTCGTCCCCGTCGTGTCTTCGTTCTCCGACGTGCGGAGAATCGCGAGAGAATTGACGAGCGAATTAACAGGGAATTAAGATTCCCGATAGGAGTACATCGGAATGCTTCGTTCCCACTCTTCTCTCACGGAAGACGCGTTAGAACTTATCCCTTCTGGGCGGACACAGCCACGCTGACGGACGATTCAGCCGATTTTGGCTCAATTATCAATTAGTCACGTTTCACGCTACTTGTCGATGCTTAAAGGGGAGAAAAAAAAGAGAAGCAACGTTAATAGCGCCCTGTCGATCTTGCTCTCGTTCGATTTCGCTCCACCTTCTCCGTTCGCGTTCTTCTTTCTCAGGGAATATTTCCTTTTTCCCTCTCGCCATCCCCGCCTTCTTCTCGGCCCTTTTGTTTTCACGCGGCGCCATCGATCTCTTTTTACCTCCTCGTGGAGAGAGGAACAGATCGTGATTTCGCTCTTGCGCTCACTCAGGTATTGAGACATAAAATCGATAAGTTTTTGCGCGAGTTATTTAACCGGCTCTCGGAGCGCTCACGGTTAAGGAGACCGGCGAACCGGCGAGCGTGCAACAGAAGCCCCGGGTATTTATGTGTCTGCGAGAACGATAGGAGAAGAAACTCCTCGGGTTCTCCTTCGAGGCCTCACCAGGGTGGTGTGTTCGTCAGGAATCGACTCGATCGAGAGAGAACGGAACAACCGAGCGAACGAACGAGCAAGCCATCGCGGGAGAACTGGTTCCCGGCGCAACGAGCATTATCCGCGTCATTCCGCGATTTACGATTTGTAAGTTTACCTCGGGACGATCGGCAAGAAAGCACGGCCCGGCGCTTTTCTCCTTGATTATCGGTTTTCAATTAATACCGTCGTTAATGCGACCGGTCGATCATGATCGTCAGCGGTGTCGAAGAATCGCCCTGGGTTCTTGTACGTATGTCCAAGCGATAGCTTTTATTTATCAGGGTCATTTTCCCGTTAATTTAAGACAGTTTGCGGAATATCAACGAACAGGAAGTTCGAAGAGATGCGATGAACGAGGGTTTTGTTTTGCGTCAAATTTTTCTGTAAATTTTTGTTCTTTTTTCGAAGTCACGAACGCTTATATTTGCCGATTCGTGACGGAAGAAGAGGGCACTCGATGAATTTCACGCATCATCTATAGGCAGTTTCCGGAACACCGTAGACCAAGGTATTCCTCCCGGTCGTTCTTTATCTCTCTAAATGTTTTAATATTTCGTTTCCCTCTGGCGAGCGAGCGAGTGGCACTCGACAGTTGTTAATAACTCTCGCCGGCGCCGATTGGAAATTAATTTCCACCCTTTTGTTTTTTCGCCTCGCGCTTCCGTTTTTCTTTTCTCCTCTTTTTCGCGCCCACCCTTGTTGCCGTGGCTCGGTGCAGATTACGAGACCCGCTCTCGAACGTACCCGGAGCGGTATCGGATACTTGACTTCGATTTGAGAGATCGATCGCCGGAACGGCTCGTTTGTCCTTCCAGGCTCGAATGAGGGAGAAACAAAATGCAGAGGAGGGAAGACGGGTATGGAGGTAGGTGAAGGGAAAGGGAGCCATGCCGGTGCACCCTTATACTTTGTGTTAATTCTAGCCTTCGGCTTCTCCACCCGATACGCGCGGACAGGGAGATTAAAAGGAAAAGACGGCTGAGAGAGGAGCACGAAGAGAGAAGAAAAAGAAATTGGGAAAGGTAGAGAGAGGGAGAAAGAAGAAGAGAGAAAGAGATCGGCTTTCATGCCAACCGGCAGTAAATTTGCGCCGTCGCGACGTAGAAGCGGGCGATTTCTTTTGCACCTCGCCCTTAATCTGCGCATCTGACTACCTAAATTGGCTTGAGCAAAGGTAATCTCGACGGCGTTATCAATTAGCCACAGCACAGATAACGCGCCAGGGGCCCGACGGGCGTTTAACGTATTTTTAACCTTCGAAAGTTGGCGCGTCTCCCCTACGAAAGTCCTCGAACATTCGTTAAGAAACTTTATCGCGTGCGTCTCTCTTCCTCGTTGCATTCCACCCGCTGATTATAATATTGCAAAAAAGAAAAATTCTCCGTCTTTGAAATTTCATCAAAGTAATATTCGCCGAGGTGAATCCTTAAAGCGTACCTGGGTTGCCCGATTGCTCCCGTACGAAATATCGTGCGACTATTGGCTTTATTAGCACGTATCGCGTTTAAGGAAGGAGAATTCGGAGTCTGTCTCGATCTCGATAGCGACTCGTATCCATCGCTGTGCCGGTCGGCTTCGACCGTATCTCTCGCGCAGCACCGGCTTCCACGGCGGAGGATAAGATACTGCCGAGGCCGAAGCCGAAGAGCAGTGGTTAGCCCCGCTTACTTACTTCGCGAGGCGGCTCAGAACGGGTGAACGCAGTAAATATATTCTTATCTATCCGCCAAAAAGTTCAGCCGAGCCGCTAATTAAAGGTATAAACCCCGCCCGTCGCCCCGAACCCCTCTCAGGCGGGGGGAAGACCACGGAATCCTCGAGTCCTCGAGTCGTTGCGATATGCCGTGGAAACGAAAGAGAAGGGAGAGAGAGAGAGTGAAAGGGATGGAAGGAGAGAAGGAAAGGGAAAAGGGAACGAGAGAAGATCGGTTGGCTCGACTCGACTCTTCGGAGCACATCGTAAGGGAGCGGAATGTCAGTTAACACTCCGTGGCATGCGAGATAGTTATAGAAACGGTGCTCTCGGAGTCGAAGTCGAGGGAGGTTTTTAAATATTCGCCGCATTCCACGGGGAAACGATAGCGATCGCGACGAAATAAATCCAGTTACTCTCTTAGATTCGGCGCGCTACGTGGAAGTCGGAGTATTAATTTCGAGGCGCGTCGCTCTTAGTCGGCTCGCGTTACGCTCGGAATAAATGGTAACCGGTGGTATTAATCGTTGTATCGCACGCGAAAAGGGGTTAGCGAGTGAACACGAAATTAACGCGAGTCGATGCCGATTCTACTACCGATAAACCTGGATGGTACTTTTTTCTTTGCTCGGCAATCCACGCGAGATCCGTGACTCGTGCACGTTTACGAGATAATGTTGGCTCACCACGGTCGCGTTTCCATCGCGATAACATCTCCCATCACGTGTTAAATATCCGATTTATTACCTCGTTTCTGCCACTCCGCCGTCGCGGCAAGTATCTACGTGAAAAAGATTAACGTACCTGGAAGCAGCGAGAGCAGACTCTTGCCAAATGTCTGCTCGATTCGTCGATTCCGTTCCACGAGACCATACCTTATCCCCGGTCGGATACTTCGGGATCGAGGTTGCGTTTAAACACGTCGAACGATCGGTTTAACGCGCCACACGAGGTGCTGCCACCCACGAAGACGGAAAATTCGACGTTCTTTGACGGCGGAGACAACGGTAACGAGACAAACGGCACGAAACACGTATCCCGTATCGTCGAAACTCCACGACCTAACGGTAACAGTTTTGCGACAAGCGCAGCCGTAACTCTTCAAACTGCAGTTGTGTACCAAAGCGAGGCGGAACAACCCTCGTAGACTTATCGTACTTGAAAACTGACACTAATTAACCCACCGAGACCGTAGGCTATGGTAATTAAACTATCTACTTTAGGTGGCAAACGAAAATTGTGCTCCTCTCCCAAGTTTCGCGTCACCGTGTGCCAGAGCTATCGACGGTGCAAAAATTTCTTCAACTTTGCCCCCGTCCTCGTGGTGGTTGCCGGTTCGACGATATTCTTCGTGGCACGATTTACCGAACCGAATGGAAACTACGTCGTGCGCGTTTTATCGAATCGTCGAAAAAGTCGAGCGTGCTAGGAACGAACGGCAGAGAAGTTTCTCTCTCGGTTGGAGAACAATTTGAACCGAGGACTCGAGTCCCGTGGCTGCAGCTTTGCCCAGTTACCTACAAAGCGATCCCGTTTCCAGTCACTCCGGTCCGTGAGGAATCAGGATTCGTCATGGTCGAGTGCTTTTCCATACCTCCGCGTCTCGAATGCACATTCATCGTCCCGTGGAAGCGGTCCGGTGTCCAGGTCGGCTGCGATCCATATTGGCATACCGTCTCGTAGGTCGGTTTGAGCGTAGCAAAATTGTTCGTTCGCCGTGAAGCTTTCGTCTCATTCGACGCGTTGGAGGCGTCGGATAGGGGAATATTCTTTCCCGTTTAACAGAACGGCGAGAATTACCCTTTTTCTGCGCGACACGGAATATAATTAAAGCAACATCGGCAAAGGTCTTTTCATCGTGGTGCAACGTTTGCCCCGTATTGTTCGCATACGTTTCACTCTGGCCGTAGAAACTTCGCTGTGAGATATATATATAATAAATGCAGAGGAGATTATTTCTCCGCTGAATTTTAACCGCACGCTTCATCCGCAGTTTATCGCCCTATATATACCATAATCAAAGCAACGTTATTTGCATTCATCTTTGTATCTCGCCTCGGCATTGCGGAAAAATCCGTTTACTTGAAAACTTTCCCCGTAGAAGCAACAATGCCGGGCGATTAATTCTCGCCGCTGCAACGGCAAACTCGAAGGCTACCTTTTTTTCGTAAAGTAATTGCCCCGACAACGGCAAAATAGGAATCGGAAAATTAATTAGCGAGCACACGCAGAGTCCGACCGCTATCGTGTCTGGTTTCTCTGTTTCTCTCACCTGGCGGATATTTGCTCCCGGTTTTACGCACCAACGATTCGCAACACCGACACGCGTGTCAGAGATCGCGATTTAGCGGGTGCGTTCACGTAGATAGTGTGCCGTACGTTTAACGAGTCGTTCTTGCGCGTAGGTGAATACGTGTGCTCGTATGCCGGCTCTCTTTCGAATTGGAAGTGGCGCGAGCAGAGTTGAGTGATCTACGAGCACTCGACACGCTCTCGGGCAACAAATGCGCCTCGCTACGATTTCACGCCGGGTGGTACGTCGTACCGGTGACAGCTCGCCTTTTCGTTTCCCCTTTACACGATCACGAGACGATCGCGAACATTATCGACTCGATTTACCGATACATTCCTGCGTAGACCGATTTCGTAGTACAGCGAACGTTCCTTGCAAACTCGTGAAAATTTGGCTCGACAGTTGCTCAACTTTCCTTGCGATATCGAAGAATTTCGTGAAAAACTCACCAAAGAGTCGAACATAGACGAGAGTTTTCAAACGCTCGCTATACCCGCACATTGACCGTACTTTCTATGCTCTGGCGGTTCTATTATAACGAAAATATCGTTTCTCGTCACCATGAACGGATAACTTCGCCGAAAGACTTAAAATCGCGCTTCTATCGTCGAACACGAACCCGTCGTCAAACGCCAAGGACTCTGTACCGGCAAGTGGTCCGATAAGGGCCGCGGATAAGACGAGCAAGCGCGTGATACCGAGCGATCGGACGACGGTTACTCGAGTCTGCCTGTAAATCTCGTACTTCCTGCGAAAGCTCGACGAATTCCATTCTAATCGTTTCGTCCTATCGCTTCGGATCTTTTCAGCGGGACCTTTAACAGCGCGACTCGGCGAAAAAGGGCCGCTCGCAAATTCGCGCAACTCGCTCTCGTTTTTCCATCGGTGTACGCGCCGTGCATCGACGCCGTTTCGACGAATATTTATACGACCGTCGTTGCAGGTGTTGGCGCACGAAGGAGAATTGCATCGTCGGAGCAAGAAGGCTTTTTCACCTCGCTGTTTTAACACTGGCATAAATGCTCGAAAAGCATTTCGCTGTTGATATTGCGAGATCTCGTGCGCGCTGAAACTTAGCACGGCGGAACCCCTTCGTCAGGGTATAGCGTGATGCGATGTCGTAAGGTTAAGCACGGCTGAAGTCAACTACCCGCCCAGCCTTTCTCCTTCATGCTGCTTTGCCTACTTTTCATTACATACGGCTCCCCGCTTATCGCGGACGGATCTTGAAATTTTTTTCTGCATAATGCGATTACCGTCGTTCGGCGCGAGCATACGGCGCTTGCTAACGCGCCGACGTTCGAACGCATTCGCCATTTTCGTACGGTGTATTCGGCCGAGGCAGATCGTTGTCTCTCGGCATTATCAAAATTGAAAGCATACTAGAAAGTGGTAATTCAACGTAGATGCAAGATAGACGAAGTGGGGCAGGTTGACTCGAGCCGAGAGTGATATGGATATTGCGGGAAAGATATTATTAACGGGTGACCGTTAATGGCTGGACGCGGGGAGTTTAAAAAGAAATTATATATTTTCCACGTACACGCGCGAGAGACAGGTAGGGTAGGGGAATAAATTGAATTCTTACTCCGGCAATTTTACCGTCGAGTCATTCCCTGAAATCGCCGAGGAGGCGAGGCTGAAAAATTAATTTCTTTTTGGCATGTAATTATCGCGTTTACTCTCTCTCGTGCGCCCTGTTTCCATTTGGATCGAGTGTCGTTAATGGGGGAAAAGATCTGAGGATTGAAACGAATATTTTTCAATCTCCTGGCAATACGCCCGGAAGGATCGATAAAATTCCATTTGGAAAATTTATACAAAATGTGGTAGCATAATTTAGATATACAGCGCGGCATATATTCTCGCCGGATCATTTATTGTCCGTCCGAGAGTTCCTTCGGCGTTGAGTCGATGGTCATAAATTCCTCCGTTGCTGGCGCTGATTCGGCCCGCTTATTTTCAGCTTTGAACCAACCTCTCGCTAATTCATTAAAGCATTTACAAGTGCTCGGGCGGTATACGCGTACCAAGTTGTCCTTCTTAATTCACTTATCCTCTCTCGCTGCCTCGTGGTACACGGTCGCGTGTACTCTTTATGCTTTTTCACGTGTACACGCCCGTGCACCGTGCTCCGCGTTCTTCGCTTCTGCAAGCGACACGAGAGAACGCGTATTCGTCGTGTTGCAGGTTGAAAAATATCCTACGAAAATCGCACACTTAAATATAACTTTAAAAGATTTCAATTATTCCAACGTTCACGAACGACTCGAATAAAATTCCGTGCAGAAATACGCCAAAATTACCGCGCACTCATCCAGCCCAGAGTAAAAATTCCATACGACCCACATTTCCGAAGAGACACGCCGGAAACGCTTATCGGCTTGTTCCGACAATCCGAAAATCTATGCTGTCGTATCGAATCGAAATATGATTTTTGACTTCTCTATCGCGTATTTCCACGCTCACGGCCAATCCATAAAAACCTGTAACACTTACGATCCTACGTAGTATTCAACAGTGAGAGCGCTTTAACCGCGTCACGCTTCGGACTTATATTCGCGCGGTGGCACGACACGACGCGCTCGCCTGTCGCTTTCGCGTATGCACGCATAAAGGGCCAACATTTTTCAGCTACTTGTCCGCTTTGGTTTATTTCCAAGTTACCGCAGGAGCACGCAGGCACTCGCGCACGCACACGCTTCCTCGCTCGTTCCCTCGCCGGCCACCGTCCGCGGCACCTGACGTCGAATTACGCCGGAATAAAAGAGAGAAAAAGGAACGATCCGCGCGGAGTAACAGGCAACTCGTTGACCGTTCCTCCGTGTATACGCGTACGATGTCATTACCTGGGGTATTATCCTCGCGGTGCACTCTCTCGCGACGTTTAAACTCGGTTAATGGCCATTGTGCCGAGACGCGAAATGCACTCGGTCTCGTTTACCTTCCCGTTCTAAGAGGTAACTCCGAAGTGAGTGTATCGACGAAGTCCATATTAGGAGAGAGCTCGTTGGAATCATCGCCGAATTACGTTACGAGGGATGGTATCTCGCAAATTCACTTTCCTCGTTCGTTCCTCCCTGTTTACTCGATCACTCCCGCCCCGATAAGTCGCACGGTTATCGACCACGCGAACGTGAACGTACGCGTTGAGAGTATAGCACGTCGGAAGTCCTTCGGTTTCTCTCCAGAAGGACTATTAATCTCCTCTGGCTGTACGACGGAAGAGAAAGAGAGAGCGAGAGAGAGATACGATGCTCCTTCCGAGAAGGACCTCGTACGTACGAGCCGGTCCGACGGGAGAGCGTGAGTCGAGGAACTCGAAACGCTGCCACGATCGCGAACGTTATCGCGGAAGGTGTTGCGAACGCCGGCGGATACTTGTGCATCCTCGACGGCAGGTGCAACCTGAAAGCCGGGTCGAAGATGCTCGGGCAGCGTCAAGTATGCGGTGGTACTGTACGCTTCATTAACCGGCTTGTTTTCGTCCCTGTCGAGGCATCGACTTCTTGACGCATCGCAATCGAGAAGCCTCGGGAGAGAGCGAAGATGACGCGAGTTTTGCGAGCTTTCTGCCCGGAGGCTTTGTAAACGTCGATGGGAACACGGCTACTCGGATTACGGATCAGGAGGAAGATCCGGCGCGATATTGCGGCCGAGTCGTTGCAATTTTTCTTGGTAGCGTTCCTCCGGTGTTTGGTCCGAGAATCGATTTTGGAGCTAAAGAGAAGAGTAGGGGATGGAGTGATTATCGAGAGGGTGGATGATTCTTGAAATGATTTTAATTACTTTGCGGCATGAAGTGTAGGATAGTTGGACACGAATATTCTGGCAGGAAAAGCTTGAAACGGTAGAGAAAGACTCGACGAAAGAAAGCGAGGACACGATTCCCGATGGTCAGCGGAGCCATCGCGCTATTAGTCACTTACATCGCTCTTTTTTCCTCTCTCACATCCGATTCTTGCTGCAATCAGTACGTAACCCATCCTTTCAGCCCTCCTCTTCCCGCTTTTCTCACCCTCCTTCGACGATATAGTACCCCGCCTTTATCTCGTTCGCGCTACCAATCCCTCTTACGCGGGGAATGGTTCGATTACTCTTACACAGCGCTTACTATCTTATTCTCGAACCGTTTCTCTTTCCGCCACTTCGTCATTTCGCACCGAAATGTTCCATCGATTCTTTCTTACTCCTAGGAGAGACGCATAGCTCTTCATGATTGTTCTTAATTTTTTACTTTCCCTTTTCCATTACTGGAAAACTTTTCCAACAAATCGCCGATGCGACCGTAGATTACGTTGCAATTTCGTCGAATGCTCCCTCCGTGATGTTTCAACGTTACTTGGCTAGCTTTGCGCATTCCAAGCATTCTAAATGATAAACAAATCCAAATGATAATCCATACGTTTAATTTCTTCAACATTTCGGTGTTGATTCACATCGTCGAAACGAATGTTAATACAGCAGCAGCTCGCCTCGCAATTAGCAGCGGCCGAAGGAGATAAGGAAAGTCAGGGTACGGCACTCCATGGCGTATTCACTTGCAGAGTATTTTCGAGTTCAAAACCCAGTCAAAATTACTTGGCTAGCTTTGCGCATTCGAAGAATTCTAAGTGATAAACTAATCTCAATAATAACCCAGACGTTTAATTTTTTAAACATTTCGTTGTCGATCCACATCGTCGAAACGAAAGTTATTACAGCAGTAGTTGGCCCCGCAATTAGCAACGGCCGAAGGAGATAAGGAAAGTCAGGCTACGGCCCTCCATGGCGTATTCACTCACAGAACATTTTCGAGCTCAAAATCACGTCACCTCTGATAGATGCTTCTAGTTTTGGATACCAATCAGATCCGTGTTTCTTTGGTAAATCTTTTTCTCATACAAGTATGATTACTAGTCGGCCATAAAACTAGGTACGATGGGTGTTTCGAAAGTATTCATTCTCGGTCTGGTTCTCGGCGAATTTCCAAGGGTAGCCAGCAGGAAGACGAAGAGGGTGTGCTCGACGCAAAAGCATCTTGCGGTAGAAGTTTGCCTTCGTTGGCCGGAGAAACCAGCTGCGACGGTAGCCGAAGAGATTCTGCCGGATTGCCAGCAGCGAAGAAAGTGCTATCCGCAACGCGAATGTCTTCCGCGAGCGTTATTCTTCGTCGTCGTGAACGAAACGGAAGCGTAGACGACATCCTAGGAGAGTAGAGGTTATGACGGATAGACTTTCCCGAGTTTGTAGCTCGTAGTTGTTAGTTGATAAAACTTTGTCAGGAAGACGAATTCAGGTTTTTCTTTTCGAGTCACGGCCTTAAATTTATCCGGGTGGTACATTTTCCCAAATTTTCATAAACAGACGAAAACTTCGCGAGAATAATACTTCTACGAATATCCCTCTTAAATCCGACGGTTGTATTCAGGTACAGAATCCACGTTACCTTCCTGACGTCTCTCGTTGTTTCACGAGACACAGCACACATTTGGACAAAGGGAAACAAATTTTACGGAAACTAAAAAGGAATTACATCCTTTAGTGTACAACCTTACTCAAAAAAGCAACGATGAAATACAGCCATTACCTTCCTCCCATCCATTTTTTCCGGTCAATGGTCCGCGTTCCAGTGCCGAAATAATTTCTCTAGAAACGGTGCCAGGGAAATAATACAAGCCGCACGATGTAATGCAAACTTCAAACGAACGTCGGAGTCTCTGCTCGCGAATCGGGGAACTTGATATAACGCATAAGTGATTCGAGGGGAGGCTGAAGCGTACAAATTGCAACCTCTCGAATTTAAAAGGAAACACCCAGCGAGCGCACGGCAAGAGGTTAATTTGACGCGCAGCGACGACGCAGGAACAAAGTGTGTTTTATTAATTTACGCGCGAGCGGCGCGACCGGGCGCGCGGCGCTCTCAAAGACTCGCGGACGTTCCTTTCGTCCGTATGTCGGAATAATTTAGCACCGGGTCCGGGCGGAGCCGAGTCGAGTCGAGACAGCGGCGTGTTAAATGCGCATCGGCGCACATCCCGAGTATATCGTGCCCGATGGCCGGTGCGATGTTATTCCTGTTATTATTTTATGCGCCTTCCGCGCGCGCTACGCGCTTGAAACGCCGACCTATCAGTCTCTCTTCGTCTGCACCAGGGGTTCGTAGCCTGGGGTTCACGGGCTCCTTGGGGGTTCGCCGATAGAATTCTGGTCTTCCTTGATCCTTGCTCCTCGTGAGCTCATACGTCGGAGCTTTAATTGCATTTGCAACGATGCATCTCTTTGAGTGCGGGTACTTTTAAGGTTTTTTAAGCTATCGGAGTCGAAAGTGATTGAATATCAAGCAGAACATGGCAATGTATTACAGAATCGTGCAACTCCTTTGGCGGTACACGGTTCAGGAGACTTTTTCGAATATGATATTTAACTTGTCGAAAGTTTACACGTGTTTCCTTCCTACTTAATGTATCATAAGAAACACGCATTTGCGGCGGGAAGTGTGTTGAGAGTATTTTGATAATGATTTTGTTGTAATTATCTTTTGAAATCCTATCTTTCCTCCACTTGAAGCCGTCATCCAAAGG